>JAWRVZ010000244.1:0-662500 GCA_037043235.1 Rhodeus uyekii
GTTAAGTTACATCACAGCTGTGCTAACGGGCTATAAAAGGGCTTAAAAAGCAAAAGCTGAAAGGGCCTACTGAACATGCCATAAGTTTCAGATTGTCTACAGGCAGACATGCAAACATACTTGAAGTGCCAACATGATGCATCATCTCATTCCCCGTTTTAGGGATTCCTAAAAGTGCTAAATTCCTAATGTACGTGTGCACATTCTGGAGACAAAAGTAATTGGCGACATAGATGGTGAGGTCGTGAACTGAAGTTAGATTGTAGAAAATAAATGTGAGTAACGATTATAAGTAACTCCGCCATTGCCGGTCCCAAGCCCAGGTGAGAAAGGAGGAGGGTTGGGTGACGGGTTAGTACCCCGTCCCTGTAAATCCTTCAACCGCTACAGAGACACTAACAAGGATCTCAAAAGACAATCCGGTCTTGGGAGAGGATGGACCTCCAGTTGGAGATGACGGCGGGTAGTGAAAGCCAGCTCCTGGAAGCTTTCAGGCCGATTTCCATCATCTCTACCAGGACCACCACCATCGGAACATGTTCGAAGCCAGAAAAACAGCGCAAGTGGCAGCTGAAATGAGGAACTATAACATCAGTATCCGATGGACTAGATGGACTAATTTGGGCCAGAAGAGACTGGCCACAGGAGAATTATTCCTGTTCAAGACACGAAGAAGAGAATGCACCACATACACACGGATCACTCATTGGATGGGAGGCATATGTCCAAAGACTTATCACTGCTTCTTTTAGAACCAAAAAGTGTTATCATCATGATTTAACCATCATTCAGTGTTAAGCCCCTACATATGACAGTGAAGATCAACCCAAAGAGGACTTCTATAGCAGGTTACAGACTATCTTACAGGGGTTTTCAAGAAGAGACATCACCATGATAATCGGAGACCTCAACGCCAAGGTGGGGGGTGACAACACGGATTACGAGGAGGTCCTGGGGCGAGAGGGATTGAGGGAGATGAATGAAAATGGAGAAAGGTTTGCAGACTTGTGCCGAAAGCAGCCTTGTCATTGGTGGAAGCTTTTTTCCCCATAAACGAGTACACAAGATCACCTGGCCCTCACCAGACCTCTCCAACGGAAACCAGACAGACCATGTGTGCATTATCAAGAAGCTCAGGAGGTCCCTGCAAGATTTATGTTTTAGAAGAGGTGCTGACGTTGCTTCGGACCACTATCTCCTCACTGCACAAGTCAAACTAAAACGCCATAGAAACTGGACAGGAGAGATGAACCAGCGAAAGAAGTTCAACACCATACTTCTCTTAGATTAGATTTAAGCAAACTGCAAGAATTCAAGTTGGTACTTAAAAACTAATTTCAAGTCCTGCAAGAAATGATGGAAGGAGAAGAAAAATAGACAAGAAATGGAAGACAGAAAAAGAGGCAATGAAGACAGCTTGCCAGGAAGTATTGGGCCCACAGAAACACAATCTTAAGGAGTGGATCTCAACAGACTCCCTGAAGAAAATAGAACAGAGAAGGTAAAAGAAGGCAGCACTGAACAACAGTCAAACATGAGCAGAGAAAGTCAAGGCGCAGGAACAATACACACTCTAAAACAAGATTGTGGAGAAAAGCATTAAAGCAGACAAAAATAACTATGCAGATACCTTACCAACAGAAACAGAAGAAGCAGTCAGAAACAAAAATTAAAATACCTGTATGCCATCACCAGGAATTTATCTGGCAAGTTCAGCAAACCAAAAAGACCAGTGAAAGACAAAGAAAGGCAGATAATCAATAAAGAACAGAAGCAAAGATGGGTGGAACATTTCGAGGAGCTACTCAATAGGCCAGCCCCAATAGATCTGACAGACAGCAGACATAGACCTGCCAATAGACTACAGCACACCTACAAAGGAAGAGATCCACATAGCCATCATGAAGCTGAAAAGTGGCAGGGCAGCTGGACCAGATGATACACCAGCCGAGGCGCTAAAGGCTGATACAGAGACAACCGTAGATATGCTCCACCCCCTCTTGAAGAAGATATGGGAAGAGGAACAAGTCCCAACAGAGTGGAAGGAGAGCTACCTCATCAAGCTCCCAAAGAAAGGAAATTTGAGCTCTTGCTCTAACTACAGAGGGATTACCTCTGTTGTCACGTTTTTTTTTTTTTACTGGCCATCAACTGGGTCATGAAGACATCCACAGCAAAAAGGCAAAATGACATGCAGTGGACTTTATGGTCACAGCTGGATGACCTCGACTTTGCAGATGACCTGGCCCTACTCTCACACAACAAGCAGCAGATGCAGGAAAAGACCAGCATTGTGGCAGAAAACTCCACTAGCCTTGGCCTAAATGTCCATAAAGGAAAGAGCAAGCTTCTGAAGGTCAACTCAGCCAACACACTGTCTATTGTGCTGGATGGCGAAGCCCTGGAAGAGGTGGATGACTTTACCTACCTTGGCAGCATCGTCAATAAGCAGGGTGGAACAGACACTGATGTGAGGGAGGGAAGGCCAGAGGAGCTTTCCTCCAACTGAAGAATATTTGGTGCACAAAAAAAAATCTGTCCATTAAAACAAAAATCAGGATTTTCAACACTAAGGTGAGGTCTGCTCTGCTCTATAGCACTGAAACGTGGAGGACCACAGTTTTTTAGATTAGATTCAACTTTATTGTCATTACACAAGTACAGGTACAAGGCAACGAAATGCAGTTTAGGTCCAGCCAGAAGTGCAATAGCAGCAAGTGCAGGATATATACAATGATTGCATAAGTGCAGGATATGGAGATGTACAGGATTTACAGGTAATGTGTACAATGAGTATAAATATAAAGATGGTTATTACTATAAAAGGTGAGTGTGTGCTATAAATATAATTACAGGTGTCTATAAACAGCATTTACAGGTGAATATGTGCTATAAATGTAAATGTATATACAGATGTCTAACTATAAACAGAATTTTACAGGTAGATGTACACAATTGTTAGCTTAAGGTAAGCAGTAGATTTAAGGTAGTGCAATGAGCATGGACAGTGCAAATAAGTGAGATTTGCACTGATTACCTCCAGATTCACACGTTTATCAACACATGTCTGAGGTGCATTCTTCAGATTCGGTGACCTGACACAATCAGCAATGATGAGCTTTTGCAACGCATTAATCAACAGGCATCCAACCAAGAAATCAATAGGCGTAAGTAATGATTATAAGAATTAATGATATTTAATTTTCACTCCATTTCAAAGACCACGAAGGACAGCAAACACGCCAGGATTAAATAGGGAACACATGAGGAAAGGTAACGAGCAAAGTCAAATGGGATCAGTTAAGGGAAACAAGGGAACAAGATGGGTGAGGTTTCACAATCACATAACACAACAAAGGGGCAGTGTCAGAGCTCTGTCAACCACCACACCAGAAACCCAAACTGAAGTGACAGAACCCTGACACTTTTATTAGAGAACTGCAGAACACAGTGTAAAAAGGAAATATTTTCCTTAATGTACATACTGTATATCATAAAATGTCAAAGTCTGCAAATACAGTCATGAAGCACAATCGATTCCCTTCATCAGTCCTAACCATTATAGTGTTCATTACAAAACCGTCAAGAAGCATGTGTTCACTATACATTTTCGTCTTAAATTTTCACCCACAAATTAATTATGTGATTTTGTCAAGGTGTTAACGATCAGTCTATTTGCTAGAAACATATAAATACTCTGGTGTCCCGAGTATCTAATACTTCATGATGGCTATATGTGGGATTCCACTCTCATTTATGTGCAGATCAGCATTCATGAGGTGATTTGCATTGACTATTTATGGTTAAAAATGGGCGTTTGCAAGGCGGAATATGAGGCTGATTCGCGCACATACATCTGCGGGTGATCTGTGATTTATAAAAGGAACATTGCTTACAGGTGTGCGTAAGCATGGTTTTATAAATCAGAATATTTTTTTTGGCGTATGCCATATTTGACTTTTAGTAAGGATCCTACGCACATTTATATGTTTTATAAATGAGACCCCAGATGAGGGAGTAGATGTATAACCCCCTCTAACTGAGGTATGGAATTCCAATACTATAAAGTTGCAATCTATATCTTCCAAAAAATAATACATACACAAATATATAAGGAAATGTTATATAAATGTTTAGAAATGTTGGACCATATTGATAAGACAGCATCTTGCAGTTGATGCAGATTTGTGGGATCCACATTCAGGGCACAAAGCTCCCGTTCCACCACATCCCAAACACGCTCTATTGGGTTGAGATCTGGGGTCTCATTTATAAAGCGTGCGTACGCACAAAACGGGGCTGGAAACGTATGTACACCAGTTCCCACGCAAAGGTTGAGATCTATAAAAACAAATTTGACGGGAATATTTGCGTACCAGCACGCAAACTGTGACCCATGTGTACTAACATTTTGGAGACGGAGCGGTTTTGGCAACAACCGATAGTGAGCTGAGGGATTGACGGTAGATTTAATGAAATTAAACACATTGAACTTGAAAAGTTGTGTATATTATGGGAGTCCGTTTCCACCACAGTTGAGAGAGAAAAAAAGAAGATTATTTAAGTCGGAATTATGACTTAGTATCTTGAAATAATGACTCAATGTCTCTGTTTCTCCGCATGGTCAAAGCATGTAAATGCGAGATCACAGCAAACATGACAGGTTCTGTAAAAACTGCTGTCTTAGATAAAGTCAGTGTGATATATAAAATGCAATCTATAGCAACATGAATTATAAATTATCTGTATATTTTGCACACGTTTCCATGTGCATAGGAAGGCATGGAAGTGGAACAGAAGCGAGGCGGTTACCATGATATCGAGGAGCCGGTGAAAACTGTTGCATCAAAAATGCACGAGTACAACAGTCTATAATTCCTCTGTTTGAAATCCATGGATTACTGTGCTGCTGCTTGTTCATACACAAAAATACAAATGAATAAAATACTACATACTATGGAATCCCCTCTTATATACTAATGATTTATCATTCATGTTTTTTTAATTATATTATTGATTAACACACTGACTCAGGAAGGCTAAGAGACAGTACTCCAGGAGGATAACCCACTGTTTCAGTGACAGCAGAGACACAAGGAGCCTGTGGCAGGGGATTCAGACCCTCACGGACTACAAACCCCCTGCACGGACGTGTGACAGCACCACCCCCCTACTGAATGAGCTGAACACCTTCTTCGCTCGCTTTGAGGCACACAACAGCACCACTGCACAGACGTCACCACCTCCTCCCGATGACCAGGTGTTGACACTGCCCAGGGACAGCGTGAGTAAATCCCTCAGCATGGTCAACGCACGCAAAGCTCCGGGTCCTGACAACATTCCTGGTCGTGTATTGAGAGACTGTGCAGAGGAACTCGCTGATGTCTTCACAGACATCTTTAACATCTCGCTGAGTCAAGCTGTTGTCCCCACATGCTTCAAAGCAACCACCATCATTCCTGTCCCTAAAAAATCATCTCCATCCTGCTTCAATGACTACCGCCCAGTCGCACTTACCCCCATCCTTATGAAGTGCTTTGAGCGGCTAGTCATGCACCACATTAAATCTGTCCTCCCCCCCTCCCTGGACCCCCACCAATTTGCATACCGGTCAAAACGCTCGACCGATGACGCCATTGCCACTGCTGTCCATTCAGCACTCACACATCTGGACAAAAAAGACACGTATGTCAGAATGCTGTTCATTGATTTTAGTTCAGCTTTCAATACAATTATCCCTCAACAGCTCACCCAAAAACTGTTTCAGCTGGGACTCAGCACATCACTGTGCAACTGGTTGCTGGACTTCCTGACAGGAAGACCTCAGGCAGTACGGGTCGGCAGTAACACATCCGGCTCCATCATTATGAACACTGGAGCCCCTCAGGGTTGTGTGTTGAGCCCCCTCCTCTTCACTCTGCTGACCCATGACTGCACACCCACACACAACAGCAATCTCTTCATCAAGTTTGCGGATGACACGACTGTAGTTGGTCTCGTCACCAACGGCGATGAGACAAACTTCAGGAGTGAGGTGAGCCACCTGGTCAGGTGGTGCGGCGACAACAATCTCTCTCTGAACGTGGAGAAGACGAAGGAGATTGTTGTTGACTTCAGGAGAATGCACACCCAGCACCCTCCTCTGACCATCAACGGTGCGACCGTGGAAAGAGTGAGGAGCACCACATTTCTGGGTGTGCATATCACAGAAGACCTCTCCTGGACCACCAACACCACAGCACTGACCAAGAAAGCACAGCAGCGACTCTACTTTCTCCGCAGGCTGAGAAGAGCCGGAGTCCCAGCCCCCATCATGCACACCTTCTACAGAGGCACCATCGAGAGCATTCTGACCAGCTGCATCACTGTGTGGTATGGCGCATGCAACACATCCTGCCGAAAAGCACTTCAGCGCATAGTGAGAGCAGCTGAGAAGATCGTTGGTGTCTCTCTCCCACCCCTCCAGGATATTTATAACTCCCGCCTCTCCCGCAAAGCCCTCATCATTGCGAGAGACCCCTCCCACCCTTCGCACAGCCTCTTCAATCTGCTGCCATCAGGGAGGAGACTACGCAGTCTCCAGGCAAGGACCAGGGGCCTCATGTATCAACACTACTTACGCACAAAAACGTTGCGTTCGCCAGCTTTCACGCTCACGGTCGGATGTACTAAAAGTGAAACTAACGTGACAATGTGCGTTTCTCCACGGCAAGTTCATGTCTGGCGTAAGTACATATCTCATTGTTTTGTCCATTGGCGACTCCTATAGGCAATGAAGTGAAGCTGCAAACATTATACAACGAATTTTTCTATAAGTCTGTGTGAAGCATTGCTATTTATTTGCAATGTATAAAATCATTTATATATATATATATATAAATGATTTTATACATTGCAAATAAATAGCAATGCTTCACACAGATATATATATACAATATATATATATATTGTCACACAAGCCTTATGGGAATATTCTATAAATTATGCAATTAAGTAAGAACATATAAAAACACGTGCAAATTGAAGGGTAAAATGAACAATTAGTCTATGGCAATGGCAACTTTGGCAATATTAGAGGACATTGCTAATGGCAGAATCCGAAGAGAACGAGTTTTTAGGGACCACAATGATTTCCTGGCCCAGGATGATGACTGCCTTATCAGCCATTTCAGATTTCCAAGGGCTATCCTCCGAATCTAGTTGGGTCCGAATCTAGAGAGAGAGACAGCGAGGAAACACGCAATTCCCGTTCCGTTACAGGTGCTGACAACGCTTGGTTTCCTGGCAACTGATTTTTTCCAAAGGGAACTGACCGACCGCTCAGGAATCAGCGAGTCGTCTTTGAGCCGAGCAAAGCCAGCTGTCCCCATATGATGCAGTTGACCAGCCAAACATTAAAATACAATTTACAGCGATAGTCGGTTTCCCTAATGTAATCGGAGCGATAGACTGCACACACATATTAGGCACCATCTGAAGATGAATTTGCATACGAGAATCGGAAACATTTCCATTCAATAAATGTGCAGATTATATGTGATGCGCAAATACGCCTAAAAAAATATTGTGGCAAGGTGACCTGGGTCAACCCATGATTCATACATCCTTCCAAAAAGCTTGGTTGGGTGACAGCTGGTAGGTGGCAGAGTGCGCGATGGCTTCTTGATGAGTGATGCATTTAAAGTTATGGTTCTATCTAATAGTACTTTTTATTTTTATTTATTTACATTTAATTAAATTAATTCTATAACAATTATATATAATAATTGTATTTAATTATACAACAACCCTTCAGAAGACCGCGGTTATCCACTAAAGACAATTATAAGACCATTTTATTTTTAGGATCATTTACAGTGCAACTTTCAGATCCAACCGCATTGACGGCATCAGCTAAACTCCCCCATATTTTCATTTTTTTTTTCCTTTTGTTATTAATTCCGGAGGACAAAGTTCCAAATGTTTTTTTTTTCTAATTTCTACCTCCGATAGTAGCACCTCCAATTCACTTTCTGTACTTTCACTTTCGTTTTCGTGCCACTTCCTTTTCCCAAATGGACTCATTACCATATTTAAATCAGTTTAATTAAGGGAGGAGACTGGGTGGAGTGTTGTGCTCCTGCATGTGCGCTCAATTTCACGTGAATCGGGATGTACGAAGAGATTATGTGCGGGATCCTTCGAACGCAGAGATTGATACATCTGGATTTTTTTGTGCGTTCGCACATTCACAGCTTTATCCGTAAGTGATGTTTCAGTATGAATTCAACGCAAGTCTTAGTACATGAGGCCCCAGCCGACTGAAGAACAGCTTCATTCCCCAAGCTGTCAGGGCATTGAACTCCCTCCCGTCCCTGCCCCTTTTCCTCTCTTTTGCCCCATGCACCTGACCCCCCCCCCCCCCCCCCCCCCCCACTATTGTTTGCACTGTCTTTACCATCGCGACTTTATCTCTTTATTTCCTTAATCTATTTTATTTTATTTTATTTTATCTATTATTATTTATTTATTTTTATATATTTATATATTTATTTTTTTTGGTGTTGATATATATATATATATTTTGTTGCTGTTGTTACTGTTAATGTAACCTGGTTGCACCTTGGGTCTGAGAGTTACAGAATTTCAATTCTCTGTATGTATGTGCTGTATATATTGCAGAATTGACAATAAAGCTGACTTTGACTTTGACTTTGACTTAACAGCTGTTTTATAGAACGTGTCATGTTTGCTGTGATCTCGCATTTACACGCTTTGACCATGCGGAGAAGCACGAGAAGTTAAGTCATTATTTTGAGAATGTTTCTCGTTATTTTCAGATACTATATAATCTTTTTTTTCTCAACTGTGGTGGAAACGGACTTCCATACGCATATAGACCTATCCATATAACCATTAACATACAAATCACTTTCAATCCTCATTATGCGTCCTATAAAACATGCATGTCCACAATAGCAATTTATATAAATAAGTGATAATAAATTCTCAAATAAAAGTGTATCAATTTAATTTATTTTACTTTCACTTGCTAATGATCAATGGGTTTGTGTAAATTCTCTGATTGGTATGACAAGGTGTAAAGGATTTAATGTGATCGCTGTAAACATAAATACTACGGTGACACTCCTGCATCTACGGCATGATGGATGCGCTGGCATTGCTGGAGGACTATGCCAATGGCAGTTGGTGTTGCCATATCCCAATGCCAATGGCAACACACCCTGTCGGTGACTGGCGAGCCTTTTTTTCCCCCACTTTTAAGTCGGACCTCTTCTTTTTTTATTTTCGGGAACCGTCCGGTTAGCTGAACGAACTGTACCACATATCACATGTCATTCCACAATTTTTTCTGTGTTAGTGACACCAATACTGTGGCTACCAAACAAAATCAATGTCCTTTCCTCCACCTCCGTCACAAGAACCTCTGTTTCGATTTCGGTGAAATATCCATTGGTGCCTTTTTTACGCATAAAGAACCTCTTGCTCCTTTATATTAATATGCACGGCCATTCATGAGGTGATTTGCATGGGCCATATATGGTTGAAAGGGGGCGGGTAAAGGGTGGCATGTCGATATTTTTCACTTGCGCCAATTATCAATTAGATTGTGATTTATAAATGGAAAAATGTAAGCAGGTGTGAATGCGTACGGTTTTATAAGTCTCAATTTTTGTTTGCGTACGCCATTTTTAGCTTTTGGGCGCATGTAAACTTTTAGTAAGGATCCTACGCACAGTTTTATAAATGAGACCCCTGGTGACTGTGGGGGCCATTTTAGTACAGTTAACTCATTGTCATGTCCAAGAAACCAAATTGAAATGATTCGAGCTTTGTGACATGGTGCAATATCCTGCTGGAAGTAGCCATCAGAGGTGGTCATAAAGGGATGGACATGGTCATAAACAATGTTCTGGTAGGCCGTGGCATTTAAACGATGCCCAATAGGCACTAAGGCACTGTTTTTCAACCTTTTTTGGTACATTTCAACTTTTTTCAAGGTCCTTTTTTTCATTAAAGAAAAAAACATTCACAAGACACACAACCAAACGACAATGTAAAAAAATTAAACCCTGTAGCTTACATAAAAAAAAATATACAGACAGTGTTATCAAGGTGTTTTGAATGGGAATCAAATAAACACAAAAAAAAAAGTATTTTATGATTAATTATTTTTCAAAAATATTTTTAGACCAATTAGGCACACCTGACGATCTCTCACGGTACACTAGTGTACCATCCCCCGTCACTAGTGTAACATCCCCCACACCATTACACCACCACCATCAGCCTGCACAGTTGTAACAAGGCATGATGGATCCATGTTCTCACTCTGTTTACCCCAAATTCTTACTCTACCATCTGAATGTCTCAACAGAAATCGAAACTCATCAGACCAGGCAACATTTTTCCAGTCTTCAACTGTTCAATTTTAGTGAGCTTGTGCAAATTGTAACCTCTTTTTCCTATTTGTAGTGGAGATGAGTGGTACCCGGTGGGGTCTTCTTCTGATGTAGCCCATATGCCTCAAGGTTGTGTGTGTTGTGGCTTCACAAATGCTTTGAATGCTTTTTGCTCGATTGTAATGAGTGGTTTCATCAGTAAAATTAATGAGAAATTGAACAGGTGTTCCTAATAATCCTTTAGGTGAGTGTATATTTATACACACATACAGTAGTACCTTGAGATATGAGCATAATGCGTTCCAGGACCAAGCTCATAATGTCAGGGTTCTGTCTTATCAGTTTCAATATGGCCAATATGACGATTTATTTGCTGAATCGATTGGCATGCTATAAAAATGTACATACCCTGTATGTTTGCTAACAACAAAAGGCATATCGGCACCAACTAACAGCAGAGATTTACCAGTATACAATAAAAAGCACCTTTGATTCTCGATTCAAACCTTTAACTATATTCTCCAACACTGCAAACACAATTTCGCTCACAGCGTAAACAGTCATAACATATTCGTGAGGTCATCACGCTGTACTAGATTGCCTACTTTCTTGCATTCTGCCCATCTAATGTGCTTTCTCAACAAATTCGGCGTCGTCCCGTCTTTTTACAACCTCAGCTCTTCAATCAGTAGCGGCGCTGAACAGACAGTCAGAACAGAAACAGGGATGTGTTTGTGTGGGTGTTTGTGTGTGTTCATCTAAGCGTCATTGGCCAAAAAGTCGCTAGGTGACGTCATGCGTAAATTAGCATATTCGTGAGGTCATCACGCTGTACTAGATTGCATACTTTCTTGCGTTCTGCCTGCCTAATGTGCTTTCTCAACAAGTATGCACGAGTATCAGCCAAGTATCAGCCAGCAGTGGCTTCCTGCACATGCACGATTCATTTGCATGAGGAGGAGTGAACATCTTCTGCTCTGCCTGCATCTGGGAGGACCGGGCCACCTGTGGGTGATTTGGGATGGGGATGCACTCGCTGCTCCTTGAGAAGAGTAAGAACGATATGTTTCTAATCAGCAATAAATATAACAATTTCTGATCAACCCATATCAATTGCATGATTAAAAATATTACTGGTTAAATCCCGCCCACTTCCGGGTTAGGCCCCGCCCAGGCCGAGTACAGATACAGATACAGATCATTCAAATGGTTAACAGATACAGATACAGATAAAGCTGTACTCGCTCATCCCTAGTGATTTCCATGCTGGTTTTCTCAAAGGTTGAACTGTAAGAATGCCGTTTCCTTTCTTTCCCTTACTCTCTCTCTCTATTGCTCTCTCTCTCACTCTCCGTTCAGTGTGTCTATGTTTTGTTTAACGTTTGTTTCGTAGTTTGTTTAATAAAACATTATCTATATATAATCACACATGATTGACTCTGTAATATTCTGGAGTAAGTCACTGTAACGTTTGCATCTTCCTACAATGCTAAGTACTTTGGTACGATAATGAAAGATTCTTCCTTATGACGATGAAGAAGATTTGAGCTTTGAACTCAATGCTAGAATTAATCAATTCTTGCCGAATCAAGCTACTTGTATTCATAATTAATTGTAATCTGTCATGATTAATTATCAATATACACAATTCCCTTTAAACTGAATGTATGTGCATATTTGATCATAACACATGATTAAACTATGTGCATAGAACCTGATACCCCAACTACTTTGAGCTGATTTGAGCTGAAAAAAAACAGAGCTTGTCAAGCTGTTTCATCAGCAATGAGCTTGTATAATTGTGGAACGAGACCTGTGGTGAGAGAAATCAAACATTAGACTTAAATACAATCAGTAACAACCCAACAAGGCTTGAGTAAAAGAATAAGAGAATAAAATAAATAAAATAAAAATTATAACGTTAGTAAAAACATGGCCATAAACAACTATGCATGACTAAATAAGAACAACAAAACTGTCAAAAAAGAAAGACTCAATCACAAACGGCACCATCTATTCTAGTGGCTGAGAGTTCATCTTTTTTACTGAAGTTCAATCTGACAGTTCAATCCGCGCTGCAGTGGACACACACACTGCTGCATATAACACCGGTCTCCTAACAGGGAATATGAGTGATTATAAGTCATCCTGCTATGCTCTCCGACACACCGTTAAAGCCGCAAAGCTCCGTAATTGGGATCGAGTGGTGTCTTATTTCCAACTCAACGACTCCCGGTAGATGTTACAGGGACTGAGGACCATCGTGCTTTTGGAACAAAATCATCTGCAGAGGTGAGAGCTGATCCGTTGCTTGTGAACGAGTTAAATTCTTTCTACGCTCACTTTGATTGTAATCGCGGCAGCGTGACTCCGCCAAGTGACATGTTCGAGAGAATCACTCAGAGCAGCAACAATCACGTGATCTCTGTCTCGGAGGATGAAGTTCGGAGGGAACTCAAGTGTGTGGATGTCAGGAAAGCTGCCGGGCCGGATGGTATCTCAGGCCGTGTTTTGCGGTCCTGGGCTGATCAGCTCGCTGGACTCTTTACATCCATCTTTAATGAGTCCTTCCACACATCTGTGGTCCCAACCTCCTTCAAAGAATCCACCATCATCCCTGTCACTAAGAACAGTAAACCCTTTTGCCTAAATTACTATTGTCCAGTGGCTCTCACATCTATGTCATGAAGGTCTTTGAGAGACCTTAGTCATGAAGGTCTTTGAGAGACATCTTTTGCTCCTCCATTCCTGACACTTTGGACCCTCTTCAGTTTGCCTATCGTCCCAGTAGAGAGAGTGAGCATCTTCAGGTACCTGGGTGTGAACATCTCCAAGGACCTAACCTGGACTTCACACATTCAGACACAGGTGAAAAAGTCCAGACAAAGACTGTATCACCTGTACTAGGAAATTCAGGGTTTCACCAGCTATCCTGAAAATTTTCTATTTAAGGTTTATAGAAAGTGTTCTGAATCAGTGCATCACAGCGTGGTATGGGAACAGCACCAATCATGACTGCAAAGCTCTGTAAAGAGTTCTCAGGGTCAGCTCTCCTGTCTCTCCAAGACGTCTACACCAAATGCTACAAAAATAGAGCTACTAAAATCATCAAGGACATTAACCACCCTGCAAACTCTCACTTCATCCGGCTGCCATCCGGTAAGCGCTTCCGAAGACTGATGGCCAAAACTGAGAGACTCAGGAGGAGCTTCTTCCCCCAGGCCATCAGACTCTTGAACTTGCAACACGTGACTTCACTTGACTTGACTTGAGTATAACATCGACATACTGATATTGCACTTTATGGGTCGTTGTTAATGTGTAACAACCCATTATAATCCTGTTTGCACATTATAGTTCTCTGTACTTTGTTAACCACTTCACGAGTTCACACTTACAAATGATTCAAGAGCTGTAAATGTTATGCGTATTTGGCGTGCTTTCCAAGGAGAGGGCTCAGAGCTCGGTATTCAGTCCGAACCTGGAGCACTCCCCCCGTATCCTAACTTGGATAGGAACAATTAAGTGTGAGGAGTCGGGGTGGTGGAAGGATGCCGTAAACTGTCAAGAGGTGTAGGTGAGTTGAACATGTCTACATGCTTCCTCTCATGCTGATAGGATGAGGTGTAATTGCTGATGACGAGTTGATTGCGTTAATCCTTTGAACGTGGTCCTTCCAAACTTTGTTAATAAAACATAATTTCATGAGTTCACACTTACAAATGATTCAGGAGCAGTAAATGGTATGCGTATTTGGCGTGCTGTCCGAGGAGAGGGCTCAGAGCTCGGTTTTCATCCCGAACCTGGAGCACTCCCCCAAAAATTGCAACCGAATTACAAGTCGGACAGCCGCTGGGAAAATGTTGATGACCCCCAAAAATTGTGAGGTGAAAGCTGAGGGGGGTTAGTCCCGAGTTTGGGAGGGCTTTTTGTCTCTTCAATGAGGAAGTTTGGTGTTCGTGTTTCCGGAAGATGAGTAGAAGGCTGTAGAAGGCTTGAGGTACGAAGGAGATGCTATAGCTTTTGCATTTAGATGTGCTTGTTGTTCAAATAAATGTAAGACGAATTGGATGAAAATCTGGTTCCTGGGAGCTATATGAGGGTACCTCTGTGAAAGCAGGGAAGATGTTTATCCGGAATACCAGCTCTCATGTCTGCATCAGGTCTCTCCTGAACTTCTCCAGCCAAAATTCATGGCAGCAAAACCATAAATGCCATTAACCATGAAAAAAAAACATGGAGGCACATCACAGCTGCAGCAATGGAACCTTTCAAGGAGGCACGTTCCTCTGTGGTGATGGAGGTCGATTTCCGAAGACTGGCTCCCATCACTACCGCGACAGTGGTTGGGTAAAAAGCGGGGTGTCTGGGTGGAGGGGCTGCAGGCCAGACGTAAGGAAGAGGGTTAGAAATGGATGTATGCTGGCAAAGCTGAGCCTGCACGGTTGGCGGAAGCAAGCTTGTGCTTGGAGGACGGTGTATGTCGATGGAGGCTGGCTCGTGGGATCCGGTTAGTCACTCTTCTGTGTGAAGAGGAGAGCTAGCCCTGGCAGCTGCCCAGACTTGCAGAGGGTCTGCTACTGGGATGGGATAATCAAAGTAATCCAAGTTTTCCTTGTTTTGTTTGTGGTTTTGAAAAAGGAGAAGAAGCTGGCTGGAGAAAAACACATGGCTTGTAAGATTCCAATTTTTTCAACCTCCTTAGAGCTAGTCCCAATCCCGATACTGCCGATACTGCTCTATTGCTGGATGTGCTGAGATGTCAGAGGAAGTTGAATAGTCAAGTCAATTCACCTTTATTTATATAGCGCTTTTTACAATACAGATTGTTTCAAAGCAGCTTTACAGTGGTCACAGGAAAACAATATAAACAAAGTTTGTTTGGCTCAACAGCAGCCTTAAAAGAGCAGGCGAATTAATACAAATGATGAATATTAAGTGATTCCCCAACGGAGAAAGCCATAGGCGACACCGGCAAGGAACCAAAACCCCAGTAGGTGACGTAATGAATGAAGAACGGAATGGAGAAAAAAACCTTGGGAGAAACCAGGCTCAGTCGGGGGACCAGTTCTCCTCTGGCGAACAGCCAAACAGTACATGATTATTATATTGACAACAATTCAAGTCCAATATTAAGTCCAATTTGGTCCAGTTGGAGATGGGTTCATGATCCTCACAGGGGAGGGTCTAGTAGAGTCACGGTCTCCGCAGACACTTCAGGGCAGTGCTGTGCTCGTGTCCAGGTGCAGGTCCTTCATCTGATCTGGCTGACCACGGTAACCTCGGAATAAACAGAGACTAATATCAGCGTACAGTGATACCTCGGTTTACGAGCGACTTGGTATAAGAGCAAATCGGTGTACGAGCATGGAGGGTCGAATCGGTGTACGAGCATTGTATCGGTGTACAAGAAAAAATGTCCCTCACCCACGGGCATTTTTGTGTGGAAAAAGTCCTAATGCTCAGCGTGGTGGCGTGCATTTTTACTGTAAATATCCTAAACACAGCCTCTCATAACACAGTCATGCAATTCCAACCCCTTTATCACCCCTTAACTCATTCATTCTCTCAGCTTTGCTTGGTTTGGCTGCATCATTCACCACAGTGATACTTTTATAAGTGATTAAGTGCTTAACATTAATTAATTGTGATCGCTTTTGTTCACGTAGTGAAATACACACTTACAGTGCCTCTAAGCAGTCAAGTCAAGTCAAGTCAAGTCACCTTTATTTATATAGCGCTTTTTACAATGTAGATTGTTTCAAAGCAGCTTTATAAACAAAGTTTGTTTGGCTGAACAGAAGCCCCAAAAGAGCAGGCGAATCAATACAATTGATGAATTTTAAGTGTTAAGTTTCCCCAACTGAGCAAGCCATAGGCGACAGCGGCAAGGAACCAAAACTCCGGCAGGTGACGTAACGAATGAAGAATAGAATGGAGAAAAAACCTTGGGAGAAACCAGGCTCAGTTGGGGGACCAGTTCTCCTCTGGCCAACAGCCAAACCGTGCATGATTATTATACAACAATTCAAGTCCAATATGAAGTCCAATTTGGTCCGGTTAGAGATGGGTTCATGATCGTCACAGGGGAGGGTCCAGTAGAGTCACGGTCTCCGCAGACACCCCAGGGCAGTGCTGTGCTCGTGTCCAGGTCCTTCATCTGATCTGGATACGGCCCGGATCCAGCTGACCACGGTAACCTCGGAATAAACAGAGACCAATATCAGCGTAGATGCCATTCTTCTTCTGATGTATCGAGTACATCAGGTGTTATGGGAATGTTCCCGGTTCCGGCTTATCTAAATTATGCAGCCTAACAATCATTTTACATGATTTGGATTAAAAATGTATGTATAATGTGTTATGTGTATGCCAGGTTGAAAAGATGTGTTTTTAGTCTACATTTAAACTGACAGAGTGTGTCTGCTTCCCGAACTGTAATAGGAAGACTGTTCCAGAGTTTAGGAGCTAAATAGGAAAAGGATCGCCCGCCAGCAGTTGACTTTGATATTCTAGGTATTATAAGCTGGTCAGTATTTTGGGATCGCAATAGACGTGAAGGACTATAATGTGTTAAGAGATCGCTCAAGTACTGTGGAGCTAAACCATTTAATGCTTTGTAAGTAATTAGCAAGATTTTAAAATGTATTCGGTGTTTAATAGGAAGCCAGTGCAGGTTTGACAGAACTGGGCTAATATGCTCATACTTCCTGGTTCTAGTAAGAACTCGAGCTGCTGCATTTTGGACCAGTTGGAATTTGTTTATTAAGCGTGCAGAGCAACCACCTAGTAAAGCATTACAATAATCTAGCCTTGAACTCATGAACGCATGAACTAACTTTTCTGCATTTGTCTTAGATAGCATATGTCGCAATTTAGATATATTTTTAAGATGGAAGAACGCCGTTTTACAGATGCTAGAAACATGGCTTTCAAATGAAAGATTGGTATCAAAGAGCACACCCAGGTTTCTAACTGACGACGAAGACTTGACAGAGCAGCCATCGAGTGTTAGGCAGTAGTCTAGATTATTATGTGCCAAACTTTTTGGTCTGATAATTAGAATCTCTGTTTTTTCAGAATTTAGCAGTAGAAAGTTATTAGTCATCCAATTTTTTATATCGGTTATGCATTCTGTTAATTCAGTGAATTTGTTCGTTTCATCAGGATGAGAAGAAATATAGAGCTGAGTATCATCAGCGTAACAATGAAAGCTAATGCCATGCTTCCTAATAACTGCACCCAAAGGAAGCATGTACAGGGTGAAAAGCAATGGTCCTAGTACTGAACCTTGAGGAACTCCATATTGAACCCGTGACCGATCTGACATCTCCTCATTTAATGCTACAAACTGATAACGCTCAGATAAGTATGACTTGAACCAGGCTAATGCAACTCCACTAATGCCAACATAATTTTCAAGTCTATTCAGAAGGATTTTGTGGTCAATAGTATCAAATGCAGCACTAAGGTCCAGTAACACTAACAGAGAGATACAACCACGATCGGATGATAATAGCAAATCATTTGTAACTCTAATTAGAGCAGTCTCAGTACTATGATATGGTCTAAATCCTGACTGGAAATCCTCGTAGATGCTGTTTCTTTCTAGAAAGGAACATAGTTGTAAAGATATTGCCTTTTCTAGAATCTTTGACAAGAAAGGTAGATTCGATATCGGCCTGTAATTAACTAATTCTGTAGGATCAAGTTGTGGTTTTTTAATAAGTGGTTTAATTACAGCCAGCTTAAAGGTTTTTGGTACGTATCCTAATGACAAAGAAGAATTAATAATATTAAGAATAGGATCTATGATTTCTGGAAGCATCTCTTTCAGTAGCTTAGTCGGTATTGGGTCTAGCATACATGTTGTTGATTTTGATGATTTAGTTTGTACTGTATTTTGGAATATTGTAGTAGATTGTTGCATGTTTATTATTTTCTCTCTAATATTATTAATTTTGCAAGTAAAGAAGTCCATGAAGTCATTAGTGCTGTGCTGATTTAAAGCATCTGGGGTTGAGGCTTTATTTCTTGTTAATTTAGTCACTGTATCAAATAAATACCTAGGGTTGTATTTGTTTTCTTCTAAGAGGGTAGAAAAGTAAGTAGATCTAGCTGATCTTAAGGCCTTTCTGAATGCAATAGAGCTGTCTTTCCATGAAAGGCGAAAAACCTCTAGCTTAGTTTTTTTCCAGCTCCGCTCCATTTTTCTGGCTGCTCTCTTGAGGGCTCGGGTGTGCTCGTTGTACCACGGTGTTGGACTATTTTCTTTAATCTTCTTTAAGCGTAACGGAGCAACAGTGTCTAAAGTGCTGGAAAAGAGAGAGTTAATAGTTTCTGTTGCAACATCAAGTTCTTCTAGGCTATCTGGGATGTTAAGTAGATGAAACTGATCAGGAAGATTATTTATAAAGCTATCTTTTGTGTTAGGAGTGATAGTTCTACTATATTTATAACAGGGCGTTAGTTTTCCGACTTTGGCTAAGGGTAATCTACACGCAACTTGTGTAACTCCAATAGAGTTTAAAATGTGTCTAAATGCCAATTCCAATGTGTCTTTTTCATTATCTACATTGATATTAAAATCACCGACAATTATGACTTAATCTGCAGCCATTACTAATTCTGAGAGAAAAACAGCAAATTCTTGGACAAAGTCTGTATGGTGCCCTGGTGGCCTGTATAGAATAGCCAGCACAAAAGTTAAACAGGAATTATTACTGCACTACATAATTTTACATTAAGGACCATCACTTCAAAAGAATTATATTTCAAATTAGACCTTTGAGCAGTACTGATCATGTTACTATAAATTACAGCAACACCTCCTCCTTCACCTTTCAGACGAGGCTCATGTTTATAACAGTAATCTTGAGGGGTGGACTCATTTAAAGTAATGTAATCGTCTGGTTTTAGCCAGGTCTCTGTCAAACACAACACATCTAGTTTATGATCTGTAATCATATCATTTACAATAAGTGCTTTTGAGGAAAGGGATCGTTTATTCAGTAACCCAAGCTTTATAATTTGTTCATTTGTGTAATATCCATTCTTAGTTGTTTGTTAATCAATTAAATTTTACCCTTAAACGGTTTTGAGAGATTTTTTGTATTTTTTGATTTTTTTACATTTTTTGTATTTGCTAATTCAGGGAACAGAGACAGTCTCCCTGAATATCTAGGAGAAAGAGTCTATGTTTTGGAATTTATCTGACCTCTGTGACATGAGACAGCTAGCAGACGGTTGGCTTAAACAGTTTGTCTGCTTCCTGACCTGGGCCCCAGTTAGTCAAGGTTCAGCTCTAAGACTATGTGCCAAATTACAAGAGAGAAGAGCGGCACCATCCCAGGTGGGATGAATACCATCTCTTTTCAACAGGTCAGGTCTGCCCCAAAAACGTTTCCAATTGTCTATGAACCCTATGTTATTCTGCGGGCACCACTTTGACATCCAGCCATTGAGTGAGGAAAATCTGCTAAGCATCTCATGCTCATCTTCTTGCGCATAGGAAGAGGGCCAGAGCAAATTACAGTGCCTGACATCCTACTTGCGAGTTCACACACCTCTTTAATATTAGTTTTAGTGATCTCCGACTGGCGAAGTCGGACATCATTAGCGCCGACGTGAATAACAATCTTAGAGTATTTACGATTAGCCTAAGCCAGCACTTTTAAATTTGCTTTGACGTCTGGCGCTCTGGTGGCTGGAGTCTCGATTTTCACATTCCGAGTAATAGAATTGCCAATCACTAGGGTACTTTCAACAGGTTTCTCAGTGGGTGCGTCACTGATTGGGGAGAACCTGTTTTATGTTCTAATCCAGGAGTCGGCAACCTTTAATGTTGAAAGAGCCATATTTAAAAAAAAATAATAATAATAATTCTGTTGGCGGGGGGTGTGACTACCTGATCCGTACCGTCTACTTCCTGTCTGAGCTGTGCGAAAGTTTACGGCAGATGTTACTGATCGAGTCAACAGTCACGTGACTACTCGATCCGTACCGGAAATAGTTTTGTACTTTTTTTCTTAATATAAATACACTTTCTAACCATTGCTTAAACGGTGCTGGAATCATTAGAAATTTTATTTTAATGTCAATTTCATATACAGAAATGTAAATTCACAAATGGAAAACCCAGTTGTAGTGCTTAAAATGGAGATTAAAATGTGCATAGATGTGATTTTCAAAAACTAAAAACAACAAAGCCAGGAAAACAACTGCAGTATGATATTCATTTTGCATTTTCATATAAATATATGCATGAAATATGTTTAGAAATATACCCTCTCAATTGTTTTTTTCTTTTCCCTTTACTCTTTTATGTAATCTCAGTAGTATTGTGAAGCAAATTATGTTGTTATGATACAATATTGATGTCACCTTTATGCATACTTTTTTAAATAAAGCATTTAAACACACACAAAGGTAAAATATATCAAAGTGGCACAAATTTAAATGTAATCAAACTAAATGGTTTACATATGTTACTCCATTTGGGTAACGCAGATGTGTACATACGACTCTGTGTGTTAGTTTACATATAATATTTAACTTTCAAAAGATAGATTCAACTTATATCAGTTCAGTTAAATGTCTGCATTAAAGAAACACACAAAATAAAGTTATTTATTTATTCAAGTTTTATTTACTCATACATTAATTCCTTCACTCACTCACTCGCTGATTGAGAAAGATGGCATTGACTTTCAGGCCTTGTTCATCAACACAGTATGACTAAAATGTTTCCATGTCCTCTTGACACTGAATTCTTGCATTCCATCATAAAACGTATAAAAATCCATAGTCCCTCACCACCAAATGTTTTCACTACAAAGCGCGCACATGCGCAGTACAAATCGTGACAGGGGCAAAGCTGTCGTAAAATAAGAGGAAGTGGTCATAGAATCGCGCATGTGCAGAATAAAATCTGCGTTTTCGCACATGCGCAGTACCAAACGTGTTTCCGGTACGGATCAAGTAGTTGCAGTCACAGTGCCAAACGAAGCTTCTGAAGCAGTGAAGCTTTTACATGAAACTGTGTCGGTGCTTCGAAACTTTTGACACAGTGCTCTGCTCTGCCATCTGGTGCTCAATAAAAACTCCTACACCAACTGTGTCATTCAGATGTTTTGATCATTTGGGAAGGTTTATTTGTATATTTAATAAGTTTAATTGTATTGTGCAACTTTTTGTGTGTGTGTATTCCTTACAAAACAACACAAACATGCATATTGTTAAAAAACAAACTAAAAAACAAATGCACAATTACAAATGCATTTACCATATTTTCCGCACCATGAAGCAAAAGGATTATAATGCGCTTTATATGCGAATTCGCTTATCGCTCAATATTTTTTTCTACACCGCAAACACGCAGAACGTGCAAACACCCACCCAACATGTGAAAAAAATTATTAAATATTATTATATTTAATATAATTCATGCGCAAGTACAATGAGGAGAGTAACACATTTTTTTCTAATCTTCATGCAACCGGAACATAATTTCAATGTGAAAACAACAGTTTTACTGGTGCAATCCATCTGACATGTTTTTTGCATTCTTAATATACACATATAATATACACACTTAATGGACAATTTCATTTTATATGTATTAATTTGTGTACTCAAAACATCCGTGCACTATGGGACGGCTCAATCTATGCGCTCTGTGAGTCCGTTGTGACGTGTTAGTGAGGTAACGAAGCTTCGTTTACACAGGTCACGTGACAGCCCCATTTCAAAGCGATGCTCCAAAATAGTGTTTCGAAGAACTAGTGTGTCGAAAACTCGAGACGTGTGTTGACACAGGGTGTCGAGCTACCCATCCGAGTAGCTTATATATATGTGTGTGTGTGTGTACTTTGTTATAGTACTTTTATTCTATTTCTATTTTAATTTCCTTCTTGTGTTTTTTGTAACTGTGTTATGAATAGGAGCTCCGCGCTCCCCTCTCTGGCCCCCAGAGGGAGCACACATATATACTGACACTACACTATACACTACATTTCCCAGAAACCCACAGATTGGACTGATTGCACACACCAGCTGGACACCATTATGACTGTTTGTCACACCAGCTGTTATCCATCATATGAACTATAAAAGACTCCAGTATCTGTACACTCACATTTTGATTAGCTGTGGTTGTCAATTCTGAGTGTTATTATTCCTGTCTTCATTATTCTGTTGCCGATTCTGCTGTTACCCGTTTGTGATCCTGTTCTGCCTGCCCCGACCTGTGCCTGGAATATTGCTCATGATTGTTATCTGCCTGTCTTGACTACTCGCCTCGATTATTGTACCTGAAACTGTCTGCCTGCCTTTCTGATCCCTGCTTGGATTATCGATCACGTATGCTCTCTGTTTGCTCTGACCTTGTGCCCGTACGACCACTCTTAATAAAGACAAGCGATTGGATTCCTGACTGTGAGTCACCTTTGTTACAAACTGTTATTTGCACTGTCCATGGAGGACCTGTTTACATTTCACTGCCGGTTGTATATTCTGTATATAACTGTGAATGTGACAAATAAATCTCTTGAATCTTGACTGTAAAACTACAGAATAGGAGCGCAAATTTATTTCTACAGCAAACTTAATTCACAATAGCAATTCAAAATGTGCATCACTTTTAATGAAAAAAAAAATTGTAGTAATAAACTATTTTGAGAACATTATTTTGAAAACATTTAATTGAGTATAAACAATTGTCCATTTTTTTGCTGATAGTAGAAATATAAATATCTGTAATAGAAATTACATTATTATTATTATTATTATTATGGTTATTATTTATTTATATTATATGATGATACTGTATCATATAAACAATTTGCATATGTCATTAAAGTGTAGAGAAAATATGTCAATGGTACATTAGTTGGATTCTTTTTTTAAACCCGGAAATGATGTCGACATAAAGCAAACTGAATGTAACACAATACCATGTGTACAGTGTGATATAGATGCAAAGCGCCTCGCCCTCAGTCTCTCACCTACGAGAAGAGCGATACAGTACATGCATGATAAAATGTCAAGATCAATCAAAGAGCTTAGTCTCCATTACGACCCCATAAATGAAAGCAATACTTTTACAAGTGGGGACGTTGTGGAGGGTCGAGTTGTTTTGGAAGTTACCAAAGAAATAAAGGTGGACAGTTTTTTTGTGCAGCTGACGGGATATGCGGACGTGAGGTGGACTGAAGATTCAGAAGAAGGCGAAGCAATCTACAGCGACCATGAGAGATACTTCAATCTAAAGCAATACTTCATTCAAAAGAACTCAAAGAAAGGTGAAGTTGAGCGAAATATTAAATGCTTATAGGGAACCTACAAATCAAAATAGAGACAGATCATGCTTGAAAAATAGAAGTTGTTTAGTGTGTGTAATATAACTGGAAAATAATAACTGACTTATATTTCTCACTGTGATGTCTGAAGGGGAAAGCGAAAAGAATACCACTCTTGTAAGTGGAGAGACTTGTAAGTGAAGTTTTTTCATCTAAAGATTATTTACTGAGAGTAGATTAATTTTGCTTGGTGAAAATGGAACACAAATCTCTTTTAAACCACATTAAATGTTTCTCAGATGGACCAGTGATCAGATCAGGAAGTCATGTTTTTCCTTTCAGATTTCAGCTGCCTCAACAGTGAGTGATAAAATGCATTCTTCAATGGGTGTTGGTCTTTATTGTGTAAATATGTACATAGTGAAATAATAATATCCTACAGGTGTGAGTGAATGAAGCAAGAGTGTAAAACTGTGTTGTATAATTAGTTCGCTATGTCATCAGTGAGTCATGATATTACAAGCAAAACTTCCTCCTGCATGAAAAAGCAGATGTCAGTCATCAGAATCCTAAAATATTTGATTTAATAATATTCTGCACATGTTAAGTAAAACGATAAAATAAAAAAGCTGTAAAATTTATTCTATATGAAGGTGTTATCGGTTATTTGGAATAAATTAAATTAAAAACCTATTATTATACCTACATGAACATTATCCACTACATTGTCAGTCTTTTGTGAGAAATTAAAGATTTTTATTTTGCCTTAATTTCAGAAATATGCCTCCATCCTTTAAAGGAGATCATGGCTCAATTAAGTACGTCTTGACGGTAAATCTGAAGAGGCCTTGGAAGGCAACATCTACTACATGTTCGGAATTAACCTTTTTGTCCAGAAATGACGGGACCAATGATCATTTACTGGTACGAATTGTAATAGCATAATTGACTCTTTGGCACACGTCTACTGATAAATAGAGCGATTATATAACTGCTTATACTGTCATCAGAACTCATGTAATGTGATTTAAGCTATTTTCTTGTGATTAGAGCAACTTTATTTTATGTATATGTTTGTGTGTGTGTGTGTGTGTGTGTGTGTGTGTGTGTGTGTGTGTGTGTGTGTGTGTGTGTGTGTGTGTGTGTGTGTGTGTGTGTGTACAGCAACCACAAGCTGGAACAAAAGACAAGAAGATGAAACTTTTTGGCTCAGGAAAAATGTCAATGACAGTAACAACAGACAAAACTGGCTATATGCAAGGTGATCCCTGTGTAGTTCAAGTGCTTGCACAAACCGAATACACTAGCTTGTAATGCCAATAGTCGGCTTTCCATCAACATATTTTTATGCACATTTTGAGATATTGCATAAAACTCCTGAATGTAACATGCAAATAAATGGACAGCAACATGCAAATAAAATTTCCAAAATTTGCATAATAACATAACATATACAGTCACGCAAGGTGGATAAATATTTTTTTAGGTACGAAGACATGGGAATATAATACAATGGAAACACGTTTACTGAATACATTCTTGGATCTGCATCAAAAAAGAAATAAATCATGAACTAAATATATCAGACAACTGTAGAGCAACATCTTTGCATAGCACCTCTAAAAATAGGTTTTCTGAAAAACTAAAGTAAAAGGCAGACAACATTTATCGGCTTCCATTTCCATTGATATTTAACTCCAATTTCTCTGAATTTAACTACTTTTTTCTCCTGAACACACCAGATGGAAGCACTTTTTTTATTTACAAAAAGGTTTACATAAATTTGCAACTTGGATGGGAAACTGGGCTATTGATCAACATTAATAATAAATGTTGTCTCTAATTCCTTGCATTTCTGCAGGTGAAACAATCAGAGTTTATATTGATATTGACAACTCTTCATCTCGTGACGTCAAGTTAAAGTACTGCCTCTGGCAGGAACAGACGTTCATCGCTGGCAGGAGTACTAGGAAAGGATTTAAGAATATAGTCAAAGAATCTAAAGATCGCATCCCATCTGGAGGGAAGACAAAATGCATAGTGGACATAAACATTCCACATGACCTGGATGTCACCTTTGAAAACTCCAGAATCATAAAAGTGCAGTATAAGCTTAAGGTGACATTTTTTCATTCCTAGTATTGCCAACTTTAAAGTTAAAGCTCACCCCAAAATTGAAATTTGCTCACCCTTTCAAACCTGTATGACTTTTGTTTCTTCTTTGGAACACTAAGGATATTTTGAAACAATTACATTTCATAATATCTTTTTGTGTTATGCAGAAGAAAGAAAACCATATAGGTTTGAAACTACAATGGTGAGTAAATTCAAATATTTTAACTTTTGAGGTCCTTTAATTTTCACAAATTTCTTTCTAATTCGTGTGGTTAAAGTCTATATTAGTGTGGTAAATAGTCAGCATATTCAAGTCTTTTTTACAAAGTAATAATTTGTAATAAAAAAGCATTAGTTTTCTTTCCTTTGTAAATTTAATATGTAGTTTCACAATTCTTTTGAACTCTTCTGTACACGATTGTCTTTCAGGTCTACCTGGCTGTGTCTTTCGCCTCAAATCCAGAAGTCAGATTCCCTGTGGTTATTCTTCCACCTGATCAACAATGTCCTCCCTGGCAAGGCCCACCTGGGGGATTCCAGCCATATCTACCACCTCAGCCTAACTTTGTCCCCTATCCTGGTGGACAACCACCTCCATATGCAGAGCTTTACCCCAGTCTGAATGATCCTAAAGCACTTCCCCATCCAGGAATGGCTGCAGAGCTTTATCCAAATCCAAATGCCATGCTGCCTGATTTCTTTCCGACTCCATCTGCACCAGTTTATGATCCAAATCAAAGTACTAAAGAATCCTCTCCTTACATGCCTTATTAGTCTCCTTAACCAGAAAAACTTCTGACTACCACATGATATGTCAGTAGTGGATTGCTGTTGATGCTGAACATTGGTGGTGGTTGAGGAGAGACCCTCACAATATGATTGTAAAGTGCTTTGGGTGTACAGCAGGAGATCGAAAAATGCTACATAAATGTGTCATTCATTTAACAATAAGTTTATGATTTTATCTGTGTGAACTCATGTTCGGTGCCTATTATTTTGTCTTTTAAAACTTGGTACTTCTCTTAATGTTTCAGGGAATGTATAGTATAAGCTGCCATTTTTGAGATGCCAACAATTTATTTTTTTTGGTTTTTGTCCTTTGTAGTTCCACCTTTTCCTAAAAACTTGACTATCCTTTATTGCAGTTCAAAAACATTTAAAAAAAAATCTATGGCCACTCCTACTAAAACCTATGTTGCTGATAGTACTGCAGTTGAATTGATAATGTGTTCATTTTAGAGTATAATGCAGCTTTGTCTTGTACTTTTGTAGTTGCATTTTTGACCTTTTGATTTATGGATTGTAATTTCTGCAAAAATGTTACATGGTTTTTGTTTGAGTTTCTTAACAAAAGTAAGATTATTGCATACAATGTTCTACTGTAATTAATGGTTGGTTACTCAACAGCCAAGTGCAATTTATGAAAGCTATAAACAGACACTATGCAATTATGATTAAATACTCTTTTTAATTCATGTCACTACGTCTCATTTTTGATTTCAGCCTTTATTATTTACAGATAGAACTGTTTTGCTAAAACTACAAAATACATTTATTCAAAAGCAGTGATTTTATCTTTTTCTTTTGAACTTTGATTAACATTAATGACACAGCAACAGGTATATTAGGCTACTAATATTACTATCACTTCAACTAATGACCAGATCCAGTATACTGACATATCCAATTTATTTCCCAACTGATATAACCGACTGTTACATGAATACAACATTTTGACACAACTTTGTTTGTATATAAGTGCAATAAGTCATGACAGAATTTATTTAGTTACACATTTAACCAGGTTCCCAGAGAATGAAAGTGAGTCACTGGGTCATGGTGTTGATGGTATGGGAACGCTCCTCAGTAACAGGTGTCTGATGCACGTGTGGATACAGGCCAATCTACAGCAGTTAAGTGACATCACAGCCATGCTAACGGGTTATAAAAGGGATTAAAATGCACAAGCTTAAAGGTCCTTAAGAACATGCCATGAGCTTCAGATTATCTACAGGAAGACGCGCAGACATACCTGAAGTGTCAACACGACGTAGCATCTCATTCCCCGTTTTCACGATGATGTCAGGTTTGAGAGAGCGAGGACTCAGAGATGCGGGTGAAAGGGCTTTTAATACAAAACAAAACAAAATACAAACATAAACCACCCCGAGGGGGAAAAACAAGACGAGACTAGACTTGACTAAAAACTAGACTGAAGACTCGACTCGACTTGACAGGAAAGACTAAAGACTCGACTCGACTTGACAGGAAAGACTAAAGACTCGACTCGACTTGACAGGAAAGACTAAAGACTCGACTTGACAGGAAAGACTAAAGACTCGACTCGACTTGACAGGAAAGACTAAAGACTCGACTCGACTTGACAGGAAAGACTAAAGACTCGACTCGACTTGACAGGAAAGACTAAAGACTCGACTCGAATTGACAGGAAAGACTAAAGACTCGACTCGAATTGACAGGAAAGACTAAAGACTCGACTCGACTTGACAGGAAAGACTAAAGACTCGACTCGACTTGACAGGAAAGACTAAAGACTCGACTCGAATTGACAGGAAAGACTAAAGACTCGACTCGACTCGACTCGACTCGACTCGACTGGAAAAACTCAGGACAGGAACAGACATAGTAAAGACAATGACGCAACACAGAACAGCAGACAAAGACGGACTATATAGGGAGGACATGGGGAAATTAACTAGGAAAAACAGCTGGGAAAAATCAAACTAATGACAAAGAAACAAGACGGGCAGGGTAACAGACAATACATGAACATGCAGACAATTAACCAAAGACTACGCGCAGCTGTTGACAACCACTGCGCGTGACAAAACAAGCACGCGGCCGATAGAAAGCGAACCGCATGCCAAACATAAACACAAGGACGAGAGGAGGCGCGGCTCGCGCAACGCTTGAAACCGCGCCCACTCACATGACATAGAGCTCGCAAGAACAAGTGTAAACACCTGTTCTCATGAGCTCAAGACATGGACGAACAAACGAGTTATGAATGCCCGAATCCCGATCCAAAACCGAAACTGAAACTAGACAAGACCAGTCTCGGGATCAGACATCATAACCCGCAAATAAGACGTTACACAGACAAGCGTGCGCGCGGCTCGAATCCTCGACGCCGTGCGCACACACACCAAACACGAGACATAACGGTAGTGTCAGAGCTCTGCCACACAACCAAGAAATGACTACTAGACCGAATGTGGCAGAACCCTGACAGATGACCTTCGAAGTGGAACTTCAGCTTCAACGTGCTTCAGCTTCATCGTGTTTAACCTGTGGGAATGCAATACCTACTGTGTCATATTGAACAAAGCCTGCTCTCTGTGCCATGAAATAAACCATGAAAAGCTTAAATGCCTGTAGTGCGAGGCCCACAGCTCAATAACCTCCATTTACTTACATCCATTGACTGACACCGCGGCCGAGCTAGCTTGGGAGGCCGCAGCTTCACTGTGTCTGCCAGCAACTCTCAATAGGAAGACTGCTAACCCGACCATCCAATCAGCAGACATGTTAATATAGTTCCCCCACTGTGTCCACACTTCCGGAAATGCTCATTCTATTCTGTACTTCCTGTTTATGTGATTACATGGGGAAGCACCAATAATAAAAAAAAAAACTTGTATTTTATTGGTGTGACAGATAGGGAGGTGGGATGTTACTTGCAGTCATTCCCACTCTTCCTATCCTGTGAATATGTAACCATATATGTCTATATTCCAAGGGAAGCATATCGATGATTCCGCCATACTCTGATCCAAAGTGGGTGACCGATGAGGAATAGAGGCACTAGAGCTGATATTGCCCGCTCTCCTCTACTGTAACACGTTTTATGTGGTTACAGTGGGAGCGCATAGCTATCACCTTCAGAATTCTGGGTCAGGAGGGTGACAGATGAGTAAGTGGAATTGCCTACTTTTCACATCTATCATAGACCATCTATTACAGAGGGCACATATTGCTACTACCTTTATACTCTTGGTACAGGTAAAAAAGGAATGGGTCTCGAGTGGCGGAATTGCCCACTTTCCTTTTCTGCATTCACCATATGTAAATATGAAGGATACTGGAACTGCTATATCCTGTATACTAAAGAGGAAGCTAGATGAAAGAGTCAGATGCAAATAGTGATAATGCCCAATATTTTAATCTACAGTGATACCTCGGTTTACAAGCGACTTGGTATACGAGCAAATCGGTGTACGAGCATGGAGGGTCAAATCGGTGTACGGGCATTGTATCGGTGTACGAGAAAAATTTTACCCACACCCACGTGCATGTTTTGTGTGGAAGCTCAGCATGATCGTGCGCATTTTTACAGGAAATATCCTAATAACAGCCTCTCATAACACAGTCAGGCAGTTCCAACCCCTTTATCACCCCTTAACTCGTTCATTCTCTCAGCGTTGCTTGGTTTGGCTGCATCATTCACCATAGTGCACACTTTTATAAGTGATTTACAGCAGTTTTACCTCCTGTTGTAACATTAATTAATTGCGATCGCTATTGTTCACGGAGTGAAATATACACGTACAGTACCTCTAAACAGTAATTGTCACAGTTCATGAATTCATTGTCTTCTAGTTCTGCCTGTGTGTGTGTGAGAGAAAGAGAGACATATCTGATTCTCATATCATCTGCCTATTTAGTTCACTTCTCTCCACTCTTCTCTTGTCCAGTCCTTAGTTCGCGGCTCCACCGCGCATTCATTCGCGCCCGCGGCTCCAGCGCACGTTCATCCGCGGCAGTTTGTTTTCTGCACTATTATAATAAATTCACTCATTTGCATGTGAATCCTTGCTTTGCCGGCTCCCCCTTTTATTTTATTTTAATCGTCAATTATTAATTAGTATTTATATGAGATCTTAATGGTTATAATTTTAACTGTAATTAATAGGGTAAAACCCAAAAAATATTTTAAATGGGCATTTATGGTTGTGTGGAACAAATTAATTGAATTTTAGTGCATTCTTATGGGGAAACTTGTTTTGGTGTATGAGCATTTTGGTTTACGAGCTCGCTCTTGGAACAAATTAAACTCGTAAACCGAGGTATTACTGTATTTTCATTTTCTTTTTCTTTTTTTTAAATCCACTTTTTCGTTTAATAAGAAGACATATACATGTATATATAAACCAAAATGATTAAATACAGTAGCTTCTCCTACTGCATTAACATTAACTTTCAAGAAGAGACATCACCATGGTAATCGGAGACCTCAATGCCAAGGTGGGGGGTGACAACACGGGTTACGAGGACGTCATGGGGCGAGAGGGATTAGGGGAGATGAATGAAAATGGAGAAAGTTTTGCAGACTTTTGTGCTGAAAAGGTGGTACCACTGGTGGAAGCTTTTTCCCCCATAAACGAATAAACAAGATCACCTGGTTCTCACCAGACCTCTCCACCAGAAACCAGATAGACCATGTGTGCATTATCAAGAAGCTCAGGAGGTCCCTGCAAGATTTATACTCCCTGAAGAAAATATCAACATGTTGTTTTGTTTTATGTTTTATGCATCAAAAACCAGCCCAATTTTTATCAACTAGCCCAATGCATTTTTTTCCGGTCTGACGTGACCAAAAGGAACCCTCCCAATCTGGCAACACTGGTGAGCAGGTGCGACCTGTCCCCTAATTCTGACGTCACACAATAACCAAATTCAACATATCAATTTTAAAACAGCCATTAATATTTTTTCCATGTTTCTATAACAAATATTCACAACATACATCCTTATCAATATAATAATAAAAAGAAAATAAATGTATTTCTTGAGACACTTAAATGTTTGCTGGAATAACCGTCAGGAAAACGTCTCCGGTTACTATCGTAACTGCCGTTCCCTGAGAGATGGGAATGAGACGTGCGCAAAATGTGCATTTGGAAACTCCTCCCCTTCACGTAATTTCTGAAACCTTATAGGATAACGCCAGTTGATAACTGGCCAATTGTTGCGCAATGCGCTCTGGCTGTCAGACAGTATAAATAGCATACGCGCAGCAATTGCGTCAGAATCATGCCTGAACGCGGCACAGCTGGTCAAGCGGCGAAAACGGCCGATATTGCACCGTCTCGTTCCCGTCTCTCAGGGAACGGAGGTTACAATAGTAACCGGAGACTTTCCCTTTCGAGAGCAGGAACGAGACACCGTTGGGAACGATGTTTAATCCCGCCGTGATTGAGACTTAGACCAGTCTGATACAGGGAAACATACACCAATCACCGCGAAGAAGCACACAGCTCAACCAATGGCAACGCCGCCAGGTGTCCTCACTACTGATAGGTGCAGCTAAACCAATGAAATCACTAGCTGAAGCTTACCAAAATTTGCATATCTCAGAAGCATGAAAGATAGTGGGCTGCGCTATTTGAGGGCAGACACGACTATTCAGAGAGCATTTAAGCACAACTAATGTGAGCGTCAACTAATGTGAACGTAGCGTCAACGGCATAGCGGTGACAGTGAGCACATAAGCACAAACTACTGTACAGAAACCCTCAGCGTCAACAGCAAAGCGGTAACAACTGTATTTTGAGAAAAGTAGCAATATCCCAGGAATAATTTATTCAATTACTCACCGAAAGCACTTGAGAAGCCAAAGATGGAACATCCAGTTTATAAAACCTGGCGAAGGTGTTATGAGAAGACCAGCCAGCAGCAAAACAGATATCCTCTATTGACGTACCTCTAGACCAGGCCCACGATGAGGCAATAGCTCTCGTTGAGTGAGCTCTGATGTTGAGAGGGCATTCCTGTCCCTGGTTAGCATAAGCCAAAGCAATAACGTCCACTATCCAGTGAGAAAGTCTCTGTTTAGAGACAGCATTTCCTCTAGTACCGTCACCATAGCACACAAAGAGCTGGTCCGACTGTCGGAATGTGGCCGATTGGTCCAAGTAAATGATTTTGGCACAAAGCCAGGTCTCGGCCGGAGAGTAACACTGCAGTCTCCGGGCCCGAAACGAATACAATCGTCACTCACTGAGAACGCATGCAAGTCCCCAATGCGCTTAGCCGATGCCAGTGCGAGAAGCAGCGCCGTCTTCTGCGAAAGCTCCTTAATTGCGACCGATTCCAAGGGCTCGAACGGTGGCACAGAGAGAGCTCTCAGAACCAGTGCCAAATCCCATGGCGGAACCGATGGGGGGCGTGGGGGTGTAACCTCCTTGCACCTCTAAGGAATCTGGAAGCGGAAGCGGCCACGCATGCTCCACAGCTCGGGACTGGGATGCCATATCTCGCCGCTCGCTTGAAACAGTAGATTTTTGCTGACGGGAATCTGCCACAGCGGGGCTGCCAGCAATTCTCTTAGGTCCGGGAACACAGGCTGGTTCGACCAGTTTGGGGCGACGAGGATCACCGACGCTCTTTCCTCCCTTATTTGCATAGGACTAAAGGCAAAATTTTTACGCATACAACCTGGCTCTCGGCCAACACAATGTCAGAGCGTCCCCCACTAGAGGGGCGTGCGACAGGCAGAAGAACAGTGGGCAGTGCACATTCTCGCTCGTCGCAACCAGATCCACTTCTGCCCTCCAGAAGCGATCCCAGATCATTTGCACCACCCTGGGGTGAAGCCTAAACTCTCCGTGAGGAATCCCGTTCCTCGAAAGCATGTGCCGGAATGTGCGATGCTCTGATGGAGAGCAGATGTTGATCTACCCACAGAAGGAGGCTCATAGCCAGCTCGAACAGGCCTCTGGAGTGCACGCCGCCATGGCGATTTATGTATGAAACCACGGACATGTTGTCGGTGCGAATCAACACATGCCGCTGTTCTATTTGCAGCAGGAAAGCCCTTAGGGCTAAACATACCTCTTTCAGCTCCAGGCGGTTGATATGCCACTCGCTCTGTGACTCCGACCATAGACCGGAAGTCGGAATGCCCTCGCATGTTGCACCCCAACCTGAGCTCGACGTGTCTGTCGTCACTACGGTGCATGTTGTAACCAGCCCAAGCGGAACCCTCTGGCTGAACATCTCCAGATTGGACATGGTTCCAGTGCGCTGATGCAGCTGCGGGAGACCGTGATGCGCATGCGCCCCGATATCCATGCTCTCCGCGGGACTCGGGTCTTCAGCCACAACTGCAGCGGATGCATTCGTCTGCGTCTAAACTGAAGAGAATAACCGTGCTGAATTAATCCCAGCAACCAACCTGAGATGCCTGGAATGGCCCTCCAAGCTTCCAGGAAATTATGAAGCGGAGGGTAGGCTGCACGCTGCTCGACGAGTATCGGGAGCGGCGGGGAAATGTCGGCTACTATTGAGGGAGTAAGTGCATACTGCGGCTCCGCGCCGCTCTGAGGCAGGGCAAGTGACACAACACTGACACAATGAGGAAGAAGCAACTATTTGTTTTTATTACAAGCATTACAATAAAATGTATTACAAGCATTTACAAGCATTTGTTTTTATTATTGCATCCACAATCCCCCCCCCCCCCCCCCCCGAGCCCATGACGCCTCTTCCCCGGGTCCCGGCCATTGCTTGCGACGGACATCCAGCTCCGGACGAGAAGCCACCAAACTGCTGTGTCACCGGTCTGTGGGGGAGACCCCCTTGAGGGGTGCTGGTACGCGCGCCTCGGCATCACGTGGCACATCGCTTTTGCGCACTTTTGCACCTTGGAAAATTTCTCCATAACTGACTCAACGGTGCCGCCAAAGAGGCCGGCGGTAGCAATTGGTGCGTTGAGGAGCATTTTCCGGTCCAAGTCCATCAGGTCCGCCAGAGTCAGCCACAGGTGCCTCAGGAGAACCACTAAAAAACCCATAGTGCGGACCGCTTGGTTGCCATGAGAGCGAAATCCGTTGCTGCTCTCAGGTCCCTCACGTCCTCTTCACGTCCATGCTGCCGTTGTCCAGTGATTGCAGCAGTTTTGCCTGAAAAACCTGTAGCACCACCATCGAGTGGGGCACGGATGCGGCCTCGACAGCCGAGGTGTAGGCTTTCTCTGCCTGGTGCGCCATGAACCTGCACGGTTTTGACGGCAGCCCCAGACCTCCGTTTAATTTAATTCAGTGCAAACAATTGTCCAATTTTTGCTGATACTACATTTAAAGAAATTACATTATTATTCTTATTATTGTTGTTATTATTTATTGCTATTATTGTTATTTATTTCATTATAGGATGGTGATGATACTCATATAAACAATTCGTATAAGTCATGTAGAGAAAATATCTAATATGTTAAGCGTCCAAATTGGATTCTCTTTTTTTAAACCCCGGAAATGATGTCGACACAAAGCAAACTGAACGTAAAAAAAACCCACGTGCACAGTGTGATATAGAAAGTGTTGCCAACTTAGCAACTTTGTCGCTATATTTAGCGACTTTTCAGACCCCTCTAGCGACAAATTTTCAAAAAAGCGACTAGCGACAAATCTAGCGACTTTATCTGGAGCTATTGGCGACTTTTGGCGACTTTCTAAAGTGAAAGCACATATCGTTCTTACTCTTCTCAAGGAACAGCGAGTGCAGCCGTGGGCCGCATCCCCATCCCAAAGCACTCACTGGCGGCCCAAACCTCGCGCAGCAGCCGCTCCCAGATGCAGGGAGAGCAGGAGATCTTCCCTCCTCCACGTCCAGACTGCAAATGAATCGCGCATGTGCGGGAAGCCGCTGCTGGCTGATCCCGCCAATGGCAGCACGGGATGTAAAATGTTCTTTGTCTAAACATAATTAAACCCTAATCCTAACTGGAAACACTTTATTTTACGGTCCAATTCTCACTATTAACTAGTAGGGTTTTTTTAGCATGCAAATTAGGATATTGTCCATTTACTAGACTAATTATAAATGTAAAATATTAATTTCTTATTCTCCATGATCATATTGTACATCCCTTAATCATACCTAGAAATTTACTTATAGTTTTATAATCAGCGAGATCCCAGATGAGAGGTTGTTGGGGGGTTTGGGGCCGTGCTCCCCTGAGAAAATTTTGATTTCTATGATGTGCATTTTAAGATGTTCTGAAGGCCAAAAAATATGATAACAATATAGCTTGAAAACCATGTCAGTGGGCAGTGGATTATTTGTCTTTCTTCTTATCCCCAGAACTCTCTTTTTCTCTTTGTTTTTATTTTGCCCTGTTTCTTCACCTAAAGTTGAGCTTTGACTGATTTTTTTCATCATTGAAGAAAGTAAACATATTAACTAATTAACTGATATTTATATGTTTTATTCATCCTTTTCGTAGACATGTTAATTTATTAAAAGCTACCAGGAAAGCTAGGTAACTTAGCTTATTAAATTAATTCACAATATGCACACATTCATTACTAATCTTATGCCTGATACAGGCTGAAAAAAGCTGAGCTTTTTTAATTTACTGAAGGCTACAAATGGAATTATATTAATTTACAATAATCTGATAAAAATGTCTTTGTTATAGTTATTGTTCGTTAATTAGGCTACATTATGAATAACATTAGATATTCATCCTCATCCGCTTCTGTGTGCACATAAGCCCGCCTTCTAAGTATGCAGTTTAGTACAGCATAATGACGTCACGAATATGCTAATTTTACGCATGGCGTCATCGAGCGACTTTCAGCGACTTTTTGTCCAGGCTTTAGCGACTTTCCTTTGAAAATAGTTGGCAACAGTGGATATAGAGCGCCTCGCCCTCAGTCTCTCACCTACGAGAAGAGCGATACAGTACATCTATGATAAAATGTCAAGATCAATCAAAGAGCTTAGTCTCCATTACGACCCCATAAATGAAAGCAATACTTTTACAAGTGGGGACGTTGTGGAGGGTCGAGTTGTTTTGGAAGTTACCAAAGAAATAAAGGTGGATAATTGTTTTGTGAAGCTGACGGGAGATGCGAACGTGAGGTGGACTGAAAATTCAGGAGATGACGAAACAACCTACAGCGACCATGAGAGATACTTCAAACTAAAGCGATACTTCATTCAAGAGAACTCAAAGAAAGGTGAAGTTGCACGAAATATTACATTCTTTTAGTGAACCTACAAATCAAAATAGAGACAGATCATGCTTGAAAAAGTCATGCTTGTTTAGTGTGTGTAATATAACTGGAAAATAATATTTTTTTTATATTTCTCACTGTGATGTTTAAAGGGAAAAGCGAAAAGAATACCACTCTTGTAAGTGGAGAGACTTGTAAGTGAAGTGTTTTCATACCTGCTACTAATAAATAAATTAGGCTACATGAATCTAAAGATTGTTTGCTGACAGTAGATTAATTTTGCTTGGTGAAAATGGAACACAAATCTCTTTTAAACCACATTAAATGTTTCTCAGCTGGACCAGTGGTGATCAAACCAGGAAGTCATGTTTTTCCTTTCAGATTTCAGCTGCCTCAACAGTGAGTGATAAAATGCATTCTTCAATGGGGGTTGGTCTTTGTGTAATTATGTACACAGTGAACTAATAATATCCTACAGGTGTGAGTGAATGAAGCAAGAGTGTAAAACTGTTCTGTATAATACTTCCTTCTAGTTTGCTATGTCATCAGTGAGTCATGATATTACAAGCAAAACTTTCTCTTGCATGAAAAAGCAGATGTCAGTCATCAGAATCCTAGAATACTTGATTTAATAATATTCTGCATAAATTAAGTAAAGTAAAACGATAAAATAAAAAAGCTGTAAAATTTATTCTATATGCAGGTGTTATCGGTTATTTGGAATAAATTAAAACCTATTATTGTACATACATGAACATATTATGCACTACATTGTCAGTCGTTTGTGAGAAATTAAAGATTTTTATTTTGCCTTAATTTCAGAAATATGCCTCCATCCTTTAAAGGAGATCATGGCTCAATTAAGTATGTCTTGACGTTAAAGCTGAAGAGGCCTTGGAAGGCAACATCTACTACATGTTTGGAATTAACCTTTTTGTCCAGAAATGACGGGACCAATGATCATTTACTGGTACGAATTGTAATAGCATAATTGACTCTTTGGCACACGTCTACTGATAAATAGAGCGATTATATAACTGCTTATACTGGCATCAGAACTCATGTAACGTGATTTAAGCTTTTTTCTTGTGATTTAGAGCTACTTTATGTATATCTTTTTGTGTTTGTGTGTGTGTGTGTGTGTGTGTACAGCAACCACAAGCTGGAACAGAAGACTGTCATAATGGAAGACTCAAAACACAGACTTAGGTGAGCAGGTTTATTATCGGCAGGACACAAAGACAGTAAACGGGTGCAGGGCAGTGAATAACAAAGGTAAATGGCAGAGGCAATGGAGGAAACAGTCTTAACTGAGTGTTGCGTTGATGATGAATGACTCGGAGTGGACTACGGAGATCTAGGAGAATACTCAGGATGAAGGTTGCAGGAATGCTCAGTAGGAGAGTCTCTAGGAATGTTTGTAGCGCTGGTAGAGTCCGGGTTTCAATGATGAGACCAGACACTGTGTGCAGAGTGAGTGCTGGCTTTGTAGTGTGGGAGTGATTGGCTGCAGGTGTTAGTACTCAGGTGACAGGGATCGTGTGGGAGGAGTGAAGGAGGAGTCTGGTGCCGGGGGCGTGGCTGAGTCCGTTACAGTACCCCCCTCCCCACGGGCAGCTCCGGAGGACCGTAGCGGGCAACGACGAGGACGGCCTCGGCCCCGAGGCGCCGGTCGGTCGGGATGGGCAGTGTGGAAGTCCTGTAGAAGGGTCGGGTCCAGGATGTCGTCCCGGGTCACCCAGCACCGTTCCTCGGGGCCGTATCCCTCCCAGTCGACTAGGTATTGTAGTTGACCGCCTCGTCGCCGCGAATCCAGGATCTCGTGAACTCTGTAGATGTTGAGGTCCTCCGGATCCAGGGGAGGCGGTGGTACAGCTTCAGCACCAGACTCTGTGGGATGAGACACAAGAGGGTCAGTGTAGGGTTTCAACAGTGAGACATGAAATGATGGAGAAATGCGGTACTGTGGAGGAAGTTGAAGACGATAGGTGACTTCGTTAATCTGCCTCAAGATCTTGAAGGGACCTGCGTAGCGGGGACTCAGCTTTCGGCAGGGCAGTCGTAGACGCATATCTCGGGTGGAAAGCCAGACCAGCTGACCTGGTTGGTACTGGGGGGTTGGTCCTCTTCGTCGGTCTGCCTGGAGTTTTTGTCTACGAACTGCCCGCTGAAGATGGACGTGAGCTGAGTCCCAGACCCTCTCGCTCTCCTGGAACCAGTGGTGGACAGCTGGAACTTCCGTGGGCTCACCTGACCAAGGGAATAGAGGGGGTTGATAACCAAGGTAACATTGAAAGGGGGTGAGGTGTGTGGACTCTTGTCTGAGGGAGTTCTGTGCATACTCGGCCCACGGAATATACCGGTTCCAGCTGTCCTGCTGGCGACCACAGTAGGCGCGGAGGTACCTCCCAATCTCCTGAATCTTCCGCTTAGTCTGGCCGTTGCTCTGTGGATGATACCCGGATGTCAGGCTGATGGTAACACCGAGGAGCTCGAAGAATGCCTTCCAGACTCAGGAGATGAATTGGGGCCCACGGTCTGATACGATGTCTTCGGGGAGGCCAAAGTGTCGGAAGACATGGTGGAATAGGGCCTCCGCCGTTTCCAGAGCCGTGGGCAATCCTTTCAAGGGGATCAGTTTGCAGGCCTTCGAAAACCGATCCACCACCACCAGGACGCAGGTGTTACCGTCCGATGGTGGTAGATCGGTCATAAAGTCCACACCCAGATGGGACCAAGGGCGGCGAGGGACAGGGAGAGGAAGGAGTTTGCCTTCCGGCAATCTTCGAGGCGTCCTGGTTGTGGCACAGACTGAGCATCCTTCCACATAGCGGGAGATATCCTGAGCCATACTGGGCCACCAGTAGCGATCTTGTAGAAGCGAGAGGGTCCGCTGGCTGCCTGGGTGTCCAGAGCCCGGAGAGGTGTGAGCTTGGTCCAGAAGGGTCAGGCGGAGAGTGGTGGGGACATAGATCCGCCCCTCTGGACCCCCCGGCGGAGCAGGATCCTCGTGAGTTGCTTCAGCTATGAGTTGATCGATGGACCACTGAATGGGGCTGACTACGATGGCTGGAGGGAGAATGGGTTCAGGTTCTTTTGAAGGGGACTCGGGACAGAACTGGCGGGAGAGGGCGTCTGCTTTGAGATTCTTGGATCCGGGGCGGTAGGTGACAGTGAACTGGAACCGGGTGAAGAACAGGGCCCAGCGGGCTTGACGGGGGTTGAGTCGTTTGGCGGTTCTGAGGTATTCCAAGTTTCTGTGGTCGGTGATGACGAGAAAAGGATGCCGGGCTCCCTCCAGCCAGTGTCTCCACTCCTCCAAAGCCAGTTTGATGGTGAGCAACTCACGGTTTCCGATGTCGTAATTCCGCTCCGCCGGGGACAGCTTTTTGGAGAAGTAGGCACATGGATGGAGACGAGGAGGCTCACCCTGCCGCTGCGAGAGCACGGCCCCTACCCCGGTGCAAGAGGCATCGACTTCTACCACGAATGGGAGTTCGGGATCCGGGTGAGCCAGGGTAGGGGCCGAACAGAAGGCGTTCTTGAGGTCAGAAAAGGCCTTGGTGGCGTCGGTGTTCCAGGACAGAGACTTGGGCCCTTTCCGAAGCAGTGCAGACAATGGGGCAGCAATAGTACTGAATCCGCGGATGAATCGGCGATAGAAATTTGCAAAACCAAGGAATCTTTGTAGCTCTTTCACGGAGGTAGGTGTGGGCCAGGTCTGCACTGCTCTCACCTTCCCCTGGTCCATCTTGACGCCGCTCTGGTCAATGATGTACCCCAGGAATTGCGTCTGGCTGCGGTGGAACTCGCACTTCTCCAGCTTCAAGTAGAGATGGTATTCCCGGAGTCTTTGGAGGACCTGCGCAACGTGTGATGGATGTTCTTCAGGGGAGGACGAGTAGATGAGGATGTCATCGATGTAGACGATGGCAAAGCGATGCAAGAATTCCCGGAGGATTTCATTCATAAACCCTTGAAACACAGCTGGGGCATTGGAGAGTCCGAAGGGCATTACCAGGTACTCGTAATGGCCGGTGGGGGTGATGAAGGCCGTTTTCCACTCGTCCCCCTTCCTGATGCGGATGAGATTGTAGGCGCTGCGCAGGTCCAACTTCGTGAAAATGCGAGCCCCCCGCAGCTGTTCCAGAGCGGCGGGAACCAGGGGAAGTGGGTAGCGGAACTTGATGGTTTGGGTGTTGAGATGGCGGTAGTCGATACAGGGCCTCAAGCCTCCGTCCTTCTTGGCCACGAAGAAGAAGCTGGCAGCGGCAGGGGAAGTTGATGGACGGATATACTTCTGCTTGAGTGCCTCCTGAACGTACTCCTCCATGGCCTGTTGCTCCGGGATGGACAGGGGGTAAACACGTCCTTTAGGGAAAGAGGTCCCAGGCAGCAGGTCAATCGCACAGTCCCATGGCCGATGAGGTGGTAGCTTGGTTGCGAGTTGGGGGCAGAAGACGTCCTGGAACGCCCGGTATTGTTCAGGGAGGTCGGTGGCGACATCAGAAGGAGGGCTCTCAATGGAGGTGGAAGCAACGGGGACTTGAAGCAGAGACTTGGACCGAGGTTTCCGTGACTGGGGTTTCTGGATGGGAGAGATACAGTTGGTGAAACATAGAGAGCTCCATTTTAGTACCTCCCCCGACCTCCAACAGATGTTCGGGGAATGCTGAGATAGCCACGGGCGTCCCAGGACGATATCGGCCGTGGATCCCTCCAGCACCAGAAGCGAGATGTTCTCTTGATGAAGGCAGCCGATGTGGAGATTGAGCTCTTCGGAGGCGTAGCGTATGCACCCGCGGCCCAGCGGTTTTCCTAGGATGGAGTGAGCTCGGTAGGGTGGGTTGAGTGGAAACTTTGCTGCTTGTAGTTTATGGAGTAACGTGGAGGAGATGAAGTTGCCGGCAGCGCCGGAGTCAATCAAGGCTTTGACTGGAAGAGAGTGTTTAACAGAGGTTACCAGTACATCAGTGTAAGGCAGGGTGGTGATAGGGGGCTTTGTATGTAGGGTACTCACCGCTGGGCGTGGAGGTCGGACCGGGCAGGTGTCACGGTAGTGGCCCTGACCTCCACAATACAGGCAGAGGTGCATACGCATACGCCGTTCCCTTTCAGATGGTGTCAAACGGAATTGATCCACTTGCATCGGCTCTGGTGCTGGAGGCCGGTGATCCCGCGGTGGAGGCGAGGAATGCAACGGGTCTGGGGAAACTGAGCAGGCTGAGAGGTTTTGTGACACAAGAATGGAGCGTTGGATGAGATTTTCTAGACCGATGGTTTCGTCATAGATAGCCAGATGCGCACGGATCTGCGGGTTCAAACCTTGACGGAACGCTGTGATTAATGCAATCTCATTCCAGCCGCTGGAGGCGGCTAATATGCGGAAACTCAGAGTGTATTCATGGATGGATTGGTTACCTTGCTGAATTCGCAACAACTGATCTTGAGGTGAGATGGAACCCGCAGACCGGCTGAAGACTTCCCGGAAGTGTTTGATGAATGCCTCTAGAGACTGGGTGACAGGCCCGTCAGCCGACCAGATAGCCTGGGCCCATTGTAGAGCGCGACCAGTTAGGAGGGAGATCATGAAGGCTATTTTGGAGCGATCCGACTCAAACTGACGGGTCTGAAGCTCGAAGTATAGAGAGCACTGGAGAAGGAACCCGTTGCATTCCTCTGCCTCGCCAGCGAAGGGCGCTGGTCGGGCCATGGGACTGGCGGAAGCAGATGAAGAAGTGGTTCCCATTTGCAGTACCAGGTGAAGTGCTTGAGCTAGCTCGGGGACCGTGACGGAGTGGGGTGATGGGTGCTCGGCCGATACTGCCTCGGCCTGCCGAGGTGTCTGGTCTTCTGTCATAATGGAAGACTCAAAACACAGACTTAGGTGAGCAGGTTTATTATCGGCAGGACACAAAGACAGTAAACGGGTGCAGGGCAGTGAATAACAAAGGTAAATGGCAGAGGCAATGGAGGAAACAGTCTTAACTGAGTGTTGCGTTGATGATGAATGACTCGGAGTGGACTACGGAGATCTAGGAGAATACTCAGGATGAAGGTTGCAGGAATGCTCAGTAGGAGAGTCTCTAGGAATGTTTGTAGCGCTGGTAGAGTCCGGGTTTCAATGATGAGACCAGACACTGTGTGCAGAGTGAGTGCTGGCTTTGTAGTGTGGGAGTGATTGGCTGCAGGTGTTAGTACTCAGGTGACAGGGATCGTGTGGGAGGAGTGAAGGAGGAGTCTGGTGCCGGGGGCGTGGCTGAGTCCGTTACAAAGACAAGAAGATGAAACTTTTTGGCTCGGGAAAAATGTCAATGACAGTAACAACAGACAAAACTGGCTATATGCAAGGTGATCCCTGTGTAGTTCAAGTGCTTGAGTCAAAGTTGCACAAAATGAATACACTAGCTTGTAATGCCAATAGTCGGGTTTCCAACAACATTTTTGTATGCACATTTTTTGAGATATTACATAAAACTCCTGAATGTAACATGCAAATAAATGGACAGCAACATACAAATAAAATTTCCAAAATGTGCATAATAACATAACATATACAGTCGCACAAGGTGGATCAATATTTTATTAGGTACGAAGACATGGGAATACAATACAATGGAAACACATTTACTGAATACATTCTTGGATCTGCAAAAAAATAAAAAAGTAATAGAACAAAATATATCAGACAACTGTAGAGCAATTTCTTTGCATAGCACCTGAAAACCTCTAATTATAGGTTTTCTGAAAAACTAGTAAAAGTAAAAGGCTGACAAAAAAATTATTCAGCTTCCATTTGCATTGATACTTAACTAAATTTGCAACTTGGATGGGAAACCCGGCTATAGTCATTTTGTCTTTTTTTACCATTATTGATAAATGTTGTTTCTAATTCCTTGCATTTCTTCAGGTGAAACAATCAGAGTTTCTCTTGATATTGACAACTCTTCATCTCGTGATGTCAAGCTAAAGTACAGCCTCGGGCAGGAACAGACGTTCATCGCTGGCAGGAGTACTAGGAAAGGATTTAAGAATATAGTCAAAGAATCTAAAGATCGCATCCCATCTGGAGGAAAGACAAAATGCATAGTGGACATAAACATTCCACATGACCTGGATGTCACCCTTGAAAACTGCAGAATTATAAAAGTGCAGTATGAACTTAAGGTGAAATTTCATCGTTCCTAGTATTGTCAGGGTTCTGTCACTTTAGACTGGGTTTATAGTGTGTTGGTTGACAGAGCTCTGACACTGCCCCTTTGTTGTGTCTTGTCATTGTGTAACCCCGCCCACCTTGTTACCTCGTTTCCCTTGAGTTTTGTGTTCCCTATATACAGCCCTTGTGTTTGCTGTCTGTCGTGGTACTGTTGTCATTCCATGTATTTCTTGGATGTTCTATGTTGTGTTCCAGATCTGTGTTCCCTGCCTTGCCTCCCGGTTTGGTTATGTTTTAGTCTTGTGTTTATTATCTTGTTTATGTTATGTTTTCCCTCTCTTGGGCATTTCTTTTGTGAGTTTATATTCTTTTGTTATTAGAAATAAATCGTCCTTATCCCTGCACTTGAGTCCTCCCTTAACGTGTTCTGTGACAAGTAATGCCATCTTTAAAGTTACAGCTCACCCCAAATTTGAAATTTACTCACCCTTTCAAACCTTTATGATTTTTGTTTCTTCTTTAGAACAATAAGATATTTTGAAATATTCAAATTTCATAATATCTATTTGTGTTATACAGAAAAAAGAAAATCATATAGGTTCGAAACTACAATGGTGAGTAAATTCAATTATTTTAACTTTTGATGTCCTTTAATTTTCTCAAATGCTTTTTCAGTCTTTAAAAATATTGATTTTACAGCATATTCTAGACTTTATTAGATATTCTAGATATTCTAGAATTAGTTATCTTTCCTTTGTAAATTTAATACATAGTTTCACAGTTCTTTTGAACTCTTTTGTACACGATTGTCTTTCAGATCTTTCTGGGTGTGTCTTTCGCATCAAATCCAGAAGTCAGATTCCCTGTGGTTATTCTTCCACCTGATCAACAATGTCCTCCCTGGCAAGGCCCACCTGGGGGATTCCAGCCATATCTACCACCTCAGCCTAACTTTGTCCCCTATCCTGGTGGACAACCACCTCCCTATGCAGAGATTTACCCCAGTCTGAATGATCCAACAGCACTGCCCCATCCAGGAGTGGCTACAGAGCTTTATCCAAATCCAAATGCCATGCTGCCTGATTTCTTTCCGACTCCATCTGCACCAGTTTATGATCCAAATCAAAGCACTAAAGAATCCTCTCCTTATGTGCCTTATTAGTCTCCAAAAACACTTCTGACTACCACATGATATGATCGTGTATGACCACATGATTGTATCTGTATGAATTCATGTTCGGTGCCTATTATTTTGTCTTTTAACACTTCTCTTAATTTTTCAGGAAATGTATAGTATAAGCTGCAGTTTTTAAGATGCCAGTTTTTTAGTTTTTGTCCTTTGTAGTTCCCCTTTTTCCTAAAAAGAAAAACCGTTAAAAAAATATCCATGGCCGCTCCTACTAAAACCTATTTTGCTGATAGTACTGCAGTTAGTATTGATAATTTATTCATATTAGAGTGTAGTGTAGCTTTTTCTTGTACTTTTGTACTAGAGTTGCACTTTTGATCTCTGGCCGTGATAAATGATTTATGGATTGTAATTTCTGCAAAAATGTTAGATGCTTTTTGTTTGAGTTTCTTAAAATTAAGATTATTGCATAAAATGTTTTACTTTAATTAATCTGGTTGGTTACTCAACAGCCAAGTGCAAAGTATTTATTAAAGCTATAAACAGACACTATGCAATTGATTAAATAATCGTTTTAATCCATGTCACTACGTCTCATTCTTGATTTCAGCCTTTATTATTTACAGATGGAGCTGTTTTGCTAAAACTACAAAATATATTTATTCAAGAACAGTGATTTTCTCTTTTTCTTTTACACTTTGATTAACATTGATGACACAGCAACAGGTATATTAGGCTGCTACTATTACAGATCCAGTATACTGACATATCCATTATTTCCCAACTGATATAACCGACTGTTACATGAATAATTTGCAAGACAGTCATTTTGAAACAACTTTGTGTGTATTTAAGTACAATAAGTCGTGACAGAATCTCTTTAGTTACACATTTAACCAGGTTCCCAGAGAATGAAAGTGAGTCACTGGGTCATGGTGTTGATGGTATGGGAACGCTCCTCAGTAACGGATGTCTGATGCACGTGTGGATACAGGTGTAGCGATTCTAAGCCTAAGGGAAATGGTGCGGATCTATGTGTGCGTGAATCGTTTTGTTGATCAAACACACATAAATCTGCACAAAGGGGAATTTAGATATTAACAGTTAATTATAACGGATTATAACAATTATTAATATCTGAGGCTTGATTCAGCTTATAGAATTTTCTTTAATTCCAAAACGTGAGTCCAAAGGACGTATAATTGTCCGCCAACTATTTGCCTTATGAGGACTCTGGGACAAGGCTTCTCTGGCCACGAGAAGTATCTTTCCTTTAATTTGTAGCAGGTCGGTTCACCGTTAAAGTGACTTATGGATGAGCAGTTCAAAGACAGTCACGTGTGAATATATATATTTTAATAATCAACAAACAATAGACAACACATACACATCTAAATTGAAATGAGAGAGGGAGAGAGAGAGAGAGAGAGAGAGAGAGTACAGAAAGGTAGTATTACCGACAATAACCTCTTGAGAACAAGCAAACAATCAGACCAACTTATTGGTATAATCACAAAACTCTCTAAACGACAGTTTTAAGGCGTGGCTACTTGCATAGGTTTCTTTGGTGGCTGGTCGTGACTCCGTGCGTGTGAGGAGTTCCGCGATCGAGTCCGTGATTTGAGCCTCGCCGGGCGGGAAGTTCAAATCTTGGTTCCTTTGTGGTAAGGTCCTTTGAAAAGTGGCGCTGTGATCCGAGAATCCGCCGGGGAGGAGAAGTGAGGAGCAAGGGAAAGCAACGAGAAGAAGGAGAGGAAGAGCTGGTGCACGAAGAGGAGAGAGAGTGGCCCTTAGGTCGCAGGCGGTTTTAAAGAAATGCTCAAGCTGTGCCCCCTTTTGTCGGGCCGGCCAATCAGAGTGAAGGAACTAAGAAGCGGGAAACTTCCCTTTGTCCCTGGTCAGTTGCGATTAGCATGTTTTACAGCCCACCTGAGAATGCAGACCTTTGGGTTTTGGAATAAAAGAAAGAGTCTGATGCATCCTAGCACAGTGAAACAAACCTAGACAGTCTGCAAATTGAAAGGCAAAGATTTTAAGACCATTCGTGGCTATGTTAACTCTTAACATGAAGGCAACATGAAGATTGGCCTGGTTATGTATAGGTAATTACTGATTATAAGCCACTAAACTACACACACACCTAAAATGGTCATAATAAAACAACATGCATAGATATAGGTAAACACAACACATCTAAAAATGGAAAAATAAGATGAATAAAGTCACATGGCCTGTTCTTGTGTGCTCTGGCATGTGTCTGTGTTTTAAAGTGTAAATGAGTTTCTCTGGGTCTTCAGAGGTGGGGGCCGTTTTACGATGGAGTCCTTTGAAATGCAGAAGGGAGTTAGGTTGATGGAGGAATGGTTTGTGTCTCAAAGGCGTTAAGCTGTCGTTTTCGCAGACGGCCCGGAGCCGCAAGTTGAGATCAATTTTCCAATCAAAGAATGAATCTGATCAATCCTTCATGTGCTCCATCCATATGTTACAGATCCCCCTTTTGGCCGACGAAGTTCGTGTCCGAACATCGTTGGACATTGGTTCCGATAGTCGAATGGCAGGTGCATCATGAAGGTGGACTTGGTTGATGGGGGGTTGGATCAGCAGGTGCACTGACGGTGTCACCTGTCATCTTAAAGTCAGTTCATGTGAGGCAGGTGTTTTCTGGTTGCTGCAGGGAGTGGTTAAGGCTTTGTTTACCATGAGACAACCTGTAGTGAACTAACTTGGTTCTGGTGGTTTAGTTGTCCTCAGCATTTGATCCCTCATGCGGAGGATCCATCTCGATGAGGTTTGGTGTAACCTCTGTTCTGGAGCTTCGTTTCCGTGTGTGTCGTTTGAAGCCTCGGGGAAGAGCAGCAGTGCACTTGTCCATGGACTCCTGTGTAGCCTTGACCCTTCTGAACAGGAAGTAGGCCAGGCCCAAGGTCAGGGCGTATCCTGTTATCATGGAGAAGCACAGCATTGTGTCAGCGGCAGTCCAAGCCTGGACTACGGTTGAGCCAGTGAGGCTGGGGAGTTGCGCCAGCTCACGGAGGGTTGTGTCGATTGGAGTTATATCGATCAGCTGGAGCCCCCCTGTCTCGATCTTCAGTTCCAGCTCTGGCGCTAGGGTGAAATTCTGATTTTTGAAGAAGGATGGGATTTCCAACTCTGTTTGGTACTCTTCACTTGGGAGATGATACAACGCCAGGTCGTCGAGGTGGAGGATAGCACCTTGAGGTACCTGGATCCATATACACTGGTTAGGCAGGTTAATGCGTGTGGCAGTGTCGTGTTGGTCATAGGTCAGGGTGGCTGTGCGACTGGGAGTGTTGACGAGCCACCGGTTTCCCACAATCTCTGCTTGTGTTTCGACCACTTGGATGCGAGGTTTGGCCTCGGCAGGGCAGCGTGTATCATCTTGCATGGGTTGCAGCCCGCAGATTCCTTCAGTGTTGTCCCTGAGGAAGGGCTTGCTGGGGCAGAGATAGTGAATGTCTTTTGTCAGAGTACACATACGCAGGTTCGGGGCCAGGTACAGTTGTGTGCTGCTGTCGTGGTAGGCCACCACATCTGGGGTGTGGATTTTAACATGGGTGTTACCTTGCCAGAAGCCAACATTCACAACGTCTTTCAGCCTGTAGATGTTATTTGATTCGATGATGGGTAGATTCAGGAGGAAGGCCATTTCCCGCTGCGCCGGATCGACGTAGAGTGGGATAGCACTGCCTAGGGAGTAGGCAAGATGGGCTTGCAGAGGATCGGCTGGGTTGGAAGTAGCAGAAGTCAGCACAGTCTGGACCAGGCTCAGGGGTACCAGATACGGAGGGATCCTGCCCATAGCCAAGCTGTCCACAGAGGAGCTCACCTCCCGCAACATATCTGTCATCAGGGCTGTGACAAGCTGAGTTTGGGCAAAGTCATTCTGAAAGACAGAGAACAGCTGTTTCATGGATTTCAGTGTCTGATTCAGCTGAACGCTGTGAGTGTTGAGGATCACCATGGTGCCTTTCAGTGATCTGCCGATGGTCTGCAGGGAGACGCTCTGTGTTTCCAGTTGTTCTCTGAGCTGTGGAATCTCTGTCTGAATCTCAGCCACATGCCGTCTCACAGTGGCCAGGCTTACCGCGTTGACACTGGACATGCCAATATTGAACAAAGTTCCGACAGCAGCGGCGGCCCCCAGCAGTGCTCCCAGGAACCTTTTTGTGCGGCGTTTGGGTCCACTTAGCTCCGCTTGGGTGACTGTCATCTTTTCCAACTGAGTGAGCATGTGCTGGACATCGGCCTCCGCATGAGAAAGGGCATCCTCTGTCCATCGGTCACCTGCCCAGCTGTACTGTGCGACGGTGCGGGGATAGTGTGTTCGGTAGACATTGCGAGGGTCTAGTCGAACGTACACTTTCTGGGTGTGGGTTCTGCAGTTGGTGATCAGGAGTCCGGGTTGTTCCCTTAGCACGATTCCAGTCTTGGGACCTGGTGACGTGATTTCTGATTGTGGCAGTCCTCTGGGGAGCTGGAGACACAGGATGGTGAGCCACAGCAGCATCCTGGTTTGGAGAAAGGAGAGAAAGCAGCAGGTCAGTGGGGAAGCATTCGGAGTTTGTCAACGGTGCTAGTTTTGTTCTGCGGACTGCAATTGGGTTCGGATTGTGCTAGCCCCTCCCGTCTTTCTCTGCCAATGTCTCTTAATTTGGTTACGGTGGACCCATTTAAGAATGGGTTCTTTCTGTCCCCGGCCCAGTTGGATTCTGTAGGCAACTGGGGAGAGCTTGTCCACAATTTCATGCGGGCCTGTCCAGTGGGGCAGAAGTTTCTTTGACAGTGTCTTTGAGGCCGCCTGGGGTGTCCGGGCGAAGCTGTAGTACCAAACCTTGTCACCCACATCCAGTTCCTGACGTGAGGCTTTCCGGTCATAGTAAGCCTTTTGACCATCGCAACTCTTTTGAAGCTGGTGTTGGGCGAAGGAGAATGTTGTTCTCAGGTGCCGGTGTAGGTCGTGCAGGTACTGGTGAGTGGTGTAGGCTGTGACGAGGCTGGAGTCTCCGGGCTGATACAGCAGGTGCAGTGGGAGTGTCATCTGCCTCCCTGTCATCAGTTCAAAAGGAGACAGACGTGTGGACTCTTGTGGGGTGGCTCTGATAGCCATGAGCACCAAAGGAAGTTTTATGTCCCAGTCTTTATGATTGGCAGACACATATTTCCTCAGCATGCTGACCACAGTCCGATTTGTCCGTTCCACTTGACCTGAAGAGATGGGGTGATGGCTGATGTGAAGTTGGGCTCGTACACCCAGAATGGTCCAAGTCTGCTGCATGATCTCAGCTGTGAAGTGAGTACCTCTATCGGAGTTGACTCTCTGTGGCAGGCCGAACCTGGAGAAGATGTGGTTCATCAGGAGGTATGCCGTGGTTTGGGCAGTGTCGTTGGGTGCTGGCAGACACTCCACCCACTTGGTGAATTGGCATACAACCGTGAGGAAGTACTTGTTACCTCTCGTCGACCTGGGTAGAGGTCCCACCCAGTCTATCTGGAGATCTGACCATGGGAATGTAATTCCCTTGCTTTGCAGTGGGGCTCTGTGATTAGGGTTTGCTGGTTGGAACTGACAGCAAACCAGGCACCCTCTGACGTACTCTGTCACGTCCTGCTGCATGCCGGGCCAGTATGCCACTTGTTTCAGTGTCTCATAGGTGGCTCTGGCACCGTGGTGCCCGGCGCATGGTGCGTCGTGGGCATATATTAGCATTACCCCCCTCTGGCACTGTGGGATCACTAGCCTTGGCGCTGTGAGATCGTCAGGGACATACCACAGGATATTATGCTTCACACGCAGCATGTGTTTGAGTTCGTGCAGCCTTCTGAGGCTTGGGTCAGAAGTTAGGTCAGATGTGCAGATCGGGTGGTTGGTGGGGTCTGAGAGGAGGTTCAGCATGGCTTTTATAGATGTGTCAGTTGCTTGAAGGTCCGCTATGTCATTAGCGGAGATTTGTGGAGCCAGCGTAAGCGGCTGTGATGCTGACACTGTTGCTGGAGGTGTCCGCTTGCTGCGGGTTACTGCTGCAACATTGAGGGTGGGTGGGTGGGTTGGTGCTGACCATAACTTGCCGTGGAGTGCGCCAGTCTTGGCGAGGGCATCAGTTTGGTCATTGAAGTCTTTGTCAAGGCCTGGTTGTCTTGAGTGTCCTTTCACCTTTTTCCAGTAGATGATCATGTCGTGTGTTGTTGTGATGTGATCACTTGCTTGGAACAGGTGCTGGTGTTTGACTGGCTTGTAGTTTGCCGTTCTGTAGCCATTAACTTTCCAGCCTGGAAGGTGGCAGGTGAAACTCAGCCTTGTGTAGTTAGAATCTGTGCAGATAAGCAGTTCTTTGATGTTGTGGGCAGCAGTGATTTGAAGGGTTATGAGAATGGCTGCAACCTCAGCATACTGTGATGACTGTGAGCCCAAGTTGAAGTGCTGCGGTGGGCAAGGTTGGTTGTCTAGCCACAGTACGCCAGCGCCTGCTTTCAAGGTGCCCTTGTGGTTGTAAGAACATCCATCGACGTAGGCGGTGGGCATACCTTGGCACACATTCTCTTCGAAGTACCTGTGGTTGGTCAGTTGTTGTTGTTGGGGTCTTTCTACGTCCTGAGTCGTAGCCAGTGTGTCATCAAAGCAGTTTTGACAGGCAGCCAGGCCATTGCCCAATGCAGACTTATGGTTCTGGGCATACCGTGCCTCAACATTGCGTCCCTGGAGGGCCATCAACCACGTGGCTATGCGTGAATTGGTGACCACGCCGTCTCGGATGCGTTGGCTGTTGAGGAAGGTTACAGGCTGGTGACAGGTGTCTATGATGACTTTTTGTGCCCCAATATAGTTGGAGAATCGCTGGATGGCCCATACAGTGCAGAGAAGAGCTTTTTCACAGTCTGAATATTTACCCTCTGGTGGCAGGAGTGTTTTACTGGCATATGCAACCACCCTTTTGTCTTGGTCGTGCTTCTGGTAGAGGCCGGCACTGAGACAGTGTGTGGAGAAACCAGATTCCAAGTAGAACTCCTTTTGTGGGTCAGGGTAAGCTAGACAGGGGGCTGTGCACAGATGCTGTTTCAGTTCTTTCATGGCCTGTTCCTGATCTTCGGTCCATGTGAATGGACAGTCTTTTTTCAGGAGAGCAGTCAGTGGTCGTGCAATGTCTGAGTAGTTCTCGATGAACTGCCGTGAGTAATTGCATACCCCAAGGAAACTTCGCAGCTCTGACACGTTGGTGGGAGACTTGATGTTCTGGATGGCTTGGATGCGGCTGGACTGTGGTTCGATGCCTCTTGATCCGATGAGTAGACCTACGTAGTTAACCTTTGTCCGACACCATTGTCCTTTGTGAAGAGCAATCTTTGCACCGGCGGTGGTTAGCTGGTTTAAAACATAGTCTATTTCTTTCAAGTGTTCTGCCACAGTCATGCTTTTCATCAGAACATCGTCCACATAGATGAGGTTGCCTCTTGTCCTAGCATCTGGACATGCTTTGTTCAGGAAGATGTTGAACTCAGCAGGTGAATTAGCATAGCCGAATGGGCACCTTGTGAAGGTGAACTGTCGATTGCCGAAAGTGAAAGCCAGCTTGTGTTGATCGTCTGCATGCACAGGTATAGTCCAGAATCCGGAGGCCACATCGAGTGTAGAGAAGATTGTAGCTCCTCTGATTCTGGGTATTTCCTGTTCGAGCTGGGTCATGGGCCATCGTGACAGTGGTACCTGCTGGTTCAGTTTCCTGTAGTCGATGGTGGGTCGCCACTTGCCGTTTGGTTTGAGGACAGGCCAGATGGGAGCAGAGTAGGTGCTGTTGCATGGGCGGATGACACCTTTCTCAAGCATGGAGTTGATGATTTCCTGCACAGGTTCTTGTGAAGCTATGGGAATCTTGTACTGCCTGACAAAGTGGGAGGAGCATTCGGGTGTGATGGGATGCGCACTGTGTGAAGGTCAGTGAGGCCGCAGTCTAGAGAGTCTTTGGCAAATGACGCTTTGAATTTGTACAGTACTTGTCGGAGTTCTTGACGGTCTGTATCAGTCTTTATTGCGTCCGCATCTTTGAGGATTTGCTGGACTTGAGTCTCAAATCCTGGATATGGCTCCTCTGTGTCATCGGTCCTGTCAGCTGTCAGAGGTGCAGTGTTTTTGTCAGTCTCACAAGCAGGTTGGTTAGAGACCGTGTACACTGTCAGGTGTTGATCCTCTGTTAGCTCTGTTCTGCATATCTGTTCTGTAGTTACTGGCGTGGCAGGGGCGACAGTGATGATCTGGAAGGGTGCTGTGGACAAGGTGTTGTCAGTGCGCCCTTCTGGGATCATTGAAGGTGGGATGGAGCCAATTGTTGGTAAAGTGAGTTCAAAGTCGTGGAAATCATGACTCACTAGCCATCCCAGACGATAGGCTCTGGGGATTCTAATGTCTGTTGCAGTGCAGTTGTTGAACAGGATGTAGACCGCACGGGAAAGCACTTCGGTGAGAGGTGTGGCTTCCAGGGTTAGTCCAAGTTTCCTGCTTTCAGGTGAAAGTTGGAAGAAAGCCAGGGTGTGGTTCAGGGTTTGACCACGTCGCATGTTGAGCCGAATAGCGACCCCTTTGGTGTAGGCTGGTACTACAATGTCCTGTTCATTAATTAAAGTGCAGACCTCTGGGATGGTCTGGCCTGACTTGAGGTTCTCAGGGCTAACTGGAACAGAAGATGGTTTTAAAGTCATTGGGGCCCATACCACTTTGTCAATAAAATCCACATGGGCTTTGAGGCGAATCAAAACATCTGCTCCGATGTAGACATCATGTGGTAGGTCCGGGAGGACCAGGAAGTAATGGGTTAAGCACCTGCCATTCCAGTTCAAGTTCAAAGCGCAAATGTCCTTGGCAGTTCTCATTGTTGACAAGCAGGAGTCAACGGGGAAACGGGTGCGCTTGCTGGTGAAGGGAAGGTCAGGTGCGTCCTTGATGAGAGCTTTGAACAGTGCAAGGCTGATGGCGGAGTTGTCCGCCCACAATGCAAGAATGATGTCTGTTGCTGTTACATCATTCAACTGCAAGTTTGTTGTGACCTTGGGGAGGTAAGAGTCAGAGTCTTTGATGGGTTGAAAGGTGCAAAGCAGTGAACTTGAAATTTTCCCGGGAGCTGACACGGCTGTGAAAGTTCCCGCGACCTCTGTCTGAGTTCCCGTGACCTCCGTGACCTGACAGTCTGGTTCAGTTGTCCTAGGTGATTGGAGAGACAGGGGTTCTCGCACTTGAGCCCAAATTTTCAGTTGCCTGAAGTCCAGCAAGGGTTCAAAACGATCTAGCAGGTCTTTGCCGATGAGGAGTGGAAATGTGTCTATGGGTGATATGTACACGGGGTGTACCAGACTCATTGGACCGATGGTGAGGTGGATGGGAGCAATGTGTTCGAGCTGTACATCATTTTTGCTGTATGACTGCACATTCAACACAAATTTTTGGGATTTGAGAGTTCGGTTCTGTCTCTTAGCTGCAGCTTGGAGTCTGTCAAAGAGTTGGGATGACATTAAAGTGAGGTCTGCCCCCGTGTCAACAAGGGCTTCGAGTTTCATCTCATTCTCCAAGGTGATTGCTAGATACAGTTTCCGTGCCACCCCCTTTTCAATCAGGTTTCCTAAGAGTCTTGGCATTGGGGCTTGAGTGGTGACTGCTAAGCAGTTGGTACTAGTCTCAGGTGAATTGTCAGGGAGACAGACAACCACCACAGCACCTTCAGGTACCTCGGGGACCTGGTTGGCAGCGTGCTGGGGAGAACAGACTTGCTCTGGTTGTGCAGTCAGCAGTGGGGTTGTTTCTGTGATTTGTGGTTGGTGAGCTGGGGTCTGGACTTGATGTTCTGTTGGAGGGCTAGGAGTGATGGTGTTTGTTTCAAGTTTCACACTTAGTCAGGCTGATCTGTCCTCCTTGTCTTCCTTTGGAGGTTTCTTGTTGATCAGTTCTTTCAGGATCTTTAGGAGCTCGGCTGTTTCAGCCGGAACTGCACCCTTCTGCTCTGGAACGAAGTTTGACTTGGGCTTGTTTGGGCCCTGTCGAGAGCCACTTCGTCGGTGACTCTCTGGGCTGTACGCACCGTTTGACAATTGTTGGGTGTTTCTGTGCCGCCGGCTACCATCCCACGTGGCTCAACCCTTTGTGTTGTGGGGTGGACGTGGCTTGTCCCAGGATCTTTCGGAGTGTCTGGGCTGGTGCTTGGGACGGGCACCATTGTAGTTTTGGTGCCCTCTGCTGGCTGGAAACAGTCTTGACTCTCTGTCGGGAGGCCCACTACTGTTGTGTTGCTGGGCGCCCTCTAGTGCCAGTTCAGCACTGCGATCAACGACAGGGTAAATTGTTGGGTTTTTTATAGTCTTTTCAGCGGCAGTCTTTTGCTTGGTGTAAGCTTTATGGGCAAGGTCCCGCAGCTGTTGGATGGACATGCTGCGGGGACAGGCCAGAACTTCTAGATGGTGACTCACTGTGGGATGCAGATTCCGGAGGAACAAAGTTTTGAAGTTAACGTCCTCGTCCATCCCAGGTTCGTTTCGTGCTCCGAAGTAGGTCTGTCGTAGTCGATTGTAGTATGCTTGCGGGGTTTCTGCTCGGCCCTGCTTAAGGTCCACAGCAGCGATGATCCCCTGGTCTGACTCGGGGTCAGAATACTCTTTAATCAAAGCCTGTCGCAGCTGCTGAAAATCCATTTTGACAGTTTGTGGTTGTCGATCCAAGAAGCTGCGTACATCCCGGCTTGATGTGATTCTGAGCAAATACAATTGGTCCCATGTTGTTACATTGTCCATAGTTTGTAAAAGAAAGTCTACATCCTGCAGGTATGAGTGCACGTCGTGTCCTCCTGCAGGACTTGGGGTAAATGTGGGAATGTTTCTTGCCAGCCTGTCAAGTTCTTTGTGGTTGCTGCCGTGCCTGGCGGCAGGAATGTCTTGGAAAGGTTCCCCCCCTCTCGCTGCTGAACGGGGTTCTGGGAAGCTGGCTGGAGACATTTTAAACTGTGGAATCTCACCTCCTTTGGGAACAAGGCCCTCTTGACTCGGAGGTCTTGACCTACTGGTCAGGGGAAACTCTGTGTCGTGTGTTTCCCGTTGCTGCTTGCTGTGCAGCGCGTAGGAGTGTTGGAGTTCTCTGTGATTATTATCGAGTTCATCTTTCAAATAGTCTCGTTCATTTGTTAGAGCAAGAACCTCACTTCTGGCCACTTGCAGGTGCTTTTCGCAAGCTCTGGCCTTAGCATCCTTGTCTTTTAGTTCATTTCCAGCTCTTATCAGGAGAGCTTCGCCTCGTTGGAGCTGTCCATTTAAATCCTCTATGTGTTCTTTGTCCGTGCAGTTGTTGAACAGGATGTAGACCGCACGGGAAAGCACTTCGGTGAGAGGTGTGGCTTCCAGGGTTAGTCCAAGTTTCCTGCTTTCAGGTGAAAGTTGGAAGAAAGCCAGGGTGTGGTTCAGGGTTTGACCACGTCGCATGTTGAGCCGAATAGCGACCCCTTTGGTGTAGGCTGGTACTACAATGTCCTGTTCATTAATTAAAGTGCAGACCTCTGGGATGGTCTGGCCTGACTTGAGGTTCTCAGGGCTAACTGGAACAGAAGATGGTTTTAAAGTCGAGTCTCTCGATTTCGTCCTGTAGCTCTGTGTCCGTCTCATCCGCTCCGCTGTGCCGTTCCTGAGTCTCGCCGAGTAGCTCCTCTAGACGAGTCTGGGTGTCAGCCTGGTTCTTTCGGGCCTCCTCAGCTTGAAGTTTGAGCGCTGTTGTCTCCTGCTCCAGCTGGACGACGTGGTTCTCGCTGAGCCGTGTCTGGACGATCAGGTTGTGAGCGAGCCTCCCGATGATCTTGGCCCATTCTTTGTGGTTGTAGCTCTGTGTGGGATCCTGGACCATTAGCTGGTTCAGATCATCGTCCAGCTGTCCTCTGCTCAGCGGCCGAAGGTCGCCGGTGACTCCGGGCAGGAACTCATGGGTCATAGCCGACAGCCAGGTCTCGAGGTTGTCCCAGTGGGCAGCAGGGCTGGGTGAACGGGACATCTTGGCGTACTGTTGACGAGAGAAACACAGCACAAAAGAAACACAATGCAAGTCCTTGCAGAATTTAGAGCTAAATTTGTACGTGTCAAACACAAATTTTGGCTAACAGTCTAGACTGTTAGTGAGCACGGTCCAGATACTTAATATCTTTGGCCGTGAATCTCGGTGAGCGTCAAGCCTAAATAGAGATTTGGATGGGCGGCAGCCTATCGGGTCGTGTGATGACTCTGGCGGCTGGGTTCCAATCTAATATTCAGCTTTGCTGGCTTGTTCTCACAGGTTCTGTCTGTATGTGAACAAAGAAACACAACACGACAGTGAGGTACACAGGGCAGGATAAACCAAACAAAAAATATTAAAGGGGTGAAATAAAATAAAATAAAATGTGAGGATTAAGAAATAATAAAATAAAAATAATAAATCAAAGTAAAAGTGGATTAAAATCAAAATAAAAAAAACATTAAATAAAAACAAGGCAACAGGAAGTGATGAGGGGAGGAAAAATTCTAAGCTTGTGTTCGCCACTAGGTGTTATTGCGGACCCGACAGGGCGGTGGCGCTGTCGGGTAATAACCCTTAGGGAGACTGGGTGCTTAGAGAGGGAAAGCCCCGGAGGCACTCAATGTGAATTTGAAAATGTTGAATTCAAACTTAGTTTAAACCAAATTTCAAATAACCAGGTGCCAGGGTACCTGAATAATTTTGGGAATTTTGCTGTTACAGTAGATAGGCACTTAAAGTAGAAATAACACCTCAAAGGGAAGTCATGGGAGGAAAGATCTAAGCATGACCTCCAAGGGGCGTGTTAATCATTGAATGCCTGTGGGGACACAGATACAACTTTATTTGAATTTAAGTTAAATTCGTTTAACATAAATTTAAATAAGTGTGAATAGTCGTAGAGACAGAGAGTGTCAAATAACAGTAACAGTTAAAATTACAGTTCTGGGCAGAACTAAAGCAGCAAAAGGGAAAGTTAGGATTAACCTTCAGAGAGAAACAGCAGAAAAGAAGCAGAACTACGAATAAGGTCCACGCGATGGCGCTATCGAGTTCGCTGCGATGATGACGTAGGGAGGAGGGCCTGCGCTCTGTTTGGTCAGAGAAGCAGCGCCAATCCCAACGCTCGTGATTTGAATTTTTGGGCGGGTTCAATGGTTCATTGAGGCAACAAAATAATCACGCATACAATAAATCTCTTTATATATAACTTTTGGTTTCTCTTTTGATCACGGCGGATCGAAGAAGTGCCTGGCATGAACCTTTCACTACCATTAAAGCACATACATAAACGGACAGGGTTTCTTCGCTGTCGTTTTAAAGGTTAAGCTGGATCAGGGCTTATACCGGCTCCTGGCTCAGATCACACAAAGCTGTCGGCGGTGCGACGTTCTTTGTCTGATCTGCCCTGAGTTTCGCGTGGTTAATTACTCCGCGCAAACTCAAAACGGAGCAAATGCGCTCAGTTACAAAGCATCGGACATACGCGATGAATGACTAGAGACACAATAAAGGCCTTTACAGGGTTGATCGGAGGAAACTCGCTCGGATCAAACGTTATCCACTGAGGAGATTTCTTCGTCCAACAGGGATAGAACAACGCTCTCCAAAAAGATTTCTTCGTTTTTGCTGAGGTGTAAACAAATATTAAAATGCTCTGCAAAGAGATTTCTTCGTCTCTGCAGATGCGATTTTAATATGTGACTGCAGTTTTTAACGGATTTACTTGTTAACAAAGGCTAAATGATAGACAAATAGACGTGTTAACAGACCGGGTTCAGAAACATGAGCTCATTAGGTTTAGGCAGAGTGAGTTGCTCGGCGGCACTCACTTTGCAACACGCGTGTAACAATAAAACATATACACACACACTTGGACTGAATTGAGTTTGCTCAAACACAAGTTTAAAACGATGCCCGCATTCTCCACCATTATATGTAGCGATTCTAAGCCTAAGGGAAATGGTGCGGATCTATGTGTGCGTGAATCGTTTTGTTGATCAAACACACATAAATCTGCACAAAGGGGAATTTAGATATTAACAGTTAATTATAACGGATTATAACAATTATTAATATCTGAGGCTTGATTCAGCTTATAGAATTTTCTTTAATTCCAAAACGTGAGTCCAAAGGACGTATAATTGTCCGCCAACTATTTGCCTTATGAGGACTCTGGGACAAGGCTTCTCTGGCCACGAGAAGTATCTTTCCTTTAATTTGTAGCAGGTCGGTTCACCGTTAAAGTGACTTATGGATGAGCAGTTCAAAGACAGTCACGTGTGAATATATATATTTTAATAATCAACAAACAATAGACAACACATACACATCTAAATTGAAATGAGAGAGGGAGAGAGAGAGAGAGAGAGAGAGAGAGAGAGTACAGAAAGGTAGTATTACCGACAATAACCTCTTGAGAACAAGCAAACAATCAGACCAACTTATTGGTATAATCACAAAACTCTCTAAACGACAGTTTTAAGGCGTGGCTACTTGCATAGGTTTCTTTGGTGGCTGGTCGTGACTCCGTGCGTGTGAGGAGTTCCGCGATCGAGTCCATGATTTGAGCCTCGCCGGGCGGGAAGTTCAAATCTTGGTTCCTTTGTGGTAAGGTCCTTTGAAAAGTGGCGCTGTGATCCGAGAATCCGCCGGGGAGGAGAAGTGAGGAGCAAGGGAAAGCAACGAGAAGAAGGAGAGGAAGAGCTGGTGCACGAAGAGGAGAGAGAGTGGCCCTTAGGTCGCAGGCGGTTTTAAAGAAATGCTCAAGCTGTGCCCCTTTTTGTCGGGCCGGCCAATCAGAGTGAAGGAACTAAGAAGCGGGAAACTTCCCTTTGTCCCTGGTCAGTTGCGATTAGCATGTTTTACAGCCCACCTGAGAATGCAGACCTTTGGGTTTTGGAATAAAAGAAAGAGTCTGATGCATCCTAGCACAGTGAAACAAACCTAGACAGTCTGCAAATTGAAAGGCAAAGATTTTAAGACCATTCGTGGCTATGTTAACTCTTAACATGAAGGCAACATGAAGATTGGCCTGGTTATGTATAGGTAATTACTGATTATAAGCCACTAAACTACACACACACCTAAAATGGTCATAATAAAACAACATGCATAGATATAGGTAAACACAACACATCTAAAAATGGAAAAATAAGATGAATAAAGTCACATGGCCTGTTCTTGTGTGCTCTGGCATGTGTCTGTGTTTTAAAGTGTAAATGAGTTTCTCTGGGTCTTCAGAGGTGGGGGCCGTTTTACGATGGAGTCCTTTGAAATGCAGAAGGGAGTTAGGTTGATGGAGGAATGGTTTGTGTCTCAAAGGCGTTAAGCTGTCGTTTTCGCAGACGGCCCGGAGCCGCAAGTTGAGATCAATTTTCCAATCAAAGAATGAATCTGATCAATCCTTCATGTGCTCCATCCATATGTTACACAGGCCAATCTTGATTGTCTATAGTATTAAAGTGACATCACAGCTGTGCTAACAGGCTATAAAAGTGCTTAAAAAGCACAAGCTTAAGTGGCCTAAAGAACATCCCATGAACTTCAGATTGTGAGATTTAGAAGACGCCCAGACATACCTGAAGTGTCAACACGACGTAGCATCTCATTCCCCTTTTTAGGGAATCGGTTACAGTTGTAACCGAGGAACTTTGATGGAGCTTCATGGTGTTGAAGCTGTGGGAATGCAATACCTACTGTGCCATACTGATCAAATGCCTGCTCTCTGTGCCATGAAATAAACTAGCGAAAAGCTTAAATGCCTGTGGTGCAAGGCCCACAGCTCAATAACCTCCATTTACTTACATCCATTGACTGACCCTGCGGCCGAGCCAGCTTGGGAGGCCGCAGCTTCACTGTTTCTGCCAGCAACTCTCAATAGAAAGACTGCTAACCCGACCATCCAATTAGCAGACATGGTAATATAGTTCCACACAATCGGAAATGCTCATTCTCTTCTGTACTTCCTGTTTATGTGATTACATGGGGAAGCACATTGAAGAACCCTTGTATTTTATTGGTGTGACAGATAGGGAGGTGGGATGTTACTTGCAGTCATGCCCACTCTTCCTATCCTGTGAATATAACCATATATGTCTGTTATTCCAAGGAAAGCATATCGATGATTCCGCCATACTCCAACCCGAAGAGGGTGACAGATGAGGAATAGAGACACTAGAGCCGCTCTTGTAATGAGGAGTCAACAGAGTGAGGATCCATCTGCAGCTTTATTACAGAGATAGGCAGAGTACAGGTGGGTGACAAAACAAGAACGTAAACAGGGACAGGCTAGGGTCAGGACCGGCAGCAAACAGACACAATCCAAGAGTCAGGCAAAAGATCAGGGCAGGCGGCAGAAGATCAACAAACCAGAGAGACAGGCAATGTTCAGGGCAGGTAGCAAAGGGTCGAATAGTCGGAACAGTCCAAGGTCAACAACAGAATAGCAATCCAGGGAAATAAACGCTCAGAATGATAGGCAGTAGCAAATCGAGACTTCGCAAGGTGATTTGTGAGTGGTGTGCTAATATAGTGTGTGTGATGGGCTGCAGGTGTGCAGCAATCAGTTCCAGGTCTGAGTGTCTGTGGGGATTGTAGTTCAGGTAACCAGTCAATATTCAGGTGAGAGCTCCCTCTGGTGATCCGGAGGAAGCGGAGAGGGAGCCTCACCCATAACAGCTCTCTTCTACTGTAACACTTTTTATGTAGCTATCACCTTCATAATTCTGGTTCAGGAGGGCAACAGATGAGGAAGTGGAATTGCCTGCTTTTCACATTTATCAAAGACCATCTATTACAGAGGGCACATATTACTACTTCCTTTATACTCTCGGTACCGGTAACAAGCGACGGCTAAAGGAATGGGATGAGAGTGGCGGAATTGCCCACTTTCGTTTTCTGCATTCATCATATGGAAATATGAAGGATACTGGAACTGCTCTGTCCTGTATACTAAAGGGGGAGCTAGATGAAAGAGTCAGATGCAAATAGTGATAATGCCCAATCTCTTCATCTGGACTCACTATTAGTAGCTATGCTTCCATCCACCTATGTCTTATGTGTTTTAGTATATCGCATAAAAAATCCAAATTTTTGTCCAATAAGAAAACATTATATGCATGTATATATATAATAAAGTGATTAAATATAGTTGCTTCTCCTACTGCATTGACTTTCTTAGCGATAAAATCAGGTTTATCAGGAAGTAACAATTTGTTCTCTTTGACTCACTGGATGGAAACTGTGCTTTATTTGCAAATGTTTTATGCAATATACAAATTTTGTGCACAAGTTCTATTCACAACTTTGATCAGAAACATAGCTAGTATGTGATATAAGGAAAGCATACTAACAAACTGGGAAGGGTAGCAGATGGAGAAGTGGGATGCAAGAGCTGGTAATTCCCAGTCTCTTCACCTGCACCAACCATAATATGTGGTAAAAGGGAAGCACATCAGAACCGCACCCATACTCCATACTCTAAGCTTTACTGGAGATGCCATCAGATGAGGGAGTGGATGTATAACTGACTCTAACTCTTCTGCAACAGCCTTGCTTACTACTGAGGTATGGAATTCCAACTCAGCCAAAATAATAAACACATGAATATACAAGGAAATGTTATATAAATGTTTAGAAATGTTGGGCCATATTGATAGGATAGCATCTTGCACATCTAGGGCATGAAGCTCCCGTTCCACTACATCCTATATATGCTCTATTGGGATGAGATCTGGTGATTGTGGGGGCCATTTTAGTACAGTGAACTCATTGTCATGTCCAAGAAACCAATATGAAATTATTTGAGCTTTGTGACAATATCCTGTTGGAAGTAGCCATCAGAGGTGGTCATAAAGGGATGGACATGGTCAGAAACAATGCTCAGGTAGGCCGTGGCATTTAAACGATGCCAATCACCTTTCTTTCCCATTCTGATATTCAGTTTGGAGTTCAGGAGATTGTCTTGACCAGCATCACACCCCTAAATGCATTGAAGCAACTACCATGTGATTGGTTGATAATTGCATTAATGAGAAATTGAACAGGTGTTCTTAATAATGCTTTAGGTAAGTGTACACACACACAGAGAGATAAACTGCTTTCCCTTTCTTAGGATCAGGCGCGATCTCAACAGCAGATACAATGTGTCCCACATATTTGACTTGTGGCAGACAAACCTGGCACTTGTCTAAACACATTGAGACCATATTCTTCCAACCGATCTAACACTTTCAGCAGCCTTTCCTCATACTCTTCTTTCTTCATACTCTTCTAATGTGAGGCCAAAGACAACGAGGTCATCAAGATACACAATGACCTAGAGAAGATGCAGATCTCCAACCGCTCTCTCCATTAGTCGCTGAAATGTGGCTGGAACACCTGTGATCCCTTGTGGCATGCATTCAAACTGGTATCTGATGCAACTGTGACTGAGTCGGTGGCAAAGACTTTAGCAAATACTGTGTTAGTAGGGAGACTGATATCTTTAGAGGACTCATTGCAGACCAACAGTCAGAAGTTACTTATATCCATGTCAGAAGACAAAACAGTTGGAGGGATGAACAGACCAGCTGGAAGTTTATTATCTATGGGTGTTTCAACAACAAAACAAAACAATCTCAGTGCCTTCTCACACTCCACTTTGCATACATTTCACTTCTTGAAGGGATAGTTAAGGTTCCTGGGGCCTCATGTATCAACACTACTTACGCACAAAAACATTGCGTTCGCCAGCTTTCACGCTCACGGTCGGATGTACTAAAAGTGAAACTAACGTGACAATGTGCGTTTCTCCACGGCAAGTTCATGTCAGGCGTACGTACATATCTCATTGTTTTGTCCATTGGCGACTACTACAGGCAATGAAGTGAAGCTGCAAACATGACACAACGAATTTTTCTATAAGTCTGTGTGAAGCATTGCTATTTATTTGCAATGTATAAAATCATTTATATATATATATATATATATATATTGTCACACAAGCCTTATGGGAATATTCTATAAATTATGCAATTAAGTAAGAACATATAAAAACACGTGCAAATTGAAGGGTAAAATGAACCATTAGTCTATGGCAATGGCAGCTTTGGCAATATTAGAGGATATTGCTAATGGCAGAATCCGAAGAGAACGAGTTTTTAGGGACCACAATGATTTCCTGGCCCAGGATGACTGGCTTATCAGCCATTTCAGATTTCCAAGGGCTATCCTCCGAATCTAGTTGGGTCCGAATCTAGAGAGAGAGACAGCGAGGAAACACGCAATTCCCGTTCCGTTACAGGTGCTGACAACGCTTGGTTTCCTGGCAACTGATTCTTTCCAAAGGGAACTGACCGACCGCTCAGGAATCAGCGAGTCGTCTTTGAGCCGCGCAAAGCCAGCTGTCCCCATATGATGCAGTTGACCAGCCAAACATTAAAATGCAATTTACAGCGATAGTCGGTTTCCCTAATGTAATCGAAGCGATCGACTGCACACACATATAAGGCACCATCTGAAGATGAATTTGCATACGAGAATCTGAAACATTTCCATTCAATAAATGTGCAGATTATATGTGATGCGCAAATACACCTAAAAATATTGTGGCAAGGTGGCCTGGCTCAACCCATGATTCATACATCCTTACAAAAAGCTTGGTTGGGTGACAGCTGGTAGCTGGCAGAGTGCGCGATGGCTTCTTGATGAGTGATGCATTTAAAGTTATGGTTCTATCTAATAGTACTTTTTATTTATTTGCATTTAATTAAATTAATTATATAACAATTATATATAATAATTGTATTTAATTATACAACAACCCTTCAGAAGACCGCGGTTATCCACTAAAGACAATTATAAGACCATTTATTTTTAGGATCATTTACAGTGCAACTTTCAGATCCAACCGCATTGACTGCATCAGCTAAACTCCCCCATATTTTCATATTTTTTTTCCTTTTGTTATTAATTCCGGAGGACAAAGTTCCAAATATTTTTTTTTCTAATTTCTACCTCCGATAGTAGCACCTCCAATTCACTTTCTGTACTTTCACTTTCGTTTTCGTGCCGCTTCCTTTTCCCAAGTGGACTCATTACCATATTTAAATCCGTTTAATTAAGGGAGGAGACTGGGTGGAGTGTTGTGCTCGTGCATGTGCGCTCAATTTCACGTGAATCGGGATGTACGAAGAGAATATGCACGGGATCCTTCGAAAGCAGAGATTGATACATCTGGATTTTTTTGTGCGTTCGCACATTCTGTCACGGAATAGTAGCGGAATGGAGGACTCAAATGCGGTGAATAACCAAGTTGTTTATTACAAAAATAAACTGAACAAAAATAAGGAAACAGTCTGTGCACAAAGCAAAATGGTGGATCCAAGTGGTGGCTACTGGGTGTACCACACACACACACCAACAAACGAGAGGATGAGTCCGAGCAAGAATCCGTCTTGCTAAATTAGTCTCTTAACTCTGGTTCCTGAGCACAGAAGCATAAAATACTTGGTAAGGGCACAGACAGCACAGTAAATCCAACTCAAGCAGCGTGACGAACACTGATCAACTGACAACAAGGGGAAGACACAACTGGACACATATAGGGTAGAGGTAACGAGCAACAGGTGAGGGAGATCAGCCCGTGATTGAGCACACAGTGCTGCCAGGCAGCACTGATTGCTCAACTCACGTGCTGAGGAAACTGACAGGACAATACAGACAACAGGAAAAAACCAGTGACACACCCTGACCCGTGACAGGACCCCCCCCCCTCAGGGACGCCTCCTGGCGTCCCCAGAGGACTCACCATGACACCGATGGAATTGGTCAATGAGAGAGCGGTCCAGTATATCCCGAGCTGGAATCCAGCATCTCTCCTCTGGACCATAACCCTCCCAGTCTACCAGATACTGATGACCTCTACCTCTCCGCCTAACATCCAGAAGTCGCCGTACCGTGTAGGCAGGCAACCCCTCGATGAGTCTAGGAGGCGGAGGAACAGAGGTCAAGGGCTGAAGGGGAGAGCGAATAACGGGCTTGATCTTAGAAACATGAAATACCGGGTGAATGTTCTTAAACTGAGGGGACAATTTGAGCCGAACTGTCACCGGGTTAAGCACCTTGGTCACGACAAACGGTCCAATGAATTTAGGTCCCAGTTTACGTGCGGGAAGTTTGAGGGGAATGTCCTGGGCTGACAACCAAACTTTCTGACCACACACGTAAAGTGGGGGCTTAGAACGGTGACGGTCCGCCGATGCCTTGTTCCTTTTGCCAGTCCGGGAAAGGGCTTCTCTGGCAAGCCTCCAAGTACGAAGGCACCTCTGAATAAACGTCTGCGCGGACGGAACAATGGCGTCGGACTCTTGTGAAGGAAATAACGGGGGCTGGTAGCCTAAACAGCACTGGAAGGGTGATAACCCGTAGATGAAACCGGGAGTGAGTTATGCGCATACTCAACCATGGTTAACCTGGAACTCCAAGTTGACGGTTCTGCCGCCGCCACACAGCGCAGGACTCTCTCTAAGTCTTGATTAGCTCGCTCGGCCTGACCATTAGTCTGCGGATGGTAGCCGGAAGATAAGCTCGCAGTCGCCCCCAGCTGTCGACAGAACTCTGTCCAAAACCTTGACACAAACTGGGGACCCCTGTCAGAGACCACGTCCACCGGGAGGCCATGAATGCGAAAGACGTGATCTAAGACAATAGCCGCTGTCTCCCCTGCTGAGGGCAATTTTGGGAGGGGAATAAAATGAACCGCCTTAGAGAACCTGTCCACCACTGTAAGTACCACTGTGTTGCCACCAGACGGGGGTAGGCCTGTGACAAAGTCCATGGCTATGTGGGACCGAAGGGATAGACAGTGGCCGGAGTAACCCTGCTGAGGGACGAGTAGAGCCCTTACTCACCGCACACACTGGACAGGCCGATTCAAACTCTCGAATGTCCAACGCCATGGATGGCCACCAGAACCGCTGCCTGAATAAAGCACATGTTCGAGCCACTCCTGGGTGGCAAGCTAAACTGGATGAGTGACCCCACTTGAGGACGGCAGTTCGGACCGACTTCGGCACAAACAGCAGACTCCCTGGACACCCTTTGGGGGCCGTAACGCCACGTAATGCCTCACGGACCTTGGTCTCCACTCCCCAGGTAACTGCCGCGACCACCCTGTTGGGAGGCACGATGGTCACCGGGCAAGTGGGTCTAGCCTCAGCCTCAAAGACCCGTGAGAGTGCATCCGGTTTGCCGTTCTTACTACCCGGGCGAAACGAGATGTTAAAATTAAATCGGCCAAAGAACAGTGCCCAGCAAGCCTGTCGAGAATTTAGTCTCTTGGCGGAACGAATATACTCTAAATTCTTGTGGTCGGTCCAAACTAAAAATGGAACCCCCGCACCCTCCAACCAGTGACGCCACTCCTCCAGTGCTAACTTAACAGCCAGTAACTCCCTATTCCCGATATCATAATTCCGTTCCGAAAGGGAGAGACGATGAGAAAAGAAGGCGCATGGGTGTATTCTGTCATCCAAAGGTGATCTTTGGGACAAAATTGCCCCCACTCCTACCTCTGACGCATCCAGCTCCACGATGAATTGACGAGACGGGTCAGGGTTGGTAAGAATAGGAGCCGAAACAAAGCGACTCCTTAGGTCTTTGAATGCCTTGTGAGCCTGCGTCGACCAACTGAAACGTATTCGTGTGGAGGTGAGGTTTGTCAGAGGCAGAGCGACTTGGCTGAAGTTCCGAATGAATCGCCTGTAAAAATTAGCAAACCCCAAGAACCGCTGGACCGCCTTACGATTCTCTGGGGTGGGCCAATCAGCAACTGCTTTTACTTTGGCTGGGTCCATTCGGATGCCTTCAGGTGACAGAATGAAACCCAGGAACGGAACCAACCGTGCATGGAACTCGCACTTCTCCACCTTAGCAAACAAGCGATTCTCAAGTAGCCGTTGTAACACTTGCCTGACGTGCTGGACGCGTTCGTTCTGGGAGAAGATCAGGATGTCGTCGAGATAAACAAATACAAACCGGTCGACCATGTCTCTGAGCACGTCATTGACAAGAGCTTGGAAGACCGCCGGGGAGTTTGAAAGTCCGAAAGGCATGACCAAATACTCAAAGTGTCCTGTGGGGGTATTAAAGGCGGTCTTCCATTCATCCCCCTCCCTAATCCGAACTAGGTGATAAGCATTGCGTAGGTCCAACTTCGTAAAGATAGTTGCTCCCTGCAAGAGTTCAAAGGCTGAAGACATCAACGGCAAAGGATGGCTATTCTTTACCGTGATGTCATTGAGCCCCCGATAATCTATGCAGGGACGCAGCGACCCATCTTTCTTCCCCACGAAGAAGAACCCCGCCCCAGCTGGAGAGGACGAGGGACGTATTATGCCGGCTACTAGAGAATCGCTGATATATCTCTCCATGGCCTCCCTCTCTGGACCGGAGAGCGAGTAAAGGCGCCCCTTAGGCGGAGAAGAACCAGGCAATAGGTCTATTGCACAGTCGTACGGGCGGTGCGGAGGAAGAGATGAAGCCCGGGACCTACTGAATACCGCTCGCAAATCATGGTAAGCCTCTGGTACACCCGCCAGGTTCACCGGTTCCTCCTGTAACGTAGAAACAGACATTAGCGGAGACGACGCAGACACCAAACATTGAGATAAACAAAATGAACTCCAGGCCACCACAGAATTACGAGACCAGTCAATGTGTGGGTTATGTTTCATAAGCCAGGTGTGCCCCAACACCACTGGAGCGGAGGGAGAGTGTATCAGAAGGAAACGAATCTCCTCTGTATGATTGCCTGAAATGGTGAGGTTGAGCGGGTTGGTGGAATGGGTAATCATGCTAAGCGGAGTACCACAAAGGGTTCTGGCTGAGATAGGCTTAGACAGGAGAACACGTGGAACACCCAGGCGTTCAGCCAATTCAAGGTCCATAAAATCCCCCTCTGCTCCAGAGTCAACCAATGCTGACACCCGATGAACTGCTCCCTCCAACTGTAGACAAGCCGGGAGGGCCGATCGCCCACCAGATGGCAGCAGCGTGCTAGTAACATTTACTGTTGCTCCTCCCTTAAAAGGTGAACGTCGCTTCTTGGCTGGACAATTGGTGGCTATGTGTCCTGCCCCTCCACAGTAGAGGCACAAGTTATTGACGAGACGATGACGCCGCTCCACGGTGGTCAGATGAGCTCTCCCGATCTGCATGGGCTCCTCCTCAGATGACCCGAACTGCTGTGCAGTATCACCCCTCACGCCTGAAACGTTGCTGGATGAATTGTGAGAGAACCCCCCTCTGCGATGCTGGGAACGGATAGAAATCCGTCGAGAGATGGGGGTAATTCCAAAGAGTAAATCTCATCCTTGACGTGCTCGGCTAACCCGTGGAGGAAGTGGTCCCACTGTGCTTTAGCGTTCCACCCACAGGAAGCTGCGAGTGTACGGAACTCGATAGAATACTCCGACACAGACCGAGCTCCCTGCTGTAACAGCGACAAGGCTCGTGCTGCCTCTGTGTCCAGTGCTGAGCGGTCGAAGACCTTACGAAGCTCCTGTGAGAACTCATCATAAGATCTGCAGCAATCATGTTCATTGTCCCACATGGCAGTTCCCCACTCTCTTGCGAGCCCAGCCAGGTGCATAATAACAAAAGCCACCCGGGACCTCTGTGTTGAAAAGCACGAGGGCTGTAGAGAAAATGTCAGAGAGCATTGTGATAGAAATGACTGACATGAATAGGGCTCACCGGAGTAGGGGGCCGGTGGGTTAAGGCGAGGCTCGGAACGGCGGGGAGCAGCTGCCTCTGTTTCAGGCAGATGTGGTGCAGAAGAAGAAGTGGCAGGAGGACTGATCTGGAGCTGGTCGAGCCGTTGAGCAATCCCGGCTAGCTGCTGTGACATCTCTGCCATGGCTTGATGAGAAGCTGTGAGTTCCTCCTGCTGGCGTCCCAACAGAATGCCTTGTTGAGCAATGGCTCTGCGCAGCTCAAGTTCATCCGCTGAGTCCATAATGGTCAGTTGATTCTGTCACGGAATAGTAGCGGAATGGAGGACTCAAATGCGGTGAATAACCAAGTTGTTTATTACAAAAATAAACTGAACAAAAATAAGGAAACAGTCTGTGCACAAAGCAAAATGGTGGATCCAAGTGGTGGCTACTGGGTGTACCACACACACACACCAACAAACGAGAGGATGAGTCCGAGCAAGAATCCGTCTTGCTAAATTAGTCTCTTAACTCTGGTTCCTGAGCACAGAAGCATAAAATACTTGGTAAGGGCACAGACAGCACAGTAAATCCAACTCAAGCAGCGTGACGAACACTGATCAACTGACAACAAGGGGAAGACACAGCTGGACACATATAGGGTAGAGGTAACGAGCAACAGGTGAGGGAGATCAGCCCGTGATTGAGCACACAGTGCTGCCAGGCAGCACTGATTGCTCAACTCACGTGCTGAGGAAACTGACAGGACAATACAGACAACAGGAAAAAACCAGTGACACACCCTGACCCGTGACACATTCACAGCTTTGTCCGTAAGTGATGTTTCAGTATGAATTCAACGCAAGTCTTAGTACATGAGGCCCCTGGTCTTTTTCACTTGACCTGTGTCTCAGCAGGCTCAGGGACTCCATCTTTTCCCTGAAGCTCCAGTAAACATGGTTTGAGGAGCGTCGACTGAATTCTCAGTAAATGTGCTTGGTCTGATACACCAGAGTTCTTGTTGTGCATGGTCAGATGCTGAAAGAAGCTTTCATTGTTGCTGATTATTACGGGAACCTGCTGAGGACCTCAAGGTTCTGTGGAGACCAAAGCCAGGATGTAAACGGACTCTTTCACCCCAGTGAAGGAAACAGGAAGCAAAACATCCACTATTATGCATAGCTGTATGGATAGCTGGAAGAGACCAGTCCCCAAATAGAAAATCCAGTGAGCGGGTGGATTTGTACCTACGGTAAGTGACTTGTCCTTGTAAAGCTTTATTGAATAGTGGGTCACATCCATTCAACTCTATAGTAATGGTTGAGGCAGGGCCTACTAACGATCTGGAAACTTGACTCACCCCACGGTCCCCAATTTGACTTGTTTTAGAGAAACTGAGAAATTGCACTGTTTCCACCCAAGGGGTTCTTCCAGTTGTAGCTTTTCGGAGAGCTTTTAACAAGTTGTGTATTACTCGAGAGCTATTTTCAGTTGATTGACACTTAATAGCAATGTGTCCATCCCTCCGGTAACAAAATAAATTGTTTTTTGGCTTAACTAGCCTTTCTCTATAAGATACTAGAACGTGCCTGGGGTTTGACGGCCCTTGGTGTAACTCAGTAGTGGAACTGATACTCACGTTTGCCAGCTGCTCTTGCAGTTGCTGGGTTTGGTTCTTTAAAGCTTGTACTTCAGACTCTTCATGAGTATCAGCTTTTTTTTCTGTTCAAACTTGTCTTTCGGAACAACCCTCATGGAAGAAGCAGAAACAGTGTCTGGATCTTAACTCCTGAAAGTCAGCTTGGAGTTGTCTGATCACAGAGGGGTCTAGACTATCATCCTGCCTCAACTGCATGTGCTTAACAGAGGCTCTGATTTTATGGTGAGTGGCTTCATTCTCCTCAGCTTCTCTGATTCATTTAACAGTGCTAAGCGGTAAGCATTATTTTCACCGGGTGGTTTTATCTTCTCCAGGGGTTCACCAACTGCATGTATGAGGGACTCAGGGGAATATGAACTTTGTGGAGAGAATAAAGCCTTTACATACAGGCAGGGTACAGGCAACACTCACATTGTGTCAAGATGTACCAGGACTTGGCCTCAATTTGGATTCTCTAATCTGAACTTTTCCCAGGACTTTCACAGTCTGAACAATATCTTCAAAACATGCCACTTCAATAGTTGCAGGTATGCCAATCCACAGTATAGCATGCGTCTCCTCAATTACTGCCTCTTTACACCACTTGGAGAGTTCAGCATGTAGAAGAGGGCTACTTCCAAGTGTCATGCTGAAACTTCAAGCCAGTAGTCATGACTTATTTGGGCTTAAAATATGACTTGGGTATAGTTATTAGGGTAACAGGAAGTAGAAGCCCCCAATTTGTGTAGCGCCCCCTACCCTTAACCTTTTTTGTACAGCGGAGCAGCAGGTTCCGATAGTGTGTCTCTGTCATGCGTTTAGGCATAGGACAAAGATGAAGATTAGATCCAATGGAACTTTTATTAAAGGTGCCGTAACAGTGGTGTAAACAACATGTGTTCAACACAAACAACAACGGACAACTGAAAGGTGGGGAAGGAGAACTAAACACAGTGGAGTTCGGTTGGCCGATGGCCGAGATAACCCATAACATATATTACAGATTACTTTTTTGTGTGCGATCACATTTCGAATTTCAAATGTTGTTCGCATGACGTCAATTATACATAACTGTTCAGGCTCGGTACACAGTGCTTGTGTGCGAAATTCACACAATAAGAATCAGAAGAAAAAGAAAAAGCAGTCTCGTGGCAGCAGCTTGTCCCTTTAAGAAGTGTGTCTGATGAGATTAGAAGCACCCACCCTCATGGCAGCACAGCCAATCATGCATGATTGACAGGTCAGACAGCCTATCAGTGACAGCTGTCAGAATGAAAAAAAAATTACGTACACTGTACTGTGTATATGTTTGCTAACAACAAAAGGCATATGTAACATGCAAAGGTCTTTCTGGATCAAAGACAGACTTCTCATACATTTGCTTTATCACTTCTTTTTCCATCCTGAAATGGTGTTTGCTGGAATGCCATGCTGACAACTGTTCTGCCGGTTTTGTTCCTTTTTCTAGCTGCATTATGATTTCATACTTTTTATCCATTGATTGATTGTACAGTTTTCTTTTAACACCTCCAGACATTTTTAGGAGAGAAAAAAAACAGAATAGCTACAGCGTGTTATCCCTCAGACGAGATCAACAGTGAGTGAAACGTGAGCGGACCGCAATCTACGTGAAAGGCAAACTCAGGGCATGCGCAGTGAACTAGGTACGCTCGAGTCACAAGATAACAATTTGTCCATCTTTTTTGCTCGAGATATTAGATTTCGGCGATGTAAAAGAATCGACATAATCCACAAGATAATGCTAAGACAAATAGGGAGTTTGGCAGTTCCACTTCAAACACGTTGACATAATAGGATTGGTGAGGAGCCGGCAGGGTGAGGAGCACAGGAGGGTGCTCTTACCTCTTACGCCTTCTTTGGCGCACCTGATCCGGAGCGGGCTCTGGCTTAGACTGATGGGTCGTCGTGGGCTCTGGCTTAGACTGACAGGTCGTCATGGGCTCTGGCGTGGTAGCTGACTATGCTGGCTGTCTGGATCGGGGATATACGCTCTCTAGACACCTAATTACGGCTTCCTGTCAGCAAAGTCCTGTGGTGTCTGGGAGTTTCCTGTCAACAAAGTACTGTGGTGCCTGGTAGTTTCCTCTGTTGATGGTAGTTTGCCCCGATCCAGAACAGCGAATTCAGCGTTGCATCATCGAGTGCTGACTTGGTGGCGAGTGCACTGAACTCCATCATGAACTTGAAGAAATTAGGGTTCTTATGGGTGATGGCGATGAACTTGATTTGGTAATCCATCTTACAACAGTCTTTTTAAGGCAACTAACCTCGGTCGTTTCTTCTGGCATGCGTTTAGGCAAAGGATGAAGACGAAGATTAGATCCAACGGAACTTTTATTAAAGGCAGGGCGCCGTAACAGTGGTGCAGACTACATGTGTTCAACACAAGCAACAACCGAGAAACTGAAAGGTGGAGAAGGAGTACTAAATATACTACTAGTGATGAACAAAAGACAAAAACCTGTGATTAGTCACCATGGCAACTGATGAGTGACAAAGATCTAGAACAAAAGAACATGTGACTTCAAAAAGACAAAGTAAGAGTCCCGAAAGAACAGTGACAGGCTCGGCTATAAGATAATTTACTTCCAATACACTTATGTCAATAATACAAATAGAGAAAATGAACCCAACCCAGAACACTGTCAATAACACAAAAGGAATGAAGTTAACAATGGGAAATGTAACAGACTGAGGAGTGTATCTTCCTTTAAATTACTGTTCAGTACCTTTAAGTTACAGAAAAATTACATAAACCCCAAAATAAATCATCTCCAATTAAATGAAACCCACTTACCAATAATAATAATAACAATATAGGGTTGAGGTGGGAAAGATCAGTAACCCCATAATAAACTCAACCACAGCATGCAAACACCAAATTACTTTTTACACTTACCGTAATTATTCGAGCATAAGTGTATAACGCCCACCCCTAATTTTCGATTAAAAATCGGTATAAAATTTTGTTTCACACCAAGCATTGTAATTGACAAAAAAACGTTGTTGAACACGTGCAGTCATGATAAAAAACATGTATTTATTGTATAACATATACTTATACAGTAATACCTCGGTTTACGAGTTTAATTCGTTCCAAGAGCGAGCTCGTAAACCAAAATGCTCCTACACCAAAACAAATGTCCCCATAGGAATGCACTAAAAATCAATTTATTCATTCCACACCACCACAAATGCCCATTTTAAATATTTTTGGGGTTTTACCCTATTAATTGCAGTTAAAATTATAACCATTAAGATCTCATATAAATACTAATTAATAATTGACAAACAATTAATAAACTGAATTTATTATAATAGTGCAGAAAACAAATGAAGTGATGATCCAGAGTGAAAGTCATGAGAAGGGGAGCCGCGAATGAAGGAACGAACGAATTCGCGGGAGCCTCGAAGGAAGAACGAAGGAATTCGCGGGAGCCACGAACGAACTAATGAACGAATTCGCGGGAGCCGCGAACGAACGAACGAACGAACGAATTCGCGGGAGCCTCGAAGGAACGAACGAACCCCAGCCCAGCCCTCGTGTATAACGCGCACCCTAACTTTGATTTATTTTTTTATTTTTTTTATGTTATCTTTCTTCTGGTTAGGGTTACATATGCTTTATATAGTGATTCAGTTTGAAGGACTATATTGTGTTACTAATTCAGTTTCATTGTGTACACTGTGGTGTTTGTTTGTGGGTGTTCAGTGTGAGTGAGTCACATGTAAGTTAATATAACATTGTGATTTAAATATATAATCTTTGAATTATTGTAATTAAAGGATTACAAGAGCGACTCGCTACTGACTGCAGCACAACCATATCCATCTCATTGTTTTATCAAACAGAACTTACTGCAGTACAGCCATCTGGACAGCGAGCGTGCTGCAGATACTGCAGGATGGCTCCATGTTAAGCTTGTCTGAAGCAGGACTTGCTGACATCTTTTAAGTGAGGTCGAATGAGTAGTCTCCCTGAGTCGGGATTGATTGATTGATTGCCTTGAGTTTACATGTCGGATGTAGTAGGTGTTCTCAGAATTCCGAGTTGTCTGGAATTCAGAATAGTTAATTGTAATATAATTACTTATATTACAATGTAAGTAATTATATACAACCGTTTTTATAATCAACATACGCCAACCTTTAGATCAGGAGTCTCAAACTCAGCTCATGGGTGGCCACTGTCTTGCAGAGTTTAGTTCCAACCATCTCCTAGAAGCCAAGCTGCCTGGACGTTTCTAGTAATCCTGAAGATCTTGATTAACTGGATCTTCAGGATTGGTTTTCATCCATTGGTACCAACTGCTCTAGCTGCTCAAAACTGCTCTAGACCTGTTCACGATTGTGGTCAGGGGGGAGGGGGGAAGACCTGTTCACGATTGTTGACAGGGGGGGTGGGGGGAAGACCTGTTCACGATTGTTGATGGGAGGGGCACGGACCGCATTTTTGAACAGCAACACTGTTCATGTGAGTCAGAAAGTAGCTCCCATCGCGCGAGATCTCGCAAGAAATCGCGGTTCTGTTAAAAATAAATTGCGATTGTAAACACAGAACATGTGGAGATGTAACAAAGGGGACTCAAAGGCAGAGATCCAATCGCTAGTGTCTTTATTAAGAATGGTCGTAAAACAGGCAGGGATCACAAAGGCAGGCAGACGGAATCAGGATCGAGGTACAGGCGGTGGTCAAGACAGGCAGATATCAATCATAAACGTTAATCCAGGCACAGGTCAGGGCAGGCAGAACAGGATCACAAACGGGTAACAGCAGAATCGGCAACAGAATAAACAAGACAGGAATAAACGCTCAGAATTGACAACCACAGCTAATCAAGACTTCGCCCAGAGCTGTGGGTGAAGGAGTCTTTTATAGTTCATGTGATTGATGACAGCTGGCGGGACAAACACTCATGATAGAGTTCAGCTGGTGTGTGTGATCAGTCCAATGTACTGCATGATGGGAAATGTAGTGCGTAGTGTAGTGTCAGTTTATGTGTGTGAGCTCCTTCTGGTGGCCAGGAAGGGGAGCGCAGAGCTCATATTCATAACAGGAGACCGAAGAGCTGCAAAAGAGTAGTCAAAGAGCCGCACACGGGTCGCAAGCCTCGGGTTGGCCACCCCTGTAGTAGAGCATTACAATAATCTAGCCTTGAACTCATGAAAGCAAGAACTAACTATAACGGCTCCTGAGGTTTTCTAAGCAGAATTCCAAGAGATATTAACAAACATTTGACAACATTTCTCTGGCCACACACTCTTCATGGACCGAGTACCTCTTAGTCTGTGCGCATTCCCTCGTGGTTCCGCTTTTGAGCACTTCTAGGTAAATCACGTGATCACTTATTACAATATATGTTGTTCACCTGAAGGTGTCACTTTAACAAATCCTTTGAGGCAATTAAATACAATTTTACATGAACATCAATTTACATAACATTTATAATACACAAAATAACTGAAATATTCAAAAAGAAAATACACATTAATTTGCGACAGCTACACTAACTTTTCTGCATTTGTCTTAGAGAGCATGTCGCAATTTAGATATATTTTTAAGATGGAAGAATGCCGTTTTACAGATGCTAGAGACTCGGCTTTCAAATGAAAGATTGTTATCAAAGAGCACACCCAGGTTTCTAACTGACAACGAAGACTTGACAGAGCAGTCATCGAGTGTTAGGCAGTAGTCTAGATTATTACGTGCGTAACTTTTTGGTTTTATAATTAGAATCTCTGTTTTTTCAGAATTAAGCAGTAGAAAGTTATTCAATTTTTTAATCAGTTATGCATTCTGTTAATTTAGTGAATTGGTACGTTTCATCGGGATGAGAAGAAATATAGAGCTGAGTATCATCAGTGTAACAGTGAAAGCTAATGCCATGCTTCCTAATAATTGTATCCAAAGGAAGCATGTACAGGGTGAAAAGCAATGGTCGTAGTACTGAACCTTGAGGAACTCCATACTGAACCCGTGATCGATATGACATCTCCTAGTTTACTGCTACAAACTAATAACGGTCAGATAAGTATGATTTGAACCAGGCTAATGCAATTCCACTAATGCCAACATAGTTTTCAAGTCTATTTAGATGGATTTTGTGTTCAATTGTTTCAAATGCAGCACTAAGGTCCAGTAACACTAACAGAGAGATACAACCACGATCGGATGATAAGAGCAAATCATTTGCAACTCTGATGAGAGCATTCTCAGTACTATGATATGGTCTAAATCCTGACTGGAAATCCTCGTAGATGCTGTTTCTTTCTAGAAAGGAACATAGCTGTGAAGATATTGCCTTTTCTAGAATTTTTGACAAAAAAAGGTAGATTTGTTATCGGTCTGTAATTAACTAATTCTGTATGATCAAGTTGTGATTTTTTTAATAAGCGGTTTAATTACGGCTAGCTTAAAGATTTTTGGTACATATCCTAATGACAAAGATGAATTAATAATATTAAGAAGAGGAACTATGATTTCTGGAAGCATCTCTTTCAGTAGCTTAGTTGGTATTGGGTCTAGCATACATGTTGTTGATTTTGATGATTTAAAGAGTTTAGACAATTCTTCCTCCCCAATAGCAATGAAGGAGTGGAATTTTTCTTCAGGGACACTAAAATTTACTGTATTTTGTGATATTGTAGTAGACGGTTGCATGGTTATACCTTTCTCTCTAATATTATGAATTTTGCAAGTAAAGAAGTTCATGAAGTAATTACTGCTGATCTGTTTTAAAGCATTTGGGGTTGAGGCTTTATTTCTTGTTACTTTAGTCACTGTATCAAATAAATACCTAGGGTTGTATTTGTTTTCTTCTAAGAGGGTAGAAAAGTAAGCATATCTAGCTGATTTTAAGGCCTTTCTGAATGCAATAGAGCTGTCTTTCCATGAAATGACCAATACCACATATTGACAGAAAAACACAGAATTGTTGACATTTTTGAAGATTTATTAAAAAAAGAAAAACGTAAATATCACATGGTCCTAAGTATTCAGACCCTTTGCTGTGACACTCATATATTTAACTCAGGTGCTGTCCATTTCCTCTGATCATCCTTGAGATAGTTTTACACCTTCATTTGAGTCCAGCTGTGTTTGATTATACTGATTGGACTTGATTAGGAAAGCCTAACACCTTACAGCTCAAAGTGCATATCTGAGCAAATTAGAATCATGAGGTCAAAGGAACTGCCTGAAGAGCTCAGAGACAGAATTTAGCAAGGCACAGATCTGTCCAAGATTACAAAAAAATCTTCCATAATCCTTAAATGGAAGACATTTGGCATGACCAGAACCCTTCTTAGAGCTGGCCAGACTGAGTTATTGGGGGAGAAGAGCCTTGGTCAGAGAGGTAAAGAAGAACCAAAAGATCACTGTGGCTGAGCTCCAGAGATGCAGTCGGGAGATGGAAGAAAGTTGTAGAAAGTCAACCGTCACTGCAGCCCTACACCATTCGGGGCTTTATGGCAGAGTGGCTCAACGGAAGTCTCTCCCCAGTGCAAGACACAAGAAAGCCTGCATGGAGTTTATTAAAAAACACCCGAAGGACTCCAAGATGGTGAGAAATAAGATTCTCTGGTCTGATGACACCAAGATAGAACTTTTTGGCCTTAATTCTAAGCGTATGTGTGGAGAAAAACTGCTCATCACCTGTCCAATACTGTCCCAACAGTGAAGCATGGTGGTGGCAGCATCATGCTGTGGGGGTGTTTTTCAGCTGCAGGGACAGAAGAAAAAAAAAACACTTTTATTTTGAAGCACAAACTTTGTCACTTCTGCTTCATCCATGAGAAGAGCAAACATGCTTTGTAGCTGTATTTGAATGTCTGGTACAGTGTACATACACAGAAACAAAAAATGTCAGGATCCATAAAAGTCCCTAGTCTCCATTACAACAAGATTAATGAAAGCAATACTTTTACAAGATTTGTTTTGGAAGTGACCAAAGTAGGTAAGATGTGAACAGTTTTTTTTTTGTCAAGCTGAGATGGAGATGCGAATGTGCGCTGGACTAAAAAAATCAGAAGATAGGGAAAGAACCTACCGTGACCATGAGAGATAAAGCAAAACTTCATTCAAGAGAACTCAAAGAAAGACGAGGTTACACAACAGAAAAGACATGTGCATACATTATAACTATGACAATGTATCTACAATACCTGTCAAAGGTTTGGCAATAATGTTTTTGAAAAAAAGTATCTTATGCTCACCAAGGCAATATTTACTTAACCAAATGTACTGTAATACAGCAATATTGTGAAATAGTATTGTTATTGTTTCACTTCCTGTGTGTCCCTTCCGTGTTCCCGTCCTCTGTTTGGTCAGCCACTCCCCATTGTTTGCCAGTCAGGTGATTCTCGTTGTTCTGTTTTAACCTCCCATGTTCTCCCTAGTCCTTGTCTCTTGTTGATCTCGTTCCGTGTCAGTGTGTGGATGCCCTCTTTGTTCATTCAAGTATTTCCCTTGCTGAGTTATCCGGGTCTCCTCGTCGAGGTTCTCTGCATCGCACACCAGCACCATCTAATTTGTGACAGTAGACATTAATATTATTATAAAACATTTATTTTTGTGTACACGCATAAAAAGGAAATAATAAACTTTCATTGTGAACTTACAGGCTAAAGTAGGGACAGATGCTTGAGAAAAAGAGCATTAAAGAATAAAGAAACTATGTAATAAGAATCAAAATAATATCTGATTACTACTGTGATGTCTGCAGGACAAGAAAGGAATACCACTCTTCTAAGTGGAGAAACTTGTAAGTAAGAGTCTTTTCATACAGGTTTCCACATTCATTTTTTTTTCTTCAATTTAATTACGGTACATGGAGTATCTGTCAGAAGTTATTAAACAATGAAACATGAGACAAGAGTTGCAAACTTCATCCACCTTGTTTACTCATTCACTTTTGTTCTCACACACATTACATCAGAACAAAACAGTTCACCACTTTACAATTCCTTTTTAAAACAGTAGTTCACAACACAATTCTTCTCATGAACACAACACACACACACACACACACAAACACACAAAGTATAAAAATGCTTGTTGAAAGAGTCATAATATCACAAATAACTCAAACTAATGACTTATGTATCTCAGATGGACCAGTGATCAGACCAGATCAGTCATGTATTTACATTCATACTTCAGCTGCCTCAACAGTGAGTGATAAAATAAAATTTTCAATGGTACTTCAATGCTAGTTGTTCTGTATGTGTTAAATATGTGTGTGGTGAAATAATAACAATATTCAGCAGCTGTGATTCACAGCCCATAAATACAATGTACAGAAAAATAAAACTGATCCCCAAATCATCATCCTCTGAAAGAGCATAGTATCATGACAGCATAGTATTAAACAATATTTGCTTTAATAAAAATCATGTTATTTGCTTATTATTCTAGAATCTTTGCATTAATAATATGTGATAATAGTAAAATATGTGTATATAACTGTTCCTGATTAAATTGCGATTAAATTTACAATGATTTTATTTCCTTGCTAATACATATGTATTGCATACCGTACATTACCATGTTATGCACTATAATACTTGTCAGTCTTTTGTGAAAAACAAAAGTTTTAGATTTTGCCTTAATTTCAGAAATATCCCTTATAATGATATCCTTTAAATGATATCATGGCTCGATTAAGAACATCTTGACAGTAAAGCTGAAGAGGCCTTAGAAGGCAACATCTACTACATGCACGGAATTAACCTTTGTGCTCAGAAATAATGGGAACTGATCATTCACCGGTATGAATTATAATACAGTGATCCCTTGTTTATTGCGGTTAATGTGGACCGGAACCCCGGTTTACTCTTTGGCACACATCTACCGATAAATAGAGAGATTATGTAACTGCTTATACTGTCATCGGAATTCTAACGTGATTTAAATGATTTGCTTGAGAAGAAATGTAAATCTAGTTTACTAATTTTCTAGATTTTTGTTTCTTCTTTTTTCATTCATTCATGAAACAATCAAAGTTTCTGTTGATATTGACAACTCTTCATCTCGTGATGGCAAGTTAAAGTACAGCCGATGTACAGATGTTCATTGCTGGAAGGAGAAATTCAAGAAAATGAAGATACATAGTCCATGAGACTAAAGATTGACTCCCATCTGGAGAAAAACAAAAATTCATAGTAAACCTGAAGCTTCGACATGACTTGACTGTCACCACTGAAAACTGCAGAATTATAAAAGTGCACTATCAACTCAAGGTGCTATTTCATCTTAGTATTGCCATATTGACAGGGATAGTTCTTCTAAAAAAATGAAAATTCTGCCTTCATTTACTCACCCTCATGTCATTCTAAACATGCATGGCTTTCTTTCTTTTGTAGAAGATTAAAAATCTATATGTAAAAATTTCTTAGTGTTATATTGTCCATATTTTTTTCAACTGGGTCCATTCATGTTGTTTTGAATTCAACTGATAAATATTTCGATCATGTTTAAATATTTTGGAGTAAGATGAAAGACCCTTTTTGAAATAAAACTAAGGTGAGTAAATGATGATAGGATTGTCCGTTTTGTGAGAATGTCTAGGCTATTGTAAACCCTGAGGGAATGAAGAAGTTACGTTAGAACTTTACTGCCGAATTGGGATTTTACCCGAGGGCCCAAATCACCTTCGAGTGTAAGCTAAATGAGCCAATGCACATTGCCGTTCGAGGTGTGTATATATAAGGTGAGTGGGTATATCAGAAAGAGTGCATGTGTTATGAATGCGGGTGCGGAGAGACAGGACGAGGAGCAGCAGGATCTAACTAACACAGGACTGGCGCTCACCTTTTCTTGTCCGGACAAGATTTTTTCTGGATGCCCCGAAGTATCAGAAAGGGGATTCATCAGAGTAAATTACTTTACCCCAGACCTCAGCAATCTAATCCCTGTACCTTTTGCAGAATATTAGTCTGTGTCACGATACATTAATGGGAAGACTCAAAGTGCAGGTGAAGTGAGTTTATTGTGAATAACAACAGAACATAAACACAAAAGAAACAACCCACGAGGGGGAAAATATAACAACTGAACACAGAACATTACCAGGCCAACCAGATGGACTGGTATACATAGAACCAGGAAACATCGCAGGAGACGAGACATAGAATGACAACAACATGACAAAGGACAGCAAACACACCGGGATTAAAGAGGGAACACATGAGGAAAGGTAATGAGCAGAAACAGCAGGGATCAATAAACGGAAATGAGGGAACAAGATGGGTGGGGTTTCACAATCACAAGACACAACAAAGGGGCAGAGCTCTCAGAGCTCTGTCAACCAACACACTAGAAACCCAAACTGAGGTGACAGAACCCTGACAGTCTGTCCCTGATGTTTTTCCTGTAAAGAAGTGACTTCTTTGCTGTCCTCTGCCATCCTACAATAGTCTTCGCCTCACTCTGCGTGCAGATGTACTCACTGGTGGTGCCCCGATCCCGCAGCTGAATCAACTTTAGCAGATGGTCTTGGAATGCGGGGATTCTGTATTAACTGTATATCAATAACAGTGCATATGTTAGGGAATGACTGATGTAACATTAAAATCTGTAAAAACAAATCATGCTCAATCCTTTTTCATTACTCAGAATAGTAAGACCAACAAACAATTTGCATTAATTGACACAATTTGTCACAATAGGTATAGTGGCCAACAGCTGATTTGCAGTACTATTCAGTAAGACAGTAACAACGTGAGTTAGTCAGAGACACACATTATAAAACACCCTGTAGAAAATATATACATCAATAATTAATCATACGTACAGGTTGTCATTCTGATGAGCAAGCGGGTATTATGCAAATGTGTTAGCTAGTGACGTGTAGCCATAAATTATTGGGATTTGAATTCCTGATGACTTGTTTAGGCGGTTTAGAGTCGATTCTTTCTTTTAGAAGACAATAATCATGCACTTTCGGATTTTCAACATTGCAGACCGTTTACATTCACTGACAGCTATATTACACATTGCATGAAAGGGAATATAGTGGAGTTCACTTATCTCGAGTCACGGTTAACTCGCCAATACTATTATGTCAACTTTTTTGAAGTGGAACCACCAAACTCCCTATTTGTCTTATTATTTTCTTGTGGGTTATGTCGATTCTGTTATGTTGCCGAAATCTGATATCTGGAGCACAAAAAAGCAGCAAAATCGTCACTCCACATGGTTATTTCGTGACTAATTTGCGTACCTAGTTCACTGCGCATGTGCTGAGTTTGCCTTGCACGTGGATCGCGGTCCGCTCACGGTTCACTCCCTGTCGTTGATCTCGTCTGAGGAATAACACGCTGTAGCATCCTGCACGTTTTTTGTGATTTTGTGTTTGCATTGTTGGAGAATATAATTAAAGGTTTGTATCAAGAGTCGAAGGTGGTTTTTATTGCATATGCCTTTTGTTGTTAGCAAACATACACTGTACTGTGTATATGTACATTTTTTAGATGAATGCCGATCACTTCATCAAACAAATCGTGGCAACACTGTTGTGTAAAAAGACACAAAAAACACGAGCATGTACATTCTCATTTAATAACTCACATCATGTACGTCAATAAATGTTCCTTTTTCGTTCTTGCAAGGGTTGTTATCTTTGGCGCTTGCAATATCATGCTTCTTAAAGGGATGAGCGCAGTGGGAGAGACTGCTTTTTTCTTTTTCTTCTGCTTCTGACTTGTGTCTGTTTTCCTATTGTGTGAATTTCACGCACAAGCACTGTGTACCGAGGCTGAACATTTATGGATAATTGACGTCATGCGAGCAACATTTGAAATTCGAAACGTGATCTTACACAAAAAAGTTAATCAATCTATGGGTTATGTCAACGTTTTTTTTTACACAAAACCCAAAACCCGCGGGCTATATGAGCTTGCGGATTATCTGCGTCTGTGGGTTATATGTGGGAAAATCGGTAATATATGTAATATATGTTCTATGGGTTATCTCGATAAACGGTTATCTCTATGCTTTTTTGCAACCCCCGAGGCCGTCGACATAACCGAACTCCAATGTACTGTATATAGGGGCATTTTAAAATTAACTTTCAACCATCTTAACATAAGGATATCAAAAGAATTGGATTGTTTTGTTTTCTTCATCAACAAAGGTTCCAAACTCTACATACAAACCCAAAACGTCTTACATTTAAGTTCTATTTTGTGATCATGCATCTATTTCACCATGCAAAGGTGAATTCAACTGAGATATTGAATATACATCTTCACCACCAACGCATTTGCACAGTTCCTTGTGAACAGTCTGACAGATCAGCCAAAACCATGTTTACTTTTCATGACTGCCCATTTCAAAGACGTGTTCTAGTTTAGTACTTTATTGAAAACTGTTATTTTGTTCAACCATATGCACACACCAGGTAAAAATGTTCAGAGTCTAAAGACATGTTTAACGTTACAAATTTAGCAAATTACTTTTCTCAGGGACTTGTCATATATGTGACTTCATTGTAAGTCACACAGAAACGAAATTATCTGCTTAGAAAGTTAAGTTAACAATATAATACAGCTCGAACCAGGAAAATTATTACTAGATTTAAATTGTTTATAACTTTCTGGATGTAAATTGGTTTAGAATTACTGTTATCCAAACAAACCGCTAGAGCGCAGCAGAATCCATCGTAATTCATTCATTCAAATCTAGACGCAGAGCTACGCAAGTTTCTTCAGCCCCAGGGTGTCAGCCACAGGAGTTTTCACAACTTCTTAAACCAACATGTAGCTACTGTAGTAGGTTTATGCAGAAGATAAATCTGCAAGAGAAATTATGAACATCAACCTCTATAATAATACAGATCTCAGTATATTTTCTGTTTATTCTCTTTATTCCATCTTTACAAAGGATGATACTGAAGCTCGTAGGACTGAATTTAACAGCTTTGCTTTTAAACAGAAGTAACAATTGCATTAAAGTAATATTTCAGATATGAATTTAAGAATATAGAAATACTAAATAAAAATGGAGGATGGACACGCATTATTACTGTGTGAGTTGGCCCAATATCTGGAAATAAATACTGAAAACGCAAACTCAGTTCAGCTGATATATATTATGGTTTAAAGCAGGTACCAGGGGGCTTCGGTTTAAAATCTTTATCTAAACGTATAATGCCAGCATGCCGTGAAAATGCCACTGACCTTCAGGTAACTCTCTTTATCAAAATGTGTTACCTTTTTTCTGCATTTAAAAGCGGTGACATTTTAAATAAAAGCCATATTTTCAATAAAAACAAATGCATTAAGTCATAATTTGTTGACAATTTACAAAATGCATGAGGTAGGCTATTTTATGTTCATGTTGTGCAAGTAAACTGAGTCCAAATGCACTTAAAATAACAGACTGTAGCATTACTTTATAACGAAAGCCTTCAAATATTAATGTGGAGCTCCACCTAAACGTGTGAAAAATGTTTAGACTTCCACGTATTCTTTTAATACACTGCTCAGCTGTTCGCTGTTATTTGTCTCCTGAGTCCCGGTCAAAGAACTGCACAAAAAGCGGAAGAAGGGGGACGGATAAGAGCTGCTTCGCGCATGCGCACTAACTTGTTTTTCACAAGAGCTGAGCTTAAAGTGAGCCGGTGGCGAAATTTCGCCGTCTTTCATTGCAGACCAGCAAGCCTCCACCGAGACGCGATAACAGCATCTTTTGCTGTTATTCTGCTCTCGCAGCTCAATGACACTATCCAGTGTTAACTCTCGCTTTTTTTCATAAGAGATTATTTTCATAGACTTTGTCGTGTGAGTCGTTTTTATCTACCAAACTTTGTACATTTAATTTTCTTGCCACCATGGTGCTAGGAAAGGTAAAGAGCTTCGTGGTGAGCTACGACTGTCTAAATGACAGCAATGTCCCCGTTTTCTCAAGTGGGGACTCCGTCTCAGGAAGAGTTATTATTGAAGTCACCGGGGAGATTCGTGTGAAGTCTCTTAAAATACATGCAAAAGGATTCGCAAAAGTTCGTTGGACAGAATCACGAAATGCTGGATCCAACACTGCCTACACACAAAATTATACAGAAGAAGTGGAATATCTGAATCATAGAGACATCCTTATTGGCCATGAAAGAGGTAAGAATACAGATCAAACATGCTCTCAGTGTAGGGTTGTTCAGGAAAGAGCAGTTGAATGGGATGCTCAGTGGTCCAGGATGACATGACACACTTTGGATGCTGCACAGTACTTGTTGACCGGTGGATCTGTAGACAGTATTCTGTCCCAAGCTTATATATCTCTGTTCTTTATCGTTGTTTTATGTATTCATTTGCTGGGTTTGATTGTCTAATTCATGAAACCAATAAATACACCATTTACACGTACCATTAGATGGTAGACTCATGATCAGTCATTAAAAAAAAAGAAGTATAATTTGGCAATACACATGGACCGTTTAGATGACCTCGGGATGTTCAGCACATTTATTTGTTAATTCTGCACGTCAACATTCTTTCAGGTGTCAGTGAGCTTGAATGAATGAATGAAGGCTGTCCTCACAGTTCGGCACGGCTTGACGAACCGTTCGTCTTCGGTGCTCTACCACTAATCATTTATTTTGGAAAAGTAACGTCCATAATATCAGAGTAATGACAAATCTTTCGGCATAATGTCTTAAGTTTCCACCCATTGTTAGAAGCGGTTCAATCCTGTTTTGATGCAGTCTAGCCGTTCTCGTCTGTGATTGGTGGAGGCGCCAACGTGTCTTCTATGACATCATGCTTTTGCGGAAAGTGAGAAAAACAGCGTCTTTGCACCATTGGCAGTAATAATCAACCTTGCACATATACAGTGGCTAATACATTTAAATGCATTCAGTCATCCATAAAACATCGATGCTGACTGACAACTTCTCTGTCTGCGAAATGTTTCTGCACACACTATTGGACTTTTCTCTCTTGAAACTGTCATCTGGTCAACTGTCACTCTAAAGTCATCTGGTTTCAAAAATGTATAAACCCTCAATTGCTCATTTATGAGGTCGAAAACTTTTTTCGGACGAATGTAGCTCGGGGCTTGCTAGTCTTTCGATAGACGTTTGTCCGTTCTGTCTGTTTAAGACCTAAAAAGCACCAAAACCACAGTTTTTAACGCCCTGTTAAACACTTTAAGTTTTCTCACAGCGCGTTCCACCAAAGACTTTATAAAGGACCTTTGTTTCTGCAACTGTACCGAGAGCTCATGAATATTAATGATGTATAAGCACCGAGGCAGCTGATTGGTCGTCTGTTGCCAAACAACTTGATGTAATATTGAACGGCTGCATTGCTCTTCATTTACTGTACCGTTGATATCAATCAGGACTTCAAAACACAGGGTACAAAATTACAAGAATTAAACTGCCCAGAGTGAAATGTGACCTCAAGAATACACCTACATTGTATAATACATGTTTGTTTTTTTTGCTTTGTTTTTACATATTCTTTGTTGTACAGTTTTTGTTAGCCTGAAACGGCACAGAAAGATCCAGTCAATGTTTGAATGTTTAATCTCTTTGTGTACAAGTCAAGTAGTGCATGTTATCACTTTGTTAGTTTGCATGCATACTGTAATTTCGAATAAATTAATTTCCCTGTAAAGTTCTAATCAAAATAATGTCTAATTGTCACTTTGCTGTTTCTGTACAAGTGATTGCTTACAATAAAGGTCCATCTATTATGGAAACTGGTCGTTTTTCTGTCGTTTATGATTGCTTCTGAGTTGTTGTTGGCTTTTTCTGGTCGTTTCTCTCGCACGTGTTGTGGTGAATGGGAGAGCATTCGTGAGGTCCACGCCGCAGCGCACGCGTAGGTTCGGTCGAGATGCTCGCGGACGCTGTACGCGTGCATGTGCGCGCGTCACCGCGCACTGAATACGTAATAAGCGCTCCGGCACAGGGAAGCAGTTGGCTCCGGTTTAGTCCGGTCTTCTCTTGCTGCCGGAGTCTGCCCTTGATTGACAGCTCCGTGCCTGTTTACCGTGGCTCCGAGTGCTGAGCTGGCGAAACGAAAGCCACTGGTGCTTTTTTGGCGTTACACAAATATTATTCAAAAGGGGAATTATATTTCGCATTTACCTTTTGTTTCATGTGAACTGCAGTGGACCTTACGAGTATTTATCCCATTCAGAATAAACACTGAATCTGAATACACCTGTACTGAATACACACGTGATTAAACATAATTCATGGGTGAAATATAATAGTGCATATCATGATTTGCTGGGTTTATTGTGAGAATCAAACAACTTGTTCTGTTAAAAGGTGCTTATGTCTACATTTAAGGATTCAGCAGACATACCATGTTTATGTGTATGAATTAATTAGATGATGTAACAAACAAGAAGATGATCAATGCTTTGGCAGGTAAGGTATATTTGGAATATTATTCTCTTCTGTTTCAGATGATGATAACTCTGAGGAGGGACTCACCACTATTCATTCAGGAAGACATGAGTATGCATTCAGCTTTGAGCTTCCACAAACGTGAGTTTTGGTCTGATGTGGCAACAAAGCTAATAATTATTTATCTGTACTGCATGTTGTATTTTTTATTTATAAAAGTTTTTTTTCGTTTTATGCACATACAGACCTTTGGCTACCTCGTTCGAAGGGAAGCATGGCAGTGTGCGCTACTGGGTGAAGGCTGAGCTGCACAGGCCGTGGCTTCTGCCCATGAAGACCAAGAAAGAGTTCACTGTCTTTGAACACATCGACATCAACACTCCTCTCCTGCTGGTGAGTGTTTGCATCATTCACATCCCTCGATTCATCTATGCAATGTTGAAGAATAACCATTCAAGGTTATTGCATTCTAAAGTTTTGTTATTCTACTTTGCACAGTCTCCCCAGGCAGGAACTAAAGAAAAGACTCTATGCTGCTGGTTTTGCACCTCAGGTCCAATCTCCTTAAGTGCCAAAATTGAACGGAAGGGTTATACTCCAGGTAAATCTTCTAACAGTTAAAATTTTCACTAGACATTTGGACCCCACTGCATTTTTACATGATTGTAAGGCTGTGATTATTTTCAATTTAGTCTGTGAACAATTTATTAGATTAATCCAAAAATGTAAAATTATTTGAAAAATATAAATACATTTGTATCACACAAGGCAGGAGGAACACATTCACTCATCTAAACATATTTATACTTGCAATAGTTCCTTTACTGTTACTGCGCTCATTAAAAATACTGGTTTCATGTAGATTTAAAAAATGGCATTTAATGTGTAAAAGCAAATATTTAAGAATAATGTATTTTTTTAATCTGAATTATTGTGCTTCTACTCTACGCTCATCCTTCAAAGCACATGACATGGCAAGGCGTATTAAACTAAAAGCTTTTGTTTGAAGAGCTTAATATTACACATTCTCATGAGTAGAACAACTCTGCTGTTTTCCAGATGCGTTTTGTCCCTAGAAATGCTTTATTCACTACTGTCAAGTAACATAAGTGGTGGATGTTTTCGTGAATAGTCTGCAAACAAGATTAATTGTTAATCAAATTAGTTGTTGATCATTTACATGAATGATTTTATTAATTGTTGCAGTCCTACATGATAGCTCTTGAGGCTTTTGGAAACTAAACTTGTTAACATTGTTTATTTTTACACAGGAGAGTCCATTCAGATCTTTGCAGAAATTGAAAACTGTTCCTCGCGTATGGTTGTGCCAAAGGCCGCCATTTACCAAACGCAGACCTTCTTTGCCAAAGGGAAGATGAAGGAGATCAAGCAATTGGTGGCAAACATACGAGGGGAGTCTCTTTCTTCTGGCAAAACAGAGACGTGGAATGGAAAAATGTTGAAAATTCCTCCTGTGTCACCCTCCATCCTTGACTGCAGTATCATTAGGGTGGAGTACTCACTCATGGTAAGTCAAGTGCTTTTTTTTTTTGCTTTTTTTTATGTGATTACCAATCATCTTTACATGTCCCAGAATTTTCCATAGCTTAATGTGAATAATGCAGCAATTTCAGAGCTTTTAATGTCAATTTCAAGCAGCTAAAGGATCAGTTCCTTAAACTCCCCTTATGCACTTCTGCACAGATTATGTCAAGTTCTCCCAGCATAAACTGATAAGAAGATCAGCCTAAAATATCTGATAAAATTTTGGCCATTCAGTGTTAATGACCTATTAAACCCACAAACCAATCTGTCATTGTTCATATCTAATATTAGAGTTTACCATTTCAAATCATCACTCAGCTCTGACGATTTATACATTGTTTATTGGCTACATAAACATAAAGCTGAATACATAAAGCTGATCTCCTACCAATTTAGTTTGTTGCCTTTTGGCAGAAGCTTTTCATCTAAAGTGATTGAAAATAGTCTGGGACAGTGATTGGGTCATCCCTCCTTTTTTTAAAAGGAGGATCCTTGTTTTCTCAGATAACTGAAATCGTGACTCAAATACTGTTTCAGGGTCCAAGTCTCTATTCCGTTTAGCTGTTTATGAGCACTCAAGTCTAGCACTAAAAACTCACAGTTTTTACAGTGTCTGGGCGTCCCGAACACCAGGTTATGATCATGCTTTTTTTTGGTAGTACTGCACACTTTGAGTGTATATAAGCACCGTTTGTTTGCTTTTGTTCTACGGAGAAGCATTTGGACCTGGAAACAGTGAAACATGATGTTAGACTTAACCGGATGGGTTTTAACAGTCATATTTACAAATCAAGGTGCACTATTTGTGAAATGATTAACCTAAAATCCCAATATTATCTGCAGGTTTATGTAGATATCCCAGGAGCCATGAACCTGTCTTTAAACCTACCCCTGGTGATTGGCACCATCCCCCTCCATCCCTTTGGTAGTCGTACATCTTCTGTGAGCAGTCAGTGCAGCATGACCATGAGCTGGTTAGGCATGGCCCTCCCTGAGAGGCCTGAAGGTAAGGAACTCTTTATGACACTGCCTGCTCATCTCATAGGTTGCATCACTTGTTCGGAGGCATGCTCACAATAAAATAAGAGTACAGATTTGGTATAAATGGAGGTCATGTGATTTGAATCTGACATTTCTTAGGTCACAGAGAAAGACATTTTTGCTCTGTGTACTTTTAAATAAGATCCCGAAAGAGGAAGTAGAGAGAACATTGTACTCTGGTTGGCACAGTTACAGTATTAACATTTGCTTTTGCTGTGTGCAGCTCCTCCAGCCTATGCAGAGGTGGTCACAGAAGAACAGAGGCAGAGCTGTCTGGAAGTGTCGTCAGGGCGGGAGAACTATGAAGGCCCACTATTGGCCTATATCCAGGAATTTCGTTTCCGACCCCCTCCACCCTACTCCGAAGTAAGCTTATAGTTTTTTTTTTGACTGGTAAAATGTAGATTTTTCTATCAGGAAGCAGCTTTCAGCCTTGTTTACTTGCATTTGACTCACGGCAGCTGTTTTTCTGTTCCCCTGTCCATCAGATTGATCCACATCCAGATCAAGCCACATCGACCGCAGAGCAGAGACTCGACACCTGCCCATCACGTTGAGAAATGCATGGAACGAGTCCAAAGCGTTTGGGCTTTAGGAGCTTTCACTTTTGTTTATCTCCCGATGACAGCGATTGTTCGCTTTGCTGTCACCACAGAGAGAAAACAAACCTCTATGGAGAATCCATACGTAAGGGTGCAGGAAGTCACTGGTAAATTGCCCGACCCAGAGATTTGGTCTCCCCGTGGATGGGACACGCCCCACCGGACTAAGCCTGGAGAGCTTTGTCAAAGTAGTCACTTTTCACATGGTTTTCAGTAAAAGTTGACAAAGAACTTGCAGAGCTTGTCCGAGATCTGAAGAGAAATGCAAGAAAACAAGAAAACTGCAGCCATTCACCATACAACTGATTTCTGTTTGCACATGTTTGTTTTCCTCCCTTGAGTTTTAAAGTCACTGATTGTTTTATTTCAGTTTTCAGCCTCTTGGACTAAGAGATTACAGGCTTATAACAGTTTGCTTGAGCCGCACAAATTACAAACAACACAGAGAACAGATTCTGAGGAATAACATAATGCACTGATCTTGTTTAAGCTCTTTTGAGGTCTATAGTTTTCATTGATTGCGTTTCCTCAGTCGATAATCTGCTCTGGGTAACATGCTGTCTGAAACCTTTTGCAATGTTGCCTCGCCAACTCATAACCCAAGTGTGGCTTTTGTTTTATTTTCTCCAGTTCAAATGGACTTTATTTTTCGGTTCTAAATGTAGATTGCCTTTAAGCCAAACGTGGTTTGCTCGGTGTTAAATTTGTTGCACATGTTGTTTGGTAGAGGAAAAAAAGTCCAGGACTTGACGTTCATATGTGTGATTGGAGCGGAGAGATAAAACAGGGTGGGGCCTGGTCAGGATGCCTGAAATTTTTGTTGCCTTTCGTTTTGTAGTGTGTGGCGGTGCAGGCTTCGAGGCTTGCAAGCTCTCTCAGTCTCAGGTGATCTCACTTGCCAAAACAAAAGTGGTTTAGATTATGTTTCAGTTGCACTGTTTCAGTTCAAGAATGGAGATTATAGAAGGAAATTCAGATGATTGAAAAACTGATTCCATAAAGAAAGGATATATGCAAGAAAGCTTTCAAAGACTTATGACATTCCCTTTTTGTCCTCCTACACTTTGCAGACTTGCATCTGATGTGATGTTTCTTCAGACCGGTGAAGCCAGACATGACCCAAAATGATGGCACGAAGGCTTAAAATGCCAAGTTGTAAAGCAAAGCAAGGACTCTGGATCATGTCCAGAGACATCCAAATCCAGTTGAAATGAGTTGTACATTTGTTTTTAAAGCTCATTCAACTACAATGTAGTTTAGGTTCTGATCATGCTTGGCCTCGTTGAGCACATATTTACTGAATTGAAATCATAAATGTGCTCATGTCTGGTTGAGGTCTGGAGAAATGTTGGCATTCAACCATTGAGCAACGTAAATAGTTTTAGTGTTTGGATTTATAGAGTTAGTCAGATGATGTGTGCATCGGTTCATCCACAATGTGAGGTTGTGATTCAACAGTTTCCAGAGCAAAGTAAAGTGGTCTTAACATAGTGGCCTTGATGAAGTTTTGATTTCAACATCTTAGTTGTTATCCTTTTAGTCCTATGGATTGTGGTTTAGTTTAAAAGGACAAAAAGGGAAAACCAAAAAGTCCTTTAAAACGAGCATGGATCATGTTTTTTTAAAATGGATTTCAGTTTTCAGTTATGATGAATAATGTTGGGCATTCAGTGTTTGTTTTTTAGATAAGCGATCTAATAAAGATACTCTCTCCTCAATTATTATGGGAACAATAGCTGTAGCACATTATAGAGAATCGGATCATCCAAAAACTGAAGAGATTATTAGGAGAAAAAAATGACCTGCTTCTTTTGTGTTTTGTTGTTTAAAATCGATCCAATATTGGCTACTAATGAAAGAATGAGCTTAAACACAAAAAGAAGTTTCAATACCATAGTTTAACGCTTGGCCTTCCATGTAGTCCAGTGTTAAAGCTAAACTCTTGACTCTGACAGGAAACACCTGTAATGGAAATATGTTTTAGAAATTAAGTGCAATATTTCTTGAGTTCATTTTGTCTCAGTGGTATTTTGTCTTATTTCATTGTGATTTAGTTTCCGAGATCATTATGAAAATTAGATAATGACTGAAATGTATGTTCTTAATGGTTTTAACTTTTGTCTTAGTTCTTCCTTGGAAATAAAAAAATAAAAAAAATTCCTTAATTTTGTTTGTACTTCTACTTAATATATATATGCATAAAAATAGTACTAAAATGATTTCAATTTCATCATTTACTTTGTTGATATTAGTGCTGCAAAGCAAACAGGCTGCTGCTCCGAATATAAAATGTCAGCAAGACCACTTGTCTGAAATATTTAAAAAAACAATTCTACCAAATGAGTAAAAACCTCAACCCCCTGCAAGATTTCATTGGTCATGTCAATCACAGTGCTAATAACTTACACCAAACACTACTCTAAAGCCGGATGTAGACTACAATTTTGGCCGCCTGAGATATTCCTCTGATCCTAGACTGATTGTTAGTTTGGAATGTTCACAGATAGCCGATTAATAACCTCTGTAATCTAATTTTTCCTCTGACATCAATGACAACTGAGATCTTACAGTCTGACAAGCAACAATTGTAAAGGACAGTTATCAGTCGTACAGTTTGTGAAAAGTTACCGTAACCAATGAATTTAGCTTCAGAGCAGACTGGTTTGGGGAGAAAAAATGAATGCACAAGAGTTTAAGCAACTTCTATGCTGTTCCATGCAATTACACAAATGGGATTTTCATTCATTTACCGTGCACATATCAAATGTCACAAAAAACATATTGTAACAGACCTATTTATAATGTTTTGTAATATTATAATTTTGTTCAACCAGCAGGGTTGATTGAACACATAAACAAGGCTTATCTTAGAGCTGGACAAGAATTGAAATGCCCAATTCTTAGCCATGGCTGTAATTTTAAATGTAGTCTCATCATTAATTATGTTCTTTACCATATGTTCCTCCCATGGATTAGATTTTTATTAATCATTAAAATGCCTTCTTGGCTTATAAAAGGTTTATTTAAATTTTTTTATATTTTAATTACTTATAATATTGAATGAATATTTTAATATGTATTATATTTTGACCGATTCTTGTTTTTAGATGTGCATTTGTATTGTATTGGCTGAGGTGAAGTGTGAGGTTACATATTCATTTTGACCACAAACTGATTTGCAACTCAGTGTGACATATTTAGAAAATCTATTGTAGTTGCGTCATTCATGGGTTATGTTTATTGATTGATTTAGTTTAGGATGTAGACTCGCACGCACAGGACAGAGCATAAGGAGTGAGGATAAAGACAGAAACATTCGCTCTTCTCCTCTTTCTGGGTGTCTCTTTAACTGCATTTATCAAAACACACTTGAGTTTTTAATAAAGCCTACAACTTTGTTTTCAGTATATTAGAATATTAGATCACGTTAGATTTCTGAAGGGTCATGTGACACTGGAGTAATGCTGAAAAATTGGCTTTTCCATTACAGGAATAAATTGCATTTTTAAATATATTAAAATAGAAAGACGTTCATCCAATGCATTTATTAGGATTAGCATCCCTGGTCTAGACAGTAATATTTTTTATATTCTTTTTATGCTTATTTGCAAGACAACCTCGACAATTCATTTTAATTTGAAAAATGCTTTACAATTTTACTGTTTTTACTTTATTTTTGTTAAAATAAATACAGCCTTGGTGAGAAACTAAAGCATACGATAACTCTTTTTAAAAAACAAAGACATTCTGCTGACCCCTATCTTTTCAATAGTAGTATATTATGCTGAACATTATGTATATTATGTATATACTAATAGTTGCTGTTCTGAGGCATTGAAATGTGAAAGGACTTGGTACATCCTCACACAGCTAAACAGGTTGAAGCTAGCGGGTGTGTTACATAAGTCTACAACAGTATTGTCTTATCTACAGGCTTCTAGCATCTCTGATGAGTCAGCTTTGACCCAGCACTTTATTCGGTCCTGCTAGGCCTCTGCTCAACTGACTCTTGTAGGTCAGGTCCTTTGTACGGTGCTGACCCCGGGCCCCAACAAAAAGAGAGGTGGGATTACTTGCAATGGCAGCTGCGGATTTAGTCCATTGCTGATGCTACACAGATCAGAGCTTTTTCCAATAGCCACTAAATCCTACTGCCATACCTCCTTGCCAGGAGCCTCACGCTCAAAGAGAAACATCCAGATGAAGCTTCTAGAACGATATGGTCATTTGCCCCTAACTTGTTTATCTGATTATCTTGTTTTATGGTGCTTAATATCTTGATATGATAATGCCCTGCGTGATCTATAAGAGATTTGCTCTGTTATTTAAACTGTTATGACACCAGTTTGTGAGAAACGGAGAAAAAATCTACCGACGTAATTTCCTTATATCTACTGTTTATCGTTCATTGCATCATTTTCCATTATGTTTTGCCTTGCCTGTGGCATCCTTGTAAATGAGCAGGTTTTTCAGAATGATCAGTGCTTCAGAGATGAACAGTAATAAAAGTGCCACTTTCCACAAATGGTATGATAGAAGGCTTTAAACTCTTTGAAAAGTATTTTTTTCCTCTTTTCAACAAAGGGTCAGTGAAAAGTTTTTAACCTTGAGAAAACCTCAGGAGGTCAAAATGATTTTATTTGCTCTAGCAAGAAACATTAAATGAACATATAAACTGAACAAAATGTGAAAAAAAAAAACTGCAGAAAACCCCGCTTCACAGAGATAGGATGTCGGAAATGCCAATAGGGATTTAAGTGCTGAAACTTTCTAACGACATCTGTTTCGTACTAATTTTTGCTAATTTGTGGGTTAAATTTGAGCAAACATAATATACATGTTCACCAGTGGTTCTCAAATAGGGACGTACCCCCCTATTTGAGAACCACTGGTGAACATGTTATGTATTACCCTGGGGTACATGCTTTTTTTTGCCAAGGAGTAGGTTTTCTTGCAGTGAACAAAAGCAGCAGATATGAAGTTCAGATAACAAACCCTTCACCCTCCGACGTGTACGATCACACCAGTGTTCATTTGTGTCTCGTGATCAACCGCTAAATTCACACGTGTTTTCACGCGTTATCTGCCACTGATCCAGAAAAAGATGCACTCAGAGATTGTCATTTATCACAACAATAAGGTTTCTTTTAGGTTTCAACAAGTTGGTGACTATTTTGAATAAAAAAAGAAAAAACTAAATAAATGCCATCTATCTATTATACAGCGCTTTTTGTGACTGTGGTATGTCACATGACAAACATGATGCGTCGCCATGGAAACAATAAGGCGAAAGTTCCAAAATGGGGGTAGGGGGGCGCACAAAATGTTTACCTCTTCCTGGGGGGGGGCCTGACAGAAAATAATTGAGAAGCACTGATGTACACCAAGCACTTTTAAACATGAGAAAGTACTGGTGAACAGAGAGAAGAGCGATACACACCTTCTCTCCACCAAAGCTACAATGCCACTACCGCTTGCAGCCAATCAGCCACAGACATCACCTAAAACTCAGCTCCCAGTTAACCTCTCATCCAAGGAAAGTATGGTAACCCGAGACGTAACCCGAGACGTTCCCTTTCATTGGAACTCAAGCTGCTTCAAAACGCTAGGGAAACGATATGCCAACTCACTATGAGAGCACCCTCGTCCCCAGAACGAAATAGAGGAAATAAGTACCGAGAGCGAGTCACCCGGAGGTACGTGGTGAGCCATGTAAACCTCTCGGGTGGGAGGAGAGAACCCTGTAGTGGAGCTGTCAACACTCCTTAGGGGTGTACAGTTTCCTCATGGTGGGGGCTCTGGAGAGGAGAGTGGTCTCACCAACCTCAGTTAAGAGACCAGAAACTATGCGTTAGGTCCCCTCAGAGGCCAAGTACAGATATACGCACTCTCTCCAGAATTCCCGAGATCAGGGCGATCGGGGAAAGGTATGGACGTAGCCTCGGCCACGTCCGAAACCTAGAATCCACCCCAAAAGAGGGCATGGAAGAAGAGGGGGATACCGCAGAAAACCGTGGGAAGTTCCTCAATTTTACCTGGGCCTCGGCCCCTGCCTCAACAGGACGCCTACTCCTATATGATAACTGCCGTGTTGCCGGATTATGGACAACAAGTTGATGGCCCCTAGATCTGCCTTGCAGAACCCATTGGTGGATCTCTGGTAAGCGTAGATCACACAACCAGTGGCTCTCCAAATGAAAACAGCCTTTCGAGGCTGTGTTATGAGGGAGTGACCCCTCAGGACCACTCCCAAACCAGAAAGGTGCATCTGTTGATAGCATATGCATCGACAAGGAGCATCATTTATGGGTCATTTTGACTAGAATGTGCTGGAAACTCTAGGAGGGGGCGACTCCCCAAAGCAACCCGACTTGAAGGCGGCAGTTGAAGAGGATTGTCAATGTGAGGTTGGACACATTCAGAGGAGACACACTCAATGTCGAACTGCTAGCCTGACGACTGAGGAGATAGCGAGTCACCAAGGGATGTTCTTAGAACGCTCTTTGTATCAGCAAAGGGTGAAAATGTGGGGGGACAGAGCTAAGCCAAAGAATAAGCCTCCGAAACAGGTACGCCTCCCACCCCAGAGGTGAACCTGCGGAGCTTCGTAGATGGAGATGTGAGAATGATCATCTTCAGTTAGAAGGTGACAAACCAGTCCTCTGACCCGGTTTTAGACACAATCTTGCATTACTGTGCAATTGAAAAAGACACAGATCTCACTGGGCCATCAACCCCATCCACTTGGAACAAAGAAGAGACAGCTGTACAGCCAAACCCTCTGAATGAGAGGGGTGCATGTTCTATGGCCCCTTGCATCAGCAGAATATACTTCTTGTTTTATGACCAGAGCCTGCTCGGGGCCCCCCACGATGGGAAGGACCCCGCTGGAAAACAATGCCCATAGGGTGCCATTAGGGGAGGCCATTTGGAGCGTGCGCACATGACCATAGTCCACTGAGGGAACCAGGCCTCTTGAGACAGGCCTCTGGTTCTTGAAGAGCTAGCACCACAGGGCCTGGCTTAAATGCTCTAAGACCCTCCTCCGAGGGAGCCACTCACCCAGAGTAAGCCGACTCAGGGGCGGCAGTTGGGGAAGATCGCCCAAGTAAGGACTGGCGCACTAGTGTCAGATTCTCTTGCTTTTAGGCTGCTTAGCAGTGAGGATGGTCCTCAAATCCATCCTCATGCTAGAGGCTTGCCTCTGAGGCATGCCAGCAAAGCTTTCTGAACGCCACCTGCTGTAAAAAGCCCCCTGAAACCTCTTGACGACGAAAAGGCCCGAAGGTGACAGATGGATGTCAAGATTTTTGGCCAACTTCTCGTTGAGGCCGACTCCCTGGTGGCCTGGAGAAGAGCCCTCACCCTCATCGAAGTCCCAGAGCAACTCCACTTGTAAAGCCTGCATTAAAATTAGGGTGCCTAAGCCTACCACTGCCAGGTTGGAGCAGAATATGCTCTGCCCACCAGAGTGACCCACATGGCTTGGTGGGCAGCGCTGGGGATTTACCTCCGACGCTGGGATGGAATCGCGCCAGAGACGTTCATCCAATGCATTTATTAGGATTAGCATCCCTGGTCTAGACAGTAATATTTTTTATATTCTTTTTATGCTTATTTGCAAGACAACCTCGACAAGCTCCTCATGGGCCTGAGAGGAAGATGGCGAAACTCCAGTCTCAACACTGACACATCCAACTCCTCAGAGCTGGATCATTGCAGCATCAGTGTGGCCCTGCTTGGTCGGAAGAAACCACCCTAGAGCATGCCTCCGGATACAAGCATAGGAACAGATCTTCCAGGTAAGGGCTGAGATTAGGCAGAGCCCGTGTTCCAAATCCAAAATGTTTTTATACTATGTGAACCCCCAGAACAAAGATCGCTGCTGAGCCTCGGCAACAGCGTGATCCAAACCCTGAGAACGCAAACCTGGGCGGCAAAAAAAAATTAGAAACCACCTTTAGGGTTTTTTTTGTTACTTTTTTTTGGGAGCAGAGTACGCAGCATACACCCGGCGGAGGGAGGGATTATGTAGATTATGTATAGATTATGTATATTACGGAAACACAATACGGAGCACTCGTCTGATGCATACAGAAGTCAGCTATGGCGGAAAATCCATGCCAAAAAGAAACAAGCACAAAACTGATGTTTAATAATAATAATAATAATTCATTACATTTATATAGCGCTTTATCAAAGTCTCTCAAAGCGCTTACATGAACGGGGGGAATCTCCTCAACCGCCACATTAAATTACATCCACGAGCGGATAACAGATCTACATGCGAATAAACAGGAACCAGCAAGCTCATTTTAATCTCACAGGCACACCTGACACACCTGACATGTCATCTGCAGCAATATACGTGCCTGTGACATGTTATCTGCAGCAATACGCGCACGATCTTCTCTCGACCTCTGTTTTTGCTCGTGTGAGCACTTTTATTTTAGTCGACGAACACGTGAAGTGAACGAGTGAGGGCGAGGGCTCCAAGTGCTTGACCACGTATAAACATGCTCGTATCTCAAATATTTACTTGTATCTCAAATCAAAACTTTGCTCGAAGGTTTCCTCGTATCTCGGAATACTCATATGTCGGGGCACACGTATCTCAAGGTATTACTGTATTGGCAAATCAAAATCAATTTAATGTCTTTTCACAAAATTTTCATAAACATTTGTAAATAGTTGTATGGTTTTAGGGGGCAGGTTAAATCCTCTCTGTAATTTGGGGGGTGGGGGCACTGAAGTAAAGAGTAAAAGACTATCTTTCAGGAGTAGGCCCAAAGCAAGAGATCATTCAAGGGATTCTACATTTAGCGTACCATTTCACCTTTTGATGCCTTCAAAGTGGAACATGACTTTTAACTTGTTTACAATTTCTCAAAATATTTTATGAGAAAATGTTCAAAAATGTTCAAACTTATAATATCCAATCTACATGAAACTGCTTTCAATCCAAACCTATCTCAATGCAACAAAGGCTACCATAAAAACATTCACACCCATCTGTGATCATGACAACAAAGCAAACACAACTAGAAAAGGGAACAGCTGCGAGAGCTCTGAGAGCTATTGACATGAAGAAGCCAGTTGCTTCAGCTTGTTTTGCAGCATGGTTATGGATAAGAAGGAGGGAACTTGATAGTATGAGGTTTCTCAAGCTTGTTGAGGTCCCTAAGTTTATGGGTCTCATGATAGCGTGCATAACTTTGGGCCTGTCCATGCTATAGGGGCAAAGGTTCAAGTTCCTGATGGTTAAGTGCAGCGTCATTATTTGAATTAGTGTCGGGATAGTAAGCATAATTGCTGTATATAACAGTAGTAAAAGCACAGACATACAAATGGATTATGTGTTTTATGTTTATTTTTTACAGCTTTTGCTCAGTGAAGATCATTTTAATACATTTATTTATTTATGATTTTGTTTGTTGTTTGTATACAGACAGTTTTTTAACTTTAATTCATTCACCACCTACAGTTTTCCTTCCTTCTTTCTCCTTTGGTGATGCTTTGAAGAGTCATTAGAGTATCAGTTTTGAAAACTCAGGGGTAGTGATGCCTCATGCATAATTCATGATCTGGAGATTGTGGTTGTGCTGTACTAAGGGTTGACAATTCACACTGTGGCACATATACAGCTGTTATGTCAGTGGATGATTAATAGATCCTGTAAATGGAGAATGTGGCTGCAGAGGTTTGTGGATGGGGTAAAAGAAGAACGCATTGCAGCTTTAGAGCCAAAATACATTGATAAAACTGGCAGAGCTTACATTATAAGCTTTAAAATAGTTGTACATATACAATTTACACAAAATAGACAAAATACTATAATTATATTACAATAGGTATGAAATGCAATAAAAATAATTAATGATATATTAGTATAATTCCCAGAGAAAGCAAGAACTGATTAGAATGTCAATGTGTATCTTAAATGCATATCTGACAAATGCATAAATGTAAATGTATAAATCATTTTTATTCTTATTAAAGCATATTCATTCATTTTTTTAACAAATAGACTGAGTGAATGATTCAGTGAGTTATTCCAAAAAACACAATCTCTTTCGATTTGAAATGAACTGGTATTTATAAATGAATTGGTTGAATGGATTCATCGACGACTCAATCTTAAAGACAGTCACTTGCTGCCAACCTACATTTGAAAACGATGTAATCTGCAGAGTCAAGGAATGAAACTAAATGTAATCTTGAAAAACATACAGATAACAATAGCATAGTATCAAATATGTAACGCAATTGCTGCTTGAAGTCTTTTAATTGACCAAATCTGAGACCAAATCAAATGCCTGAGATGTAGTTTCTGTATATCCCCTGCATTTTTAGGTTGATTCCTATCGAAAGTGTAAAGTTTTGTCTCTGTGACTAGCTCAATGGCTCAAGCAATGTCATGAGTTTGTAATCTGTTTGTCTGACCAATGGAAAATGCGAGAAATTTTTGGAAACTAAGTTTTGGAAATAGTCTTTGTTTTTGCAGTTTATAACCAGAAGCCTAAATTGCAAACTGAGCTTTAACATTTACACTTAATCATTTAGTAAACACTTCTACTCAAAGCGACTTACAGATAAGGGGAACAGTTGAAGCAGTTCAACCAACAAAAAGGCAACAATATGTAAATGCCATGACAAGTGTTAGTCTAGCACAGTACACAGATAAGTCTGAAGTAGCAAGTATAGGAATGGGGAGCAGAGCCAGTTGTTATTTAGGAAAATATAAGAGCCTTGAATCTGATGCGACCAGCTATTAGCAGTCAGTGCAAATTGATGAAGAGAGGTGTGATTTGCTTAAAGTCTCTCTCTGCCACATTCTGAATCAGCTGCAGAGATTTGACAATACACGTTGAAGGGCATGGATAAAAAAAAGAGTTTGGATTAAGGAGTTGTTGAACTAATGCATCAACAGTTAATGCAAACAAATTAATATTCTCAATTATAGCAGGAATCTGCTGTATGTTATGTAACATTTTAATCAAATATACACAGAACACTAAGCTATAATTGATTTTTTAATTGTGTGGAGCCTTTTTAGCTACTTGTATTGGTAATTGTATTTTTAGTACAAGAGAACATTCCCCTGCTTCCCATGAGAGGAATGATTTAGGAATGATCTCACGAGAGTGCATTCTCTTCAACATGTATACCACATCACTGGGTCCCATCACACGTGCACCTGGATTCTACTATGGCTGCTACGCAGATGACACACAGCTCTGCTTATCATTTCAACCAGATGATCCCACGGTGGCTGTGTGAATCACAAGCTGCCTAGCAGACATCTCGACATGGATGAAAGAGCATCATCTGCAGCTCAATTTGGCAAAGACAGAGCTTCTCGTCTTTCCTGCCAATCCGTCCAGATTGGCTCTTCAACGATTACCCCATCGAGGTCTGCTAGAAATCTTGGAGTGATCCTTGAGGATCAGCTGACCCTCAAATTTTACATCGCAAAGACAGTTCGACCATGCATGTTTGCACTTCACAACATCAGAAGGATCAGGCTGTTCCTAAAGGAGAAAGCAACACAAACTTCTGCTACAAGCCAGGGTCATTTCCTGGCTTGATTATTGCAATGCTCTTGATTACACTTCCTTCTAGTGTAATCAAACCCCTGCAACTGATCCAGAATGCCGCAGCTCATCTGGTCTTCAACAAATTCAAAAGGGCCCACGTCACTCTACTCTTCATCTCTCTGCACTGGCTCCCACTTGCAGCTCTCATCAAATTCAAAGCACTGACACTTGCTTACAGAACTAACACAGGCTCAGCACCCTCATACTTCCAGATGCTACTTCAAATCTACACACCTAACAGAAACCTCCGAATGATCAACGAGTGACGAATCATGGTACCTTCACAGAGAGGCAAAATAACACTCTCAAGAACATTTTCGTTCACCATGCCTTCATCTGTAATGCAGAAACCTTGGCAATATTCAAAAGATTGCTAAAAACTCACCTTTTTGTTTGAAACTTTGTATCGTAAGCACTCATGTACTTTTGGATGAAAGCGTCTGCTAAATGATAAAATGTAAATGATCAGATGATATTTTTCAATAAGACAATACCAAATTGCAAATACAACCAATAAGTCCATATTTGAGCTCCATAGTGAACTACTCATAAACTCATAAAAAGCTGTCTTTTTAGCTGTCTGCTATACCGTGCAGTTACTTTATCTACAGTGTTTGTATGGTTCTTGCTAATTTCCAGTCCAGTGATTTGTGATTAAAATGGTTTAAAAAGACCATTAAAAACCATTTTGGCCCATTTTTTATTTTACTACGTACATCATGCCAAATAGCATCATAACCTCTTACATTAGAGGAAGTGAGTTCCCTCTCTCTCTGCAGGTGGAGGGAACAATATTTTTCACCCTTCTCCTTCCAGCACCAGCCAGTTTCATTTTTTAGGTAACAGGCTGACTCACATACCCTCCGTTTCTCCTCCTGAGTTATGATGAGCCTTGACCCTTCCTGTGCCTCTGAGCTGCAAAAGAACAGGTGGAGAAGGAGCCGACAGCTCAGAGAAATCCCCCCCTCCACCATCTGAATACTTACACGCATAAACACTCACATTTTAGTGCCTTGGGCTCAACATGTGCATTAAGCTTCTTTTGTAAGCCAAAAGGAAAACGGTTATATTCAGAATGCATTTACTAAAATTGTGTCGATTTGTCATAGCTACAACGCAGAGAATGGCCAGCAAGAAGTCCATTCTGCTAAAGTGAAATGACTCACGTGAACCACTAACCCAGTTCCTTTTGTTCACACCTCACTCCTGGCCTAGTATGAGTTTAGGGTCTAACCGTTTACAGGGAGTGTTTGGGAAACCTGTTAGGAAATAATTACAAAGGAGCATAAAAGTGTATTCTACAAGCTAAAGTTTGGGTTCTGTTCAGAGTATATTAATTACCATTTATATGTAAAAATGCTCCTCCTCGTTTAAATTAGATCATGCTAATGCTGTCGATACATGAAATGCTACGAAAACACATCATGTGTTGCTGCAGTTACGCTGCTTTTGCATTTGCAGCTCCATTTGGTGCTGATAGTAGCACAGAATTAACTGTTTTCTTTTTCTTTTTATCCTGACCAAAACCTGGCACACAGCCCTTGTAATGTGTCCTCCACACATTGTTCATGGGAAAAGCAGACTGTGGAGATTTATACAATCTTAATATCAGGTAATGTAAATATTGCATCAGAGAAACATTACCCAATTAACATTGATGTGACTCATTTATTTAAATCATCACCAAGCTTTACTGTGTTGATTTTTGTAAATCCCATCTCTTACAGTGTTGGTTGATTTGGGCCAAATATTAACTGCTAAGATGACTCAGTTCAGTGACTCAAACGCTAACATGATTTTTTGTTCAAGATCTGTCGAGGCAAAGCATTTAGCCAACTGCATGGCACAGCAGAAATCCCTTAATGCTACACCCTGACAATAAACAAGAATATTGCCTCATAGAATGCAGTGTTTATATATTTATTTACTTATTTATGTATTTTACATTTGTATTACTGATACACTATTATTGAATATTTAATATTTTAAATTAACTTTTATTTTATATTACTGAAACAATTCTAATAGGCTACACTGGTTTGCACTAAAGTTTTATATAAATAATAAATAAAATCCAAGAAAGTGCAAGATAAGAAACATAAAGATAAACATAAACATAAATGAACATTTATTCCAGTACATGCAAACAAAATTATTTTTATTTTTAGAACTTCAAGAGATCTACGCACTCATGCCGAACTATCCATTTCCTGTTTTGACAGAATGATGAACACATTTTGGCATGATTAATTTTCCACAACATCTGATACCTTGAGTAAGCATCTACTAAGTCTTGGCTGGATATTTGCTGATAAGCTGTTTGGGTTTAGTCAGCAGGCAGATGACCCCATCATGCTAAATGCTGATGAATATATATTTGAATTATGGTATACATGATTTGGGGAGCACCTGGCATATGTGCTGAATATGTGAGGTCTGTGGACTGGACTTGTGAGGGCTGAGGCTCTGTTAAATGCTGTCTTCCAGTGATCCAAACAAGGTGGTAGGCATTAAGAAAATCCAACTTTGTGAAGACCAAAGCTCCCTTCTATAGCTCGTGAGCAGTTGACATCAATAGCATGGTCTAACAATTCTTTATGGCAGAGCATCTTCGGGTAGGTCTCCACTCTTAGTGCCAAATCGACCAGACTATCAAATGACAATGGTAAGTCATGAATGGCAATTTCATCCTGGAGGTTATTGTTAAGGCTCTCCTGGAAGTGGTCCCAGCAAACCTTCTAATTCAAACCAGTTAATCTGTTACAGACTGGACCCCCTGGCTCAGCTTGGCGAGCTGGCCAGCAGAATGCTTACCAGCCCATGAACGGTTGAATACCTTCAACATCTCCTTCTTGAACAGCTCGTAAGAGACACAGAATGGAGCCTTAGTTGCCCACACAGTGGTTCCCCATTCACAAGCCTTGCCAGTGAGAAGAGTGATGACAAAGGCATAGGTGGTAGGTGGCAAAGAAAAATAAATGAACACAGAGTCAGGAATGAATCCCAGGACATAGGTTCATCATTGTAGCAGGTCGGTGTGGGCACTTGGGGCTATGGAGTCAAATTGGAGTGGATAGGTACAAAAGGTGAGGCTGCAACAACTACTCTCATGGAATCCTGGCTGCTGTGAGGTGATGTCTCTGTGAGGCACGTAGTCCTAGCAGAGGTGACAACATTTTGGACTCTGTCTGACTCTGAATCCATAGCCAGATTGTACTGTCAGGGTTTGGAAGGAATAATTTTGCAGGGCAATACACAGTTTATTGGAATACAGGAGTTAGAGGGGTAACAAATTGAAGCAAGGGCTAACAGATGTAAGCAAGGGCTAGACTGGATGAGGTCCGAAGTCAATGATGGCTTCAGGTAACCAAGATAAAATCCATAAAACTGTAACGCCAAGCTAAGGGTAGTCTGCACAGGAATTCAAGGGTGATGGCGTATCAGACATATGAGAAATGGAGAGCAGTGAGCAATTGTGGCAGGTGAGGCGAGGAGAAATGCCCAGTCCAAGCAACAGGAGATACAGCATGATACAGCATGAGAAAAACAAAATAGAAATAACCTGGAATCTAAAGGAAAGTAAAGTACAATACAATACAAAACTAAAGTAAAGTAAAGCTTGACTAGAAAACTTAGACTACAGGAACATCAGTATGTGAATAGTATGATATGAATAATAGGACGAAAAACATGATCTGGCACGGAACAAAAATACTAACGGAATATAAAGGGGAACTAATGCGGGGTCACATGTAAGAGTAATAATTAACTTTTAATTGTCTAATGATGGCAAATATGACAGAACATGGGTGTGTAGGGATGCACTCCGGATGATCAACGGCACAGACATAAGCACAACAAACACAATTGTAAACAATCTCATATTCATCTATCTACATCATGGGCGAATCTAGGATTTTCATTTTAGGGGGTTCTCATTGATGAATGAGGCCCCCTAAAATGAAAATCCTTAAAAAATTAAAAAAAAAAAAGATTAAAACATTATTATTTGACTACTGGGGAAGGCTTGTATACTAACATAATTGCAATATATTATTTCATTGTATTCAACTTTGTTGTCTATTTTATATGGGGGTACTGACTGGCCAAATACAAAACTTCACTGTACAATCTTTGTGGTTGAATGTCTCTGCATGACATCTCTGTGTTGCATACATAACATCCCGATATACATTTACACCTATCCTAAACTTATTATGTGGTCTGAAAATACAGCAAAGCATTGTAGAGAGATAGAAGAAGTGAAAGAGAGAGATCCCAGGAGAACTTTTAAATTAATTAAATCGACTTTATAGCTTATAAATATGCATGCAGAACAAACAGGGAGCTCTAAGTTTTAAAATAATGTAACTTTACTCCAGTTCCAAAACATTTTTCCCGCTCTTCCCCCACCCTTTTCTCTCAAGCTCCATCTCCTTCTTCTGTTTCTCTCTCTGTGGCTGTAACATGATTCAGCACTGAATCCAGGAGTCATTGCTACGCAATAAGACTATGCCCCCAGATTTGACCAATGAGCAGCTGAGTCATGATCCAACCCTCTGTCCTCTGGCCCCACTTATAGTCTCTGAAAAAACAAGGATTTCCTGTTCATCTCAACCATAAAACCAGCATTGACTATCACTATTGCATATTTATTCATCATCCCTCTTTGTTTTCAAAATTGTTTAAACCAGGGTTATTATTGTTAAATAAAGAAATAAAACAACAAAAGAATATCCTAATTTCTTAAAAAAAAAAAAAAAAAAAAAATATATATATATATATATATATATATATATATATATATATTAAAGGGGCATAATATATATTCTGTTGCTGTTTGAGCATAAAAAGTTTTTCATCCCGGTTCTAAAACCACTTTGCTTGGCCTTCTTTAGGTCGGACAAAGTTAGAAAACAGTGGTTAAAATGCATTATTTTATCTGCATGCTGCAAATTTTCTGGAGGACAGCTTTCAGCACCTACGAGTGTACAATGAGGTACACACAAAAGCTTCTGAGAAATGGAGAAATTCCAATTTTGTCAGTACAATCAGTTGTTTATAATCTCTAAGTATTTATTGTTTTTTGTTGTTTTCTTAATTATGTTTTTGTGAGTCAAATTGTTTGAGTTTATTTTGCTGTTAAGACAAAGGTAAAAGCTGGTTGGCTCTGCTAGCCTGCTTGCTAACTTTACAGTGCTGTATGTATGTATTTAAATACTGGGCAGTCACTTTTATAATACTGTTCACAATCCTTAGGAACCTACCACTCTAAAACATCCTCTAAAGTCTGTGCTTGCAAAGGCTCTGCAAAATAATTTTGTTCATAAACATTCCCAGGGCCTGTTCAATCGGTATGTTAAAACTGATGCAATCACCAATATTAACACCTGAGCCGATGAAAATTATGTTTTTGAACAATTGAGGATGACAACAGTGTCAAAACTTCTTTAAGGTGAGATATTTCTCAGGGAATCCCTTGAATGGCTTGAAGGGAGGCAAGGAAAGACTTTCAAGTACCACGACCATGTCCCAGGCCGTGACCCTTGTGTGGACTTCTGGCCAAAGCCTCAAGATGCCATGAAGTAAACGGGTTACTAGCGGATGTCTCCCCAAGGAAACACCACTAGGATGGGTGTGGTAATCTGTTGGGGCTATAAATCTACACATCTACCAGAAACCTTTGATCAATTAACTAGCGACAACTTGTGGTACCTTCACAGAGAGGCAAAAAATCACTCTCAAGAACATTTTCATTCACTGTTCCTTGCTGGTGGAACGACCTCCCTGCCTTCATCCGAAATGCAGAATCATTGACAATATTCAAAAGACTGCTAAAAACCCACAATTTTCGTGAACACATCAACAAAAATATTGATGAAGAAAAACAGGTGAAGCTTCGGCCATGCCTGTACCATATCATCCAGTCCAGGTGTAGCTGGATGTATTAGGGAGAACAATAGTGGGTAATGAATTGCTAGCGAGGCGAAGAGCTCTACCTCAGCTCTGCCGAATTTCTCCCATGGGCGTTCCACCCCCTTGAGGTGGAGTCTTCATTCCCTGGGCCTTGGACCCTGCCTTGACAAGAGATCTTTTCCCTGATTTAGATACTCTTACCAATAGCAACTTCCCACGGGACCACCTCAGGAACTGGTGCGCCAAGATGTACGATGGGCGCAAATGCAGTCCCCCAAGGTAGTTTACATAGGAGACCTGCAATGTGTTTTCGGCAAGCACACAATAGCCACACAGTCTGGGAGGAACCAAGCGATCAGTGAGGGACGCAATGTGACGCAATGACAAGGAGAAATCTCCCAGTATCGCCTCCATGCCATTGAAACTGTGCTGAAAGTCATACCTTGAAATGGAAAGTGCATTGGAAAGTAGATGTGCCATCCAGGAGGAGCAGGACTGTCTGTGCAATCTGACTCAGTTGCATGTACTGCCTCATGCTACAGACAGTGACAAACCAATGGCACATCAGTCAGGAAGAATAAGGAGAGAACAAATGTCTATGGCCACCATTTGCAAAATCATTCCCTTTTTGAGGGTTGTCTTTCTCTTGCCTCTCCAGTCCAGCGTTTGCCCCTTTCATTTGTACCAAAACACGTGAAACTTATTCCAGATCATTTCTCTGAAGTTTAATTGTCTTTGTGTTATACTGTGATCATTAGTGTTCCTTTAATTTATTTCAGCATTTTTTTATTATGTTTTGTTTAATCTTCATTCTCTTTCCTCTTTTGATTCTTTAAATTATTTATTTCTCTTTCGGTCATCATTCAGGGTTGATAGTGATGATTCACTGAAACATTTCTTTCAAATCAGCCTCTATTTGAACTTCCAAATGAAAAATCTCCTCATTTCCAGTATTAAGCTCAGTCTCTCACATCCTGCGAGTCAGAGAGTGATTGTGACAGGTTGAGTCAGCACAGAAAGTCCTGTGAATGGAATGTATTACACTCATGAACAAGTTATGGACTTCCCCTACTGTTTGCCAGCACACTCAACTTCTTGTCCTTTTGAATTTGAAATTGCAGAGCTGTTTCTTTAGCACAAAATTCTTCATGTTCAAGTTAATATTCATATTCTAGGTTTTGAATAAAATATGTTAGAACTGGTCATATTTGTCTAAAACGTTTTACCCACAATGGATGTTTTAAAAGAGGGAGTTCAAAAGTACAGTTTCCTCTTCTTAGCAGACTGCACTGGCAAGACATTGTGGTCTTTTGTGGCTGTAGCTCATCTGGTTCAAGGTTTGATCGATGTGTTGTGCATTCAGTGTTGCTCTTCTGCATACCTCAATTGTAACCAATGCTTATTTGAGTTGCCTTTCTATCAGCTCAAACCAGTCTGGTCATTATCCTCTGACCTCTGACATCAACAAGGCATTTTTGCTCACAGAAATGCCACTCACTGAATATTTTTTTCTTTTTCTGACAATTTTCTGTGATCCCTAGAGGTGGTTGAATGCTTGAAATTCCCAATAGATAAGCAATTTCTGAAATATTCTTTTTCAGAAATATTTCTGAAAAGTTTCTTTCCCATTGATATTTAGTTTGAATCTTAACCATTTCACAGTTCCATGTCATAATGAAAAGGCATGCATTCATATTTAGTTGGTTTTCTCTTGTTTTTTCATGCGTTCATACTTTGTTTGACAACCTGGCCAAAAATAATGTTTGCACAATTTTTCATGTTTCATTGTGGTCTCACAAATAAAACAATTGACTTCAAGCACAACTACATAATGTATTACAACAGCTTTAACCTTTGTTTTACATAATTTTTAAATAAAGGGTAAAGAAGTCAATTTTCCTTTAAGCTACTACTGTATGCATTTATTATGCATGTACTCTTCCTTCAGAGTCTTACAAAATATATACTGTATGTCCTCATGGTTTAGTGTCTGTACAATACTCACTCTCTGTTGTGAAGTGCTGTACAATGAGACAACAGGTGCAAATACTATTACAAAGGGTCTGACCCAGCTGGTATGAGGTGTATTAAAAGATGCCACAGGGCAAAGCAGAAAGTGGCAAACAATTCCAGGGACAGTCCTTACTGGAAATATTTCTGTATTCCTGTAATACTTAAAACATTCTCAACAAATGTTTAGTTTAGTTCCACGCTGTAAAGCATTGATTGGTAAACTATTATTGGAAATATGCAATATAAAGTCAGGTGTTGAAATAATGACCAGTCATGCAAGGAAAATAACCAACATTTAGTCATGATATGGTTGAACAATTGACCTCTAAATGCTTGCTTTTTTTGTTTAGTTTTTAAATAGTCGAACACTCATGAGTGGAGCTCAGGTGAGCAGGGAGGGTCCATCTTTAGGGTTTACAGGGCCCTTACGCACTGCTCGCCTATCGCTATGGTCTACCAAGCCGAGTACAAGAAAAAGCAGGGTGCACCTAGTGTAGTTCTTCCTTATCTGGATGGCTGCCCTGATTAATTTGTGAACCGGGACAATGCACTGTGTGAACAGAGAATTGCGAAAAGCCCTCTCGAGGGTTGTGCCAGCATGCTGACCGTTCTGTACTCCAGGCCGCATGCGAGGAGACTCAGAGGGAGTCATGTCCACGCTGCAGCTCAGGGGAATGAAGGATACAGTGGGTACAGGACTACGGGAAGACTTTTTTTCTTTTTCTTTTTTCATAGACCTAGCAAGTTGAGCTCAGGAGTGAAGGCCTCAGCCAAAAGCACTCCTTTTTACATCCCATTTCTCTCTCTCTCTCTCTCTCTCTCTCTCTCTCTCTCTCGTGCAACCCAGGTGGAACTCAGGGGAACGGAAGCCTCGCCAAAAGAAGGCAGACTGTACTATTAAGAGGAGGCCTGACAACGCTCCCTGGGGACAACGCTCCCTCGAGTGGAGCTAATGTGCTCCTACACAGACAAACACTAAAAACGGAGGCCTAAGACTTTCTGACTCGCTTGACAAAAAACGCTCTGGGAAGCATACATATGTAGCCACAGCCACAAAACCCTGTATATCTGTTGCTGTGGCCACCCAGCCGAAAGGCACTGGGTGCAAGAAGGAGTGAAGGAAGCTCTTAGCTCTATCAAGCGAGTAAACTTGGGGCCCCTAGGAGCAAAACCTAACTCAAGGCCTTTGATAACTCAAACCTAACTAGTGCTTGTTAAACTGCAGTATGGCTGGCTTAGAGAAAGACGGCCTAAAAACACCAGAACTAGAGGAGGCCAAAGTACTAAGCTCTTGAATATAAAAGGGCTTTTGGCTAGGAAGGACCGGTAGCCAGCTATGCCACGCAGTTGCGCCTCAGAGCGGGGTCTTTCAGGAAGCTACCTTCTTCTTCCGGGCGAAGGCCAGACATCGCTTGCTGTCACTAGTTGACCTTGGGTGGGCGGAGCTTGCTCAGAGGCAAAACCCTGTATATCACTCTCGCCACAGTGAAACACCAGACATGAGAAGCTTTACTAGGAGGTTCTTCTAATTCTGTTCGAAGAAACAAACCTCTGCTGTGAGAGGAGATCGCTCTAGCTACCAGCTCTATGTGCGGAGGCCTGTGCTACGCACGCCACCAAACTAAATAACACCACATGCAGCTTAGGTGAAAATAATGAATCAGCCCCTAAGCCACCAGGATATGCATCTTGATGCATCTTGTGCATCTTGATGCTGCTTCCTGGTGAAACCCTCAGGATACCTGCCTTCTTGACTGCCTGCCACATGAGGGCAGACAAGAGGCAAACCGGACTGGGAGTGGCCGGCCTCCTGCATGGCCTGAGACCTGGGCCTGGGGTGTAATGGTGTGTAAGACCAGGTTCAACCAGAGGTGTCTCTCCATAACCACCGTGTCTGCCAAAGAGAGGCCAAAGAAGCTGTAGCTTGGCGGCACGGAGAGCCAGGTCTGTGGTGCGGCGCGACTCAGTGACCACCTCAGGGGGGAGCCCCTAACCGTGGTCCAGGTCTTTCAGCAGGTCTGCCAGGTGTGCAAGCCTGTACTGGCTTGAACTGCTTTTGCGTATGCTCAGCCATTTCGGTGCGTTTTCTGACGCAGCATTGGAAATGGCATGGACTGCACCTTCCACACGAAAAGCCATGATCCGAGAGAGAAGCAGCTTTGTGTAGCCATGCGCTCACACATCTTTCAGAAAGCTGGAAATTCACTGGAGTCTGGTGTATGCTTGCTGAGCATGGCTTTCCACATGATCTCTGCACCCCAGTGTGGAGCTCGGTGAGAAAGGGAAGGGCTGTATGAGACTGGCATTGTATGGTTTCTGAATAGCACGCTCGTATCAGCATCCAACGGTTGAGAGGAAAACACTCTCATTTGGTCGCCGGCAAGCCCCATTTGCTCGAAGATGGATGTCCCAATTCTCTAGTGAAAGGGGACAAGTGCGAACGCTGCCTCACAGAGAGAAGCGCCCTCAATGCACACTCAATGCACACCCAAACGCGAGTACATCTTCCTCAGAGGAAAGAACTCGCTACACACACAAACAACCCCCTCAAGGGTTGGCGTGGATACTCCTCACTTAAGCATTTAATTCTATCATAACTTACATAACTTGTGTATCATCGGCATCTGAAATCGTGACATGAATACGCTAAGAAAGTGGTTTTCCTTTCTGGTCATCGTGGCAGACAACGCTAAGACATGGCTGTCTCCTGAAGATATAAATTAGGATGACGTACTGTTCAGGTGCCTCTTTTATACCTGCAGATGCACCTGTGGCGACGTCATAAGCAGCTGCCGGCCAATGTCAAGGTCATTGTCATGATTGGATTAATGCTTCAGACACCTGTCATACTGGAGGTATTTCCCAAAGTGAGCCCTAGGGGACACAGCATAGATTTCCCTTTCGGAAGGGAACTGTGCGTTTTAAGATTGATTAAGATGGGTAATAGCATGGAAATATTTCATGTTCATAACAGGACACAATAGACTGATTCTAGCAGGCACGGGCCATTTTTGGTGATCTGATGTGACCAGCCACATATCCATTTAGGTTTCTTTAATAATTGGAAAAGGCTTTTTTAATTCCGAGTTCAATTGTTTCTGAAAGGCAAAGAAACTTCATAGGAGTCATACAAGATCTGAAGAGGACAGCAAATGATAAAACACCAGTTTTGGAGTGACTTGGGAATAATGAGAGGTAAAGAAATATAAAATGATGTAAAGAAAAAAAAATAGGGAAGGGGATCATATCATAGTCTATGACTACTGGCTTCACACCAAAGCAAGTGCTCAAATACCTTATCAGAGCTGTTGCTTTTCATCTTCTGTCATCACATAAAATGCTACTTAGAGTGAAAAATTGGAATAGCCGAGATATAAGCAAGCTTTGAAGGTTTAAGCGATATGTGCTGGATGCCATTAAAGCAATTTAATACATTATCAAGCAGAACATATAACTTCAATAATGTTATATCACGATATTAACCATGACATACCTAACTGTGTTTGCAGCCTGTTATAACACAGAATTAGCAATATCAATGTGCCAACTGTGCGAAAAGTTGATTTATAGCGTGTTGTACAGGCTACGCTAAAACAAGCTAAATATAGAGGAGATCCTAGAGCGTGCTAAACTGAATGGTTTTAAGTCTCAATGATTTTCTGACTTTCACTAATTGAGGTCAATATCTGGAGAGAAAAAAACAACAACAGTCCAAAGCCTGGATCTTTTATGCTCTGAAGAGGTGCTAAAAGTATAAACGGAAGACCAGTGTTCTTGACCTCAGCATGCAACACATCGGCTATCCAGACTATCTGACATAGCAGCAGTTCAGTGCAGCGTTAATGTAATTTCTGCATGACCAGCCCCCTAAGATCCATTCCAAGGCAAAAATCTAGGTATCCACTATAAGTAACTGAAATGAAGAAAACACTGGATTTGTTTCCAATTTCTACAGTGGTCAAGAAGTTTATAGTTAATGGATACTGTTATGGAATTATTGGGAATTCCCTACAATGAAGAGCATAGGTTGAGGTAAATGTCAAATTTAGTGCCCTAGAAGTAGACTGAGGTCCACAAGTTTTCAGACCAAGACCACATGTTCACCCACCACCATGATCTGTGTTATTGTTAGAAACTGTCACACCTTGTTTTAAGATCCAAACGCCTGGAAATCCAGAGCAGAGCAAACGTCTGGACATCTTGGCAAGCAACACTTGAAAACAGAGTCGGTATCCTTCTTGATATCAAATGATCACCAGAACTGAAAGGTCGAGATTCTTGACTGCAGCATTAAAGGGACATGATTTCATATAAGACTGGATAACACTTAGAACACCATAATATTAGATATTGCTTTATTAATTTATTAAAAGTAAACAGTTCTTAGTTGATTAGGTCATGGCAAATGATAAAACGACATCAATTAAGTGCTTTAAACCAACCTTTATTTGACATTAATCCTTAAAATATTTGCAAAAACACACACACACACACACGCACACAAGTACGCGCACGCACGCTCACACACACACACGCACGCTCACACACACACACACACACACACACACACACACACACACACACACACACACACACACACACACACACACACACACACACACACACACACACACACACACACACACACACACACACACACACACAAAGCTACCCCTAAACCTTACTGATGTATTTATGTGTACTTCATATTAAAATGTATTAACAAATTTAAACGTACATGCTTATAGAGGGGTTTGACACCTGGGATAGTGTTGGTGTCATTTTGAGGGGCTTGGTGTGGGTGGGTGTCCAGAACGTGTTGGGAATTTTCAGTCGAGAATGGTGTCTTGAATCAATTGAAACTAACTTAAGATGGAATTGACCTTCTTATAGAGCTGCTGTACAGCCAAAGACAATCTTTGTTGCATTAATTTCCTATTATCACTGACAAGCTACTTTGAAACAATCTGAATATTTCGTGACCTAATCTAAAGTGATAAATATTCACTGTTAATAAATTAAATTAAACAATAACACTGTTAATGAAGAACTCACTATTTCTAATTAATGTATTGCCTACAGTTTATAAACTATGAATTATCTATATACAAATTATATCTAAATACTTCAGTACACTATAGTTATAAAGTTATTATAAAGATGTTGCCACATTTTTTCTCATTATTTTAAAACAAATTCTATTTGAAGACATTTAATTTCTCACTCTTTCATTTCTTACTCTCTCATTTACTCAAGAGGTCTCACACACAGAAGTGAGTTTTTAACTTTTAAGACTTTGCACAAAGAAAGAATAAATATAGAATGTACTTGGTGTTCACTTAGAGTTATGATAAGAGCACTTGTTAGTACACAGAGGAATCCACACAACGCATTTGCTCTTAAGCCTCTGGAGACAGTTTATTTAGACAGCCCATCTGCTTTCGAATGCCATTAGCCCACCGAGAGTATCAAATATGTTTGCAGTCGTAGCGAGAACATCATACACACACACCGTAAAAGTTATCACACATGTGTAGCACAGAAGAATAGATGTTTTGTTTTAGATGATTGAGAAAAACATGAGGGTGAGTAAAAGATTATAATTTTTTAGGTGAACTATAATTCCCTGTAATCCCTGTAAATCAAATTGGTACCAAGACCAAAAAAATGATGGACATACATTTTAGTACTAAGAGCCATAAAGCTTGAAAACAACATTTAATTTCTCAGGTGCCACTTTTGTCCCATCACTCCCTCAAGCGTGAGCCTTCACAGCACTGCTGGAATGCAGAATTCCAGTAGCGCTGCGCAGGCTAACGCTTGTGCCAAGCTACTCATACTGTGTCGCAGCAAATGTAAATCAGATGGTAAGACAGGCCATATGGTGAAGTTTATCCGTCTCCCTGCTGGCTGGAGTCTCTCATCTGGAACTGATCTGACTCCAACCGCGCATAATCTGAGAGGTTACAGTCCTCTGACCTCAAAGATGATCTGTTTGTTTTAGGGGTGTTGCATCAGCTCTAGGAATGTGTTTTCTTTAGCTGAGGGAGATGGATGGACGATACGGGCCCATAAAGAAGTTGCTAGATTTACAGAGGATAGACCTCTTTAAGACGAAGAAACAGGGAGAGGCTGCTCAATCGTTCTGTTCCAGAACTTACAGCAAGCTTCCTGCATAGGCCACTAAGCATAGTGTTAGTTACAAAAAAAGCTAAAATAAACGATTTGCCTTGGCAATAATACTATAAAAGTACAAACAAAATAAATTGAACAGAGCAAAGAAAAAAAAGAAAAAGAAAGAGAAACCTACACACAAAGACATCAAGTTCATTAGACAGCACCTAATTGACAAAGGCCGTAAGACACACGTCCAGGTCATTAGTTTATCTCACTTACTAAGGTCACATCTAAATGAGCCGAACTGCTAGTGCTCCTCTTATCATTAACTTAAGAGTCCATTTAATTTCAAATATTAACATAACTGAGTGGAGATACTGCAACTGTTACTTTTGGACTTAAAGTTGTTGTTTTTTTCTGCAGTGACCACATCACCTTCCCCTAGGTTTGGTATAGCAGAGCAATAGCCTTGACTAATCTAAAAGTATTTTTCTCCATATGCGCTATGCCTGATTCTGATGATGGAGAAATTGTAAAATTATTTTCTTAAAAATACTGTTTAGCCGTTTTAGACACACACACACTTTAAAGTCTTTAACACGTCTGAACTCTCTATTCAGAATGTCCATTCAAGTAAGTGAGAAACTTGGTGAATGAAATTAATCTTAATGACAATTTTACTTCCACATACCACACTGTAACTGAATGTAAATCATTTTCTGGTCAGTTCATATGTGCTTCAGTTCATGGTCTAAACAAGTTGTTTCCCACACAAAGAAAGCATGTATACCTGTAGAACTGGTTTGTTAAGGTTGTTAGTTAAGCGGTATGCACACAAACAAGCACGTACACAGACACAAACCTCTGTTTTTCTCTTGGTTTTATACCTTAATCAGTTCTGAAAGTGTACTGATAGTTTACACTCAGTAAGACATTTTCATTGTTCCTTATGAAGTAGATCTGTTGGATAAAGGACCATTTGAGAGAAATGCAGACTTAATGGTGGTTGAATCATTTATTATTGGTGTTACACAAATCAAGCAGCAGAATTATGGGGCGCACTGGACAGACTGCCATTCCATCTATATGATGTTTCTGTTCAAACCAGTACTAAACTTTCACAAATTAATTTAGTGATAATTATATTCACATATGTATACTTAAAAACAATTTCCATGTATAAAAAAAGACAACTTAAAAACTAACAAGATTTAGTGCAAAGGCAGAAACAGTAAAAAACAAAAACAACTATTGTTTTTATCTTACAATTTTCAGTACAAAAAGTGAGGTTAGAGATGCGTGTCTGCGATCGGAATTCGCCGCAGCTCTACGATCTGAGAGTTAGCCACACTACCTCCATCATGACTGCCGTGGACTGACTCACTGTCACTCACGTTAAGGCCAGAACCTGTGTAAGTAAACCATTAATGCCACATTTTGGTCTCTTCAAAAGAGAAATAACTAGTATTCTAAAAAAAGATCACTAAACATATGTAAGGACTTAGGTGCAAAGGGACATACCAGTTTTTAAGGCGAATATGAGGTCATCAAACTCTTGTGACTCCTCGTCCTGCACCAGATTAGTGTTGATGAACCCTCCTTCTGTGATGTAAGTCTCGTCCTGAGGACTCGGTTTGAAAACACTGCTGGGCTGACTGCTGGGCCTCAGTGAAGCTCTCTCCCAGTCTGCAGAGATCTGAAAAACATAACAAAAAAGGTCTTTAGATGTCAGAAAAAGCAAACAACTACCATTTTTTCAAAACCTTAGCGAAGTAAAATGAGTTCCATTGTTCATCTAGTTTGAATACCCAGTTTGAGCTTAAATGGCCCACACAAATCAGCCATGCATTCAGCAGAGTGTCTGGTGCAGGGGTCATTCAGAGGTTAGGAAGGCTTGGGTGTCCATAGAGTTTTACTAGGATGGGTTTGAGGGGTGAGCCAGAGTTCACAAGCATTCTGATGAGTTGTAATGAATTTTAATTAATTTTGGTATAGCTGAGGATGAGATTTTTTTCTTTTTTTAAGTTCTTTTGAACTGTCTATTCATCAAAAATAAGGAAAAATGAGTTAGGTTTCTGCAAAAGTATTAAGCAGAACAACTTCTCATCAAGAAAACAAGAAATATTTCAGTAAAACTTTATAATACGTATACAATAATAGAGTACTTATAAACAAATAATTTCAAATGACATTTAATTAATTCATAGTTTATATACTGTAGTCTCTACATTATTATCTAAAATACAGTAACAACAGTAAAGGCGTGAAATGTTATTAAAATGAAAACGTTTTCTATGTTAATATATTTTCTCCAGTCTTCAATGACACATGATCCTTCATATATCATTCTAATATGCTGATTTGATTCTCAAGAAACATTAACACTTATATAGTACAAATAATTTGTAAACTATTAGCTTCTAGTTAATTCACAGTTTATATATTGTAGTCACTCCAATGTTAATATATTAATAGGCTATATACAAATAATGTGTTTTTCATTTGTCAACTCATTTATTTAGCTTCATTTAACACAACATTGTAAAACGGTTCATCTGGCCTTCCCTCCCTTTAATGTGTTTCCTAATAGCAATGGCTTAATATCCTTTGCTTTTCCCAGGAGGATGGAGGGAGAGGCCTCTCCAGTCCCCCATGTCCAAGGTACCTCATTCTGGTACAATGGCCCATCAACAGTCCTGTAATCAGAACAGAATGTACGCTGGGTGAACTTAGCACCACCAGGCACCTACTCATGTCTATTTGAAGATTCCGAGGAGATGGCCACTCCTCCAGTGCACGGTTTTCTTTCCACTCTCCACCGGTCACCTCCTCCCCACCCAACTGTCTGTTGTCTCGAGGCGACATGTGACACTTCGAGCCACTTTAAGCCATAAGTCAGTGCTCTCATGAACAAAACAGGATTACTTCAGTTCTCCCAAGTCTGCACTAGAGGTCAAAACTAGAGTCTTCCAACAATATTATTGATTTCTCCACTCATACTGAACTTTCAAATTAAAATTCAATATGGGTGGGAAACCCATCGAGGATTCAACAAAGCAGACATGTCAGGTTTCTGTCACATTTGGTCTAGTTCTTGGTTTTGTGGCAGAGCTCTAACACTACCGTAATGTCTCATCTTTTTGTGTGAGCTCGTGGTTTGGAGCTCACTTGAGCAGTGTGCTTTCCTGTCCTTGTAAATCGTGTCTTGTGTGCAGGGTGTGGTGTTTGAATTCCCGCACTTCGTTCTTGTTCGGTCTCGGTTTTGTTTTGGGATTCAGACATTAATGCTCTGCATGTTCGTCTTCTGTGTGTGCACACGAGACTAGTGTTCACTAGAGCTCATGCACACTGTCCTGTCATGTGAGTGCGCACGGTTTCGAGTTTAGCTCGGGCTGTGCACTCTCTTGTCCGCATGAGTTGTGTTCTGTTCAGCATGCGGTTCATGTTTCCATTGAACGTGTGAGACATTCATGTTATGAATGTCTTGTGGTGTGTTGCACGCAGCTTGTGTTTTCGTTTTGTCGTCTTGTTTAGTGTGGACATGCAGCTTGAGAGTTCTCATTATCTGCGTGTTTGTGTCATGTTTTGTCCTGTCACTGTGTAATCCCATCCGTCTTGTTTTCTCAGTTTGATTTGCCCCACCTGTTCTCACTCATTACCTGCCTTGTGTGTTCACTATTTATTCTGTCCTGTACTGCTTTTTTCGCTAATTTTTATGTCGCTGCTCTGCTGTAAGTGGATATCAAGTCCTGTCTTGTCCAGTCAGGTCAGTTCAGTTCAGTCCTGTCAAGTCAAGTCAAGTCAAGTCAAGTCAAGTCAAGTCAAGTCAAGTCAAGTCAAGTCAAGTCGGTTAAGTTTTTCAAGTTAGTTTTGTTATGCTTTCGCCCTGGGGTAGTTTTATTGAATCTTTGTTTTCATTCTCATCAAATAAAAAGCACTTTTACCCAGAGATTGAGTCTGCACACATAGACAACCAATGCCGACAGGAGTAACATAATTGGTCTGACAAAACCTGGTGGACATGTCTATTATCATTGGTGCAGTCAGTGCAGTGTGAATTAGCCTTAAATTGCTCAAACTGGATTATTGGACCATGGTAAACTAAATAATTTGTTACTTGTTGAAGGTTTTCACTCTGCTCAATCTCATCATCATCAGCTGATGTCAAGATGAATCATCTAACTATTTCATGAACATCATGATAGTATGATGACTAATTCTCATAATCCATTGGGAAAGGTTTAGACCATCTCGATCTTTACTCGAAAGCTGCAGTCCAAGTTCACGTACTGTAATATGTTGAGGTAAAATAGAACAGTAGTTAAAACGAAAACCCAAGCAAATAATTTAATGTTATCATAAAATAAATAAAAGAGGTCAAGATTCTATAGCCAATGAGATTGATTGCACAACATTTGAATAGAATGGTTCAGTGTTTGCTGTAAACTGGCCATCAGAGTTTCTCAAAAGCCTCCCACCTCCCCCAGCTCCCCATGTAGATTTATGTGTAAATCTATGTGGATTCATGTAGCAACAGCACCAGTGTGTGTGTGTGTGTGTGTGTGTGTGTGTGTGTATTTATTTGGCAGTAGCAAGTCCATACTTGTTCCGCAGCAACAGTGTGTATTAGATCTGGTTTGTCAAGAACAAATATGTAAATTATTTTGATATTGATGAACAACATCTTCTACTCATATCCAATAACATGCTATTAGTTATCATGTTTGGAAAAATATATAGAAATATAATCTGTTTCAGCAGTAGTGTATTTTCAAACTCTCTTATACAAATATAGTCTTGACAACAGCTCAGAATGCAGGAAATTTTCTACATTTCTCCTCTAAATGACTTTCTTGAGCTTTCTCATGCAGCCTGTGCTCTCTCAACAGTCCTGGCTCTTTCCTCCTAACCTTCTGTACACCCTCTTTCCCAGATCTGTGAAAGGTTACATTGATGGCTCAGAGGAATGTGAGCTTCTACACCAGGCCACTTTATTACATAACACTTTCACAGTCTGTGTGTGTGTGAGCAGACATGATGAACAAACACAACTTTGAGAATCCTCTGCCTCAGCCTGAGGATGATATGTAGGTGGTTATGCAAAAACACATGAAACTAAATGCTGCAAATGTAATGTTACATGTAAAATGTGTGGTATGAAATGCTGTCAGATACCACTGACAAATAAAGCATATGCAACCACTGATCATAAGATACATGTATCAAAGCACTCAAAGTAACAGACGTACCTCTTCCATGGCACTGATGAGGTTCTGTGTGGACTTGCTGATTTCTCCTCCACTGATAGTAGCAGCACCGGTGCTCTGATACATGGAGTCTGGGCTGCCATGACCATTCATCTCCACGGTGTAGGTTGCCTTAGCTGGCCAGAAGACCTGACTATGCATGATGAAGTAGACGGAAAACACATACAGACCCTGGAAAAAGATGAATCACAAGTTAAAAGAGCTCAACACACTTTCACATTAGATGAATTTAATTATTAACTCTACCCTATAATGCGAAGTAATGCAGGATCTCCATATTATCCTAGTCAATGTAAATTATTAACTATGCATTAACTAAGTATTATGTATCAGCATTAATGACTACAATTATTAAATAATAATTCAAACAGATTAAGAAATGGCTAACTTAAAACTCTTTCAAGAGCAACACTGTTAAGACTATCACACCTAAAATGTCCATTTGTTTGACATTCTAATTGTGTTTGTGCAACTAATCGAAAAGAACAAACATCACCAATGAGTCATTTGGTCTCCAATTCCATATGACATTTGGTAACAGCACGACAGCATTTCTCTTCCTCTGACATCATTGTCAACGAGGGTCTGTCCATCCGTGAATGATAATGGTTAGCAACACCCAACCGAATATTGCTGTACACACACTCTTGCCAAATATCTCATGAACACCAGAAATGTCGTTACAAATGTGACGTATGGGTGACAGACTACAGGGGAAACTAAAATGAGTGGGGAAAAGTGCTGAGCTTTTGGTAATACATGGAAATATATAAAGTTCCCTCTCAAGGGAACTCACGCTGCGTCAACAACGCAATGAGAACACCTTAGCGTAATTGTCTCATGAAGCATAACAGAACCAACATGTGTGAATGCACGTCGCGGAAGATGACGTCATGAACCAGGAGTATAATGGTGCGCCGCGCATCGGAAATGGAACCTTTAGTGTCTTCAGCAAGCGCTGGAGCTAAACGTGTGCGTCTGCAGATATGGCGAAGCAAACAAACAGTGTGATTGTCTGTCTCTCCCTACCCATGCTACTAAGCAAGCAGGAATGCACACAGTCTTTCATTGTTTGATTGGGAGCAGAGCATGCACAGTCAGTGTTTGAGGACACTGGCCACGCTACTAGAAGTTACTCTGCATGAGAATACACTCCGCTCCTGCCTGATGGTTTTTAGATCTATTTATAGCAGCTCAGGCATGTGTTCAGGCGTTGTGTCACTCCCTGGCCTTGTTTCATTACAGGCAGCGATACACACGCTTGGTGCATGGTTGCATGGGAGAGGAGCATGCACGGTCAGTGCTTGAGGTGTGTAGATTGTGAGCGACTGCTGCTGCGAATGCTCCAATCCTGTCCGACAGTCTACAAGGAGGCTGCTCAGACTCTCGGTTTCGGACCCTCAGTAGGGATCGCGTCCACTGTTACTCGGGTCCACCCTCACCCAAGTTCCAGAAGCATGCCCTGTGGTGGTTTCTTCCGACTTGGATAAGTATGCAGGGAGCTGGACGTTGTTACCGCCGTCACTGATGATTTTTGTTAGCATCTAGACTGCAGATGATTCGCCTCTTCAATCTCCAGTTTAAAGGGACACCAGGGTGCAAAGGGACACCAGGGCCACTGTGTGTTCCCCGGTGTCCCAAGGGAGCCAGGATGCACTGGGCTCAGGCGAGATTTCCCAGCTGCTGCCCTTGACCGGATTGCATTGGGGAAATTGCCCCCTCTGAGGAGGGTTTTAGAGCATTCATTCCAGGCGCCCCCTGCAGGAACCTGCAGGGCCCTGTAGTGAAAATTCAAACTATACCACTAATTTGGGTGAGGCGCTTGCGAGTGACCTCATTCCCCTTTCTTGTCCCAAAACAGGGATAGAGAACACTTAGCGCTCTGAACGAGACGCTGTGTCGCTCAGCCATAGCTCCTATGGGCCTGCCGGTCTTGCTTTGACACTTGCCATGCTTCCGTTTCCCGATACGCGGTACACCTATATACTCCTGGTTCATCTTCCGCGATGTGCATTAACATATGTTGGTTCTATTGTGCTTCATGAGACAGTTACGCTAAGGCGTTCCCAAAGCAGTGTCACATTCCCTTTTAGGGAACTAGGGTTACGTACGTAACCTTAGACATTTCTGAGGAATCAATTTAGTATGTGAAATACAGGTCATGAGAAAAGAGAACAATGTATGCATGTTTTAAAACATTGTCCACAGTCATCTAACTTATAAAACAATACATTTTGCTTCAATGAAACAACTGGGAGTGATTTTCACATGAGTGAAAATTGAAGAAGAAAAGTATATGTGTACAGTAAAATTTGTCTATATTAGACTTACTTCCTTTGAACACAACTTTCTTTAAATCGGAATTGCATTCGAATGAAAAGTAAACAATCAAGCTCAGCATCAATGGCAGGTAAAGTAAATAGTGGATATAAGCACCCACATGCACACACACACACACACACACACACACACACACACACACACACACACACACACACACACACACACACACACACACACACACACACACACACACACACACACACACACACACACACAAAAAAGAGTATTGATTTCAGGGCTCATTTATAGACTATAAGTGGGCAGCCTGTGCTCTACTGAACAGCTTTATCACTGCTACCTGAAAGACACAAATATCCAGAGGCCAGACTAACACGCTCAATTACTTGTATTACAAGTATTGTGAATTATGTAATCAGATCACTTTTTCTATGTACACTGTAGTGGTTGATGTGCAAATATGCCATCAAATATGCATACGGAAGACAATGGCTTTTAACACTTTCGCAAACATTGACGAAAATTTCCATAATTTATGAGACAATGCTTCCCCTGCCAATGACGAAAAACACTCATGCTGACTACCGACAAATGCCTTTATTCCTTTTTCACTTTCTCTATTATACATGCTCACATCCAGAAATCAGCTGATGTTAATATGAAGCCGTTTACAGGCTTCCCAATCAGGCAGGACTAGACCCATTTAAATGACATTACTGCAATTTAATTTAATTTATGGCAACAGCCACTGTGAATATAAGAGGACGATGGAAAACTAGTATGACAGAAAAAACAGTATCCATGAAAGCAGATGCTGAGGGCCTGATTATTGAAAACAGACTGAAACATATGCAGGAAATAAGGGAAATGTGCAGTGAACAATTAAAGCTGTAAAGCAGGGGTTTCAAACTCAAATTACCCGGGGGCCGCAGGAGGCAGAGTTTGGGTGAGGCAGGGCCGCATCAAGAATTCCACAAAAAAAGATTTTTTCTCAAACGTCATTATTGACAGTTCTTTAGCTTCAATGGGTTCTTCTGAGCGTGAACTGTCCTGAACATAAACAGAATATTGAAGAACATGAACGGTTCTTCTGAATATGACTTGAGACCTGCAGATCTTCCTCTCACACAGCTGAGCCACATTTGGCTTGAGAGAGGAAACAGTTGAGACTCTCAGTATAGCTTGAAGATGATTGTCAGTAAGTAGACCTGTACTTGGACTTACTGAAGTTCAAGGTTGAGGAAAAAGTTACTAATTTTTTCGAGATACTAAGTCATTATTATGATAAACTGTCATTATTTTGAGATAAGTCAATATAATAAGAAACGCTCTCATTTTTTCGAGATACAAAGTCATTATTGTGAGAAACCCTCTCATTATTATGACTTAATATATTTTTTTCTCAACTGTGGCGGAAACGGGCTTCCATACTTTCCTGATGACATGAACATCATAACTTTTGTATATGGTAGAAAATACTGAGACTGCTACCGGGCTGATAATTATCAGCTGGGACTGTGGGACAGCATTAATAAATGTACTATATACAAACAATGGGATGCAGCCACGGAGGCGTTATTTACTGGATTTTATTTTCTATATTATAACACCGATGTCCCGCAAATCAGCCCATTTCAAATGATGGAAAAACAAAATACAATCCGCATGACGCGAAAAACAACGCCGATAACAGTAACATTCACTTCGTCCAGCTCAAAGTCAAACATGCTCAATTTCAAACACAATAAGAAGTAATAATTCTATGACGGCTTTGACAAATGTGATATTACACGGGCAGCTATGTTTCTCTGTCTGCCTCAAGCCCGGCTGATGCCCCGCCCCCGGAGTCATTTACTCCACTGTGATTGGCCCCCGGGAGTCATGTACTCCACTGTGATTGGTTGGCTTGTACAGCTCCAGCTCGCACGAAAAAGGAACCTTTCGCACACACACACAACGCGGTAAAGCGCTATTCATTCAAAACTCGCGGGCCACACTTACATTATGGTCCCGCGGGCCACAAAATATCGTTTCGCGGGCCGCAATTGGCCCGCGGGCCGCATGTTTGAGACCCCTGCTGTAAAGTATCACGTACACATATAAATGTTTGGTGAAGAATTCCTATGAGAATTAAAAACAAATTCTATCAACTCAGGCACAAATGTCTGTACGGGCCTCCCACATGTTTTTGAATATTTTCCAGAGGAGGAGGTCAAGTTTTTTTGTATTTACTGTTGACATCTATGTGGCCATTTAGAGTTTGACTCAAAGAGAGTCAAAACAAAAGGTGAAGAGAATGTTCAACCCAGTCATGTTTTGGCTGTGTCAGAAACAATAACAGCTTCTCTGACCTGCTATTAGTCAATCTGTAATGTAGGACTAGCAGGACAGAAGCAGAATAAATATTCTCAACTGTGTTTATATGTTGTTTACACTAACTGCAAGAGTTAGGAAATAATGTGGACAGGAAGTGCTGATATGGATGGTTTTATCTTTTCTGCTGTTGGTAAGGAATTTTGGTCTTGTCTGTTAAAAAGTTACTTGTTACTTGAACTTGGTACAGGGAAACAGCCACGAGAGACTATCTGAACAACACGGTCATATCAAACTCAGTGACAACAAGCTTTAAGACATATTTTGTGTGTTATGCTGCATTTTACTATATCAGTCCTTCTGTTGCACTTCTATATGATAAAAATGCACTGCTGTTTTCTGTTATTCTTTACATAGAGATAAAATACTGAGTCCAAAATAAGAAAGAACAGATCGAATGCATATTACATAAATACCTGCATCTGTTCAAGGCAGAAAAAATAGAAATAGAAAAATCTGAAAACAGTTTAAAGTTCTATTAACAGTGAAGGTTTATCAGCCTGCAGTCACATTTACCACTACTCTGCAAAACTTTGTTGGAAAAATCCAGTAACTTCAATAGGAATTAGAGTTTTGCAGATTTTGTTTGTGTTCAAGTTGTTCACACAGAATTCAATGCGCTGATCAACAGCGTCTTCAAGGGTTAGTTCACCCAAAAAGGACATTTCTGTAATCATTTACTCACTCTCAAGTTGTTCCAAACATGTATTAATTTCTTTCCTTACAGAACTGCTCTATTGACTGCAAGTCAACAGAAAAACATACTCTTTTCTTAATATGACACTGAACATAGTCCACTCTTAAGAGGATGGACAGTATTTTTAAGATGATGTTATGTAAGTGATCCTGATCCTGTAGAAATCAATAGCAGCATTTTTGCAGCAGCAGTATTTTTCTATCTGTATAGAGTGGGTAGAAACTACACTTTAGCAGACTGAGCAATTGTGCAGTGATAGTGAGGTGATTGTAGGAGTAATAAATGTGAAGATTACCTGTATCAATCTATTTTCAGGATTAGTAGGACTAGTGCACTCAAGCTGTGGACCGTTAAGTGAAATGAATGTTCTTCTGGAGTTCAGAACTTTATAATTTTCACAGTTCAATGACAAAATATTTCAGATACAGTATTATCTTGAAATACGAGCATAATCCATTCCAGGACCTAGCTCTTAATTCGAATTGCTCGAATCTCAAATAATTTTTCCCAGAAGAAATAACAAAACATTTCTATCCATTCTGGCCTTCTAGTGCTAATAACAATGGAAAAAAACATGTTTTTAATTGCTATGGAGACATACACACACCAAAAAATTATAGTATATAAGGAATCCTGTAATATAAAAATCTTTACTCGTATTTCAAAGTAAAAAAATGTGCTTGAACGCTTGCTCGTATCTCGGAATACTCGTATATCGGGACACTCATATCTCAAGGCATTACTGTTACAGAGGATTTAAAAGCAGCCACAACTTTTGAGCAATTTCGAGAAATTTTCCATCTACAACCACAAAATAAACAACATCACATGCATTACACATTTGGCACAGGTAAGGGTGTCTGTAAATTAGTTTTAATGTTTTTGCTTAAGTCGCTTATGGTCACCAAGCCAGCATTTATTTGATCAGTAAAGAGAGTAATATTGTGAAATATTATAACCATTCAAAATACATTTTAAAATGCCTTTTATTCCTGTGAAGGCAAAGGTGATGTGGCAAAGTCACACAATCAGTCATGAATCATTCTAATATGCTCATTTGGAGAATAATGTGTTATTATTATCAATGTTAAAAACATTGTGCTGCTCCCTATTTTTGGGGAAACCTAAATGTTTTCATGATTCTATGTATAGAAATTTGGTGTTTTTAAAAAAAAAAATTTTCATAAATGTCTTTACTGTCACTTAATCAAATGCATCTTTGCTGAATAAATGTATTAATAAAAAAATTAAATAAAGATACATCCAAACACAATAGATGGAAAGTGCTCATTAATATCCTTTTTCATATTTATTATACAGTTTGTCATGGGATATTGACAAAAAGTTACTAGTTTGTATAAACAACACCCTTAATATAAGCATTAATGAGCTTTAAAAAAGGAAAATAGCTTTTAAATAAAAGCAAGAGTTACATAATATTATGTGTGTATATTCTTACCAGAAATATATTGAAGATAACAAGGAGGATCAGCATCCACAGGTATCTGTAGGCCATGTGCAATCCAGCCCAAAGACAGACCAGAGTCACCAGAGCAAACAGATACAACATCATGGGGACCTCTGAAGAACAAAAAGAAGTTAACCTTCAATTGGGCTTGTATCAAATAGGCTAATTTGAAAAAAGAGACATTTCCTAAAGAGCATTTGAAGTTAATATATATTGAAGAAGAAAAAAAATAAAATCACAAGAGCTTTGCGGATCAGTTTTCAGATACTGTCACAGTCTTGTCTTGTTGTTCACATCCGGGTCCCTTTATGTATCTTCCAGGTTCTTCACACTCCTGTCTGTGTCTAATCACACTCCTAAGTCTCGTCAGCTGTTTCCTATCCTGTGTTTGTCATTAAATACCCTCCTGTGTTCCCTTGTCTTTGTCGATTATTGACGTTATGTGTGGATGCCTATTGTATTTATTGTATTGTTGTTTGAGTTCAAGTCTTCGGTTTCCTGTGTTGTTAATAAAGAGCTATTGCTGCATTTCTGGATCTCTGTGTCCTTCCCACATCGCACCAGCAATAGTATAACAGATACATGTATGCTGACTGTGCTATTTTGTCTCTGCGGCATGCACTGATGCCAGCAGCCAGGATGCTGTTTTCAGTTATAGTCCAAGTCAGCCAGGCATGTTCAGTTTTTCCATAGTTTAGACAAGCTTTTCATATAAAGCTAGAACCCTTTGAACATGTTTCACTATGGCATAAGAGCCATGTGGACATGTTTATTGACCTGGGGAAGGAGTCCAAGATGGCTGCAAGTGAAAACAAACAAACAACATAACAAAAGCATAACAAAAGAGGGCGAATAAACATCATTAAGCATGCCAAAGAGTCTATTCAGGGGTGAATGAGGACAGCCATGGGCGCAAAGTACTTGGCACGAGAGTGTTCTTCATGTGGGCAAACAATGCATGCCAGTGCCAAGAGTCACTCAAGCATACTGGCACAAGGACTTTAACCAGGCTGAGGGTTTTACTTTAACAACGGTTATGGGTTTAATTGCTGAAACGTTCACTCAGCTTAAAATATGTGTTTTTCATATACACTTAGTAGGTTTAAAACCTGACATTCTAGCATCAACATAAAGTAATCATTTACTGAAATTCATGGTATCATGAACGTAGGTGCAAGGGTTATGCATTTTGATAATTTTGCGTAAATAGTCAATACTCATTAAAGTACTCACAAATCCATTCGTGCCAATAGGCAAAAATGCAATATAACGCCTACAAGCAGAAATGAGCATGTAACCAAATCACAAAAATAAAGTATTATTTTATCATAAATAAACTTAATATTTATATTCTATCAGTTCTAATACAAATGTTGTGCATTTAATTTACAAAAATATTTTTTTTTAAATCAAATGTAAAAAATTTGTGATTGAAAATTCTAAATATCTTATGCAGGGTTCATGCTGATTTTAGCCTCAGTTCACTCTCTGACAGTTTTTTAGAAATCTGAGAAGAGCGCTGATGCATCACTGATGCGATGACCTACAGCCAATGAGAGAGCAAGATACAGGGCAACGGAAAGTTCAGGAGGAGTCATAGATGGAACATCAACAAACATGGTTTCTGCAAGCAACCATTCAATATTCGCTTTAAATATTCGCTTAGTTATCACCATAGCTCGCTCTATTTTGCTGTTGATCATCAAACCATTACTCTGCCTCAGAAGTCTATCTGAAATCAGTTTTGAGGGGGACCTTCGTGCAAGTGCTACCTGAAAAAGCCATTGCCTGATAAGGCAGAGTCAGCTGCCAACTTTTTTGGATGCAAGTGTAGTTTATAGACAAGACAAGTTGTCATTAAAATCAAGTTGTCAGTGCCTATTGCTAATGAAATGTGTAACCCCGTGTTGCGATCCATTGTGTAATGTGCACACAACAGCAACTAAATTGTACCCCAATCAGATGTGTAGTGTGAGAAGAATGCACTTCAATGCAGTGTATACCTGGCATTAATCAGTTCAATACAAAAAACTGATAACAAACCAACGAACATAAATAAATGCAATTTATTTTTTCATGATCATTCATTACTTTTGAGTATTTCCACCCACCTCCTAAGAAATCATTAAACTTCTTGTATGTTACCTAATACCATTTCTTTTGACTACGCAAACACCTCTCGCCCACTGGCAGTGCATTTGTGATGACTATGTTGGCCAAAGTATAGAGCCGTATATAGAACAGTATAGAGATAATTTGCAAGAGGGAGAGACAGTCCGTGTCATTGTTTCTTTCAGCAGGCTTTATTTGCATCCACTCACCTCCTCGACCTCCTGAGAACCCTGCTTTTTAATTCGTACATTTAATGAGGGAACAAACCATTATGGCTCCAGAATGGAGAGCAAGCCAACTCATCCATCATGCTCTCCTTTCATTACATAAACATGGACGTGAGCTCGGCCGGGCACTCTGAGTGCTCCAAACAATAGTAGAAGACCTGTATTCTCTTTTATAAAAAGCGCTTTCAGTGTCTATTTGAATTCGTACTCGTGCATCAATTTACTTATGAGACAAACTGGAAATTGAGTGAACAAGCTAAATATTAGAATATTAGCCTCTTTCTTTGATACCTGAAATTGTTTGGACAATCAGAGGCTGAAATTAGATGGCATATTAGTTCTGTTTGTTCTAGCACAGGATCGAAGGTCATTAGATACAACGGCAGATGTGCAGAACCCACATCTAGGGACAAAGAATATTCATTGGTTTAACCTCCACAACACAAAGCTTCCCTGGGCACGCTTACCGCATCCCTGACGATGGAAAACAATCAAGCATGCACCTGCAGTCTTGTTCCTGCACGCTGGCTCCTAATCAAATTAAGCCAAGCAAACACCCTACAAGTTCAAGAGAGATTTCGAATAATCCTCAAATTCTCCAAGCATCATTGCTGATATGCATGCATGCTCGACAAAAAACAGCAAATGAGATTATAATTGGCTTTCATTAGAGAGAATGAGGGTGAATAGAATCAGTCCAATCCAATATCCAACTTCCTTTAGGGACAAGACTTGCTGTTTGAGAACACGGTGTTCTGTGCCTTCAGTGTCTGGATCGTCCCAGTGCGTTTCACCAGCAGAACTAATGCACAAGCATTAACATCTGTTCTGCTGGTGCTTTGATGTTAATATGGCTCTGATGCACCATGAGTGCAAAGACAAACAGAGTCATAGGCCATGCATGACTGACATGACTCTAGGGTGAGCCGGTGGAAGACCTGCCAGCAGAAGCAGGCAAACATTATGAAAGACTTGGCAATGAAAAGTAGGCCACACATTCTTTAGCTGACAGACAACACATGGCACAGGGGCCAAAGTTTAACACTAGGTTAGCACAAAAACGGCATGGTCATTCCTTTACAGTGTTCATGTTACGGAATAACTGGATTCAAATTGAAAACTGAAGGAAAATGTATGTTTTATATGTTATAAAAGTAAACTGTGCCCTTAAAGTGACTCTGCAGAAATTGGTTAAGCAAGCTTCTGTGTGTGCGTACGAGTGAAATCACACATCCACTATTGTTCCTCTATCTAGCTCCTCTTGACATTGAGCTGAGGACTGTTCTGTTCTAGAATTTGCAACAAGAAATAACTGAGTATCATTTCATGTGCCTCATATGGAGTTGTTTTTCTCATTCTTCTGTGTGCCCTTTTCCTTTTGGGGCACTATATATACTGCATGCATTCTGTACTGAGCTGAGCTGCATTCTGAATAAACCATTACTGATTGACTTCGTTTTGGTTCATTTACTTGCACTCCCTGGTACCAGACTTTGATGAGCAGAGATCGACACACACAAAGACGCTGAAGAGAATTTCCTACAGTGTTCTGGGGGCTCGTCCGGGATCTATCCAGACAGGTAAGAGAAAATTAAGATTCACTACCTGTTCTGGATAGATCAATAGATCGGGAAAAAATTGCAGTTTTTTGCGCAAACGTAATTTTAAGACTGTGTGTGTCGGTGCCTGGCCATTTTTATAATGGGGCAATCATATCCCAAACCAGACCCGAGTGAAACTCCAAAAGCTTGGATGGAACGATGTGGGTGGGGATATTACACTAATCCATATATAGACAATTTGGCTGGTTGGACAGAGCACAGTCAGTGGCGTTCTTATCCGCGAGAGGGAACATTTGACCCAGGGTTTTTACAGACAGCTTATGATTTGACATATGGTAACCAAGGCGATCCAAATTGGGATTTTACATATATGCGCGCAGGGTATGATGTGTGGTACAGAATGGCCGACATATGGCGCAGTAAAACTGGCGCATATGTTCCTAAAGCAGTATTAAAAACTGTACCAAAACCCTTAAAGGGAAAAAAACTGACAACATTGACTGAGTATCCTGCCTACAAACCGGGAAAATGCCCGCCACCGCCATATGTGCAACCGAGCATAAATACCGCGTGTGTCTCTAAACCGAGCGCACCAAGCGCACTGTCCATAATTCGCGACAAAGAGAAAGAACCCATAAAAGCGAGTAAAAATGATGATGATACAGACGGTGAATATGATGACGATGCAGGTCCTGATTCAGGATCTGAAATTGACCCACCAAAATTAAATGTGGCTGCTGTATGGGCGCTAAGAGGTAATAAAGTTGATATCACACCGCCTTCTGTCAGCGCGCTGAAAGACATAATAGACATGTTGCCGTCGTCATCGAAACCCGTCCAATTCGTTGATATGCTTATCAAAGCATCACGCCATTGTCAATTGACAGGCGCAGATTACAGATTTATCCTGCAGTTCAAATTAGGCGACGCATATAATGAAGACAGCCTGGTAGCAGCAGTGCCAGTGCTTGGTCCGGAGAATGATGAAATTGACCAGATAAAAGAAGAAGTACGGACTGGGGAGGAAACTAGGCGAACCGGGCGAACTAAAACGGTTACCACATTTAAATGGAGAGATGATACCGCGAATATGCTGAAAGAACTAGATAAACAGCTTAAAAAATATCTACTGAATTTGAAAGCGGCAAATCGCGATCTATCACAAGTGACTAACTGTAAACAGGAAAAGAGTGAAACTCCGTCTCGTTTTTTCCAGCGATTTAGTGATGTATGGACCAGTGTAGGGGAAATGAATTTAATTAGACCGTTGTGTTACATGTGCAATGAGTAATAATTCGAAACCAATAACAAAACATCAGACTCTGCCTCTACCTGAGAGTCCTTTACAGCAATGGCAGGTTGACTTCACTCACCTCCCCAGGAAGGGACGGTATAAGTACTTACTAGTTTTTGTAGACAAATTTTCGAGATGGGTGGAGGCTTTTCCCTGCTCAAAGGAGGATGCAAAGACAGTGGTGACACATTTGACGCGCGAAATAATTCCTAGATATGGAATTCCACTCGCTATAGACTCTGATAGAGGACCTGCTTTCGTGGCCAAAGTCCTGATGGACATGACAAAACAACTACAGATTGATTGGCAACACCACATTCCTCATCACCCACAGTCGTCTGGTATTGTGGAGAGGGCAAATAGAACAATCAAAGACAAATTACGCAAAGCAATGCATTCAGCAGGTCACAATGATTGGCCCTCACTGCTCCCTGTTGTACTGGCCGAAATGAGGATGGCCCCCCACAAAGGGTTAAAAGGGCTGTCCCCATATGAAATGATCATGGGAAGACCATTCCCAGCCCCCTGGAGAGGGGGCGGAATACTGGGAGGTGTGGGATGTGATGTGCCCCTGGGTGAATATTCTAGGTTATTATGTGAAGCACTCCATGAAAATTGGAGAAAAATGCATTCGAGTTCCGTGCCACTACCATTGGACCCCACCCATCCCTTTCAAGTAGGAGATGAGGTGATGGTCAAACAATTCTTAAAAATGGGGGATCCTATTGAAGCACCAAAATTTAGCACCCCCACCAAAGTTGTGGCTGTAACTCGAACTGCAGTATTAACTGAATCTTTTCCACAGTGGATCCACGCAACGCGCTTAAGGAGAGCCCCGGGACACAAGACTAACGGTGATTTTGTGTTACAGATACCGGGAGGAAATGAGCAATAGACATTAGGAGAGCCCCGGAACACACTGAATAAACTGGTCTTTGTGTTACGCCGGGAGGAAAGGGAGGCTATAGGTACTGTGATTACTAATTTTGTCTTTCTAGGTTCGTTAGAGACACCTGTTTCCTGAGGTCTCCTTTGTAGGACTGTAAAGGTCACTGCAATCGTCAAGGGACGGGGAGACACACCAGGGGCCACTTGGGTGGGACCTGTCCAAGAGAGTTCACTACTGCGTCAAGGGACGGAGGGGCTCAGGCCTCTTGGGGTAGGAACTGTCAAAGAGGGGTCACTGCCGCGTCAAGGGACGGAGCGGCTGGGGTGTTGCGCGAATACTGGACTGACTGAGGACTGACCACGACCTATCTGCCCACAACTGTTTCTTTTATTTTGCTGACCATCTGTTATTGCATCAGTAGACGGGAGCTGAACACGCAGCACTGCTGTATGACATAACACGGCAGCACCATATCCTTTAATCATTATTGCTTTGTCGACATTTTAGCATTACATTGTACTTTTCATTATCATTGTTGTTATTACTGCTCTGATTCAGAATGCATGCGTGTTGTTTATTTCTCTGGTGTATTATACCAGCCACCTTTTCTGTGAGACCTACTGATAATACGTTTTGGCAGTATGCTAATTTTACCGCTAGAATGCACACGAATGAGTCCTGCTATGTATGTCAACAAGTGATGTCATCTGTTGTAAGTGTTTCAATGTCTGTGCTCGACCAATCAAACCTGAATGAAACATGTATAAAAGGGTACTACTGGCCACGGGGATACGACTGGGCCTGGTACCCCAGCCCAAAGTGTGAGCCATATTATCAAATTCAAAATGGATCTAAACCACAGCATCCATTTTTGTCTGAGCATATTAAAATTACACCTGTGTTTGGAAAGATTTTCACATTTTTTAGATGCTATTGGAGTAACAGCACTAATGCCACACACCCAAGAGGAAAGATTAGACGTGACCAGTGTAAAGTAATAATAATAGAGAATCGACCAGCATCGACCCACGCGACGTCATCAAAGAGACATCCCACTGGATGAGGTTCCCGACGAACATCGACTGACCACTCGTTGGCAGCGGTGGTGGACCTCCATGTTCTCCCCCATGGGAACTGTGCAACAATGGAAACACATCGAGGTACTGCATTACTGACTTGCTAAGTTTGTCAACGACACCACGGATGGAATGGCCGGTGTAAGGAAGGAATTAGGTGCCCTGCGCCTGATGACCATACAAAACCGCCTGGCACTGGACATGTTGTTAGCTGACAAAGGAGGAGTCTGTGCCATGGTGGGGGATCAGTGCTGCACCTTTGTCCCGGCTGAAGATGAAGAGGAAGGAGCTGTGGGTCATGCTGTTGAGGAAATGAAAAAGACCGCGCACAAACTGTATGAAGATGAGACAAGAGACGAAGACTGGGGATGGGGGTTCATACATAACTTGTTCGGTTGGGTCACACCACTTATCACCATGATAGCTCCTGTATTGTTGATTTTATTCGCCATATGCATTTTTGGGCCGTGTATGATGCAATGTTTGATGAACCGTATGTATGGAATGGTTGACTCTGTCACTCGTGATCGAAGATATAAACCTGTCAATGGTTAAGCTTTAAAGAGCTTAAAAGAGGGGATTGAAGGAAAATGTATGTTTTATATGTTATAAAAGTAAACTGTGCCCTTAAAGTGACTCTGCAGAAATTGGTTAAGCAAGCTTCTGTGTGTGCGTACGAGTGAAATCACACATCCACTATTGTTCCTCTATCTAGCTCCTCTTGACATTGAGCTGAGGACTGTTCTGTTCTAGAATTTGCAACAAGAAATAACTGAGTATCATTTCATGTGCCTCATATGGAGTTGTTTTTCTCATTCTTCTGTGTGCCCTTTTCCTTTTGGGGCACTATATATACTGCATGCATTCTGTACTGAGCTGAGCTGCATTCTGAATAAACCATTACTGATTGACTTCGTTTTGGTTCATTTACTTGCACTCCCTGGTACCAGACTTTGATGAGCAGAGATCGACACACACAAAGACGCTGAAGAGAATTTCCTACAAAAACCACTTAAAAATTATTATATCATCTGGTTTCACACTCAATTTGATTCTATCGAACTTTGGTGCATTTGCATTCATCTTACATAATCACAAACATGCATGAAATACAGAAAACAGGATGTGGGTCAATATATTGTGTGTTTTTTTATTTATTAGAGTGAACGACACTTGGGTTTACTCTATGTTTGTCGCAAGAAACAAATATTTCTGCTACTTCCAAACAGACTCACTATGAGGCATTACACTGCATACACACTCTCGCTCATATCAAAGATAAATCATGACCACTGTCATCCCTTACATGTGTTTTATTGAACTACTGACATCATCATCGACTAAAATGCATGTGCAAGTTACATTACCGGTACTTGAAAGCACCCTAAGAGAAGTTGTAGATCATGTAACTTTTAGCATTGTCTTATCTTTTTTTAGGTCGTTTAACTTTTTAATTCACCTTTTTGTCTTCACTAGTTAATTTAAATAATGAAAAAAATAAAAAATAATATTTCATGTTAATTACCTATTATTGCTAATTAATTGTAATGACATGTAATGTGGATAACACTTTCATTTTGATAAATATTTCCTATACTTTTTTCTTTTTAAGCAAGTTCTTCCATAAAAAAACATCATCCAATTACTTTATATTTGTTTGTTCTTCCCTCTTCTCCCCGTTTATTGTTTTGCATATCAGTCTCATCTTTGTACATGTTGTTCTCTCTCCATGTTCTTCCCTCCTCTCCCTGACTGCCTTTGCGTTCCATCTTTGTAAGCACATTCCAGGCTGTGGTCTGTGTGCCTCTGAGTAAGTTCCCAAACCCTGAGGAACAATCTCTCTGCTGGAATGGAGCGGGCTAGAGCACTACTATACAGTGAAAACATTAATTCTGTAAAATGTTATTGAAGTTTTAAATAATTGTTTTCAATTTTAACATTTTAAAGTGATATTTATTATAATTTATACAGTTGAATTTTCAGCAGTCATTACTTAAGAAATCAGTCTTATTGTTAGAAAGGAAGAAGATGAGGACGGTTTCAAAAGGTACTTAAATAAAAAAAGAGGTTTATTCCAAAATCAAACACAAGTATTTTCACTAATGGTGGTGAGGTTGACGCAACAAATTGTTAAACATATATTACAAACAACAACCAACCAATTTGGCAGTCTGAAACAGGTATATATATGATGAGACTGATGAGGGGGAGTGACAGCAGGTGTGTATGAATGGAACATGGAGTGCAGGTGGTAATCAGGGAGGCTCATGGGATGTGTAGTCCTGAAGGTGTTTTTGTTTGCAAGTTATTATTTGATATTGCTCTAGTCATTGGTTATTTTGTTGTTGTTTGCAGTAACAGTGCATCCTAGTTTCTATTTAGTTTTCTCTAGTCCTGTTCTGGTTGGTTACCATTTTTGTGTATTCTAATCCAGTTTTGTTTCACTTTTTCTACTTAAGATATTCTCCTTTTGCTTCTATTGTTCCATGGAGTGGTAGTCCTGTTTTTATTCGTTCCTTTCCAAGTTTCTAATTTCTTTTGCTAGCTTGAGCTTGACTAGGGCCATGTCTGATACCTACAACAAGCTTTTGGTCCCATATGATCCTGCCTCATGTACTCCTTCATCAACTGGGATGGTCTTAATGGTCATCCTTCCTGTCAGTCATTGGATCATCTACCCTACTGTTTGGATGGTTTCATGTCTCGCTCTACTTGCTGTCTCTAGCCTACAGTCTTAACCCACTTGTCTGCTAATTTGCACGTGGGTCTTATCTCTCGCAGAGCCTTGACAGAAAGACCCTCCCACAGAAACATTACAGGGTTATTTAGAGTGCATTGCAGTCACGAAATTATTCAGTGGTGTTGAGGTCTTCACGATCATAATGGACAATCAGACTGTATAATGATAACTGTAATGTTAGTCCAGAGTTTAAAAAGTTCACCTTGTTTCTTAGGAGGATAAGAACCTCAGCATGAGAAGACAAGCACTGGGGGAAGACAGCGGGACTCAAATGTGAGACAGAACTCTGGCTCCTGTTTAAGATGCCAAAGCAGCTGTCACAACATTCAGCTGTGGTTCAGCTCAGAGGATGAAAGACCTTTCTTTGTCTCCCTCTTGAGTGAACAACATCTGCCTGGCCAACAGCATCAATGATAAGAAAAAAAAGATCATTAACTATTTAAACTGGAAGAGGCATGGGTGGTTGAAGAAGATGAAAGAAGAGAGGGGAAAGAGCTGAGATCTTCCAGTAAATCTGCTGGAACACCAGAGGTGTCCAACATTTCTGAGAGATGTAAACAAAGGCTTAGAATAAAAGGACATACTAGATCAACACGCTTTCTGGAACCAAACACTTGAGTGTGTGTGTACGTGTGCTTGTGGGTGACATTTGGACTTCCTGCTCCTTCCTCTGAACTGTGGGTGTGGGGAGCGTGTCTGGCCTCATGCCAGCGTTCTTACCAGAAGTTCCATACAACATGTTCTCTGAGACCTCTCCAGGGAAAACAAATGTGTTTTAATAGAGTTTGGAATAAAAAATGAGGATGGATAGACTCTAAAGCAGTTCCAGTGATCATTAAAACCACGGTGAGGACACAACAATTTATAAATGAGTATCATATTTTCCTTTCAGAAAATAATTTATACAAATTAATTTGAGTATTAAAAATACCATAAAAAAAACAATAACTTAAGTTAAGGATACTTAACAATACTTAAAATTGCAGTAGTCCATTTTATAAATCTACTCTTTTTGGTCTTTTTTCAACAGTAAAATAAGATGTATACTGCCTAAAAAGTCAATTTCAACTGCGTTTAGACATCTCAGCTCCGTTTCCAAACAAAATGCATGTATTTAGACTTAATAGGATCATTTATGATGATTTCACCAAAACACATCCAGACGCTAGACTATGGGTCAAATCCAGGGAATGTTATGTAACAGGAGTATAGTGTTAGTAATATAAGCAGTTAAGCAAGGTGATAAAGATATGAGGTGCAGGAGGGTGAAACAGACATCATTTAGAAGCAGCTGAAATATGATAGCGATAACGAGTGATTTAGACTCTTAAACCCTACCTGCCTCTACAGGCTGTAAACATATTATGCAATCATTAAATTGCGGGGAATATTATGCATGACCCAGGGATCAAGTATCTATAATGCAAGTCATTACTAAGCAAATAAAGAAAAGCATAAGGATACTCTTTCATATCAAAATCCACTTAGACAAAAAATTAAATAAAATGAAAAACATTATTATATGGGACTGTAAGACCAAGATTAAATCTGGTTCCAAGTACAATTATAAAAGGCTCATAAAAAATCATGAGTTCTGTCCCTTTGTTTACTATCAAAACTTGGTCCCTTTATCGCAAAGTACATCTAGTAAGGCAATCAGTCACAGCAGTTGATTCAAAGAACCCATTCATTTGACTTAGGACACTGTATCTTTCTCAAGTAGTTTTAACTTTCTACAAACAGTCATAATTTATGGGTTAACTATGTTGTTTATATGCTGGTCTATATAGCTAAACAGCAAATACAAATGTTCAAATATTCACCATAGTTTTAGGCTGGACTTTGAAGTTATGTCTAATGAATTATAAAAATGACTATCCATGAAAAAGATAATATTTCAGACTAGAGGCCAGTTTCATAAACTTTAACTCTGTTAAAACGGTATCTTAAGAACTAGCTGACCATCTACCAGTTAACCAAAGGGTAATCATTCTTACTTGTCTAGGTCAAACTATGGCAATCAACTCTTTTTAGTCTTGTAATATATATAAAATATTGTTCTTTGTTAAGCCATTAACTTACCACTCGTTTTGTACAAAGGAAATTTTTTTTTTTTTTTTATGCATTTGGCAGACGCTTTTATCCTAAGCAACTTACATTGCATTCAAGGAACACATTGACACTCTAATAATCAGTTCTTGCTTTTCCTAGGAATCGAACCCATGACGTTGGCGTTGTAAACGGCAATGCTCTACTGGTTGTGCTACAGGAAAGCTACATCAAATAATAGTTAGTTATTCATCTTCATTAACAATACTTTTATATAAAAAAACAACTGTACATTGCTATAGCTCATGCTAGCTTGGGTCTAATAAATGTTGAAATTAACATGAACTAAGCTTAAAAAATGCTTTAGAAGTATTTTTGAGTTTTAGTTTATATGTATTCAAATTGTACATTTTCCTCAAAACCCCCACAGCGTACAATTAGTGAGCTATTGCAGTCATACATGCCACATAAACATGCCTTATTAAAAAAGATGAAGAATTATTCCTAATTTTCCAAGAAAATTACTGCACAGTGAAAAAGCACTACTTCTCTTAAGATCACACTGAACAACTGCAAAAGCCAAATTAAATCTTTAAATAGGGTTGAGGTAATTATCTCTCCATGCACAGGCCTCAGAAATAACACCTGTGCCTAGTGGCTAAAGGTTGAATCTTTAATATGCTGCCTCTAATGTGGTTCTTCTGAGGCTGAAAAACCCTCCAGGCATTTTAAAGAACACCTCAGACTATTTCAAAGGCAAGTCACCGTCAGGTTTATCTACCAATTTAGAGATGCAAGTGGTCATTTCATATAGTATATTTATTTTCACAGTTTGATATGTCTGAAAATATAATACACTGTGATCTCAGAACCCATGATAAAATCATGCATAATTGAATTACATTTTGAAAGAACTAGGAATTGAAGACCCATGTGATTGCTGTTAGTCAATTAGATGATAATTCTTTGATTTAGTACAGAACTGAACTTGCATCCTTCCAGGTAAGGAGACACTTGTGAGGACAGACAGAAGATGAAATGGGATGACGGCTGTGGCCGTAGGCAATGAGCTGGCCTGACGATGTCATCTTTCTATATTTACTTTACATCTAAATTTACTTTTCTACAAGTCAACCGGCCCACCAGGAAAAGGTATTTTGCTTCTTGTTGTCAGTTCATCCCAGCCCGAGCTGAATGTTTAGATTGGCGTGTAACACAGTAACACACCTCGGCAGAATCAACATCTAAAAGCTGCTGAGAGTTAACAGGAAAAAGTGAGTTTACGAGATGCATGTTTATCTATGACTGCGCTTCATAGAGAGTCATTAAACACATCCGGCATGGAGCAGCAAATTTGCAGCATAATGTATCTGCTTACGTTTGTGTGTCCTGCAATATGAAAAAGCATGAGTGGGAGTTCTACAGTGAGGTCATTGTGTTTGTGAGCAAAGGGTGGGCTGACGGTGCAGCCCTCTGTAATAAAATTGAGTGGTTCAGGATTAGCCCGCTGTGCTGTGAGCATGCTTGTGCACAAAGAGGAAAGCTAACATTGCACATGACAACCCTTGCTGACCACCCACACACACACTGTACAATACCACCATTTAAAGCCCAGAACAGCAGTTACGGGTAAACAATGGTGAACATCACGGTGGATTAACAAGTGAAAGGCAGTGTTTGACATACTAATTGTGTAAACATTGGTTGGAAGGTGCTGATGTTACACTTTTAAACAGCTTTAATTTTGAGGCTAAACATAAAGGTGGAGGTTGTGAATGCTAAATAGATAATCCATCATCCAGTTGAGACCGTAATTGAGTATAAAAAGACTGACAAAATGCATATTTACTCAGCAGTGGAGAAGTGAGATACACTAGATTTAATGCAATGATCCAATCCCAAGAAAGACTAACAAACCACCATAGAAAGTAAGACATTATTTGGAAGGTGTGTAATTACATCCATAACAAAAAGTTTTGAGAATTAAATAAATATACATTTTTCACAGTCTGCTGCTTCAGTGTTTTTTGATATTTTATATGTTACATTGGTCCACTGAATTATAATTACAAGCATTTCATAAGTGTCATAAGGCTTTTATTGACAATTAAATTACGTTTATGCAAAGAGTCAATATTTGCAGTGATTTAAGACCTCTGCAATTCGTTCTGGCATGCTGTCAATCAACTTATAGGCCACATTCTGACTGATGGTAGCCCATTTTTGCATTATTAGTGCTTGTAGTTTGTCATAATTTGAGGGTTTTTGTTTATCCACCCAATTTTTGAAGATTGACCACAAGTTCTCAATAGGATTAAGGTCTGGGGAGTTTCCTGGCCGTGGACCCAAAATGTAAATGTTCCTTCGAGCAACTTAGTCTTCACTTTTGCCTTGTGGCAAGGTGCTCCATCATGCTGGAAAATGCATTGTTTGTCACCAAACTGTTCTTGGATGGCTGGGAGAAGGAGCTTTTTTTATGATTTTTTATTCATGGTTGACTGAGCCTATTCCCTTGATTGAGAAGCAACTCCAGTCATGAATGGTCTAAGGATGCTTCACTTTTGGTATGACACAGGACTGATGGTAGCGCACAACCTATCTTCTCTGGACAAGCTTTTTTTAGATGCCCCACACAATAGGAAAGGGGACAGAAAACTGCAGTCCTCAGCAGTCCAATCCCTTTTGCAGAAAATAAGTCTGTCCCTGATGTTTTTCCTGTAGAGAAGTGGATAAGTGGATTTTTGTCCTTATTGACACCAAGCCATCCTCCAAAAGCCTTTGCCTCACTTTGTGTGCAGATGCACTTACACTAACTTCCTGCCATTCCCGAGCAAGCTCTGCACTGGTGGTGCCCCAATCCCACAGCTGAAGCCTTCTTTAAAACAATTGAACCTTGATTATCCAATAAATGGTTGATTCAATGGTTGATTTAATGATTTGGCCTGTGAATCCCTTTTTGTGCAAAGCAATGATGACTGCATGTGTTTTCTTGCAGGTAACCCTGGTTAACTGAGGAAGAACAATGATTTCAAGCACCACCCTCCTTTTACAGCTTCCAGTCTGTTATTCTATAACTTGGGTATTAAGATAATTTTCATGGCAAAGAGGGACTGCAATTAATTTACATTTATCTGTTCACTCTTCATGACTGTCAGGAATTGTAGGACAAGGACGGTTTATTAGAAAATAAAAATAAAACTTCAAACATAAAAAACCCAGAGGGGGAAAAACAGAACCAACTTGACAAGACCTACTAAACTGGACAAGACAAGAAAACTCATAACAAGAGCTATGGGAAGAAAACGACAACGAAGCAACACAGGACAGAAAAAACCAAGGGATTAAATAAACACAGGAGGAAGGATAATTGATTGGGAAACAGCTGGAACAAATAAACAGGAGAACAAGGTGGGTGGGGTTCACAATGTCAAGACACGAACACAAGAAACAAGAGACAGCGCCCAACACGAAAACACAACATGAAAGCACGCGGCCGATGTAAACACGATCCGCTCGCTCCAACAATGCACAAAGACAAGAGAGCGCGCGGTTCAAGCAGAGCTCAAAACCGCGCCCACTCACATAACGCAGAGCGCGCAAGATCTAGCAATCACTCGTCTTGCGCACTCACAACAACGACGAACAGACAGGTGATGAATGTCCGATCCCCCGACACAAAACCGAAACTAAACAAGACCAATCTGGGGATCGGACATCATAACCCCGCACACAAGACGTTACACAGACAAAAGAGCGTCCGCACACAAAACATGAGACATTATGGTAGTGTCAGGGCTCTGCCACAACACCAAGAAAAGACTAGACAGAATGTGGCAGAACCCTGACAATGACATTCTGGAGAATATGCAAATAGACATCATAAAAAATGAGGCAGCAAACTTTGTGAAAATTACTATTTGTGTCATTTGTTCAGGGCTATATTTGGAAGGCAGTGCAGTATTCCTGAAAGACCAACCCAGAGCAATCTGATGATTGCTTAACAACAAGGCACTTTCCAATGGAAAGTACCTGCTCTTAGTTTACTTTCAATTTCTCAGATTATCATGAACTCTTTACTTTAAAAGCACCAGTTTCCCGTAACCCGATCACTGCAGTGACAGATTCTTTCCCTGTTGAAATAGTGGGATATCTTGAGGCTATGTATTTCCCAACTTGTAATTCTGGTGTAAAAAGAACACAAGCTTACACACCTGAGCTGTTTGTTCGCCCTCGGTAGATGTCATCATAAGCCTTCCACTGCTGAGTGACCTGATACGCATGGATAAAAATCACAAGCACCCCCACCAAACAAATTAGAGGAACCAGGGCGGCTGTACAGAGAGCAGCATATACATTTGGGATGAAGCACCTATAAAGATGACAAGACAGATAAAACAGAAAATGAACATTGTCAGTACACAATAAAGAGGATTGGTTGTGCGTTTGTATATTTAGCATTCCTTGAAAGAATGATGGACATGCATATGCAGTTTAATGAACGCTGTCTACATTCACTTCTGGACCACAAAAACACAAACTAAAGATGGATTCTCCTGAGATTCTCTCTTTTTGTCTTTATCTGACTCCTTTCCTTCTATCTAAAGAATTTTTTCTAGTCTTTGTTCTTTGTTTTTGTCTTGTATATAGTTATGAAGTCTCTGACTGGTATTTGGAAAGGGAAAGCTTTGGGAAACTCAATCTAGAGTAATCTTGTTATGACGTGATTTGTATCAAAATAAGCAGCAGTTGCATTCTGTTCACAGGCCTGGCATCTCAGACAGAATGTACAAACAGTGAGTACTCATTTCATAGCGCAGAAATGGCACAATGTAGCCATAATAGAATTCAAAGCATTTGAAAATAATATAGGCCATTTTTCACAGGACATCTGATTGTAATTGTAAAACACTGGCCTGGTGTAGTATAATATGCCTGTATATCTTCACACACACACGTCACACAAAAAACAAAAAACATTTTTCAAATAAGAAAGTTCTTTAGTAGGTAAGGTTTTTTATTGTTTTTATTTTTTTGGCGACGCAGGGCAGTGGAATTAAAAAACCCTGCAAGGTCTAGAGATTTAGAATGTGTCATGCGAAAGATACTGTAAAAGATGATAGATACAAGAACAACAGTGTATGTTTACTTAAAATAATAGTAGAAAGTAAAGTGCAAAAACATGTTCTGTGTGTTTGGTCAATTACAAAGCTCCTATCATAGGTTTATTTTCATTTAAATGACACACATACAATATTAGTAAAGATTTCTTGCATTCAAATTGTAGTTTTTAATGACTAAATAATAGTTTTTATTCAAGCTAAATAAACTGGTGTTAAATTGTTAAAATTAAATTGTTGTCAGAATTTTCACTAATTGAAATAAATCTGAAATAAAATGAAATATAAATATCAGATGAAAATGACAAATGTTGCTCAGGCAGAAACCAGAACATAGAAACATCCAAAAATGAATTAATAAAAAGAAGCACATAACAAACATTACTAGAATTTAAAGTAAAATTACAATGAAAACTAGAAAATAAAAGCTGATTAAAAATCTTAATAAATAATTTAATAGTATTTGAATAACACTAAAATATCACATTGTAATGCTACCTTGTGCCAATAGTGATGTAGCCAATTTATATTTATAAATATGAGGAGGTTTAATGTGTTTAAATCTGACCTTTAAACTAATGTGCTTCTATTACTACAAGCAGCGAATCCTCCCGGGCCACTGAAGCCCAATGGTACGAGAAAAGCGAGAACTGCGGTGGCCTGTTAGGTGAGGTGACATCATTTGTTTGTTCTTGGAAAGAGAGATGTTTGGCTTTCATGAGTCAGCTGGGAGTTTACTTGCTAAGAGCTTCTTTGAGACAGGGCGGAGAGGAGTGTCCTTACTCTTCTATAATCACTAGAGACTTGGCTGGGGTGAAACCGAACGTATATGTACACAGCACAGTCACAGCTTATGATCTCATAAACAAAGAGTCTAAAAATAGCAGCTTTCACAACTTACCAATAACAGACACTGAACATACACAATTTGGGACCCGTCCTAATTTAGGACCAGTTTGTTTGACATCACTACTCTACAGCATTTATAATGTAGTTAAGTTAAGTGTGTGTGTGAATGTGTGTGAAAAAGAGAACAGATATTCACAAACTCACAGATCTCCTTGCACCAGGCCATACACACTATGGATGCTCCATCCAAAACCTCCCAGCAGGACCACAACCATAATGATGATGACCAGAGCAGGAAGTCCCCAGCTGAGCAGGAAATAGAGAAGATAGCGTCTCTCTGTGTGCTCATCATTCATCACCAATATCTGCCAAAAGTTTATGGCCTGGGAAAGATTACAGAAATGTTACTAAATAAATGGAAACATAGCCGAGTTACAAACAAGCTTGATTCATAAAAAGACTAATATAAGATTAGACACCAAGAACCAATTACAAAAAGGACATCTGTTGGTGATATAAAATGGTATCTAATTTCAGTAACTACTCAAACTATTTTGACTCCTTGTTCAGTTAGTCTACTTTATTTTAGGCACTGAGGTTTTTCAGCTAAGAGTTCAGCATCAAAATTAAGTCCTGAGGTGGCATCCATCAGCATTAGCTCCATAAATGGATAGGAACAGCAGCAGCTCTGTTTTGTTGTGCTGGGAACTTGGATAAGAGATGAAGAGAAAAGAGAAGCTGGCAGGACATTGTATTAGTTTTTTGGTGTTCACAATCCCTCTCCAGCCTCTTTGTAATTATGGAAGAGGTTGGCACTATGCCATTGAGATTGGCCTGTCCCATAACTTCAATTGATCTGGCGCTTCAACCATGGCAGTATATGGAGTTTTTGGGATCTACTGGATGACTATTTTAGCACAGGCTGAAATACAAGTCCCTCTGCGAAGAGAGAAACTATTTGATCAATAGTTTAATTGATAAAGTATTTTTTTCAGTGCCCTTTAAAAGTGGGGGTGGAATATCTGCATTATTTCCATTGAAGGCTGGAATACACTGCAGACTTTTGAAACAGATTTGCAGGCAGGAGAAGCTGGTGCCAAAAGTGAGGACCAGTCAGCAGATTTCAGGGAGCCAGAGTTGATAAATCATGCATTGTACGATGGACAGTGATTGTTTTATCTTCAGAATTTGATTCTATCTGGTCTGACATAATCAAACATGTCTGATATTGAGCCAGTTTTAGAACTACAATTGTTTTTCATTTGTCAGGCATCTCATAGGAAGGAGGTGTCGAGTATGTTGTGTTCAGAATGTCTTGAATGTTTAGTGTCCTCAGTCGTTTAGTGTACGATGCCCAGTTTTTCTCGGTTACCATTTTCGATGTTGAAAAGTGTATGACACCTAGCATTTTACCATTCCTACAAATCTGTTTGGATTTTAAAAGTTGTGTAGTGCATAGCATCAAGTATTACAGCCTTGAGCAAACAAAGACCAAACTCACACTGTTTTATACCCAGATTTAGCAAAACAGGTACCAGCAAAATTTGCACTGAATGTAACTGATTCCCCACTTTGCAGTTTGGCAACGAATTCTAGGTTGTAGAACATGCAGCAGACAACCATAATCTGGATTGTGGGTGGTTAGGTTACTGAATAAGATGCAATCTTTTAAAATGAAATTCGGATCAGAGAAATTAAACAATGAGAAACGTGCAAATTAATTAGGACACCACATGAAGTGAAGTTGTATTACAAGCTGTTATGCCAGCTGTTTTGAGATAAAGAGAAGCACATGTTCAAATTATTCTCTCCAGGATGCAAATACTTTCCAGTCTGAATCATGATTTACCTTTCCCACCAAAGAAACCCTTCTATGTGATTTATTCCATGTGTGTTTTCATAAACTCACACTCACTTTGGCCCATCAACACACTTACACAAACAGTGTCATACAAACTGGCTTGAACTTTTGGCCCTACCACTATATATGGCCCCATCCACCTAAAACCTTGTAACTAGCCGGCTAATTTATTTCATGTTCTCTTGCATAATCTTTCAACACCAGTTCATCAAGTGCCAAGAAAGATTACATGCTCTATGTAAACTGCAAAGCCCCTTATGTTTTTCAGCGTCATTGAGGAATACAAGATAATCCCACTATGCGAGAAAAACAAGCCTTTGATTTCAACAAGTTAATTTTAGGTGCGAGGTTCCTCCAGGGTCAGCGCTCGGTCCTATGTTTTTTCAACCTCAGCTGCCACAAGAGCCCAGATGTTTGTGTTCTGTGTGGGTCTTTGGGAGATTAAAAGCCATGTTCTTTCTCATTGCATTAAGCATAGTCTTGTCAAATCCTGTTTTTCCTTGAGGAGAACACGACGATCTTCACAGTTATGAGTGAACTAATTTCCAGAGACTAGTTTCTGTGCTTATAAGAGATTACTGCATAAAGGAAAAGAAGCAGAGAGCAGACAAAAGGGAAACAGGTCCAGCAAGATTTATACAATGGATTTTCAAAAGGTCTATGTACAGCTATTGCAGGCATGCTGGAACACCTGGCTGCAAAACCTCCACCAGACGTATCTAACACGTAACTAACACATAGCTTGTTGCCCAGGTGAGTAACATATCAGAAAGCACATACTTTAAAATACGTTCATTAATTAGACTCAGTTCTGAGCTTACAATGAAAAGTTACGATGATCAAACACTAATGTAAAGAACACATCTGTATTTTAAATAGCAGAAATTTAATTGTCAAGAAGTGTTGTTCTTCAACATTTTTGAGCACATTTTGACCATTTGAATTTTTTATTTTGCTGTGGTCAATGGAAAAACTTGCTCAACTGACCACACAAGTATAGATGATAAAAGAGAAGTTTTACCTGGATGATCATCCAGCTGAACTGGCTGAGGTGGAAGTAATGGAAGAAGAGGCCAAGAGTAGCACAGCTTTCCTCTGAGAACATACGTCCCCGGAACGCAGACACCAGGAAACAAATCTGAGAAACACAGAGACACAGATACATCAGCAAAGGCACTGGGGACCTCATGCATACGGAATACACTCAGCAGAATACTCACATTACAACTAACTGAGTATACCTCTGAGGAGCATCTCAAAAGTCCAAGACTGTTCCTAAATCATTTATACTTATATTTTTTATGCATATTTGAAAAGCTGACACCGTCAGATCCTGACCAGACCTGTATGTGACTGTTACATCACACTGCAGAATGGACAGTATATATATATATATATACACACACACACATACATACACATTTACACACACACACATACAGTGGTGTTTGCTCCCTTCTTGATGTCCTATTGTTTTGCGTGTTTGTCACACAATGTTTCAGATCATCAAATACATTTAAACATTAGTAAAAGATAACGCAAGTAAACACAAAATGCAATTTTTAAATTGATGTTGTTGTTATTATGGAAAACTAAATCCAAACCTACATGGCCCTGTGTGTAAATGTGTTTGCTTAAAACACGAATAAACATCTTGGTTATGTTTGTAACCTTAGTTTCAACAAGAAACAAGACGCTGCATCAAAAACTCTGCATGACTACATTGTGAAGAACATGTGAAATCAGTGAACATGTGAACACAGCACACTATCTTCTGATAGGCTGAAGCAAGATGTTGACAGGCATGTAGTGAGTATGGTATGGGGTACACAATGTCTCATTCACTATTCGGGGAACAAAGGTTACTTATGCAATATCCACTACGCTCACAAGCAAATGATTGTCCGTGTGAAATCGTAGGACACACACGAGACACAAAGCACTTGTGACCCTGTGGTGGACCCCAAATCAAGGTTGTAAAACCTGATAAACGTGTGTGGTGGGGACCAACCTGTTGGATCACAAATATATTGGAAGGAAACTCCTAGCAGAAGAGCTTTGGAAGCAGCCATACCCCTGGTTGATTAGGCTCAGACTGCCAAAGGAGAGAACTGTGTGACCGACTCATGAGCAAGTGAGACAGCCACAACTAGCCACTTGCTCATAGTCTGCTTAGATGCAAAGGACCCCTTCTTGAGATACCCAAAACACACAAACAATTGTACAGATTTTCTTTTCTTACAGCTCTGCAGACATAGGCATCTAAGGCCTAACTAGATTAGTTTGTCCTGGTCTGGAGTATGGAAAGGAGAAGGACAGAGAGCCTGTAGCATGGTCTTAAAGTATTAGTAGGAACCTTAGGAACGTAACCTGGCCAAGGGTAAAGAAAAGCCTTTACCATGCCAGGAGAAAATTCCAGGCACAAGAGTGAAACAGAGTGAACATGTAAATGTGAGCATGTCCCAGGCCGGTACCCTTATGCAGGGCGCAGGCTCAGCCTCAAAGATAGTATCGCGGGTAGATCGTCAAAGAATCCCCAGAGGAGTTTAATAAACATCTAAGGGTTTAGTAACACTGTCAGGGTTCTTTCACTTCGGTCATGTTTTCTAATGTTTTGGTGACAGAGCTCCGACACTGCCCTTATTGTCTTGTCTTCGTGGGACTGCGCGGCTTCGAGTGTCTCGGGTGTCTGGTGTGCGATTTTGAGCCTTTGGTCTTGTTCAGTCTTGGTTTTGTGTCGGGATTCGGACATTCATGACCTGTGCGTTTGTCCTTGTTGTCCTCTACGTCATGCAAGTGGGCACAGTTTTGAACACACATTGGGTAGTAAACTGGATCCAGCTGACGATTATGACACCAGGAAGTGAATAATCTCCCGTTCAAGGCATAAAGTTTCCTCACACAGGGAGCTCTAGAGTGAAGAATGGTCTCAACAACCTCAGTTAAGAGACCTAAACTTAAGAGCTGAACCCCCTCAGAGGCCAAACCCACATTTTCCATACCTCTGGATGGGGTAGAGTTTCAACCCTTTCACCTGAGACAGACGGCCCCACCTAGGCGGAATCTCCATAGGAGAGCTGGACAGGAGAGATATAAGGTCTGCAATCCATATTTGAGTTGGCCAATATGGGGCAACCAGCAAGAGACTGACCATGTCTTGGAAAACTCTCTCCGGAACTCCCAGAAGCAGAGTGATCAGGCTGAAAGCATACGGTTGAAGAATTGTCCACGCCTGTACCATGGCATCCAGTCATTGTTTCGAGTGAGGCACAGAGGTCTTCTTCTACTCTTCCAAAGTTCTCACACAGGAGGTCCACCACCTTGGGGTGGAGCCTCCATTTACCAGGCCTTGGCCCCTGCATCGGCAGGATGTCTGTTCCCTGATTTTGATACCCTGACATGTACATAGCTCTTAGCAAGAGTCATTTCCCTTGGGCCCACAGGAGAATCCAGTGTGCCAATTTACATAGAGGGGGAGAATGTGAACTCCATGGTGGTTTAAATAGGAGACCACCAAAGTGTTGTCCGTACGTACAAGCATTTGGTGGCCCCTCAGGTCTAGGAGGTAGTTCTTCAGTGCATAAAACAGCCAACATTTTCTGGCAATTTATGTGCAATGAGAGATGATGGCCCCACCACAGACCCTGAGATGAGCAACTATTCATGATCGCCCCCCAGCTGGTGAGGGAAGCATCTGTTCTTAGCATAACACAATGACAAGGAGCTCCCAGCATTGGTCCCTGGGAAAGAAACCAAGAGTTTCTCCACATAACTAGATTACAAAGTCATCGTCATGAGATTTTCGTGGAGCTGTTTTTTTTGTTTTTTTTTTGCGGTTTTGAGCAACCACCGTAAGGTTGTCATGTACAGAAGTTCAAAAGGTATCACATTGGACACAGCTGCCATCAGACCCAGCAGTTTGTGAAACTGTCTGACAGTGGGTGTAAGAAGTGAGAAGATACGAGCTGGGGAAAGATGCACCTGCATCGTCCCTGAATCCCAAAATACCACTAGGAATGTAGTGCTTTGAGTGGAGACAAACGCACTCTTCTTGGTTTTCAGCCTCAACCACAACTTTCTTGATTAATGATTTAGTCAGCCTCTCGAGACTGGACTCTACTATTACTTAAGTGATCACCTTGGTGGCCTGAAGTGGCAAGACAGCAGGGAATACCCGAACTGATTACTCTTTTTCTCTTCTTGCTCTGGGACCCTCCTTAGAGTGAGTGCAAGGAGCTTGTTAATGCCCCAGAACCCTATAGGTGAAAATGAACACACCTGTTTACTATGGCATTTTACAATGTGTTTATACAGTATTTTTTTTAAACAAACATTGTGTGACAAACACACACCATTTACACAAAGTGCTTACTGAAATAGCAGAAGCTAGTGTGTTGTGTTTTCAGGTGTGCTTTAAAATTTCCTGGTCATTGACGTCACCCGCCTATGATGTTCCATTACACCATTGGACTGATTTCAAATGTGCTTCACAATGTAGTCACGCAGAAGTGTTCCCACAGTGTTTTAACGCAACGTGAGAAACTTAAAATAATAAGAAATCAGAACGGGGCAAAAATGTTTTCACACCACTGTATATACATGCGTGTGTGTATACATATACATACATCTACACATACACACACACACACACACACACACACAAAAACAAAAACATGCATGCATATGTATTTCATTCCTATATATTTATACACAAATTTATACACATACATATATATTCTAGCATTTACACTTAAAATAAGTAATAAATTGCATTTCTTTTTATATTTCTCTATTTCTTCAATGCCGATATTCTCATAGTTGACCTTAAAATCAATTTTTCTATTTATAGTTAACCAACTAGATGTACAGCCAATATACAGTTCAGGGACAGCGCAAAACATTTTCAAACAAAAACAAATGGGCTGTTTCACCTTGTCTGTGACCTGTCATAACTGTATTCGTGGACACATGTGGACAGCACTAGGTAACGGTCTGGTCCATGAACAGTGTAACCCTTCCAATACAAACAACACAGTATTTTTCAACTAAACTGAGAATCCCTGTTGGGAAACTCAAATTAAGGGGAAACTGTCTACGGAAAACTTATCCTGGCTGCTGACTGAAGGGAAATGTGGAGTCATTACAGTCATTACATTAAATGAGGTACTGTTGGGATAAAAGTAAGGAGGGCAGCGAGTGGTGTGAAAGGGACGCGTCAGTGCAGGAAGGAAAAGAGAGTTGGAAAGTCCATAGTGTGCAGTGTCCATCGGGTGCATGCTGGGAAGCGTGACTCTGGGTAGTGGCGAGCTGGCGTGGACATGCAGTAATGGTGCCAAAAAAGCTCTACTAAATGTGTGTTAGTTAACAAGGTCATGGTAAAATCTCATAAACAAACTCAAATAAAGCCTCGCAAATTTGGACATATTAATTCACGGTTTGTCATCTCATTTAATTTTGTGACCTATATTTGCTTTGTATAAAAAACAGTGACAATGTGGCAATGTTTTTCATATATAATAATTCAATATTTTTAGAACACAAATATTAAAGGTTATTTTGAGGTTAATGCAAATCCTTTTTGGATTTGTGATATTTGCACTTATTAATGAACCCGACTTTCTGAAGGTTCATGTGACACTGATCCTTCTGCACATTACTTTGAGGGAACATTATTGTTCCTAACTTTTCTAAAACTCATTCAATATGGTACTTGTGAATATCACTATTATAAGTTACCCAGCAACGATATTGTATACATTTCACACGATTGTGTTGAGAACTATAGCCTCCATAGCCTTGTGTTACCAAAAACAAAAATAGTGCGAAAGAAAAAAAGATTGAGAAGTTTGTTTATGGCTTCAGTTGCAAGGATTGGCGGTCTGCTTAGCAAAGGGTCAGTTGGTCGTCGTCTTCTGTGTCACAGTACAAATACCCTATCACATTCAAGCTAGAAACTTATTACAGACTCTAAAGGGCCACCTTCATTAATGCACACTGAGGCAAAGCCCATGTTTTTGTTCCTGTAGTCATCCCTAGGGCACACACCCAGATGAGTATACATGGAGAAAATCTGTTCAGGTTTCCATTCAACATGATCTGCTCACAGACACGATCACATCAGTAATACTATATGGTGATGGCAGGAGCACCATCCCCCCTACCCTAATAACCTTTCTGGATGGTTCTCTGGCCCACAATTGATCCCACTGCCTTATGTAACTAAAGACATTCAGAAAGACTACTGGACATGAGCTAAAAGTAGCAGCTGTAAGTCAGTTCATCACAAACAACCCATTCAGATCATACTTCAATCTACATCGGGCTTATCACAGGCCTCTAGCCAAACATTTGTCTTGCAGTAATGTGCATGAATACCAGTGGTTCAAAATAACAAGGAATGACATTTTAGGAAATGCAGTGGAGTGAAAATGATTTTATGCTTTGGAATGTAGTGAATTAAAAATGTCTAAAAAAAAATACTCTTGTAAAGTACATGATACCTGAAACATTTACATGAGCATAGAAGTAAAAAAAAAAAAAAACTTTACATTCTATCACTGATGAATACAGGAAACATGGCTCAGACTTAACAGCTCCTTATTAATGAGACATCAGCACCCCCGTCATGCGAAACCTGTGGCCTCTGATGACATAATAAAAGCTGTATGGGGGATGGCGGTTCATTCAGGGGCTTGAGATTGGAGAAGGGTGATAGAGAGCTACAGTGGAGATTAGAGGACACTGTGTCTGGGACCTGTCTGGTCTGGAGTCAGTCCTCAGGACCTGATATACTTGACAATGTGAACCTACTTATCCTTTCAATACAGTCACTTAAGCCTGGAACAGTGAATGGTAATAAAAGACCATTCAATCCGATACATGTTGTTTACATAGCACAGATGTAGTTGCGCCGAGCTGTACATAAACAGTAAACAGTGCAGAACAGCTAATATTATCATTAGCTGAAAAGTTGTACAAAACAAGAAACATCTGAACAAAAGCTTTTTAGAGACTTTCATATTTTAACAAGTAAACAATAACATTTTTGTGTGGAACAAAAAATATATTTACTATTTACTCTAATACATTTATAATAAATAGGGCAAAATGTCTATTACAAATTGACAAATTGGCAACTGCATAATAATACTAATAAAGCTTAAATAAGATTAAATATTTAATTTATTTGTTAACAAGGTTGTATTATCCCCTTTTACAAAATCTTGATTTTGTTTTTGGGCTCTACAAGAATAGGTCTTCATGCTTGAATGTTTAAACAACACATTATTTTTACAAATTTTCCACATATTTTACATTGTTGCAGAACATCTTATCCCAGTCTGTCAGTAATGCTCTGTTTAGTTTCTTGTCTCTAAGCCATTCCTACCGAAAAGCACAATGTGCTCTGATTGGTCAGTGGACCAGTGTGTTCTGATTGGTCAAGAGCTTCAAGTGTGTTTCGGAAAAGTCAGTACCCTTACCATAATCGTGATTTTCAACATATTACTAATACAACTCAACTCACGGATCAGCCCTTTTTTTTGTGAATGTTCTGGATGGGAATTTTTTAAATGAGGAATAATGTGACATGTACAGAAGAAATTTGAAGACTAAAGTCGAGGCATCCAAAACTCATTAACTTCTTGTGAATATTTTGCAAATGGCACTGTAACATGCTGTAACATGCAGGTCAAAAAGAAGGAATGAATGAAAAAATGCCAAAATGTTCTCCAAGATCAATTGATGAGAATCTCTGAGCAGCTTGTCATTACGAAGACTGAGAGATGAGTCACTCACAGTATTATCAGCTTTCTAATGACTGTGCTGGATTAGTACCAGAGAGTCCAAATGCCCAGAGAGAAATGAGCTATTTGGTTTATTGTTTGGTTGCATAATTACAAATTACATATCTGTCTGCCCTCACTAGGTCTATGAACCAAGAAAAAATACATTGAAATGTAAATTATCTGTAAAAAAAAACCCACATCTTATATATATATATATATATATATATACACACACACATACACATATACTATATATACATATACTATATATACACACACGCACACACATATATGCAGTTTAATTCAGCTAAATCTGTTATGTCTTAAATTGTATTTAGATAATTTTGCAGAAGAAAAAAAAGAGTAGAGATTGTTTATGAACATTTAAAATTATTTTATAAATTATTATACTATTATTATACTCCTTTCAAGCATATCATGCAGTGCATTTAAATAATTAACAAAAAATATTACAACTTTTTTTTGTGAGTTGCTATGGTAAGAAAGTAGCTGTAAATGTAAAAAAAAAAAAAAAATTATATATATATATATATATATATATATATATATATATATATATATATATATATATATATATATATATATATATATATATATATATATATATATATATATTTATATATATTTGCAGCCAATTCACAGCTGACTTGGAGTCTCTGCAGATAAGTCCTATCCGAAGGAAGTTACTGAGCTTAAAATAGCCATACACCATGCATTAAAAACATTATATCTCGACTGACAGGCAGATGACTGGGGAACCAGGCATATTAAGTGAGAATGACAGCCCAGCTAGAAGCAGGAGAGTAAAAGCTGATCTTCAGCAGTTGCTTTGGATTTTAAAAAAATCATACAAAAATAAACTGAAGGACAAATCAATATAAAACAACATTAGTGGTTCAATAACCTATGCATTTGCTTTATGCATGTCATTGTCCTTACACAATCTTCTATATCAGCCCAAAGTTTTGTTTTCTTGTGATCACATTTTCCTCCTTTTCAAGTGTCTGATGCTGATCTTCCATCAGTATATATTAAGCTTAAAAATGCCATATGTTATATCTTATATCTTTTTTTAGGTCATGCAGGATGATGTGAAGGTAAATAATGATAATAATAATAATAATAGGTGGTTCTATGTGATCTTTTAAAACAAAAACTTCTGTAAAATGTTTAATGTGCAAGTGAATTTACAAGTTATTTTATTTCTGAGAAGCAGGTACTGTAAACACATTAATCTATGCATTAATCTTTGCAGTGTACTGTACTCCAGTCCTGTACTCCATCTGTGTGCCATGAGTTCTACTATATATAGATACTGTGTTAGTCCCAGATGCACCTCCCCCCTTTTCTAGAGTTGAATATAAAGGAGACAAGCAGTCTGTGGCCTCAAGGTAATTTCCACACATATCAGTTAGATAGGTAAACCTCAGCCCCAGCCCCACAGGCCTACATACTGTGTGAAAAACACATGTAAAAACATCAGCAATGATATACAGTAAATCACAACATAAATCACTCAAACAACTAAGAGAGAGACAGCTACGTTGTTTCCTGCCTTGAGGATGCATATGTATTTGTCATCAAACAGCGAGGAAGATATATTATGTGAGCCGTGCTGGCAAAATGAGTAGCAATATACACGGGCTAGTTATGACCTACAGGCAAAACAAGTTAAAAAAATATTGAATTTGAGGTTAACAAAAATAAGTTCTTAAATCTCAATCCTCCAAATAGTAATTAAAAAACTAAAAGCATCTTAATTTGTACGTTTACTGAGAGGAGTAATTTGCCTTCGTCCATGAAAATTGCTGTTTTTCTCTGCTTGCTTTTCGACGACTAGTGCTTCCCCTTAGCAAAAATTTGGTATCAACTTTGGGAATTTTCATAGCGAATGGCATGAGACACATTTTATGAGACACAATGAAAAAGTATTTTCAAACTGAAGCATATGTAAACAAAATGATCTTCCTCGTGCTGACTGACACGACGTGCGCACAAAGACAGTGCACAATCCTGATATACATTCAAAGAGTTACATATTCTGAGATAAGTGCAAGCCTTTGAGCAGTTTTTTTTTTTACTTTGAGATGCAAGTTACTATTAGAGATTTGAGCACGCTTACAGACAGTGATGCTAGTGGTGGAGCAGTGGGAACACCCCATGCTGCCTCATTCCTTCACTTCATGTGTTCGTCGAAATAAAAGTGTTTGCGTGATCAAAAAGATTGCATGTGCGTGCGAGGGATTTAAATGAGCTTGCGGGCTCCCTTTTTTCACGTATAGAACTGTTATCTGCTTGCGGATGTAATTTAAGTGTGCGCAAACATTAGTTTTGAGCTCGTTTCTTTTTTGGCATGAATTTGCCTCCAATCCCAATCTTACATTTAACCTTTTGTTGCGTACGATCACACCGGTGTGATTAGAACAGTCAGTGCACGTTGGCTGGCGCTGATCCAGAGACGGACGCGCTCAGAGCTGGTCATATATCAACTACTCCGTGTTTTCAACCGTGTACCTTTATTGTAGGTTTCAGACATTTAAATACTCATAAGCACTCGCAAAACAATGCATTTACAGTTTGAAAAATGCACACTGATGTCTATAAAAGCGGAAATAATTTGTAAAATTTCAAATTGACTAGTTTTATTCATATCACATACACATTGGATAGGTAACTATAAAGTTCACTATATTAATCTCCCACTTTATCTGACACTTTTGAGAGAAGTGACTGAATTTACGTTTTGTAAATCAGACAGATTAGATTGTCTGAACTTCTGTGCAAACTAACACACCGGCAACAGTCGCGCACATGCCTATATCATCTTTCTCGAAGGTAAGAACATCCTTTTGTGTGTGTGTGTCTATAGCAATTAAAAACATGTTTTTTCAATTGTTATTAACACTAATAAGGGAGTTTTTTAGAGGGCCGGAACAGATTAATTTTATTTCTGCTATTTCTTATGGGAAACAATGATTTGAGATACGAGCAACTCGAGTTACGATTATGCTTGTATCTCAAGGTATCACTGTATCTATCTTGGTGAGTAGTCACGCAAAATGATCTCTTATGTCTTAGTGAACGTTTGGTAACATTATAATAGATCCATGCATTACAGTAGGCCTTAATATACATGCTGTCTATTTCATTAATGTTAATCGATTAAAACAATTATGGTATTATGGAAAAAAAAAATTGTTGAACGTATATTTTTCCTGTAGATATTTTGTTTTGACAGTGCCAAATTATTACCAGGGGTTTTATGGTATGGTTGCTGGGTGATTTTGTTTTGGAACCTTCATAAAAATGTAACTAGATTTTTCTCAAAATAGACTTTGCTGACTTCAAACGGGTGTAGCGCATTGTTTTTTGTCTGAAACCAACAAATCATACATTATTTTGAAGGTTTTTAATAGAGAGTGTGATAATAGCAGTAACTCACTTTTGAAAATAAACTCATTTTGCCAGCTTGGGTCATATATTTAGCTCAACGTGTGGTATTTGTCACTGTATCGAATAATGAAGAAATCTCTCTTGCACTAATGGTAGATATTTGGATGATGACAAGAGTGCTTTTGGCATCTTCTCTGAAAAGGACTAAGTTCCCATATACTAGAGTAAAACTGTTATGTATGCACAAAAAAAAGTATAATGCCATTAACATGTTTTTTTTTTTTACAAGATAAGCACAGTACATGCATGCCATGATTATGAGTCATTTTTTCCAACAAGTAGAACAACAAAACACTGCATCATTGTCTATAGAAAAACAACAAAACAAATGTCATTGTTGTGAGTCAGTATTCTCCTCCCAGCATTTTAAATTATATAAAATAGGGTGAATTTTGTTTATTTCTATTTAGGGAAAATATACGTGTTTGTATTTGTTAACTTAATGCTGCCAGCTATCACTCTAACTGACAAATCCAGTTAAACTATTCAGAAACTGTTTGTCTGACAGAAAAAATATGGATCAAATTTAATAATAAATAATAATAATAATAAAAAAGATACAGGCACTTAAATAGCTTTTATGTGTGTAAACATATACATTATGTGAGTGTGTGTGTGTGTGTGTGTATATATATATATATATATACACACATACACACACACACACACACACGCTTGCATACATACATGCATATACACACACACACACACACACATTTATTACCATAATTTTAATCAGGAGCATTATTCCCCTCAAACGCTGAATCTCCAGAAGGAAAAACTCTATTTGAATGATTATTAAGCAGCATCTCAGAGGGTCAATATGTTCCTCTCACTGATCAGCTGCTGATGTTGACTTGGCACAGGGAGCTAATAATAGCACTGGCCAAAACGATTACATCACCGACAGAGAGGGAGAAATGAGTCACGTCAACCAGACCATCCGAATATTCAATGTGTCATTCATAACACCAATCTTGTTCTCAATCGCCCCTTTTTCTTTTATTCTCTCCCCCTACTTTCCTTCCCACCCCCATCCACTAACAGCTACCGGTCTAAACTAGCTGGTTCCAGATTCAGCAGCATTGTGGGTGTTTCCTTAGCTGCTTTTGTTCAGTGAGAACCAAGAGCATAAACATCTCAAAAACATCCACCTTCATCTCTTCTATGATTCCTTCTTTCTGTCTTCATTCTCATCTGGCAAGATCAGTCATCGCTCATGACTGGGCTTTCCCCAAACTGTCAGGTCTGATGGGAATGGTTTTTTTTGCATAGAGTTCAGTCATAGGACGCAATTACGTGTGTGTGCGAATATGTACTGTATTAAGATGAGACTCCTGAAGAAAAGGTGTCATGCACTAATAGGTATGGAACGTGTCTAGTGGGAAGGCTTGATAGACCTGATGTGTGATTCACATTGGTGCTGCTCAGCCATGAAGAAATATCAAGAACGTTAGATGTGGAGGCAACTGAAAAAACATTTCTAAAGGAAATTTGTCAAGACTAAAAAAAAATATGAAAAAGTTGTTTATACAAGCTGACGAAAAAGTTTAAAATTTTTAATTATTCAGCAATTTTAGGTCTCCCAAAGTTTTATGACTGATAAAACATTAAATAAACTCAGTCTAATTAAGTCATTCTAATTAGGAGAGTTAATTAGGCATTTGTGTTAATTGAAAAAATAAAAGTAATGTGAAATGAGCTTTATTAGTCTCAACATTGTTATTGCAATTAACATTTGGTTCAAATAATCCAATGCTATTTTGGATATTTATGCAATGTTATTTTGTTATGAAACACATAACTCCCACTAGATACCAAAACTTTATATCAGAAATCAAACTGACAAACACACAGACCATTGATGTCGACTAGGGCATTATTACACCCTTAACATTAATCCAGCACCTACCCCCTTTTTCTTTTGTTCATCATTATATTTCAAACCGCATGCAAGCTCTTTCAACAGTGGCAGTGAGATCTATCACATCTTAAATGTCTTTACTATCACTTTCGATCAATATAACGCATCCTTGCTGAATAAAAGTATTACATTCATAAAACAAATCTTACTGACCCCAAACTTTTGAAAAGCTGCGTATTTTTTTATATTACGTACACTTTGAATAAATGCCATTTTAAAAATCAGTTCAAGTGGCTTTTACTTTAAAAACAGCACAAGCTCACTTGTCAAGCACTTACATTTAAAGATATGTTCATTGAGAAAAAAACTAAATGTTACTAAAGATATTGAAATGAATTTGGAAAGTGGTGGGAACTTCAGTCATCCTTTGAAATTGAAACTTCAGCTTTATCATACTTTGAAAACCTTCTTGAAGTGTCTGAGTGCAATGAAACTAAACAAGCTGTGTCCCTCATGTCTAAATTCACAGACACAGTGTGTTGCTGTTGTCACAAATCTCCTAGCTACCTGATACCACCACGGCTCTCTCCTCTTCAAAACAACACATGCTATCATTTGTCTGACGGCAGAATCTGGTGAACAGAAGAGCTGGCCTCAGTGCTGGCTATGGTGCTGACACGCTTCAGGTCAAAGCGGACACCACCATCCAGCCAAAATAAAAAAGGGCCATGGGAACGCAGTCATAAACAGACCTTCAGAACAACGATGGCTAAAAAGATTTAAATGATCTTTTTTTAATCAGGACAGCGGCACAAATCCTTTAAAAGAACAATGATGATGGACACATTATTAATAAATTAATACTGCTTGAAAGTGAGAAAGTAGAAACATCCAATGCAGAAAGATATTAATTAATGATCTCATAATACTTTCTTTAATCACCAACTGGGAGATTCATTGTAAAGCACTTGAGTTTTTAAAGGCTTTGAATAGAAAGAATAACTTGACAAGCAGAGAGACACAGAACACGCATTAAAGGCTCAAATCATGAGAACCTCACCTTGAGATACCCTTCCTGGGGTTTACTAGCTCCTATCAAATCCAGATCCACATTATATCATTATTTATGTATGAATGCTTTGAATAAAATAGCTTAAATGGTGCCAGACTGTGGAGCCACACTTTCTCAGATTATTCTAAGGTTTTTTCTTCCATTCTGAAACATCTTGAGGAGTTTCTTATTTTCACAAAACACAATCAAATAGTTTAGATGTGATAAAGGGCCTTCTATATATATATATATATATATATATATATATATATATATATATATATATATATATATATACACATATATGATTAGAGTGAAAATAGTTATTTTAAATTGTATTACATTGTTATGTTAATGAATCAAATGAATTACTTTTCAAATATTAAAAAATCTCACTGACCTGTTACAATATAATCTGGTGCTCAACAATAGAAGGCCCTTTATCACACCTAAACCATTTGATTGTGTTTTGTGGGCTAGGATGTTTTTACAGCTTTTGCTTGCTCATATTCTAGTAAATATGAATATGTGAGAAGTGGAGCTCTCAACGTTAAACATATTATAAATGTCGCCGGGGTTCAGTGAGTGAAATTATTTCCATGATATTGATAATTTAGTTTTTCATGAGTTTGTTTTTTGGCTACTGTAGATCGTTTTAGTTTGAGAATAGAGCTATAGTGACCCCTACAGCCACAGTACAACAATACGACTTCTTTGAAGACCAGTGCTGTACAGTTACTACATGATGTTTAAACAGTTTATCATAAGGATAAAGACTGCTGACAGTTTGTTTGGGCTCATCTCCATGCAGACTGCACACAGTCACGCAGTCAAAGAGCAGTAACAAAAGACCCAAAATAGGCCTGAAGTTTAATTAAATGGCTGTTGATGGTTTCCTTCCTCGCTTATCTGACGGCACATCCTGAAGCTTCTTGGAAATCTGACAAAAGTCTGGAACCTCTATCTACTGTTGCTTTCAGTACCCTGGGTTCTGACCTTGTAATGTTTACACACGTTTCACAAAGTGGAAATGCTTAATTAGACCACAGTCAACATACAATTTGGATGTACCGCAACATACGTGTTGATTCCTCATGGTCGACACCAAGTCATTCTCAAATTGAACTTCAAAACTATTACCTGCACATGTGACCAAGTGATACAATGCAATTTAACTTGGGCACAGGCAACTAACTTTTCCCGCACTGACCCTCATTCTTTCCAAAGTCAATAAACAAACAAAGAGACAGCTCATCAGGCAAATCATTGCCTGTCTCACCCTCCAAAGTTCAGGCCAAATTAACTATTCATGCTTCCCAGGTTTCCAAAAATAGAGCATCCAAGCTCTCAGAGTCCAGAGGTTATCCTGGAAACATGCTGATAGCCTACACTGATAGGACTGCCCTGGTTGAACAATAAACCTGAACCACGTTAAGAGTTGATTTGACAGACAGGCCTTAAACACATGATGAAGTGGAGTCTATGGACAATAGGTAAAGATGGTAGGAGAGAAAATGCTAATTATCATTAAGTGCTTACACCGTAAGTACATACATGTAGGTTTTTGCATGTTCTTTTTTTGGGAGGTCAACTGTAGTTAAATGTTATATGCTAAATGTTATTGATGTTGTCCAAACATTAAATTAAATTAATTGCGTTTTAAGTTAATGCGGTATGCAAAAAGCAGCCATAATTATTATAAACAGAACAACTTTACTGCACTCACATATGAATGTGACACTTTTAAGATCATGCAATGTCAGAATTAAGTTTTTATTCTGTTCTCATGTGTTTCTGATAAGTCCTGATTAGTCCATACTTTTTTCCGCAGGTTACTGAATGCATTCACCTGTCAATCACTGTTTCTCACTGTGTATTTAAGTCCTTAGTTTCTACAGTTCACTGTCTGGTATTGTCTTTATTTCGTGTGGGTTTGTGTTAGTTTTCACGTGTGATCGCCAGTGTGTATCTTTGTGGATTAATAAAGAAGAGTTTGTTTGGATTCTTCTGCGCTGTCTATTAACGGTGGGCCAAAAGGTTTAGTGTGCAGTCTGCATGAATGCTTTTTAGAACTGTGCTAAAGGCCAACTCTCTGCTCTGTTTACAGTTCTTTTTTGGTAGGAAATAAGGTGTTTCAAGGCCTGATGTGGGTAATTTTGGGTTCATCACCTGGTAGATAAACCCAGTGCTGGGAAGAAAAAAAAAGTGGCATTGGCCCAAGTTTCCAGGAGGACATAGTCTAAGCACACAAACGAATCAAACTACACAACAGATGATGACAGACTTGCAATGCAGTATTTGGTCTAAAAACAAAATGTCAATAAGATGTTAAAATCATGAATAAAACTAAATAACAGCTCACACTTGCATAATGTCAGAAATGTTTTGTTCGGTTCTGTTCTGAAGGAAGCAAGAGTGGTTTATGCTAATTAAAAGGAACAATCCCATTGGAGGAATCTGTACGAAAAGTGGCACAATAATAGTTAATGGGTCATCCTGTGACTTTTTACTGTAGGTAACAGTTCACTAACCAACCCCTCACCCCCTCATTTATTTATTCTTCTGTCCAAAATTTAAGATTAAGTAAGATTTCTTAATAATTTTGAAATAAGTATTTTATGTTCAGCAAGGCTGGATATACTTGATCAAATATGCAGTAAAAAAGTAACACTTTGAATAACTTTTTAAAATATTTTATGTATCAATTATAAAGTAATCTGACTGTAAACTGAACTTTACTCCAGTCTTCAGTGTCACATGATCCATCAAAAAAATAATTCTAATATGCTGATTTGCTGCTCAAGAAACATTTATTATCAATGTTGAAAACAGCTGTGCTGCTTCCTATTTTCAGGATTCTTTCATTAATAAAATGTAATCACTCTTAATTCTTGCTGAAAAAAAGTATTAAATTATTCTTCAAAAAACAAACAAACAAAAAGCATTTACTGACCCCAAACATTTCAAAAGAAGTGTAGCTTATTTTAGTTTAAGTTTAAATGACATCGGTTTTGTTATTTCCAGGATAGTGTAGAAAAGTAATCATAATCAACTAAAGTATAACAGAAATTACCCAGCAGTCGTGTAACTCCATAGAAAGAGTACTGCATGCATCCAATTTCCACGGGCCCACGTACAGACCTCAGTCCAGTTTAAGCCAGAATTTCTGTAATGGATGCACTGTTGATCTGAATAAGCATGTCCCTCCTTGGCATTTGAGTAAATTAATAGACATGGGCACAATTTAATTACAGAGGGAGAATTCTGGCCTCTCAAACACCCCCTCCTGCCATCTTTTGTAATCAGATTGCATCGTGGGACCATCAAATTGTTTAGATTCACGAAGCAGTGTGAGTGTGTGTGTTTATAATTGTGTGTGTATTTCAGTGCTTGGAAGAAGTAGCAAACTGGCGCACACACACATACACATACACACACCTAAAACACAACAGGAAGAGGGCAAAGGGGAGGTTTGAGAGACCCAGAGATTTGCTTCCTTTTGCTTGACTTTCTCACAGGCATTGTAATGCTCTCCCAGACATTTTGACGTCAGACAAACCAGAAGTGTCACTTTCCTGCTTAGACTGAATGGACATTACCCGTCTCAAATTCAGCTCCCACGACCAGCTGAAAGAAAACTCTTGAAGTTTAAAAACATGAATCATAGTTACATTAACAGGCTTATAATGATTTGCATCCAGTCTCCATTACTATGCCCATGACAATTATAAATAACAGAAAACAACAATCAAAGCTTGCTGGTCATAAACTTGAGTTCAAAAGTTTGGGGAAAATAAGAAAAAAAATTAATCAGCAAGAATGCATTTAATTGTTACAGAAAAAGACAGTAAAGGCATTTATAATAATTTATAATTATAAACATTGATAATAATATAAAAAAAATGCTTCTTGAGCTTTAAATCAGAATAATTTCTGAAGAATCATGTGAAAGACCTTTGAACAGTTTTATGTGCTTTGCAGCTGAACCTGACTTTACCAAGTGCAACATGTTCCCGGAACATCTTTGTTTGTTGATCCTAGAAGAACATTCCAATCAACCAATCAAATCTGAGAATCAAGTTTACAGTTTAGGTTAAGTTTAGGCTTACAACCAGGGTTAAGTGCTTCTACATCAGTTTTACTCAGACGGTCTGTTTTCACTGTTGCACAGCAGTTTCCAGTCTGTGAGTGGATTGTGTTTATTGCTTCGAACAACTTTAGTTTTTATCTTTACTTGATGTTTATGTTGCTTAATATAACAGACACAATTAGGTAGTATAAATACAATTGTGATTGTCACATCAATCTGACATTGCCAGCTTTAATCTAAATCGCTAACACAACACGTTAGGATTGCATTAGCTTGTTAATCTGCCATCCATTCTCTCTCACACATTTTACAAGACTGGCATACTACTGTGGTGAGTCGGATCAGTCAACAAACATTGTCAATCTCATGCCATCTTCTCCTGTTTTTGTCACTTGCACTGCCTGCCACATGTATAGCATAGCTTTCTCTGTAAGCGGACAGGGTTTCACATATGATAAATGTAGGCAGATAGTCAGGTTGACTGAGAAGATTTCAGAATTAGAGACACTTGTCCAAACTTTAATCGCAAAGGCTTTATATACTGCTTTGAAAGCGACAAGCTTAGTGAACTCCGTACATTGTTTGGATCTGATTGTAGAGCCTGTGCATTGGGTGACAACTAGGTTACTAAGTTGCAGTTCAAAACATAGCTGTGAGAGCCACATAGTTGAGGTACATAAGCATCACCATGTGACCTTGATCATGTGAAAAAAATCATTGCCCCTCGAGGAAAACATACTGGTCCTGAGTCACCACTGAAGGGGTAACTCATGCGCAGCAGGCTAAAAGGAAGATCGTTGGAAGCTGCTGCCACCAGACCCACTAGTCTCTGGAACTGCTTCACAGTGCGTGACTGGTCTAGGGATATTTATTACAGCCTTTAGGACTGATTTGATGTGTGCATCAGAACCCAATCCCCATTGCACCTGGTCCTCAGAACTAGAGACAGCACACCTTTCTTCAGCCTAAACCTCAATATTTCAGTGTAAACGAGAACGACTAAATGATTAGACTAATCTAATATCAAGAGATTGTCTATGTAGTTCAGTATGTGAATGCCTTGGGAAGGAGCTAGACGTAATAGAAGATCCTGATATTGGTATACCTCCCCCCAAAAGCAGAATCAGGGACTTCCTGAGGATATATGGCTGCCAAAAATCAGTCCTCAGAACTGATCTAGAGCAATTAGCCTGATGTTTTGAGCCTATGCTGAAGACTGAGGCATTCAGCAGACAAAGATCCAAAAGCCATCCTTTGATGGAACGGTGAAGTAACAGCTGCAGAAACCTGATTCTCTGTCTGGAAGTGGTGCCTTTTCTATGGCCCCTTACTCCAGCAGAGCTTTTACTTCCTGTTCCATAACCAGAGTCTGCTCATGGCTACCACTGTGGGTAGAACCCCATAAGTCTTTTTGGGCTAAATCCAATGAAGCCCTCTATATAGTGAGCAGGACCTAATATGAAGGTTTGCCAGAAGTATCTCACACTGCCAGAAATTCTACAAAGGGAACCAGTCTCTCGAGACAAGTCTATGGTGTTTCCTGAGCAACCAGCTTGGTGCCTTGAAGTGGTGCACTGGCAGGAAACAACCAAACTAGAATCTCAGGGGCTCTCCTAGCTGAGGACCGCTGCGCCCTAAAGCAAACAAAGTGGCAGGGTTGGCAAAACAGCCCCCTGAAAATGAGCACCAATAATGAGGTGTAAACCGTTTCCTTCCAATGGGGACTCAAGGACCTAACACCATTGATGCCAGGTCTTATTTTGTACAGCGCAGTGTAAGGAGCTGTTGAGACCTCAGTGTTACGGGGGGGAAGCTTATGAAAAATTGCAAGAAAGCCCCCACCTTCATCTCAGCCTCAGTTTCAGCAACATCCAACTCCTTAGAGCTGGATAATTGCGGCACCGGCGCCTCCCCCATGTGTGAAAGTAAACATGAAGTGTGCTTCCGAAACCTGGTAAAGAGGTGCTGGATCTCACTGATGGGAACAGAGAAGAGGTAAGGATCGTCTCTAGGCCAACCTACAGATCTTGAGGCCTGCCATCAAGGAACAGCGCAAAGTATTGAGCACTATATACTGACGGAAGGCCGGTCTCTTCCACAATCTTGAACTTCGGTTTGGAGATAGAGCAAACAAAAGGAGGTCCCTTTTCAGCCTTAACTTATCTCCAGCCTTAATGCTAACTACATTGAAACACTAAAGATAACTTTATAGATAATCTTCTTGGTCAGTTTAGTCTACTCAGCACCCCTGATAGCTTAGAAGAACTTGATGTTGCAAACAGAATCTATTTCTGTATATCTAAATATATATACTCTCTCTTTTTCAGCACTTTAGACACAGTTGCTCCTTTGTGATTAGCAAGGGAGATTAAAGAAACACACTCTGGCACACAAAAGAGCAGTCAGAAAAATGGAGAGCAGCTGGAGGAAAACAAAACAAGAGGTTTTTTGCATCTCGTAGAATGTTTATTTTTTCGACCCTCTTGGAAGAAAATAAAACCCTAGGTATTTATTTGATACGGTGACTAAATTAATTAGAAACAAAGCTTCAACCCCAGGTGCTTCAAAACAGCACGGCAGTTACGATTTTATGTACTAATTTACTTGCAAGATTCACAAGATTAGAGAAAAAAATTCTAGTGTTCCTGAGAAAAAATTCCACTCTTTCATTGCAATAGGAGAAGAAGATTTGTCTAAACTTGTTAAATCATCAAAATCAACAACATTAACAAAACCAGGTAAGCTACTGAAAGAGAGGCTTCCAGAGGTCATCCTGTTCTTAATATTATTCATCTTTAATATTTGTAATTCTATAGAATTAGTTAATGAGAGGTCAATATCAAATCTACCTTTTCTGTTAAAGATTCTAGAAAACGCAATATTGATAGAAACAGTATCTGCGAACATTTTCAGTGAGGATTTAGACTGTCTCATAGTACCGATCTGCTCCCATTAGAGTAACAAACAATTTGCAGTTTGCAGTAACCGAAGAGATGTCATTTCGATCACAAGTTCAGTATGGAGTACCGGTACGTCAAGACCCAGTACTAGCGTTACAAGTGACGCTCCCTCTCCTCTTCCTCCGGATCACCAGAGGGAGCTCTCACCAGAATATTGACTTACCTTTCGAACTACAATTCCCACCTACACCCAGAACTGGAACTGATTGCATGCACACTTGCAGTGCATCACACACACCACTATATTAGCTCACCACACACACACACACACACACACCTTTGCGAGGTCGTGATTTGCTGTGGTGATCATTTCTGAGCGGTTTTCCCTGGAAGTATTCTTGTGGTTTTGACCCTGGACGGTTTACTGATTCTTTGCCTGTTTGCTGCCTGTCTTGACCCTTGCCTGTTTCTCTTGGATTGTGTATCTTGCCGCCTGCCTCGACCCTTGCCTGTCCCTGTTTATGATTCTGCTGTATCTCTATTTGTACGCTGCCTAGTTGCTGAAATAAAACTGCAGATGGATCCTTCTTCGGCTGATTCTCTGTTACAAATAGGACTGTTGCTTTTCGCTCTGTACATGCTGCCTTTGGGAGATAGCATTAGGAAGCATGGCATTAGATGTCACTGTTACGCTGATGATACTCAGCTCTGTATTTCTTTACACCCTGACAAAATGTACCAATTCACAACATGTATGCATAATTGATATATAAAAATTGGATGACTAGTCATTTTCTACTACTTATTTCTGAAAAAAAAAAAAAAAAAAAAAAAGGACCAAAAACCTCTGCACATAATAATCTAGAGTATTGTCTAACACTTGGTGGCTGCTCTGTCAAGTCTTTCAAGTTGGGAACTTGGGTGTGCTCTTTGATTTTAAGCTTTTATTTTAAAGCCACATTTCTAGCATCTATAAAACCACATTCTTCCATCTTAAAAATATATCTAAATTACGACATGCTCTCAATGACAAATTCAGAAAAGTCAGGAAGTATGACCATATTAGCCAGATTCTGTCAACACTGGATTGGCTCCCTATTAGACACCGTATAAGTTTTAAAATATTGCTAATTACTTACAAAGCACTAAATGGTTTAGTTCTTCAGTGAACTCTTCACAAATTATAGTTCTTCACATCTATTGCAATCTAAAAATTATGGCTAATTGATAACACTTAGAATATGAAAATCAACTTCAGGTGGAAGATCCTTTTCCTATTTAGCACCTAAACTCTGGAACAGTCTTCCCAGTATTGTTCGGATAGCAGACACACTATATCAGTTTAAATCTAGCCTCAAAACACATTTCTTCAACCTAGCATACACAACACATTATCAATTTTATTAATTCAAATCATGTAAAATTATTATTAAGCTGCATAATTTAGGTCACCCAGAACTGGGAACACTTCCCATAATAGCTGATGTACTTGTTACATCATGAGAAGAATCTACGCTGATATTATTCTCTGTTTATCCCAAGGTTACCATAGTCAGCTAGGTCTAGGCCACATCCAGATTAGATGATGGACCTGCACCTTGACACGACCACAACACAGCCCTGAAGTGTCTGCAGAGAGTGTGACTCTACTAGACCCTCCCCTGTGAAGGTCTTGTGAATTCGATGTTCTACCACACGGAACTGGATTCAATATTTTGATTGTCCCGATCGCAGTCTGACTTCTGAGCTGAAATGCATTTGAATGTTTGTCTGTTATTTTTTTAAATACATTTTAAATGAACTTTTACTGAAAAATACAGTAAATACGTTCACCATCACAAGGTAAACCACCAAACCCATACACTCTACCAAAACCATACACACCAATTTTATATAATGTCCCAATTCAACTGACAAAGATGATGCTGTGGACTGAACAACACATCACCCATCAATGAAACACTATACATCAGGGTCAATAAAATATCACTACTCTAAAACAAACATCATGAGTCATGAATCTTTTTGTCCACCAAATTGCTCTGAAAAGGCTTCGCAGGAATTTCACAGTATTATCTCATCAGTAGTTTCCTATTATGAAGCCAATAATGCATCACAAGGACGAACACATGGATCATGAATGTCCAAGCCCCGACACAAAACCAAAACTGAACAAGATTGGACATCATGACCCACACATAAGAAGCTACAGTGACAAGAGAGCGTGCGACTCGCCACTCGAAGCCGGTTATGATTATGGTAGTGTCAGAGATCTGCCACAACACCAAGAAAACAAAGAGGCCGAATGTGGCAGAGTGACAGCACAGTCAGTTTCCATCAGCACAAGTTCTTTGCCATCAGTTTGGTGTCTCACTAACTTAAGGGAAAACAGGACTCATTTGACCTTCTTCCACTGCTCCAAGCAAGAGTTCCGATGCTTGAGTTCCTGTTATATGAATTGAGTCTAATGATATGTTATATGATTAGACTGCTCTGTATCTACTTAGACCCAAATATAGCCAGTTGTACTGTATGTTGAAATACTGTATGTAGAACTAATGCATGTTGTGAGACATTACTCCCTTTACCATCATTGAAATTTTATGTGACTTGTGCCACAATTGACCTTCTATCGGTACACACCAGACCAAATAGCCTTTGTTGCCCTTGTCCATCAAAAAACCTTAGAAGCTCAATTCATAACTCAGTTTTGTTGTTCGTAACTCCTCGGACGACTGTAGGTAGCATCTCTCCCCTGCTGACCTGGATCAACACACAAGGCATGCTCTTTCATAGATGCACTGACCCAGTCACCTTACCATAACAACTTTGCCTTTGCCAAAGTCTTCCCATTTCTGCTGCATTCAACACACTGACTACAAGAACAGATTTTTCACTAATCATCTAATCTTCCATTGAGAACCATGTGAAATTACTTTACTTAATAAGAAAAGCGTTGACTTTTAAGACTCTTGTATCAAACAGTACTGAAAAAGCAGTCCTAGTCAAGGAAGGGCTTAAGAAAGTCACTGCATGCTGCACATTATATGGGGTACGTTAAGTGAATCTAATGTTCTAACCTTCAGATAAATAAGTTACTGGTGGATCTCAATTCCCAAAAATGATTAAAAATGGGCATAAGTGAGTTTTGGATTATACCACTTCATTGTGGGACATTCAGTTCAATGCATAATTAAGGGAGTTTATTTTGACATGGAAAAATATTCAGTACATTATCAAAATTGCCTTTGTGTGACAAAAAATGCGACTGCACTCGTGGCCATATGTGTTAGTGTCTCCATATGTGTTTGTGCACATCTCACACATGAGCTGCATGAATGAGAATCTAAAGGTCCCCTTCCCAAAAAGCCTTTTATTGCTGCGGCTCGCTAGATGATTACCCTTACTAATGTGTGTTATTGCAGCTCATAAGAACAGCCCTATCTCCATTGACATTTTGGGCCAGGTGAGCTAGTCTGGGTAAATTTCCACTAACTACAGTCTCGAGTTGTTGTCCTGTTTTATCTTCATACTGTCACGCACTCAGGTAGTCAAGAAGAGGAAGGCTATTTGAAGAGAAATATTGTTTGTTTTCTATGGCTGAAGGTGTGAAATGTTTTAAGATGGGATCACAATACATTTTCTTAGTCTGTATTTTTTGCATCATTATTAATTAATTTTTGCATCATTAGCTGAATTCTGAAGGCGGATCAGTCAGAAATGTCTAAAAAATGCAGAATTTTTCCTTTCAAAATTACATTCAATTTATATATTAAATTCAGCACTTACGATTCAATTTTACTCAAACTATAATGCACAATTTGGAGAATGCAATATAACATTATATTAAATTAAAAACATTCAAAACAGAAGTGCAAGTATTATAAGGTCAGAATTAAATTGCAAAATAAAGTGTTAGTGTCATTTTTAAAGCGTTTACGTTTTTGCAAAATTTGGAAAAATCTGGATGTTAAAATAACATATTTTTGTGACATTTTAGATTTAGAATGTAAATAGACTATTTTTTTGATGTTTAACAAATGTTTGTACAAAAACGCCAGTTTAAAAAGAACATTGATTTCCAGATTGTGCACTCTTTCAAAGACATCTCAGTGAGCTTACTGAGAAGTCTGCAATCGACATCTACAGGATATTTATCTTTTAACCTTTTAACATCCTTTGACAAAACATGAGCCCAGCTGTTTGGTACCAAACCTGCATGACGCATGACTTCTTGGGATGGCAAGACTGGAATTTTCCATCCAATGCCATTGAGGTAAAGAAAAGCAAAACAATTAACAGATGACAGAATGCGAACAGGTTTTTGTAAGCCCTGTTAAGTAGAGTAATGTTTGTTCTTCTCTTTCTATAAGTGAGCAGGACCAGTGGAAAATTCCCACTCCGATCCACAGGTATCAGACCACTGACTAAATGACCTCCCTCTTCTTTGTGGAGGGATGGGTGCACAGGGATAGTTCGGTTGTCAGGGCTAGCACACTAGCCCAGTCGAATGTGTTCGCCCAAGCTGCAATGAGATATTTCTTAGAAAATGTTATCTACCCCCCCTTCACCCCCACACCAAATCTAGATGGGTGCAAGCTTCTTGAGTTTCCCAATGTGCTTGATTTGAAAAAGATACATGCAAAAAGACATTCAACACCTGTCCATTCACACAAAACTTACTTGAACCCGACTTATCTATTTTAAATCACTGTTTTCAATAGACATTATATGTGCAGTACCTTTTGTGCACCGTCTTTGTTATTCAGGTTACAGTACAATGTCACTAATGCACAGGCAGAGGAAAGTTCTTTAATGCTCATGCTTTTGCACAACCACCTCGACATGTCAATCAAAGCATGCACACAACATCCACTTTGAGCTTTTACTAAGTTTAACACAACTCCTGGTACTCAGCAACATTATACTGTACCTCAAACTGGCTCAAGGACAACTAAACATCCTCACGGTAAACTAGGCCACATTACGCAGCAAAAAACGTCATGTTGACGCCATAGCTGTATCGTATTTCTTTGGAGCAGCGTCCTAGATCCTGATACTGATTCCCAAGTACAAATCATAAGTGGAGTTCAGCATCACCATCACATTATCAGGTACTGTAACTGATAATCTGATGGTGAAGCTGAACTAACCTATTGATGCAACACACACCAGACTAGTTTTTTTACATAAGTTTCAAGAGTTATATATAGGAACAATGTTTTTAATAGGAACAATGTGGAGTCAGTGAACAATTACACCATCAGTGTGCATTTACATTCAATTTTGGTCTTGTTCTAGATGACTGACTAGAAAATGCGTGCTATTTACCATCAAAACTGGTAAATCTGGCTGACCAAAGAACTGGAAATATTAGGTCCTACCTGAGTCCCTAAGCAGGCCATCATCATGTGTGTGAGGAGTTTGGCAGCGAACATGAGGAATCTAGCGCACAGCACGTGAGACACAATGGCCAAGGCAAACCCTAGAGGTGAAAGACATGAAAAAGCAATGCATGACTTCTTGTCACATTATGATGGGTTTTGTATCCCCTCAAGCACATACACAGGACTGTACAGTGAGTTACCTGAGATACAAATGAAGCCAGCAGCGTAGAAGGCCTCATTGAACGAAGCAGAACGTCCTGTCTCTGCATATGCTGTGTAGACGGACAAGTGCGTGCAGGCACACTCAACAAAATTTTGACTGTTGTCCACCACACGACAGAATTGACCATCAGATAGCCAGCTGGACAGGAGAAATCATACCCAATAAATTAATAATGATCATGACAAGTCACATTTCTTTTGTTTTTGTATAGCTTTTTGTTGTTGTTTTTTAAAGGTGAAGTACATACTTTCTATTACACTAGGGACACTAAATGATCCTGAACATCTCTGATTCATAAATGTTTCTAGTACAATGGGAAATGCTCAGTTTGCGGTTTACATTGAAATGAGAATTTCAGGATATTTTAAGACTTAAGACTTTAACACAGAAAGCTGTTAAATTGGACATTTTGTGTAAATTAAACTTAAGCAACATACCAGTTTATCATTCCAAACAAAACTCTCAATGAACACCCAGCTATTAAGCTGTCTATAAGATAAGTTAGCTGAAGGAATCATTGAGTCACTCAAAGCGTGTCATTTACAAGGAATCACAATTGCATAATAAATGGTTATGAAGTTGAGAAAAGCCTCAAAGTTAACAGAAAATATCCATCTAAAGGATAAAGCATTCTGAGTGCAAACTGTACAGCTAATAATCTTGCCTAAAAGTTATGAAATGTACTCAAGAATGACTTCCTGTCCAAGAACACACCCTGTAGAACACACATAACTTTCTCAGTCACATACACACACACACGTCCTAAAAATTGTACGACAGGTCCTAAAAGACTTTGTTGCGGCAGGTCACAAACCTTGACCCTTAATCTCCACTGTACATACTGTCCGTCTTGCCGATGAGTGTGAGATACATGAACAAGGTCAGAGCTTTACTGCCTGTCAAGTTCAATTTGATGAAGAATATTTTAGTAAATAGGCTTGTAACCTTATCTGTGTTTTCAATTAACAATGAAAAGGTGGTTTGGGTATCTCTGTAGTGTATAGCACATTTGTAAATACTAAAAGGGCTCTTAACTTTTTGAAAATCTAACGTTGTGTCAAGTTGCCCTAAATAATAACAATATACCTTCATAATTACCTCTCGGCAGCCTGATTCCAGAGCAGGCAAAGAGACTGGCGAGGACTTCCACGTCGATCTGGAGTGTGTATGCGGTAAACAACTTCTTGACCATCAACGAGAGGCTTAGAGCCTCTGCCATAAAGGCTGACTGAGAAAACCTAGATAAAACCAAATATTGCACATTACATATATAACACATACTTTCATCCAGAAAATCAGAATTTGTATACAGTTTCCCAATTCCTTAAGTTATGAAATAAACTTTAGCAAATAAAATCTCTATAATTACTATAGATGTCATATCCATGAGGAAACCGCATTGAAAACATTTGTAAAGGCATAAAAAACAACATCAAAATTCGTAATAACACATTGAAAAAGAAAGGGAGACAGCTTTGAATGTCCAACTCAACAGTGTCATCTGCTGGACACTTGCTTGAGCTTACTTGACAAAAGCTACACTCACTTTTGTTCAATCAAATAACAAAAATATAATATAATGTTGAGTGTTGATGTATTCAGGGATACAGTGAAATACTTTTTCACCTTGTCATTTAATGCACTGGCTTTTGAGTTTGTGAGGAACCAGTGCTCAGTAAAGTATTCCGTGAAGTGCACTTTACGGCAAGCGGATGGGGTCATGCTCTCAGCAGGAAGGGCTGGCACCTCGAGCAGTGTCTCAGGCAGAGTGAACGTATCTGTGTTTTTGCCTGTGAATGTGTGACCGTTGATCTGAGTGGGGTACCAGTGGTGAGCAGCTATGGTGAAATACGGGCAAGTGTCCAGAATGGTTGTGCCTCTGAATGGAGGGTAGAGGAAATGCATAAAAGAATGAACTCAGGCAAAAACAAACAAACAAAAAAAGCACATTAATTGTAATAAATAGATCTTACTTCTTTTCTTCTGTCCCACACTCAATGTCCGTGAGCAGGCTGAAGGCAAAACGCTCCGCCACTTCAGCGAGCTGACTCAGTCCTCGAGTGTCCGCACGGCTGGGGTTCGCCATGGCACACAGGAGGTCATAGGTCAATCTGCGGCTGCTGTCCTTTAGTGGAGTCTGCTCAGCGTCATTCAGAATCTGTGATGTTAGGTTAGAAGTGGAGGATAGTTAGGATAGAAGTTAGGATAATTTAAAAATGTGAAAACTTTAATCATATATACACTTTACATTAACTTTACGTACAATAAAACACAACATCAAATTTAGAAATCAACTGATAAAATAATTGCCAAGAGTAGAGATTGTTTTACACAGTGGAGCCTTGTGGCTGGAAATACAAGCATTGTACTCCCTAGATAAGACATTTCTATGAACTCAAGGAACAAAAATGCATTGTAAAGAAAGCTGTCTTAATTGATGTCCAGGGGCCAATATGTGGATCGTCATTGTTCTTTTGACTGAACGCAGACCACCTGATTTTCCTGAAGTACCACATTAAATAATCCTGTGTCTCTAAATCCAAATAAACATGTTTATATTTCATTTGTATAAATATATATCCTACTGTACAAAATGTTGCGGTCTATAATATATTATGTTTTTGAGAAGTATCTTTATTTTTATCTATAGCTTTATTTGATTAAAATGCAGTTGAAACAGTAGAAATGTGAAATACTATTTCAATTTAGAATAAAACTGTTTTCTATTTTAATATATTTTAAAGTGTAATGTATTTTTTGATGGTAAAGCTGAATTTTCAGCATCATTACTTCAGTCTTCAGTGTCACATGATCCTTTGAGAAATCATTCTAATATGCTAAAAGACTCTTTGGAGCTCAAGAAGTATTTATTATTATCATTTTCAACATTTTGCTGCTTAATATTTTTGTGGAAATGATGATGTATTTCCAGGATTTTTTAATAAATAGAAAGTTCAAACCGTCTTTACTGTCCCTGTGCTTCCAAGCTGAATAAAAGTATTAATTTATCTACGAAAAAAAAAAAAATCTTACTGACCCAAAACTTTTAAACAGCAGTCTACTCTACGTATCAAAGTTCGGAGCTAAAGGGGTGTTAGTAGAATAAAAAGTGATTTTATACTTAACCTTGACTTGTTTACCATGCATTTACTGCCATTGTTTTTAAATTAAACTATGAACTTGATTAAAACCCTAAACCAAAGTACCAAATCCTAATTCTAAAATAGAATCAAGACATTTGTTTAGTCAACTGTCCTTCTGAGGGCATCCTCAAAATGATCTTGATCTTTCTTCTCTTTTTTTTTTCTTCTCCAGATTAAGCTAACCTTCGGAGACATTTTTCTGAAATTGTGACCCTTAAGATTTAGGTCAAACACACACACTTCCTTAATTTGCTTACCTTGCTTAGTGCATCTATCACTGCTGTTAGCTGCTCTGAAGTGATGTCTTTAGTAACTTTATTCATAAGCCCCTGCAGGACCCTGTTGATGATGGTCTCATCCAGAGGCTGATGTAACTGGTCCAGCAGGGCCCATATTGCCTGAGCCTCAGAGTCCGAAACCAGGGTTACATTAGCCTGCCCAAATTCTGGGTGCACCCGTGCACCACCGGTGGCATCAGACAGAATCACACGGAATCGTTTGGGTGTTGGGTTGGAGGAACCTATGCTTGGCGTGAGGGCGACATCCAAACCGGCACTTCTTTGTCCAATCTCAAAAGTGAGAATGCCCTCTGCCATGACAAAGTCCTGTCCTGCCACAGCAGGCCAGATCAGATTGGGTCCAATAGATTCTGCTTTGTTTAGTTCCTGAGAGAGCAGATGGCACATTACATAATTAATAGTCAGACATTTACATCCGAAAGACAAATGGCCATAGTTTGACAAAGGTCGAAATTTAAAACTTAAAATATTTAAAATCTTAATTTTTCCCCCCTTTGAAGTAACTAACAAACTGGAAGTTAAAAACATTTCCTTATGCCTAAAAGTGAAACAGTAGGCAATAGAAACTGTAAAATGGAGGGAAGGAAATTGTGTGCCAAAGGGACAAAAAAAAGCTGGCATTAGAAAGCATTCCCACAGACTGATGTATTTTGGGCGTAAAACCATTTTCGACATGTCAAATCCTACTTTTGCACATCCACTACGCAACCATATATATTGCCTTTGAAGTATCTTCTGGGAACTCAATGGCCTAATTGCTCAGAGCTCTTATCGTCTCAACATTTATCATCTTAGCTTATGAATTTGACATCATCTCATGCCTCATATCACTAATGAGGTCACATTATGTAATGGGGTCAGAGAGGGGCATGGCTGGGTAGATGTAGTTGGACATGTAGCTGATCTTTAATCACAGCCAATGAGCAATCAATAAGGATAACTGAATTATCAGCAAGAAACTAAGTAGCACTGCATATAAATTTGATATGTGATATTTTAGTAGAAGACACACATAATTGAGGAAGTACCGTATATCGTATCTCTACGCCTCCATTCCTTTTCTAGATATGGCATATTATTGTGCTAATTGATTATCTACTGGTATTTTTGGAGAAGCTTCCATTTTAAAATGAATCTCACCTGTGTATGGTACTTCACAGATATAGATGATGCTGTACTAGATTCCCTATAGATCTGAAGACTGACACTTGTGGCTCTGAGGGTGACCACGGGGAGTCTGGAGCCCTGGGCAAAGTACATCAGTCCTCGTGGGTCATCACTCTCTAGCATGGTTACGTTGGCAAAACGGGCAGTTTGGTTTATGGTGGCACCCTCACCCACTTTATAGACCTCCACCAGAAACCACACCTCATACTCTGGGTCCTGCAGAACACAGACCAAACAACAAGGAGTAGATGAACAGAGAAGCTGTTAAGGCCGGTGGATTCCTCTTAAGCACTACAGAAATGTACAGGAAGTTCAGAATGATACTTAGAAATAAGAATATGTAAATAAAAAAAACACAAAACAATAACACAACCAACAAACATAAATGAAGGAAACCTTCTGAAAAATGAAACAAATGAAATTGAAATAGAACAAAACCTGAAACATGTCAGGTAAAAGAGCCTTCTGAAAAATCTAGTCTGGTAAGAGACACTTGATATGATTTATGATATAAAACATGATTTTAATAAACCTTGTCTGGTCGGATTTCCAAGTTGAGGGCACAAAGTACTTCTCCTTTCCTGCAGACAGATGTGCCTGAGGTTTGCTGCAGCTCTCTGGTCAGATTCACTCCATGACTGACCAGTGAGTGAACTGTAGTGCTGAATGTGACCCGCCAAAACACAAACACATCTTCAAATGCTCTGGAAGAATATGAAGGGGAAAATTATTTTTGGCATGCATATATACTGATTGAGATCATCTTAAATATCGATGATACCTGTTTTCCTGTCTTTGCAGAAACAGTGTTGCTGTCCTGTTGTTTGAGTCCTCATCCAGAATCTGACCTGACTGAGAGCTCAAACTGAAGCCAACTATACCATTCTGAAGATCACTACCTGTTTGAGAGAATCATAGATAGCTGAACTCAAATATACACTACCGTTAAAAAGATTTGAGTCATGTATATATATATATATATATATATATATATATATATATATATATATATATATATGTACTGTATATATTATACAATGTACTAACATTATTTAACTTTAAAAACTAGCACTGCAAATTATTGAATGACTCAAATCAACTTTAAAATGATTAACATTTTGCACAGTATAGCCTATATTTATATATATATATATATATATATATATATATATATATATATATATATATATATATATATATATATAATGAAGTAATGAAGGTTCTCACCCAGAATAATAATTTTGGCAAAGGAAGTGAACCCCAGTTCATCTGGCACACTGACAATCTGTGCTCCACCTTCTGCTTCGCTGAGGTAGATAAAGAACGCCTCCTGGCCCTCCGGCTCCTGATCATTCAGTATGAGGACACTGACCTCCACCTCGTTCTGTCCCTCCAATAATGTGACAGTTTGGGTCTCCAAGGCAAAGTCCTCCCCTTCCAAAGCCCATGTGCCATTATGCTCCTGATGAAACTGGGCTGCATCCCCCTCTATGGTTCCGAGTCCTGAATAAGCCCTGATTTTGGCACTCACCACTCCTGTGAGCCCTACTGACCTACGTACTCTTAGGGAAAGCTTCTGTTGGGGGACACCTTCCTGACTGTCTTCAGAAATGCGTATTATTGCTGGTCCAATGCTCAGAAATCCACTAACAACATCGTTAGCACGAATGGTAACTGTAGCCACACTATGTTGAGACACAATGCGAGGCTGAGCTGTGATTGAAGGCACACTGGAGCTAAGAACACGCACGCTAGTTAAGTTCACATAAAAATTCTCATCTGGTTCAGTCAGGGAATCATCTAGAATGACCAGTTGAATGGCAGCAGATGTTTGGCGGGAATCAAACAGAAGCTGCCCGTCTGCAACTGCTGCAAAGTCCTTATCGGGTTGGGCAGTGCCAGGCCACGTCTTGTAAGAGATGCTGGAACGGTTGCTGCGAAAGCCATAAAGGCGCTGGACGTAGAGGGTGATGGTCTGCACGTCCTCCTCAATGATCAGCTGCCGAGAATCGGGATGAAACTGATACAATCCTAATGGCTCCACCTCAGCTACTGTGTAACCAGTCCTGAATGCACAGCACATACATCAAACCATTCAGATACCAACAAGAATTAAGAGAAGGGTGATTTTTAAGACAACAGTGTTACCTGAGACGGGCTCCACCAGGTGACTCAGACTCTACAGAGGTCAGGTAAATGGCATGTGCTGTGACAACTGACATGTTATTAACAGCACTCATAGAGATCACCGCACTCCTCTGACCATGGGCAAGAATTACCGTGCCTTTAAATAAAGAGAAAAATAAGAACAACAGATTCAGACTAACTTTGTGTCAGTTCATAATTTCTAGATTTCTCACTCTAAAGCAAACCTGATCTTGGTGAGATGTGTCCTGGCTGATAGCCTGGTGGAGTTTGGCCAGGCGGGAACCCAGAGCTCCATCGGACGGTTATGTTTCCAAATAAACCTGTCCGTGTCACCAGCGCCTCACACTGGCCACTCTCTATATCTGAAATGTGCAGGGCCAAAGAGTCAAATCCAACCTACAAAAAAGGACAGAAACTGCACTTTTAATACAAATTATTAGAGAGAATTACTGAAAAATAATTTCTAGTAGATTATGTCTATTATAATGACGCATTATATGATTTTGAGTTTTTTAATTAATTAATTTATTTTTAAATAAAAATTAGGGTCATGTTAATTGCACTGCTTTTAATGTATGCTTATTTTCTTTGTTGAAATTATGCTAATTTCTTCAAAATTGTTTTATTTTCTGTAAAACATTTAATCACAACATAACGTTTAGATTTTCCTTAGATTTTGGGGATGAAATGTGGCCTGGACACATGGCCTGGCAATTAATTGCATTAATTAAATTGCCCTTTTTATAGATTTTAGTGGTATCATTGTAAACACTAAAACAATAAAATATTTAGATCTATTTTAAAATAAATAAATGTTGCTACAACTACAAATTATATATTATCTGGATAAGACAAACCAGCAGCCAGCTTATTAATTAGTTGTGTGCAATCTGGTGGTAATATTACAAAGATGATATGCGATGTTCAACCTCAGCATTAGCTGCCACTTCAGGAACAGACACGACAGCCAGTTTAAATTCCAGTTGAATTCTGGGAGGTGAACTGATCAGAGGACCAATCAGAGTCACATTCGTCAGTTCAACGCTAAAGTTAAAGCCTGTCGCAAAGAACACCTGTAGTAGAAACATTCAAAATATCATTACAGACCTTATTAAGATTGACAAGCTTCTTAATGTCCTTTAAGAAAAAAAGTATATCTAACACAAAGACAATAAATCTCACACCTGGCTACTAAATGGCACTCTAACGCTGGCCTCTCGTTCTCCGTCCTTCACCAGTATGTTCCCAGTGATTGTGTCCTCTGTAAAACTCTGCCCAGGGGTGGTAAAACGGATTCTGTATCCCACACTGGCATTGCCAAACGCCCCTGACAACCTGTTCACACTGATAATGAGTTCTCTACTACGGTCCGCCACATTAACAACCACTGACTGGTTTTGAGAATACAGGACAAAAACCCCGTGGGGTTCGTCATTGGCCTGGACTTTCAAACGGGTGCTGCTACGGTCTGTATCCAGCTCGGCACCTCCCTCCACGGAGATTAGACGGAGGACGTAAATTTCCTCTAACTCAGGCACAGAGTCAGGGAGCAGGATGATGACTATGTCTGCCATACGCTGTCCCGCTAGGATAGTGACAGAACCCTGCAGGGCAGCGAAGTCTCCTGATGTGTCTGCATCACTGAGGATTTCCCAGAAAACCTAGGGGAGAAAAATATTTAGGGGGCTTGCTTGAAATAATACAAATAAAATTATAATTCCATAACTACTGTACAAATGTTTGGGTAAGGTTAATACAAAAAAAAAATGATATTATATATATATATATTTATATACTTATATTTTTTTTTTCTTTCTTACCGTGATATTGCCCATAACACCCTCTCTACGCATGATAAGGAATGATATTTTGAGTGGCCCTTCATTGTCAGAAGGCTCACTGTAAATGCGCTCTTTCAGGTCCTGCTCTGTGAACTGTACTATGCCATTGGGGTCTCCAAACTTCTCAATCTGGAGAATGAACACATTGTACACAATTGCCAAAATCTCACAGTTTTATCCTCTTTTCTCTAAAGGTTATCACTCCTGCGTGCTGAGCAGGACATACCGTGAGTGTGACAGATCCAGCTCTGGAGTCAACGCCCATCTCTCCAGAAAGGATACTAAGCATGACAATAAATGTTTCTGTGACTTCCACCTCACCGTGAGGCAGGATCTTCAGCTCAATGCTGCGCATACCCCCTTCCCCATCTCTGAAATCCAATGTCCCGTTCACTGGTTCACCAACGTCTGTGTTTACTGATGGTAAAACCTCATTTGAATTTGGACCTAAAATCTGCCACAATACCTAAAGAATAGAAAAAGCACAAGCACATGATGATTCCTATTAGACAGTTCAGAAAGCACTTAAATGTTAGGCCAGCTTTTTTTAAATACAGATTTTAGAGACATTACGGCAAACGGTAAAATAAAATAACTATAAAATAATTTCAGTTTTGAGGAATTAAACAAAAATCAACATCTAGCAATAGGAAACAAAAAAGAAAATCTAAATCTAATAGAAAATAAAAATAAATTCTTCTTTATTGTATTGGTATGATTTTTCCTGACTAATAATTACCATAATTATTACTGTTTAAATGATTATTGAATATCAATTTGAAGAAAAAAATATCTTTTGTCTGTGAAGAATATAAAATCTACATTAAAGTATTAAATGTCTGTACTAACTCATGTATTAACCTCAAAGTTAACCAAACATGTTCTGAGTTTGATCCAGCAAAAATATTCCACGACCTTTATTAACATAATTCATTGCATACAAATAAATGGAATAAGCCAGTTCAAAATCTGTCTGTCCTCCAAGTGCTTCCCTACATGTAAAAATGATATTTTATAGATATGGCATCAGAAGTGTGATGTCATAGTCTAGATGGGGCTCACCGTAGCGTTTCCCAGCAGCCCATCTGCTCTCTCTACAAGCAGGGTCAGTTTGAGGGTACTGTTGGGGTTTGGAATGGTGATGGCGCTTTGGTTGATGAATCGTACCACACCATTTGGTGAGTCACTTTTGGCAATTGTAACTTGTGCAATTAGCTGAGCTCCGAGTATGGCACCTCCTGTGGCACCGGTAAGTTGGATTTCAAATATCTCATTAAATTCACTGTGGAAAAAAAAAAAAACTTTATTAAATGAAACATGCTACAAGTTCACAAAAACTCACACTCATTGACAGTACAATGAAAGCATAAATAGCAATGAAAGTTAAAAAGGTCTCAGTTACGCATGTAACCTTAGTTCCCTGAATGGGGAACGAGATGATTGTCAGGCACTGTGGAACGCCTCTGCGTGTATCCATCATGAAGCATGTATGCAATCCAACCAATCACGTGAGAAGATATCAGAAGTGGTTGATGTCACGAACCAGGAATCTATAAATGCATGCCAGACCAAACACCCGCCAGCTAAAGTCTAAAGTAGATGCTGTTGGCAGGCGCGCAGGAGGTATGGCCGAGAGACAAAGCGTCTTGTTCTCTATTCAGGGAGTTACATACGTAGCTGAGATATTCCCTTTCAAGGGACCGCGATGGAGATGTGGAAATACGCATCTTTTAGATCTATCGTCACAAACCAGTCCTCGGACCGGGACTGGCCTCTGGTATCATTTGAGCGGTCAGCTCAGTGTCCTGAAGCGGCGAACCGGCAGGGAATGACCGAACAGATGGCTATAGGACCCTCCTCAGAGGGAGCGAGCATCCCGGTGCCACAACGTATCCGGGCAGACATTGGGAACAAAGCTCGCTGGGAGCCGCTGCACTCTGAAGCACGCAAGGTGTCAGGGTTAGCGAGACAGCCCCCTGAGGGCATCGAGGGAGGACGGGTACCATAAGCAGAGGTGAACACCACCTGGCCTCGATGGGGACATCTCTCATTGGCCCGATGCTCCTGGCATAGGGACCGTTTTATTCAGTTCTATATGAGAAGCTGGTTTTCAGGGGGCTGCTCCACTCAGCACCCCCAAAGAATTGAGAGGGATGGGGATGTATTTATTGGACAGACAACAATAAATAGGACAGAGAGATTATATACAGCGCTACTGAAGAGACAGAAGCTGCCGGCTGTTTGGTGTGGCATGCATTTATAGATTCCTGGTTCGTGACATCACCAGCTTCTGACGTCTTCTCACGCGATTGGTTGCATTGTATATGTGCTTCATGACGGATACACGGAGAGGCGTTCCCACAGTGCTTAGCGCTTGACGCAGCACGAGTTCCCTTGAAAGGGAACCCCATCCTTACCTCTCTGTGTCGTCCACAATGGAGACATTGATATATCTGAGGGTTTGGCCATGCTGAAAGGTGATTGATCCATTGAGAAGAATGTAATCTGAACCAGGTTGAGCAGTCAAACCTTTGGAGATAAACTCGGCTGTGACCTGCCCATAGGATCCAATACGCCTCAGTACAGGGATGGACAAAATTCCTACATCTTCCTCGACTGTAACAAATAATAAATTGGAAAGACTGACAAAAAATATATGTAAGGTGTAATTTAATATTATTTATATACTATTACAGTATTTATTTATTAATTTTAATATTAAAGTCATTTGTATTGCTTTTTTGTTTAAATATTTCTATTTTGGTTTCATTTATATTTATTTCAGTTTTAGTAATTGTAGTACTTTTAAGTTTATTGTGTAATATTTGTAATTTTCGTTTTATTTCAAACATCACAAATATTTTTTTTTATAATTTTAGTTTTAGTTTAGTTAACAATAACAACAGCCACATACACATCAATACGTATTGTAATCGAGATTATTAAAAGGTGGAGCATAATTATTTTAATTGTTAAAATAATGTATAACTTTCAAGTAAACAATTTCTCAAAATGAGTTTGTAGTCCTATTTTTTTGAATTAATTATTTAATATTGGCCATTTACCAAATATCGCCCGAATAATGAAAATAACTAATGGCCAGAAGTTTACCTGTACATTTTTTAATACAGGAACTTCCTCTTCATTAAATAAGTAAATAAATATATAAAACACAAAAAAGCTTAGAAAAAAAGAGGGAGGCATAAAAGTACCAGTGATGTTGACATATTTGGGATCAAACTCCAGAATGCCCTCAACATTGTCATTTTTCTGGATAATGACTATAAGGGAAGACAGATTGCCAATAGCTGGAGGCTGGTCAATCTGTAGGCCGTACTCTCTCACTGTAAAGTCCATTGAACTGAAACAAAAAGATAAATAAATAGATTTTCAGTATCTAGCTACTGCTTGGGTTTCAGATTGCAGTCTGAACTGTACCTGGCATTTAGAAGCTCTACTAGAGTAATGTTGAGGAAAAACTCCTCTGGTTCTTCTGGAAGGTCATCATCGAGTATAGTCAGTGTGATGACCTTCGAACTCTCCCCAGGCCTGAAAAGCAGACGGCCAGAGGACTGTCCAAAATCTTGTCCACTGACTGCAGTTCTGCTTTCCGTGTGGTAACTGACCCACACGCTGCCAAACACACCCATGGAACGAACAATTGTCACATTTACCTGGTAAAGGACAAAACACTGTTAGAGATTCAACCATCATTGTCTTTGTTTATTCTAGGCATGTTTATTCTAATGGTAAAAGCTAATTTGGCATACACAGAACTTAAGCTGTTTTTAATTCAATATGATCTTACTGCCTGCTCAAGCTGCTCAATTATACTGCTCAATAAACTCTAAAAACAGAAAGCCTCTCATAAAGAAATTTTTGTCACTGGATCAATGGTTGCTAGGGTATTGCTTCATTGAAGTTTAGAAACATTTCCAATGACTTTCCCAGTCAAGGGAACCAACAGAAGCCCTCCAGTTGTGGTTTGTATCTCAGCAATGGTAATGTCATGTAAGGGGTCTCACAGCTTTGTCCTCTTCTGTGGCACGCAAAGAGGCTTGAGAGAAGGAGAAGAGCCCAAAGGGAAGGTCACTGGCAGCCATAGTGATAGCAGAAGATTGTCTGTCAGGGTTGATTGCTAAGCCTGGGGTTAGAGAGGTTAGTCTTAGCTGATATACACGTCTTTCTTCTGGGATCTCATCATCTAGAGCCTATAGAAACAGGGACAGGGAATCATTTTTATTTTATTTGTGTCAAGATGGTTTACATTTTTACACTTTACAGGCAAAATGATATGCTGGGTCAAGACATTGATCCAGGGGATATACTGCACTTAAATTATACATATAGTATTATAAAGTAGTATTCTTATATGTCTGAAGGTTATTTATAAATGGAACAATTAGCGTATCTAAACTATTGTTCCAAGGTTTGGAGTCAGTAAGATTTAGAGTACTTTTATTCGGCTAGGATGTATTAAATTGATCAAAAGTTAGAAAAGATCTGTATTTCATTTAAATGTTTTATTTTCATTCTATTTAAACTTTTTATTTCCAAGAATCCTGTAGATATAAGTTTCCACAAACAAGCATTAAGCACTTTTTAAAATATTAATAATAATTACTGCTTCTTGAACACAACATTTGCATATTAGAATGATTTAGAGTGACACTGAAGACTGAAGTAATGAAAAACGTTACCTTCATATTAAAATAGAAAAATTATATTTTAAATTGTAATAATATTTCACAAAATTACAGTTTCCACTGTATTTTTGACCAAATAAATGCAGGCTTCATGAGCATAAAATACTTTACAAAAAATTACATTTTTACTTTACATTACTCCATAGTTTTACCTTCAGCTGAATTGTAGTTGCAGACTGCTGGTCTTTCATAACAACTTTGCCAGAGGTCTCTTCAAACTCTGTATCTGCTGCTGTGCTGATGTTCCAGAAGATCTCAATCTCACCAAAGATGCCTGGACCTCTCACAAGACTGCAATTCATAGGGCACAATCTATCTTCAGATGGGGTGTTTGGGAAATCTGCTTTGCTATTTTTGCTGTTTGGTGACACCAATGCTGATTTTAAATATCTAGTAAGCTTGGTTGGTTAAGGTAAGACATTTACCTGACCAGAGCTGTTCCATTGTAATTGTTTCTTGGTTCACCAATCAGAATATTCCTGCTGAATTCAGCTATCCCTACAGTTCCCAGGGCACCCACATCAGCTTGAATAACAACTGTAGCAACACCTGATGGAATGAAAAGCAAGACATTGAAGTCTATCTGTTAAAATTTTTGACATGATATATACTTGATAATAGTAATACATTGTCAAACCTCTGACTGGATCGATGACTGGCTCATTCTTTGGAGAAAGAAGCTGGATGGTGAATCTCTCCTCTCCCTCCAAGACAGCATCAGCCAAAGCCTGAATCACCAAAGCCTTTCTTGGCTCAGTCTAAGAAAGATAAATGGTTTTATCAATCGTGATTGTGATCTCACAGTGGGATAAGTAAAAGTGCTATTCAATCAATTAAAAGCAAAACTCATATTCATATTTAAGAGCCATACCTACCCCATTAAAAATTAGAGTTCCATTATGAGGGCTTAGATCATCTCTTCCCTCTTCTTGCAGAAGCCAGATCAAATGTACCACTCCCTCACCTCCTGAGCTACGCACTACAGTCAGTGTAGCTATGGAAGCTGGGTCATTTAGGAATTGAGGCTCGGACACAGAGATCTGAGAAAACATTTTTTTTTTATTATTATATTATATATAATTTTTATTTTATTATTTTCAGTCAAGCTGTGTACGGCTTAAAGTAACCACAAAAGTATCCAAGCATTAATGCCAAATTATTATTCTGTCAATAAGGACAATAGAGAAGTTACAAAAAGAACAAGGTTACATCCTATTAAACAAAGAAAAAATACTTTAAGCATACAAGTTACTTTACAGTTACTCCATAAATACGATTTTGGGGTAAATATAATTATAATATAAGGTTATGCAAATATCATGATGAGACAAAACACACGCAAAATTTTGACATTGGACTAAAATTCATAGATATAATTGGTAAATTTACCATTATCTCCTCAAACCCAAACCGACCAAAAGGTGAATCATTGGCAGGGATGCTGACTATCACAGATGTCTCGTCTCCCAACCTGGCACCTCCAATGACTCGAACCAGTTTGACCATAAATGTTTCTGTGGGCTCCACAATTGTGTCATCAATAATGGTGATCTCAATATAAGCCACTGCCTGCAAACAAACAAATTAATACATTCAAATTATAATGACAATTTTCATATTTCATATCCAGTCTTTTTTAAATTTTAAAATTTTTGTTTCATATTTCCAGCAAGAGACCGATAATTTGCTGAAACAGCTAATTCAAAATATCTAGTTACTTAAAAGTAATAATGTAACAGTTTTACTGTCACATTTGTTCCAGCAGCCTTTTTTATACATGTCTGTTATATTGATCCATTTCATTAGGGGGTGCTCTATAGTCATAAGATAGTAGTGAGCTTAAATGGGAGGAGAAGCAGCATAAGGTATGAAGTTGTACACTATCTCATATCTCATTTAGGTGCCCTGTCCAAATACACACACTTGTGGTTTTGAGAGCGTGTGCATGTGACACGAAGTAAGTGCACAAGACTGTCCCATGTCTTAAAAAATGACAAAGTGCAGTGCCCTTAATGCACACTAACCCCACATCATCTCAAATGCCTCTTTGCGGTAAAGCGTATCCGATTATGTATTATGGAACGTCGAGGAAAACATTCCACTGTAATGTGGTAGTAAAAAAAAGGGTAGCACATTTTATTGGTAGGTTAACTGTTTTTTATCCCTTAATTAGAAGCACTACAATTAAAAAAATTACTCTGTTAGTTACACAGCGACTACAGAACAAACATTTAGATGTTTATTGTAAGATTGAATTATTGAAAAAAAATGCTTGCATTTTTTTGGGGAACACAAATGTAAAAAAATGTCACAGAGTTTAAAAAAGTTGTATACACACTTGCAGTCTGCATGAATACATCCAAATAGACATCATGCAAGTAGAAAAGTGGTCAAGTGTAAAGACGGCAAGTGTGGGTATTTGGAGAGGACAAGTATTTTTGCATCCTCACTTTCTTTCCTCATTTCCTAACTCTACTTCCCTGAGGATGTGAAGAAAGAATGCAAGGAAAGAAAATGAGGAATTTAAGTACATTGGAATATTCTTGATCACTCAAGCGCCACTTCAACTGCACTCAGAGAATCTGCTTTTATGTTGTTAAAGAAATGCATTAAAATATGAATGAGATGTATGGTTCATTTAAACTACAAATGTAAAACAAAGTAAAATTATTGCGACAGATGTGAGGGGGAGAATAATTTATATATGTCAGGTTTTGAAGAAATGAGGAGGCATCCATTTAAGTATTGAGAAGCACCCATGGAGGAACTTTCTACTTAATGCTTCTTCTCTTCCCTTTTTTAGTCAATAAAAAAAATACTTATGTTAATCTTTACCTGTCCCTCTTGAAATGTGAGGTTTCCAGAGGAAGGATTAAAGTCCTCAGTTTTTGCTGTGACTGCTTGTGCCTCCCAGTATAGCACCAGTCTACCAAATCTACCGCCCATTCGCATGACAGCCAGGCGAAAGACATTTCCAGGTGATGGTACCTCAAATGCCAGCACTGCTCCAGAGACATCCTAAAGGACAAGGTATAGTAGATGTATATTTATTATTAATGAAGCCAAATTAAATCATAAATTGCAATTAAGTAATTAATGTGTAAAAATTAATTAATTGTAAACCAGCCTTTGAGACATTGAAACTGAGGACTCCACTTGGGTCATCGTTCTCTTGGATGGTGACCTCAGCGATCTCTAGACCAGGTCTTTTCACACTGGGCTGACCTGCTCCTGTGTCTCCACCCAAGAGTTCAACTCTGGTGATGTTTACAAGGAACGTCTCAGCCAATTCAGGAATATCATCCTAAAACCAAACACATACCATCCAGGGATTATAAAGTCCTATTATCTCCTATACCCTTACGCTCCCCTGTGAAGGCCTCCTAAATCCGATCTTCAACCAGATGTAACTGGATTAAATGTTTTGAGTGTCACATTCTCAAATCTGACTTCTGACCAGAAAAGCTGTCTATATCATAATCATGCACTATTTGATTGTTGACCAGAGTTCCCCCGACTGAGCCTGGTTTCTCCCAAGGTTTTTTTTTTTCTCCATTCTGTCATCTCATGGAGTTAGGGTTCCTTACCATTGTCACCTCTGGCTTGCTTAGTTGCAGACACTTAATATTCATCAATATTATTAATTGGGCTGCTCTTCTAGAGCTGGTGTACAGCCAAAAAAACAACAACAACTTATTATTTTCATGTTATCTCTGTAAAACTACTTTGAAACAATCTTGTAAAAAGCGCTATACAAATAAAGGTTAAGGGCCAGTCACACAGCGAAAACGCATGAATCACGCACGAATTACGCACAGGCTTTCGTTTCTGCGCGGAGTGTGCGTCGTATGCGTATTTTGTCGGTGGAATGAACGTGGACCATCAGTGATTGTAAGTGGATGTGCGAAGGCAGTTTGTGCGTGATTTTGAGTTTTGAACGGTTCAAAATTGTTTGCGTTATTCATGAGTCGGCGTGCGTAGTTTATGCGTCGAGTATGCGCGGGACACACGTCGGCCGTCAGTGCTTATGCGTCGGAACTGGTTCGAAACCGCGCACGTCCACGTCCGTCCACAGACGCCCCACTTTCATATCACTCATGAACCACGCATGAACCGCGGACGTATCATGTTCATTCCACTGACAATGTGGATTCTGAAAGTGCTTGTTCGTGGAACGTTCACGAAGCGTGTCAGCTCTGTCAGTGATTCATGCATCGGGCGTGCGTCGAATGTTCATGGAATGCTTTGGTCAATTTCTCGACACACAAACCCAATCTGTACGTGATTTGTGATTGATTCGTGCGTGATCGGCTGTGTGACTGGCCCTTTACTTGACATGGAAGTCACATACTTTATCACTGAAACCCCCAAGACAACCCATGCATCTCTACACAACAGATCATTTTCCAGCATTCTAAACAGCTTATGTACAATTCATTTCTAACAACATGCTGATTTATGTCAGTAGTCTTTCAGCCCATTCAAATTCAATGTGGTTTTTGAGACTGAACAACAAGCAAAAATATCTAACGACCACATCAATTTTCAGAGCTTGAGCTATTCCAAGAGCAAACTGAAAAAATCTGGGGTTTTTGTGGTGGTGATAGTAACTGGCTGTTGGCTTGTCCTGTAGACAGTCGGAGCTCAGTGTGTCAGGTCTGTTTCAGCACAGTTCTCAAACTGAGTAACCTGATACTAACTGTGAGGCGTAAAAAGAAGTGAAGGTTCTGATATTTTTCATGTTTCGTCCCATGTGCCTCTGACCACAAAGCAAAACAGGCAAGATAGTGCATCATAATCAGCAAATTTCATCCATTTCCATTATTTCAAATACTTTTTTTACGCTTTCTGTCTTTTCTTTTTACTAAGCTCTTTCAATTTTTTCAATGGGAGGCTTGCTCAATCTCCTACCGGAGGAGACCTAATGCAGGACCTCACGGCCGAAATTACCTTGTTTAGGCCTCCCCCAGGCACACTACCTTGATCCTCGACTCCTTCGAAGAGGAGCGCAGGCTGCCACACTTGCTTTCTATCCCTCCTTACAGGAACCAATCCCTGGCAGTGGGTCAGAGCAAGCTATGGTGGCTGAAGAACCCTGGACACAGTTAAGGATGAACCTTTGGAATGCTGCAGATTGAACTTTTGCCTCACTAAACCTCTCAAGTCAATGACAGTACTGAAAACATTGGACATCAAGGAAGAAAGATTTCTCCTTGTCCTTTATTTTCTTCTTTGTAAAGCAGCCATATCACCCTGTAGCCTAAGACTGGTTGCACACTGAAGCTAAGCAGGGTTGAGCCTGGTCAGTACCTGGATTGGAGACCTCCAGAGAACAACTAGGTTGCTGCTGGAAGAGGTGTTAGGAGGCCAGCAGGGGGTGCTCACCCTGCAGTCTATGTGGATACTAATGCCCCAGTATAGTGATGGGGACATTGTACTGCAACAAGCACAGTCCTTTGGATGAGACGTTAAACCGAGGTCCTGACTCTCTGTGGTCATTAAAAATCCCAGGATGACTTCGTAAGAGTAGGTGTTTAACCCCAGCATCCTGGCCAAATCTGCCCATGTCCTTGGTCCATCACGGCCTCCTAATCCCCCCCCCCCCATACTCTAAGTGGCTTCATTGCTCTGTCTCCTCTCCACCAATAAGCTGGTATGTGGTGAGTATGGCTGCCGTCGCATCATCCAGGTGGATGCTGCACACTGATGGTGGTTGAGGAAATCCCCCCCCCCCCCTTCTATGTAAGCGCTTTGAGCTCTGGAAAAGCACTATATAAATGTAACTAATTATTATTAAAGAGAGCTAGTCAGGCGAGGAGCCTCTTCACTGTGATGCGATCACAGTGAACCGTCAGATTCCTCTAGACCTTCTCTACTCCAAAAATAAATTACACATAGACGTGGTTTTGCACACTTTCTAAATGCATGTTTGCCAACATCTTATTTAACTTTTTAGGACAGACAACAAAAAATAAGACTCACAAGACACAGTCCTGAAGACAAATAAGCTGATAACTTTTACCGCAGGTGTCCTTTTATAGTCATGCCGGCGCACTGAGTGCGAGGTTTTGACTTCCTCGGCCAGTAGAATTGTCACGATTTCACACTGGCACAAGTTGGGGGTTTAAACCTACAACTTTTAAATTATCAGACCAGACTTCCAACCACTGGATCCCAACTCTTAGGAATCATTTTAACATTCTGAAAGTTTTGTTTATTTTTTATTACATGGCATTGCAGTGATACTCACCGGCAGGATGGTAATGGATACCAAAACAACAGTAGCATTTTCCATCATGAGAACTGTGGCCTCTTTGGCTACATAGTCAGTCCCCACACTAGCCTGATTAACAGGTGGCAGGTGAAGGGCTGCTTTGGTGGTGTAATAAACTAATACATCCCTTGACGCTCCTTGATCTCTCACAATACTTAGTGTAATATTGCTTGGGCTCTCTGAAGTGAAAGGAATAAAAAAGAGGGGGGAAAAAAATCAGTCTTTCAAGATTAAATATTTTCATATTGTAATGAATGGGACAATTATGTATAAAAGCATTGACAAAATATATCCCTCCCCTGAATTCATCTTAACTATTCCAAGACTAAGCATATGACTAGAAAATGTGTACATAATTCTTCTCTGTAATTTGGATCATAGGGAATGTTGACTTTAATTTGTAGTGGTATACCACAGAAATGTTAATAGGCTATCTTAGCCATTCATTCACTGTTCATTATATTATTGTGCTGAAGTTCAAATGAGAGACAGATGAATTACTTTGAGGTTCTGGCGTTATGAAGTACTGGGAATCCAGATGCCAGCCAATAACTCCATAGGGTGAACCATTGGCTTTAATGGTGAGGTTTGCTTGGGCACGCTGAGGGTCAATCATGGCTCCTTTGGATGGATCCATTATCCCAATTGTTGTGACCTTGGTCAGGACAATAGTGACTTTTTCTGCTAACTCTGGAAAGTCATCAGCTAATATGTTCAGTGATATGGTAGCAACAGCCTGGCTAACAGACATTGTCACCTACATGGAGAACAGATGAAGAGGGTGTAAAGAGGTCTGTTGATATTGAGAGGTTTATATAATATTATACCATGGTCTGTCTGAATACTCAATTCTGAATGGCTGGAAAGTGTGTAATAAAACCATTTAATGCACAGTTTGTTCCAAGATAGTTTAATCACCATTCTATACTAATGCACTGTTTTCACTATTACATGCACGCATCTTGTTATCAGTGCTTCCCCATTACTTTTAAGTAAAAAAAAACAGTTTTGCTACTGAATCGTTAATCGTTACATTATATTTCTAAGCAAAAAAGATAGTAACATTACTGGTTTTGAAGGAATTAAACTTACAGCTTTGTTAATAATTAATATAGAGGGACACTGAACATAAGCAGGTAATTCACAAACAACTCTCCTCTCTCTCTATAATCAATTCAAATATTAAAATAAATGCACTCTTATTTTATCTTTGTGTATGATTTAAAGTGGGAAAAATTTTAGATCTAAAGTTTATGTTGCTAAAAATATCAAAGACAGCTTTAATCTGTCAGAGCTAGCAAATGACCATGGTATAAGAGAAATAATTCATGGCTAGCTGTGCATTAAACGATTTGAATACATTCCACAGAGGCAACCACCTGACAGGTGCATTACAGTTGGTAGTAATAGTAGGGTAATGGGTTAATGGGTTCTTTAAATGCATAATGGGTTCTTTAAATAGTACCTTTCTCTTAAAAAAATGGTTGCTTGCATATTTCAGTCACAAGTATAACTGCTGAAAATGGAAGCTTATAATTAGAGCTGTGATTTTGGACTAAAATTATAGTCTGCAATTTACAATACTATTTAAAATATGCAATTCCGTCAAATATCATTACTAAAACAACTGAAAACCCAATGGTATGAAAGCAGCTCTCACCACTCCTGAAGTAGGAAAAACATCATTCAGACTACCATAGGCGCTCCAGTGTACTGTTAGTCTGCCAAACCTGCCTCTCCTCCTCTCGATGCTCAGAGAAACAGGGTTATCATTCTCCAGCTCATCCACCTCCCTCATTAGAGAATTCTATATACAAATATATTTGTTTACAACATGTTATTATCACTTCTACTGTGCAAAAACAGCTTCAGTAAGTCGCATTTTTAGTCTTTGAACGATAACGGCTGTGTGACATAGATACTACTTTACATTTAAAGCTATAAGGCAAGACACTTCAGGCAATATTTTTTTTTTTTCCACAGCCAAAAATCTTTGGTAAAACTCCAAATTTTACAGTTTTATTTCTATAAATTCCAATGTTTATATTTTGTTTTTATGTATGCAAACTAATGTATGCTGTTTTAAACATGACTTTAAACATAAGTTTCAGAAAACTCCCGTAATACAATTTCAGTAATACAAAAATATTTTGCTGGGAAAATCTATTAGTTTATTTTTCACCCTATTCCCAGATGTCTTGCCTTTGCTATATTATTAAGGAACACTTTGAGAGTTACATATTCAGATAACAGCATCAGTAAATCATAAAACATATTTTGATCCTGATACCTGTGCAAAGCCTACAATCCCATAGGCATCATCGTTGGCCGGAATGAACATGGTCACTTGACCACGAAAGCCAATTTCTGCCCCTCCTTTGGGGTTCTTGAGGCTGACACGAAAGTGTTCTTCCTCCTCAGGAACATCATCATCAATTATGTTCACTGCTATGTCCAGCTCACCCACCCCTGGCTGGAAAAACAGCTCTCCTGAACTGAGGATAAGAAATGGAAATATCAACGAACATCGGTATTAGATGAAGCTGTACAGTATAACACAACAAAGAATAATTTTTTTGTTACTATGGTTTACATAACAACATTAACATACTTGGGGATGAAGTCAGATTGATTGGACACAGAAGTCAGCTCATAAATGATGGAGTTTGATTCTCCAGTGGCTATGATAAGACTCTTAGTGGAATTGAGAGATGGAACAGGAAGATATAGGAACTCTTGTGCAGATGGAGACTTGAGTACTTCTGAAAACTGCCTCAGATCTGACCGCCACGAGTGCAACGATGAACCATTTAGACCCGCAAGCAACAGGTGAGCTATGAAACAAAGAAGCTGGTCAATCTAATTCTTAATACTAATGGTTTTGCTGTGCATGCTACTGTAAATAGCATGACGCCTACATACCAGATTTACCCGCAAAGGCAAACAATTGTTTAAAAGTACTCAAACAAGACAACATAAATCAAAGAAGTGCTATGCAAACACACTTTACACAAAGGTTTGGGTACATAAAATGTTTAAGGTTTTATTAATATGTTTCTTAGGCTCACTAAGTCTGCATTTACTTGATCATAAACAGTAAAATCAGTAATATTGTGATCAGTTTTCTATTTTAATAATAAAAGTAATTAAATGCAATTTATTCATGTGATTGTAAAGCTTAATTAGCAGCCATTACTCCAGTAGTAAGTGTCACACTGTCATTAAAACATTGTTTGGTGATTTTTTTTCTGATTTGGTGCTCATGAAACAAATAAAATGGATGATACTTTTTAAGGATTCAAAAATAATTCATTTGAACAGCATTTCTTTGTAATTGAAATCTTATCAATCTAATATGTTTTTACTGTCAATTTTGATCAGTTTGCATTCTTGAAAAATAAAATTCTTTCAAAAAAAATGTACTGACTCCAATTATGCACTATAGTGTAGATGCAAATCTAAATGTTACGCATATATTATGTTACAAATATTAAAATAATATAACCACTTTGAATGCAAACATTTAATAATTGTGAGTCAAACGATTTTAAATGTTAATGTGTGAAAAGATCTTAAATTAAGTCTTTACGTTAGCATTTTAGTCTAATATAGTTGAAGAAGTTCGATATATTGGGTTAAGTGTTAAACTCCTAACCAGACCCGAATCATGTTTGAGGAATACCAATACAATTCTGCCTTGCAAGCACTATTATTATTATTACTACATGTAAATTAAAATACCAATACACTAAGCCATATAATTTTGGTAAGTCTAAAATGTGGGTAAAAGTATGCTTAATGAAAGTGGAAACACACTAAATACATTATTATTTAAAACAGACTGCACTATATTGTCTGGCAACTCACATATTCCCGAAGGAGGGGTAAAGGGGTGGACTGAAAAGAGGCCAGGAAATACGATAGACTGTGTCTGCTGGAAGAAGCTTTGCTGAGAACCCCATCTAAACACTTCACATGCTGGGCTTGGACCTTTTCATGGGGAATAATAAAGACGATGTGAACGTTAGAATACAGGGGAGCAAGAAAAAAATGAATGCTCATTTTCAAGAACAGTGTTAAAACATTTTCAAATTGATTAGTACTATATTAAATTGCAATAGTAGTACAGACTGATTATTACCTTCAGTAATAATGAGCAGAAACGTATCTCCTCCCATCTGAAATGATTCCACTTGCTTGACTCGAGTATTGACTGCTAAGGGTTGAGGATTTTGGAAACGTCCATTATTCCACTGGTAGATGAGACATGTTGAAAATGTTCTGTTCCTGCACACGGCCAGGTGCTGTAGGTTGCTGCTGCTTCGTCTGAAGGGTACAGCTGTGATAACATCTTGTAACTCCAGATTTTGATGGAGGGAGAATGAGCCTCCAGTCCATACAAAGATCTTAGGACATAGAGGAAATTATCTTAATATTTTATTACTTACTATCATTATGTTATACATATCCCATTTAGAACTCAAAGTTTCAATATATATATAAATACACACACACACAGGTGCTGTCATATAATTATAATATCATCAAAAAGTTAATTTCACTAATTCCATTAAACTAAGTAAAAATTGTATATTATATTCATTCATTACACAGAGTGATATATTCCAAATGTTTATTTATTTTACTTTTGATGATTATAACTGGTAACTAAGGAAAATCCCAAATTCAGAAAATGTGAATATTACTTAAGACCAATAAAAAAAATAATAACAAAAAGTTTTTTTAGAAATCTTGGCCAACTGAAAAGTATGGACATGAAAAGTATGAGCATGTGCAGCACTCAATACTTAGTTGGGGCTCCTTTTGCCTGAATTGCATGGCATGGAGTCAGTGTTATGAGAGCCCAGGTTGCTATGATAGTGGCCTTCAGCTCTTTTGCATTGTTGGTTCTGGCATATCGCATATTCCTCTTCACAATATCTTATAGATTTTCTATGGGGTTAAGGTCAGGCGAGTTTTCTGGCCAGTTAAGAACAGGGATCCCATGGTCCTTAAACCAGGTACTGGTTGGTTTGGCACTGTGTGCAGGTGCCAAGTCCTGTTGGTAAATTAAATCTGGATCTCCATTAAATTGGTCACCAGCAGGAAGCATGAAGTGCCTGGTATACGGCTGCGTTGACCTTGGACCTCAGAAAACACAGTGCACCAACACTAGCAGATGACATGATACCCCAAACCATTACTGACTGTGGAAACTTTACACTGGACCTCAAGCAACGTGGATTTTGTGCCTCTCCTCTTTACTCCAGACTCTGGGACCCTGATTTCCAAAGGAAATGCAAAATTTACTTTCCTCAGAGAACATAACTTTGGACCACTCAGCAGCAGTCCAGTCCTTTTTGTCTTTAGCCCAGGCGAGATGCTTCTGACACTGTCTGTTGTTCAAGAGTGACTTGACAAAGAATGTGACAGCCGAAACCCATATCTTGCATACGTCTGTGCGTAGTGGTACTCGAAGCACTGACTCCAGCAGCAGTCCTCTCTTTGGGAATCTCCCCCACATTTTTGAATGGGTATTTTTTCACAATCCTCTCCATGGTGAAATTATCCCTATTGCTTGTACACTTTTATTTACCACATCTTTTCCTTCCCTTCGCCTCTCTATTAATGTGCTTGGACACAGAGGTCTGTGAACAGCCAGCCTCTTTTGCAATGACCTTTTGTGTCTTGGCCTCCTTGTGCAAGGTATCAATGGTCGTCTTTTGGACAACTGTCACGTCAGCAGTCTTCCCTATAATTGTACAGCCTACAGAACTAGACTGATAGACCATTTAAATGCCTCTGCAGGTGTTTTGAGTTAATTAACCTGGTGTGGCACCAGGTGTCTTCAATATTGAACCTTTTCACAATATTCAAATTTTCTGAGATACTAGGTTTGGGATTTTCCTTAGTTGTCAGTTATAATCATCAACATTAAAAGAAATAAACATTTGAAATATATCAGTCTGTGTCTAATGAATGAATATAATATACAAGTTTCACTTTTTGAATGGAATTAGTGAAATAAATCAAGTTTTTGATGATATTCTAATTATATGACCAGCACCTGTATAAATAAATATATATATATAAATATATTTATTTAAGTTTAAATTTACCTCACTCAAAGCTATCAAATATTGCTGGAGTTCAATGGAGAAGTGTTTAACACTGAAACTGCTCACAGTAAGAGTCTGCTCCTACAGAAAGAGTACAACATTGAACAATATACAAAAGTACCACATTAGAAAATGCAAATCTGACCATAGTGAAATAAGAAGGTTTACAATGATCAGATTTTGATGGCAGCTATGGAAAATATAAAACTGGCAGCATACTCACTTGAGTAAGATTGAGGTCTGCCTGAATGCGAAATAAACTGATTGTGGCAGTTAATGACATGGTGCTATTTGCTTGGGATATTGCCACATAGCTGAAGCCATTTGCTGTAAAACTCACACAAGACCTGGGATTCTGGATGCTGACAAACTATGAGAAACAGAGTGACATAAAATAAAATAGAAATAGACCGCAATAAATAAAGTTAACTTTTTAAGACCTTTAATTAAACTGTGTTATGGTGAATAAAATTGGTTCAGTCTGGTTGTAAGCAATCATCAAAATGCATTGAATGAAGTTCCTTCTACCAAAGCCAGTGCTTGAAGTGGGCCGGTACACACCAGCACTTCTATATTTTCATCTGTAGCGTACCCCACAACCCAATTTCAACACCTCCCAAGCACTTACTAAAATGGGCTTCTGAATTCAAAACATACCTCCACAGGCACAAAGACGCCCTGCCACTTGTAGAGCACAGCCTGGTTCTGAGCTGGACCTCTGAGCAGCCTCAAAACTAAAGCAGAGTCTTCACTGGGTACTACACACCAGACTGACGCCAAGCTGTCCGTTATAGACTGATACACAGCCAGCAGTGGCTGCTCTCCTCCTACAAATTCATTAAACAATGTTTGGCTATTCAGATTTCTACTCAGAGTCCAGTGAAATAAACTTACTGATGCAATTCCTTACTCATTCCAAATGCTGTTCCTGATCGGGTCTCCCATTCCACACTGACAGCTGACTCCAGCCCATTGCTGCGAGATATAGTCAGGTACACTGTACCGATACGCTCCTCCACTGTCATGGTGTCCAGAGTCCTGAAGAACACACACATTCAGTAGAAGTTGAAGTTGTGTGGGATTGTGTGTCCTTCATCTACTTCTGATCCGATAGACCAGTGGTTCCCAAAGTGGGGTGCGCGCACCCCTAGTGGTGCGCAGACTGACCACCGGGGGTGCGCCAGAGAATGTTTGTAATGGCGGGGAAAAAGATTGTCTCTTTATTATTTTTACGTATTTAACTGAGGTAAACTTCACATGCGAAAGTTTTATTAAGAAATAAAATTTCACATTACAAGCTATAAATTACTCATGATTTATATTCAGCGCCGACCACGGCGCTGAATATATTGAAAAACCCGATCAAACAGACTCAGATGATAATGAACGGAGTGAAGAGGCGGGAACAGAGAAACCTAACAGAGATGTATTGGTCAAGAGAAATAGGCCTGCATGCCAGAGGGAGAAAATGTCAAGTAAGAAACGCAAATACAGTGACAGTTACATTGCTTTCGGGTTTACATGGATTGGTGATGCAGAAAGTCCAAACCCGCAATGTGTAGTCTGTGGTGAAGTTTTAGCTAATAGCAGTCTCAAGCCCTCATATATGGTCCGGCACTTACAAACAAGACATAGTCAATTACAAGACATGCCTGCAAGTTTTTTGAAAAATGTGAAGTTTAACCAGAGTAAAGTGTTGGGGGGTGCTTGACAGGTGTCAAACACTAGAAAAGTTTGGGAACCACTGCGATAGACCAAAATGCATCTTAATACCAAGTGTAAACAGGCCCTAAAATAGACTGTGAATATACCTATTGAATGATGGTGATATTCGGAACAGCCCTAGAGGAGCCTGGTTTTGCAGTACAGTGATAAAAGTCTGCAGTGAGTCTCCCAGTCGAGCCCCTCCAGTTGGGTTGGACAAAGTCACTGTGAATGTCTCATTCATCTCTGGCTCGGCATCAAGAACAGCCCAGATCTCTAAAGTCTAGAAAACAAACATGATACTTTTAAGAGCCTCTTCTTTGACAAACTGGTTCCTTATGAACTTACAGACTTGTGCTGTAACTACACTGCACAAAAAATAATAATTAAGGGAATCCTTAACATCACAGTATAACATCAAGTCGTTGTAAATCAGTTGCACCTGCTTTGGTTACCTTCATTTTTTTAAAGCAGTGTATGTCATAAAGTAGGAGAAGAATTTAAAGTTTGAATTTAAAAAAATGTAAAGCACCCATAATATAAAAAAAAACAGTTGTATGTCAAGTCCATGTCTGTTAGTTTGAGACCTACTAAATGATAAAATAACATATTTTTGTAGATATTTGCATTAAAATGTGTAATATTATAAGTTTAAAGAAAGAAAGTTTCAAGAAAGCTTCAAGAAAAAAATAGACCAAAAACAATATTTTTTAATATATTTCTTTTAAAGTCATATAAAACTTTAATAGGAAGTTTAAAATAAAAATAAATAAAAATACTCTGGTCAACTGGTCAATTCGAGTTTTATATACCTTGAATCTGACTCCATCCTCAAGCACAACAAAGCCAAAGGATGGTGTGAGATCATCAGTGTACAGAGATCCATTGGCATCAGTGATGGTGAACTGGACCGTTACTGTTCCAAATGTGCCCTGAGGAGGGTCTCGTATAATGTAGAGGGTGGCCACACTCTCTCCCAGACCTGACATAGAGGTTGGCTCCCTTAACAGGAAGTGCTCACTGTTATTGAAGGATATGATTCCATGACCATCATCATTGGCCAGAATAGTCACAGTAGCTATGGAAACACATGAAATAAACATTACATAGTATTGTATATTCATGGAAAGTCATGAATGTTTATTGTCTCCTAGTATAGCAAACCTGTAGTGTTCTCTCCCAGTTCCAGCCCTGCTGACGGGTTTGCTAGAATTAACTGGAACGTCTCATCACCTTCAGGAATGGCATCATCTAAAATCTGGACTTCAATAAACTTGTGCCGTTCTCCATCCACAAAGTGGATCATCTGTGTAATATACAGTATGTGCTCAATAAATATAAACAACAAATGCTTAATGTTTAACTGTATTCAAAAACAAGAATGAGTGTTTGTGACTTACTGAAGGAGTGGCATTGAAATCCAGACCCAACTGAGCCTCTAGATTCTGGGCATAAAAGAACAGGGACACATTTCCATATGTCCCAGCATCACGGTAGGCCACCAGATTTAATGCACCAATCGTCTCATTTACCACGTAGCTGAAGAAAAAAAAAAAAACCTGTACATTACTGAAACAGTTCTAACAAAAATGAATACCTATCTGTGAGTTTACAAAGGTTGAAAAAAGTTGAAGGGAAAAGCATACTCTATGTATTGCCAGCCAATGATCCCTTGGATTCCATCATTAGCATTGATGCTGATCTCTGCAACAAGGCCTTCGGTATCTGGAAAGACAGGCATTAATGAATGAATGAATGAATGAATGAATGAATGAATGAATGAATGAATGAATGAATGAATGAATGAATGAATGAATGAATGAATGAATGAATGAATGAATGAATGAATGAATGAATGAATGAATGAATGAATGAATGAATGAATGAATGAATGAATGAATGAATGAATGAATGAATGAAGTTTTAGGGATTGGATGGGAAATAGAAGCATGGTTGGGGTTTGTCTTAAAGCACACATTCAGGAAAAGCAGAAATCAAAACAAGGACATCTGTCACATTATTAATCATCCTCTATTACTACACCAATAGTTATCTACCAATACATATATTACACTCCAAGCCATCTACAACACTCCACAGATCACTGATTATAAGTGAGGAGAGTGGACTGTGTTTGGGAATGATAGACTATATGCTGGATATTTGTTGGTTATGTTAAAAATATAAAAATGTCACTGACACCAAGTAAAAAAAGCACTACAGCATTTCAAGCATACAGTAGCTGTGAGTATCCATTACCTTTCAGTGTATAGTAAATCTCTAGGAAAGGATGCGAGACAAGATTGAAGTTCAAGATGAAAGTATGATTGAAAGAAGAACCTAAAAACTATTTAAATGTGGCACATTCAACAAAGCAAAGTGAATAATTACAGAATATAAACCATTATTTAATAGGTTGAATATGCTTAATTATCTTCTTAATCGTCTTACTTAGTTTAGGTACAGTTGGGAGGATGGTAATGAGGACAGCTGATGTTATATTGACTAAAAAAAACTCTTGCAGCTCGGGTATGTCATCCTGTTAAAAAAAGAAAAATATGTTTCTTCATTAATTCAAAGATGATAAAAAATGTATTGGATTTTTGGATGCATCTAAAAATCCTTCATAATGCATTAACAATAAATGTGAAATGTTCAAATGAAATGTAGTCACTAGACCCTTTCACACACTAAACGCAAATTGTTAAATTACTATAAGACTGACCTTTTCAATAAATACACAGATGTGCTGTTCACACAAGCAATTTTGTATTTTTACCGGCAAGTTACCATTCACACACTGAATTGGACTGAATCAACATTGAATTGACACAATGTGAGAAAAGACACTTCTGTAGAGTTGCAATAGCTAATTTGGGCTTATTTCATAATTGATTAACTTTTTACAGTTATTGAACCAAACTGAATCTGACTACAGCTGAATAAGATAGTATTGTCTTTCAGAGCGGCTTTACAGAAGAGTTAAATTATGTTTACATTAATGAATAATGTTATTTGCCAGTTTCTCACTGCAAAGCTGCTTTGAAACAAATTGTACTGTATAAAGGTTACATAACTAGACTGGACACCAATAACAAAAAAACGGTAAACTCTGTAATGTAATCATCGGAAATGACCTTTAAATTAGAATAACCACTTTAGCTTTATTACCTGTCCAATTTGACAGGATGTTTTGTACTTTTGTATGACAAGCATACAAGGACGTTAACACATTTATATTTATGCATTTGGCAGGCACTTTTATCAAAAGCGACTTACATTACATTCAAGAAACACATTGAATCAGTTCTTGCTTTCCCTGGCGAACCCCTGATCTTGGCGTAGCAAACACCATTGCTCTACTGGTTGAGCTACAGGAAAGGCTGTTCTGAATCACAGAACGTGTTTGCTCTTATCAACACAAGATGGATAATAGTTACAATAGTATTGCAGTTACTATATTACAATAATGCAATAGTAACTGCAGAGCCGCAGCGTTGATGAATGGAAAGCAAAGTAGGATCTCGAATGGGAAAAGCGGTACAACAGTCGGACACCTTCTGACCTCTTGTTTTGTTCACACCTAACATTATAACAGTAATGTTACAACTTTTAATACTGGAAAATTGTCAGAACAGGTTTACCGTTATTTATTAAATGGTCACGATTTGTAAACGATAATTTACCGGTAATCTACCAGTAAATCTATGTGTGAAAGGGGCTAATGTTAAATTAGCAGCATCATACATCTATGATGGTGATGGGGATAGACACAGATGTCTGTCCATCCTGCATGATCACAGAGCTGGAGATGTATCTGAAGTCCTGGCCAGGTTGGGCTAGAGCTCCCTCAGTCTGGCTGAGGTCCTGCAAAGAGCCTTGCACTGTCTCATAGCTTATATTTACAGCACCTGTGGTGGAAAGTAGCAATATTTACATCCACATACTTTATGACTACAGTGTTTGATTTTCTAGTGTTAACTAACCTGATGCACCAAACTCTCTGTTTATGTAAATCCGGATGGTGGTGTCTTTCTCATCTGTGGTAATTTTTAAGGAGGAAGGGGCAATGCTGAGCAAACCAAATGGCTCGTCACTAGCTTCCACGCTCACCACAGCTTCACGACCCTGAGCACTTAGAGCTGCCATGCCTGTCTGGGTAACCCCTGAGAGAATTAAACATGATTATAAAAGGTATTTAGGTATAGAATAAGCAAACCTAAGGCGTTCGTCATATGTTAAGTCAGATAGGACAAGATAGGATAACAGCTAAACATTCTTTAATCAAACCTTTGGTTTGTATATTTGATAGAATAACTCTGTATTCCTCTCTTTCTTCTGGTGTGGTATCCTCAAGTAGCTTTAACACTATAGTATTATTTAGCATTCCCTGAAACAGAAAATGAGGCAGAACATTGTCCTTTAATTTCAATGGTAAACAAAATGCATAATGCATAATGCAAAATGCAAAATGCAAAAAGCTTGGTGGTTTAAAAGAAATGCTCAAATGATTTTTCTACATTACCTCAGAGAAAAAGAGATTTCCTGAGGAGTCTGCAAATGTAACTGAGACTCGAGGACCTTCAATTATCCATTCCACTGTGACATTACCAATAGCAGGAGCTGTTCTCTCCACCAGCAGAGACAAACTCTCACCTGTTGAATACAAAGAACATCTAACCTTAAATATTAACCATTTTCTTGGTGTAATAAGATGTTAATATTGTATGTTTATCAACCATTAACTGATATATTAGAAGCTCATATCAGCCTGAGATGTGTGTGAGTATAAGAGTTATTTTTCCTCGCTAACTAGATTAACTAATACTCAAAGCTGTATATACAGGGATAGAATTCACTTGTCCTGTCATGCATGCATGATGGCACAAACCACCTCTCCCAATGTAGCAGCTGTTGCTGTTTCTTCACTCATCTTATATTGGTACTATATTACTAATTACTATGGAGCACAAACTGATGCCTAATTATCAATTTACAAGCTTTAAATGCCTCTACACCTGCGCATACCGCTAATAGAAGTTAAATAAATTATGCTGTTCTTAAACTGACTTCTCTCTGTTGGGAAAGTATACAAATACATCATGATGACTTTTTATCAAGTTTGTATTGCTTTGCTTTCCTACAGTGGATTAACAAGATTAAAGGGCTGTTCACGCTGAAGATAATAATTGTACAGCTTTAATATGCTTCAATAATCACTCTAATTCTACGAGAACAGCAAATTCCACAGTACAGGTATAACTATATGAATGGAAGTTTCACAATTATTCTTATAATTATTCAAAAAAAACCATTGACAGCCAATTAGCCAATCCACTCGGCTTTAAAGATCTTGATTAATAAACAGAACATTATGAAAACACTGACCCTCTCTGACGATGGCCGATCGTGAGGCTGCGTGGAAACCCACAACCCCTGCTGCATTGTCATTGGCCAGGATGAGAATGGTGACGGTGTCCGAACTGGGAAGGATACGGCTACCACCCTCAGTATTCACTAATGCAATCTGTAAAGTCTCATTGTCTTCAGGTTCCGTATCATCCATGATAAAAAACTCAAGGGTCTTCTTTACATCACCTTAAAGGAACATACAGGAGGTCATTCAGCTACTGCAAAATTGTTGAAATGAACTCTTTTTATATCTATATTTATATTCTTATTTTATTTGATTTGTTTGATTGATATTTTTATTCATTCATTCATTCAATTTTCCCCCCGAACTAGAACAATTGTGAGTGTATTAACTAGTAGCATAGAAATGCAGGTTTTACCATACATATTCACTTGAAAAAGAAAAAAAACACAGTATTATCAACTGATCACAAAAACATATTGCTAAAGTAACTCTCTTGACTTGTCATGGCTAGTGTTGTCCATACATCAAAAACATAAAGTAGACAAGACTTACCCTCAGCAAAGATGAGGGTCTCCCCTGTTCCATTGAAGTCAGCATTGGATGTGGCACTGCCGCCAACATACTTCCACTCCACTGTAACCTGTCCCATACTGCCTCCTCTCCTCTCAATGACCAGCAGCACTGTAGTTTTGGGTTCCTCCCTCACCTCCAGATACAGCCCATTTCGTGTGGCATTGGGATTAATGCTGTAGAGCAGAAATATTCCAAACGCATCTCCATTCATCCCTATAGTAACCAACGCTGTGTCCGGCTGCTGGATCATTGGCAAGTTTTTGGCAGTTGCAGTCATGTTGACCAAACTAACCCTCAGGATTTTAATCATGAAATTCTCATCCACTTCTGGCAAAGAGTCAGTCAAAATGGGCACAGTGAGGTTAGTGACTCCCAATCTGTCTAGCATGGTTGCGGTCTGAGCTGTCATGGTTATGTAGTCGCTCCCGGCTACAGCCTGTGAGCTAAACAGTGAGGCGGTCGCTGTGGTGTTTTTTAAATAGGTGAAGGTTTGTGGGGAAGAACTCAATTGTCTGGCCCCAGATGTTACCCAGAAACAACTTGCTCTGGGGGTATTGATATAGCTGAAAGCTTGGCAGGCTCGCTCTCTAAGGCAGAACGCTGCACATAAATTCAAGCCGTTTGTGTCTGTGGTGATGTTGATGGGTCTGCGGAGGGCATTAGATGGCACTCCAGCAAATGGAGAATCAAAGTAAACCAGGAAATCTCTGCCTTCCCTTTGAGCATTGCTTACAATATCAATCTCAGAGGTGCTGTAAATGATTTCCAGCATGCCAAAATTACCGCCACTGCAGTGAAAACACACAAAAAACAACTTAATGTACCGTCCAAAACAAAATGAGTTTATAAACATGGAAAACAAAGGTACACTACCTTCTTCGAACTGTAACATTAGCAATAGAAATCCCTTCCAGTGGCTCCTGGACGCGGTATACTGCTTGCTCAAAGTACACGGTTCCGTGAGGGTTGTCATTAGCAGGAACAATAATATCGACCTCTTTCTCAGGCCCTATGGTCCCACCATTGGTGGCGCTTACAAGTTGAACCTTTATAACCTAAATTAAACAGACACTTTTAATATAGACTTTTCATACATCCTTATGAAGCTTAATAAAAAAGAAACTTACCTCTTCAATTTCAGGTACATCATCAGCCAAAACTTCCACCTTCAGTGTCTTTAATGTTTCTCCAGGATCAAACCTGACCTCACCAGACAAAGGTTGGAGATCACCAGTGGCAGGTCTCCCATTGACTGTGGCTCTCCACTGGACAACGACATTACCCATAGTTCCAGCATTTCTCACTATGGGTAGGGATACCTCAAATGCATTCACTGCTGGCTCCTCAACTGTGATGGGTGCAGCCTGAAAAACTAACAATCAAAAGTATATAAAATCTCTTCAATTATGTGTCACAACATCAAGATGTAAAACATCTAACTAATGTTGCATGTGGCAAGCATGTTGTTCATAAGAAACTAACCAAAAGATCCATATGGATCATCTGAGGGTAGGATGGTAATGATGGCCTGTGTGAGGTCCCCCAGGAGAGCACCCCCGGTGGTCTGGTTGAGAAGCTCAATTCGGAAGGTCTCTTCCAGCTCAGGCACCACATCATTGATGATGATGATGGGGACAGGCTTGCTACTTTCTCCCTCCAGCAAAACCACATCAGAAGAGGCAACACTGTAGTCCTCACCTATTTATCACAATCAGAAAGATATAATATATAAAAATATATAGACATTCAAAATTAGAAATAAATATTGCATTAATCCATAAATTATATTTAAAATGAAGAAACATTTAATTCTGCTTTTACTTGATAAATATATACATATATAAAATCTATTATGCTGAATTGTCAGGAGACATTACTCCAGACTTCAGTGTCCCATTATCCTTCAGAAATCATTCTACCAGTAAAGGTTCATATTAGCTGAAACACATTTTCATTAGAACTCACCCACTCTAGCAGACATTGGCACTGCTCGGAACTTTACAGAAACATCAGCAAAAATCCCTCCAACACGTGTTACATTGATTATAGGTCCGGTGTAGTATTCGGGCACGCTCACTGCTGAGGAAGAAAGTTGTAGTACTCCAAAAGCATCCTCACTGGCCTCTATAATGACCTGAGCAACTGTGGAGTTCCGTGGCCCAAGTCGAGGGGAAAGTGCAACTGGAAAACAACAGTTAGTCTTAGTTCACATCCTGACTTTTTTCAAAGTAGCACTGCTCTGCACATTTCATATATAGCTCTGGAAAAAATTAAGAGACCACTGCAATGTTTTGTTATTTTTACCAGTTGTGGCTTTCAGCAAATAAATGCTCTCAATTACAATATTTATTTGGAATTTGGGAAAAATGTTGTCAGTAGTTAATAGAATAAAACAAAAATGTAAATTTTACCCAAACACATATATATATACACACACACACACTATTTTCAGACATCATCTTCCAAATGACTTTTACCTGGTCTAATTTGTACCCCTTCGACCAAAGTGACATTGACAAGCTCCAAAAACACAGACTCCGCCCTTTCTGGATCCTCGTCATCAAGTACCCTCAGGGTCACATTTACTTCACTTTGATTAGCTGAGAATATCACTGACTCCACAACAGCCACAAAGTCATTCCCTGTACTGGCCCGACCCACTCCTGGTGTGCTATATGGAGCTGCATCTGTGTCCCTCAATGTTCGGTATGTCACTCCAACTCTTCCCATTAACCCCTTTCTTCTCTGTATGGTCAGAGTGATGACAGCATTTGCTTCTGCCACATGGACTATCCTGCTGCTATCAGAGAATACAAAAAATCCATAAGGGTCGTCACTGGCCAATACAGTCAGCGTGGCAATATTTTCCTTCCCAAGTCGACCATGAGTAACATTAGTGAGGCGGACACTGAAGCTTTTGTCAAGTTCTGGAATGTCATCTTGGGAAATGAGTAAGTAGATGCTTCCAACAGTCTGGCCAACCTTAAAGGTCACGTTGCCAGATCTATATACAAGTTCTCCCTCTGAATTAGCATCTGCCTCCCAGTACAAGGTCACATTGGACAGAGCTCCAAAGGTACGAGTCACCTGTGAAAAACAAGAAACATACTCATATAAAACATTAACATTTCTCTCATCTGTACTAGTTGTTGTCATGTTGGTTTCATAAGGATTTCATGTTTTTTTAAGACTTTAATGCTGTTCTAAATGTTGAAATAAACTTTTTATTCACCAAAGAAGAAAAAAATGTATCACAGTCTCCACAAAAGTATTAAGCAATATACACATTTTTTCAACATTGATAATAATGAGAAATGTTTCTTGAGCAGCATATTACATTTATGCATTTGGCAGACACTTTTATCCAAAGCGACCTACATTGCATTCAAGGAATACATTGAATCAGGTATTGCTTTTTCTGGGATCGAACCCAAGACCTTGGTGTTGAAAGCACCAATCCTCTACTGATTGAGCTACCGGAAAGCTATTAGCATATTAGAATGATTTCTGAAGGATTGTGAGACACTGAAGACTGGAGTAATGATGTTGAAAATTCAGTTTTATCACAGGAATAAATTGTAATTGTAATATTATTTCACAATATTACTGTTATTACTATGTTTTTGATGAAATAAATGTAGCCTTGCTGAACATAAGATACATTTTGAACGGTAGTGTCCTTTTTTTCAAATTCTTGTCTACAATATAAATTTAGCAAGTTTTGCACAACATGATTCATTTATTGCAGTGAAACAGATTAATTAAAATATTTATATAGAAATATAACGAGCAAAGACAATCATAACTGGAAAAGAAAATGCATTTTTACACATTTATTAATAATTAATTAGATGAGACACAATAGATGATGACACAGACCTGCAGCACTACAGTACTCCTGCCCTCCTCAGGCTCAGTGCCATTCACAGTCAGAGAGTCAGTACTAAACTGGAAGACGCCATGAGCCTCATCAGAGGCAGCGATGGTCACGATGATACGAGCAGCAGCGCCCAAGTTAGCTTCAGAGCAAAAAGGAATATTATCATTATACAAGTCATGATTTATATATAGACACTTTCTAAAGAAGGGAACCCAGATACACGACAGAGGTGAACCTTGACATTTTCAAAACATAATATACACTGACCTTCCTTAAACATGAAGGCTATTTGCTTTTCCCACGTCTCTACTGGTATTGCTCACAGACCTTAGCACTATGTAAACAGCTTGGCAGAAATCAGGGTCAACAACCGGTGTCTAAGGAATTTGACCATTATGGGCAGCTCTTAAACTTTATAACTTTTAATCTAGGACTTACAAAATAAAGTTTGTGTAAGGGTGACTTCAATTACACAATGAATCAACAATAAAAAAACAAATAAAAAAGAAGCCCTTTAAGGGGGGAATTAGCATTAAAATAAGTTCTGTTGAAAAGCTCTGCCAAGGCACAAATGACAGATAACGGGGGAATGGAGTGTAGTCAAGTAGTTAGGAAATTAAAAAAAATAATAAAACCTCTTTTTCTTGACCTGAAGGGAACTTATTAAGAGACACTTTAGGGCTAAAGTCAAGCTGATATTTCTGATTTTCTCACAGGTCTCTCACAGTCTGTATTACAACGAGTAGTGGGAATGAGTGAAGACTAAACGCTGAAACATAAAAATGCATGCAGGCTTAAGAATCTTACCATAATGATAAAGAAAGGATGGAAGAAAGAGGTTAGTGTCACTCTCGCCACTTCCACTGGCTTCACTTGCAAAAAATGGATCCACTAAAGAGGCACACAGGAGCCAGACAGGGGCACACAGGATTCACACCAGAGAAAACAGGAAAAACACATAGTACATACTGAAAATCAAACAGAATGTTCCATAATCATACTCAAACAGCATGAATGGAGCCCACAGGAGACATGCATGTAGAGACAGTGAAGAAAAATCATGAAGGTAAAAGAAAGGACACAGAATCATTAAACTGACACAAGTTTTCTTACCTCCTCCATTTGGATTATAGAGCTCCACTCTGAAGACTTTGTCCAACTCCGGCACCAAGTTGTCAATAACAGTCACATTGATGTACTTAAATCTCTCACCAGGCAAGAAGTCTAGAAATCCCTCGGTGTCCTGTAAGAATATGGAAAAAAGTTGGGCCATTTTAATATACAAAGAAATTTAAGTAGGCAATCTTGGTTATGGAAAATTACTCTTGTTTTGTTTTTGTTGGACTGTATAAGAGAGCAAAGGCTAACAACACACAATATTGTTTAAAGGTAAAAAGGTTAAATAAAAAAAGACAGTACAATAGTAGTATTGTACAACAGTATTACAATTTAAAATAACTGTTTTCTATTTTAATACATTTTAAAATGTAATTTATTCCTATGATTGTAAAGCTGCATTTTCAACAGTCTAAATTAACTTACATAGTCTTCAGTGACACATGATCCTTCAGAAATCATTAAAATATGCTGATGTAGAGCTCAAATAACATGCTCTTTTTCAAGAATCTCTGATTTAATAAAAAGTTCAAATAAAAGTACATTTATCTTTACTGTCACTTTTGATTTAATGCATACTTGCTGAAGAAAAGTATATATATATATATATTTTTTTTTTTATATGTTGAACAGCCGTTGATACCTCATAGTCCTCTGAACCAGCAGCTGTGAATGGAGACGTACGATAGCCCACCATCACCCTTCCCAGCAATCCTTGTGCTCTGGCCACTAGCAGTCTGACCACACCAACCTCCTCTTGAACAGTCACACGCGCCTCCTCCAGTGAGGGTTTAATCATGCCCACTGGGACTGGTGCAGTTTGAAACTGCAGTAGGCCTGAAATTATTATAATAATAAGCTATAATACAGATCTGCATAAATGATAGAATACAGATGCTAAACATGCTAATATATCAATATACCAATGTACCATATGGATGATCGCTGGCTTTGACAGTAATATTATTAATGGAATTGTCTGGGTCAATGCTGGCTCCACTGGTGGGAGTGGAACCTGGTTTTCCATCACCTGATTCAGCTGAAACCAGCCTAACCCGAAAGTGCTCATCGACCTCAGGCAGGTCATCATTTAGAACCAACAAGTTTAAAACCTGTGAGACAAGAGACATCCAATATGAAGACAAGCATCGTCCCATAAAGAAAACTGGCTAAAAACTTCTCACCACTAGATGGAGCTATATATTAAAAATTATATTTCATCTGCAGAAAGCTGGAGAGCTGCAGGTGCAGCAGAACTTCCTAATGATGAATAAACTGCATTGACTAACAAAAACTTTTGTTTTTATTTTAGAATTTTGATGATGATGATGATATTTCTTTAAAAAAATTAATACATGGTAACAGGTGGTTAATGCATTTTCTATTTATTTCATACATTATTCTTATTTGAATAGATGCTGTCCAGGTATTGCAAATAAACAATACTATTACAACGTTAATTAGTGGTTCTGTGGCCATTAATAATAACTGCTTTACAGGTCAATCCACTTACCTCAGAGCGCTGGCCCGGCAGGAAACGGATGGAGCCTGTAGAATTGGCAAAGTCTGAGGTATTTGACGAGTCTGCAGGAGAATCAACCTGAGTGACGGTGTAGTTTACATAGACGCTATCCAGAGCACCACGTGTGCGCTCCACTACGCAAGAGATCATAGAGCCCTCCTCAGATATCTGACAAAGAAAGTATAAAGGTCATTGTAAGAAAAGTATTGCAAAACTCCAAGATCTTTTAAAGGACTTATTTTTACCTTTCAAAATGTTATTAGTTGTTGTTAGATTGAAATTTTATAAACTCAGACTGAGAAACAGATCAAATTTTGACAGGATAAAATGCTAATGCAGTATAACTTTGAGTAACATGATCATTAAGCACTGTACAGGAATTTACATTTCACTTAAATCGCTAAATGTTCATATTCTCTTTTATGTCTAGTCATGTTTCTATTTTTTGAACACAGAAGAGCAAGTGCGTGTTACTATGTCTCTTCCTGTCACTAGTTGAGAGGTCATCCTCTGAAGGAATTCACTGACCATCTGTCTTTTTAATCGAAACAAGCCATTGGAGATGCCATGTATCCACTCTCCTTGAAGAGAAGAATCCACGTGCCATCCATCCAGGCGTTAAGAGAAATTAAATATACATGAAGACATGGTCTCACAACTAGGGGTCAATTTACGTGTTTTCAGAGGGGAGGTAAACCAAACACTGAGAAAGAAGCAACTTGGGTACTTAATCAAATACGTAATACCGTTGGATGTTAACTCGTTATATCTTAATTGTTCTGTTCAAAAGGCCACATGATATATTTGTCATTGAAATTTCACCCTTGAATTACTATGTATTTCAGAATTAGTTAGTGTGTTCAGTCGTTTTTTTAGTTTTGGCATTTACATAGGAGTTGTGCGTTTATTCCAAGTAGTGATGTTGCTTTATCTTTGTTGTTTTTTTAAAGAATAGAAAGGATAAAATAAAATATTCAGGGAAAACCTGTCACAGTCTTGTGTCTTGTTGTGTTTCTTCACTCTTCATGTTTCCTTCCATATACTTTAAAGTAATTTCCCTCACCTGTCATATAATCACTTCCCTCATTAGTCTCGTCACCTGTTCCCTATCATTCCTTGTGTATAAAAGCCAACATGTGTTCCTCAGTCTTTGTTAGTTGTTGTTCATGTGTAGTTGTGTGCTGATGGTCGCCGTAGTTTGCCATTTTGCACAAGTGTGCATGTCTTTGTTTTTTATTTAAAGTATGCTGTTTTGAGTTTGTTTGAATAAAGTAAAGATCTTCTAAATCTGCTTATAAATCATACTAAAATGTGAAAATGCAGAAAGTTTTTATGATGGTTAAGGTTAGTGTAGGTATATAGAAAATATAGCTTGTACAGTATCAAAATCACTGTGTCAATGGAAAGTTATTCCATAATTGTATAGCTCACTCACTGGAAAAAAGTCAAAATTAGAGACATTTGTATCCCACTGTGAACAGCTAAGGTTGTTATGTGTATTGTATTGTAAAAGTAAATTAGCTAGATAATGATATAAAGGTTTTTGCACCTACATCTGGTATACAGGAACCGGTAAATCCGAAAAGTCCATTGGCATTATCACTTTTCATGACTCTGAGAATGGCGATAGGTCTGGGCATTGGCAGACGGGCTCCACCTTGAACTGCCACCAGCTGTAGGTAGAAAACCTCCTCACCCTCCTCTTCTTGATCGTCCCGTACTTCGACTAAAAACGACTTCAGTTTCTCCTCCTGTCTGTATGTCAGGTATCCTGACACATTGTGGAGGTCGGTCTTGGCTGGCTGGCTGTGTAACTCGTGAATCTCGGAGCGGTTGAGCCAGCTGGAGTATAGCCGGAGGTCTTGTAGAAGTCCAGTGAAGCGCTGTTCGCCATCTGGGTTGGAACCAATCCTAATAGGTGCAGCATCTGTACAGAGGAATTTAAATATTAGGATGGGTGCTGTGGCTTGCAACCACAAAGGTATATTTAAACCCCAGAAAATATTGTGTTTGAATGTTACCCAAAGTTGCTTGAGTTGGATGGATTTATGAAGATAAAGTGAGAGGTGCTTGCCACAGATTATGATGCTAAATGGCTGTAGATTATTGGTGTTAATGTGTGATAGTTATGGTGTTCTGAATGTTTTGCTAGATAACTGCGAAGTAAAACAAAAACAAAAAAAACGTGGTACCTAAATATGGCTTAGATTTGTAATTTAAGTCTGACTTTCATTTCAAAAGGCAAAAATCCTAAATTTGTTAGGTTAGAAAAGTACTAGCACACCTCTCCTCATTTTGACATGTAGCAGACATAAACAATTACCACAGTAAAAAAGAAATAATAATATATATATATATATATATATATATATATATATATATATATATATATATATATATATATATATATATATATATATATATATTTAGATCCTTGTCCTTTGTGCTTTTCTCTGACCGTGATGCTAAAGGGCTACAGATGGTTGTTAGAATGCTTCTATGTGACGTTTTTTTTTTAGTAGTGTTAGGGCGTTTCTATGCAACAGTAGAGTATTCTGCATAGTTTGCTAGGTCAACGTTAAAATTATTTGGTCCCTGGGTTCATTCTTTAGTGTAAGTCTATGGGACTTTTTCTTCTTGTATTTCAGTAATGAAAACCATAAATTTGATCACTTAGAAAGGTGACATCAAACCTCTACTCGATAAGTGATCAATCACTCATATCTGTAGTATAACCAGCCCAGAAAGATTTATCTGCCAAAGTTTGATACTTAAGGGTTAGGATGAGCAGTAACCATCACAAATAAGAATGCATGAACTAAACAAAATCATTATACATCATAAATGTATGTAATCTACTCTGTAGGATAAAAATAAAAATAAAACACAGCATTGTATTTAAAGTAGTGTATTCAGGCAAGTACAGTCTCTGACACAGCTAACAAAACATACTGAAATTTCTTTGGCAAAATACAATGTGGCAACATATATGTGTCCCTTTCAATAATCATTGACATAGCCTTCCTATTGGGCTGAGACTATTCATTATACAGTATAAGCATTGGTTTAAAAAGTGTGGTGTTCATCCTCACTGGTCACTCAAGCTTCAAGCTGTAACCTCCTGACCCCCAGAGAGACATTCAAAGGCACACAACTGTACAAATTGAGGAAATACGCTTCATGGAGCCCAATGAAGAGCCTTGAACAAAGGCCGTAATCACCGGTTAAGTTAACAATCCGAGACAGTCTCAGATATCCTTGCAATTTATGTGTACATTCACTTGACCGACAAAGGCATAAGAGATGTCAAGAAAGTCTTAGAGGGGGTTCTTTTGTATTCAGTTAGAGAGAGTATGCCGGCTGTCTTTATGCGCTGTTAACAATGTCCAGAAGTGGCCCAGCGTTCATTCAAGCATATCCTCCTGTGAAACATTAAACAATGGCACAGGGCTCTCACAACAGGCTCTTACCAGATATGGGTCACAAGAATGGATGAGGAACCACATCTCATTGCTTGACCAACAAGCATGAGAAATTTCTCTTTAGGTGGAACTCTGAATGAAGTAAATATGGTAGAGATGGTATCCTAATTTGTAATCTAGATAGTTTCATTGAATTTATTTCAGCACCCCAAAATTCAACTTTATGTTTCGAAGTCTTTGCAAGCAAATGATAAAATTACGGAAGCGATTTTAGATATGAATAGGTATTGAAAAGGCATCTACGTCATATATATGTAATACTAAAATAATGATTTATTTATTCATTCATGTATTAATAATAATACATATATAAACCAATTTAATAGTTTTATTAATACATTAATGCATTATAAATATGTGTACTTTATATGAATGTATTGTAATTAAAAATTCTAATTATATAAATTAATTAACATTAATTTACACATAAACATAAGAACAGCATGTCTGTGAATACATTGGCAGTAGCTAGTCTCTGTTTTTACCATATCCATTACCGTACCAATCTCACTGAGTTGTCATGACAGAAATATACACACATACACATTTTTTTATATAAATGTATTTTAAATATACTTGAATACAAAATAAACAAGTCAAAAGGTTTGGTAATATATATGAAAATTATTAGGGACAAATGACAACAAGTGCAGTCCAATTTGACTCAAAATACGAATTTTACTCACCATTTATAATGGCTTCTCCTTTTAGACTCTTAATCCTCCCAGGCATTGGGCTCCCATCCAGATAAAACTCAATGATTCCATCTTCCACAGCAATGATGACATGAACCCATGTATTATCCTCTACAGATTTAGATGCAGTAGCTTGTGCCACCTGTGTGCTGTTAGATCCTATGGTTGTGTAATGAAGCATAACGATAATGTGAGACTCATTGGTCTGGACCTGAACTCCATAATAGATAGTTCCATTCTTGTTGCCTTTAGAAACAATAAACCCATCTGTATTGATCCTGGGCATCAGCCAGACTGATAGAGTGAAATTAGCCAGGTTCTGTGAAACCTGCAAATGGGTTTCTGGACTGATGGACCCATAAGCTCCTGGAAGTCCAGAGAAGAAGAATGCATCGGTGCCTGCATGGCGTCTCCTGGCATGTGGTCGGAGCTCTACAGCCTGAGGAAATGAGGCCATCAATATCAAGTCTTCCATGGGCGGCAAACCTTGTGGGAATGCTCCAGACAGGATTTCCCAAGCCACACGCACATTTCCAAAAGTGCCTTGCTGTCGAAGTATGGTGATGGATGTGACATCCAACATGTCATTGACTGATAAGACGTCCTCTGCTACCTCACGCTCCAGACTCTCAGGGGCAATAGCGAAAACTCCAAATGGGTCGTCATTGAAGGGAATGAGAACAGATGCCCTCAGGTCTTTCTTTGCCAGTTTTCCGCCTTCACCAGGATAGCCACCTACAGACAACATTGTTTGATGTAGGACACTAGCATTAGGTGTATTTTGCATGCTGGGACTAACATGGGAGGTTGGTTGCTGGTTTTCTGGTCACACCAGCTCAGTTTTACTTAAGAATAGCATGACTATGCTGGTCCACCTCCAAGAACAGCACTATACCAGCATAAACCAGCCTGGACCAACATTAAATTCATGCTGGTTTATGCTGGAGTTTCCAGCAGTGTTGCAAATTATGTAATATACTAGCACAAACTAATCTTAAAACTTAAAGACCTCATGAAGCATGTGCATTGAGCTGGACTTTTCAAAGGGATCATCCTAACTTTTTAGAATAACTTAAATGTTTTAGTTACATTAATTAGTTACTTTTAGTTATTTATCAGTCTTGAACCACATTGTGCTACAGTTTCCTTACAGTCTATGTGAATGGTTTCGGGTAGGATCAATCTCAATCTAGAGAGCATTTACACAAAAATATCTGTAGCGTATATATCATATATTGATGAGCAATTTTTTTGGTCCATTTTTTCCAGAAAAGAAAGACTGTAGACTAACATATAGTGTGCATTCATGTCAACTTTAAAAATTACACTGACATTGACTTTACCTGAGATGTTCATAAGCCTGAGCTCATAAAACTCATTGAACTCTGGGAGCTTGTCGGAGATGGCATGTAGAACAATAGGTTTTGTCTTTTCCCCTGTACGAAATACTATAGAGCCAGATGTGTTCATAAATTCCTGTTGAGGTTCAAGGGGAGTGTCATTGGCAAATAGCTGCCAGTATATTGTGACATTGCCAAAGTGTCCTCTGTCTCGGAGAACACTGGAGACACAAATGGAAACAAGTTCACAGACAGTAGACCATGATTACTTCTATTTGAATACAAAAAGACAATGTTAATTTATTGAACATAAAATGAACATTTGTTCAACTCTATGTTAGAGGTTGTAGAGAATTGGAGACTCACTAAAAGTCATTGCTTCGTCCCTCCTCCACTGGTTTCTGAGTGGAATCCAGAGAGAATATTCCATTGGAATCATCATTGGCCTCAATTACCACTGTAGCAGTGTCTTGACCGAATACCACTGCATCACCTGATTAGATCCATACAGATGAATATAAGATACAAGTTCAGTATTTCTCTCAAAGTCTCTCTGATGGAGAGTGCAGATTTTTATTTATTAAAACGCAATATAGGAAGACACCCATGGCCATATTCCGGGATGGCAATGTCAAAATGCATTAGGCTCAAAATGAGATAATAATAAAGTCTCATAAAGTAGTAGACTCTTAAGCATTTGCCAACTTTCTTTGAGCGGGCAGTGTATTTATAGCCAGCAAGGCAAGTTTGACACCTTAAGCATACGCAGGGTAAGTCATTAAATCCATATTGGTACCTATTTTAATATTTTTTTTTAAATGTAATTTATTCATATGATGGCAAACCTGAATTACGATCTGTCAGACATTCTTCTAATATGCTGATTTGCTGTTTAAGAAGCATTTATTATCACTTAAGAACAGCATTTATTTGTAATAGAAATCTTCTGTAACATTGCAAATGCCTTTACTGCCATTTTATAATTTAATTAAATGTTAAATAAAAATATTAATAAAAAAAACTTCCTCAAACTTTTGAACCTTGGTTCACTGAAGTGGGGACTGCCTAGAAAACACTGCGTAGAAAACGCTATGAGAACACTTTGCATGACAATGTCGTGAAGCACGTGTGAAATCAAACCAATGATGTGAATGCACCTCAGAGACGAGATGACGTCATGAGCCAAGAAGCTATAAAAGCATGCCAAAGTGGCATTCAGGTGGCATGCCGAAGTGCCACCTGAAGTGGCAGCTTAAAAGTGTCTACAGTAAGATGCCAGCAGGCACACATAAGGTGAGCAAGGTGAGGCAGCATGTTGCCATTCTGTACAGAAGATCGAACGGATAACATTGAAAACTGCTGCCATAAGGCCCAGCAGTCTCTAGAACTGCTTTACAGTGAGTGACTGGCCTAGTTTTATACTTTGTATTGCTGACAGGATGGTTTTGACGTGAACACTGAAAGAAGTACAGTCGTCCTGTTGACTTGCGGTGCGGAGCGACGCGGTCGTCCTATCTGGGCTTCCACAGCGTGGGGCGGGACAGAGTCGCTAAGTTGGCATTTTCCAACTGAAACGTTTTTATTTACGAGAGCTTCCGGGATGGTGATAAAGGTCGACCAGTCGATCGCGATCGACGGGTTGGCGACCACTGCCTTTTGTGAATACTCTAGGACTCTCTTCGCTCTTAGCGTCAAAACCTTTTGCTTGCAGCCTTCTTGGAGATGAGGAAGGTCCTCAAATTCATCTTATCTCTATAGGGCTGGGGATGAGAGCGTCGCCGCAACCCCCCTTTGCTCTGAGGGGGTGTCCGGGTAGTGACTCTCTGTTTTTGAGCAGGCTATCCAAAAGGAAGTTTATATCTCTTCATATTATAGAGGTTAGGTTTACCAGGGCTGCCACAGAGCAGCTGGTCTCCTAAGAGGTCCTATGTGGAGGCATGCTGCAGCCTAAACGAGGCAGAGTATGCCTCTAACTGTCGGGGCCTTAAGGGATAATGAAGATTATGGACTGAGGTAGCTTGCTGAGGTAGCGTCTCCTTCACTTTCAGCATCCCATGACAATGCTCTGGAGTGCCTACTAGTGAGGCATAGTGTGTAGTCTGACCACTATGCACCTGGTAGGAGGCTGTTTTTTTCTGTTTTTTTTTACCAGGACACCTCGTAGTGAATATCGGAATAGAAGGTAGGCCCCGACGTAGAGGTTGTGCTCTAGAAAAAAGAAAATGTTTATCATCCTGTCTAAGACGTCCATTCACACCATTGGTTCGATTTCACACGTACTTCATCACACAAGTAGCTCCCATAGCCTTTTCGACACAGCGCGAGTTACCTTGAAAGGGAATGTTCATTGTGACCAAGCTTCTTTTTATTTTTTTTATTTTTTTTATATTCCATTACAGAATTGCACTGAAAATGTAAAAATAAATGTATACAATTAGCACAAATAAGCATAAATCTAGAAAGATTTATAATGAAGAATAGAAACATTTTGCCCAGAATCTTTTTCAAATTTCTCTTTAACAAATGCTTTGTTAACGGATTTGCTGAACATTCACACATTGTAACTGTCATGATAAATACTCTACATAAGATGCTAAAGTAAGCTAATCACATCAATCACATTAAACTCAAATCTCAGTTTCACATAATTTCCAAGCACTCATCTGAATGCAGTCCCTCAGGCAAGTGACAAAACCTCAGAAAACTCTGGGTGGGTTTGTTTTGTGGTGTGCAGAAGGACAGTTTAGTAATTAACTTTCTACAGTCACCCAACCCTTTTATTGTGTGTGTGTGTATGTTCCACAATACAGGGATTAGAGAAGGCTTTTGAGAGTCAAGGCCAATCAACAAAGCTTTGTGTGAATCAAAACACGTATTTAATGGGGTGGATTTATTGCCCCTGTAGAACAGTTGAAGAGATAAAGAGAGTCTCTCAGAGAGGGAATTTAATTAAGCTAATTGGTCATATTTACAGTGTACTACAAAACACAGAGATTTAGGACTAGCACTCAAACTAACGTCTGGTTAATTAACACAATGCAATGGATGTGACAAACCTGTGGCATTGAAGAGAACTATGAAGAATGGCTCATCTGTCTCTGGTAGGTCATCATCTACCACAGCAACCGATATGTTCTTCATCCACTCTCCAAAATCAAAGAACAGCATTGAGTCGTTACTCAGTGGAGTGAAGTCACCTGGAGATGTGTCACCGTACTCAAAACGGAACTTCACTGTGGTGATAAAATTAGCCAGCCCAGCTCGCAGAATGGTGAAATTGGCCTTGCCTCCTTCTTGCACTCTCTGAACCACAGGCTCTGGAAAACATATTACAAACAAGAACTAAATTACATTTTATATTGATAGTGAGAAACAATGACCTGGACTGGTAAAGGGATCTATTATGGAAGACTGTTTCAAACTCATTGTGAAAAAAATAATAATATTGTTTTGTGTCTGTTGTGTCTCTGTTCACTTCCAGTGTATAAAATATAAAGGTCTTCACTGTCACTTTTGGTCAATTTAATGCATTCTTGTTAAATAAAAGGTATTAATTTGTTTATATACTGTAAACTCAAAATTGTTGCTTTATTTTATGAATCTAAATGTCACAATGTGACTTTATTACTTATTTTAAACTTTAAAAAAAATCCAGCACAGACCAGCAGGAATTCCGTTGTTGGAGCTGGTAAAGTGCTGGTCTAGCTGGTGGTATAGCTGGTGTTAGCTCAGGGGTGGGCAAACTATTTGTCTCGCGGGCCACATTGGTTTCTTAAAATTGACAGAGGGGCCGGGGTGAAGGTCATACCTGTGCATTTACTTATAAGAAATCCTAGAAAACCTGTATAAAGTATAGTTTGGTCTTAAATCACTCGACTGGGACACGTGAAATTACAACAAACAATATTAATACAATTTAATCGACAGAAAAACCATAATATGCAATGTGACTGAATCATATATTTGCCTCAGCTCTAGATTGACAATCACAGGCGTCCAATCACAACTGACCTCTGGAAAAAAGGGAACTAACCAATGACGTTTGCTGTTACTATTACAAGAGCAAGCCCCGCCCCGCGACTGACAAAAATAAAAGTGCTCGCGCGAGCAAAAACAGAGGTCGAGAGCGGGCGGATTAGATGTCACGCGCGCGCGAGTGATTAAAATGAGTTTGCGGGTACCCGTATTTACGTATAGCTCTGTTTTCCGCTCGCGGATGTAATTTACACGCGCAAACATCAGCTTTGCGCTTGTTCCTTTTTAGCACGGAATTAACGCCATAAAGGGGGGTGTAGAGGGGTTTGTGACACACGCCTACTCTCCAGCACAGCGCCACTGCCGCTTGCAGCCGCGACAGTGTGACATTACAGGGAAATGTAAAATGAAGGAGGTTTCATACAGGTTCAGCAAATTCGGCGGGCCGGATTAAAAAGCCCAACGGGCCGGATATGGCCCGCGGGCCGTAATTTGCCCACCCCTGTGTTAGTTGGTCCACTAGCATTCCCAAATTGCTGGTGAGCAGCAAACCAGCAACCAAAACATGTCTTATGTGGTGACCAGCAATGCTGGATTGTTACTCATTTGTAACCTTTTTGTCTTCAAATGAACATTTGCATTAAAATATATCCCAAACATACCGGCAAAATATATTGGATCATCATTTTCACGAATGCTTAACCTTGCACTGAGATTGTTTCCTAGTCTTGCTCCACCCATTGTATTGAGAAGGGTGATGGTGAAATTTTCCATTTCCTCTGGGATCTGCATCAAACAAAATATTATTTTGTAATATAAATATGGTTGTACTCATTAAACAGTATTATCTACATCTGATGAAGCTTACCTCATCTGGCACAGAAAAAAGGGTCAGGTTTCTCAGGTATTCCCCTTCAACAAAGATGATCTCACCCTGCACTGGGTTGATGTCTCCTGAATAGGTCGGTTCAAGAATCCAAAAGACAGACACATTCCCAAACCTACCCCTGCTTCTCCCAATGGGGTAGGATGCTATCACAACGAGATGTTATTTTAAACTGAGAAACATCTAAACCTAAAGGATAAGAAATTAAAGTGACCCAAAACAGTAGCTTAAAGATCTCTGTACCTGACTGAACATCCATGGCTTTACTCTCATTGATGGTGAAGTCTAGGCCAGGTTGAATGAACTCAATGACCCCAAATGGGTCATCACTCTTACGCACGGTAATGTTGACTTGCCTTCGGTTGCCAAGGCGACTAGCTGGCGTGCTGTGGCTACTAAGGACCACTGAGAATATCTCATCTAGCTGAAGACAAAACATCAGACAACCTTTTATAAGTCAGGTTTACTTCATTTTAAATTCTGTGAAGCTTTAAAGTAATCTTAACATTAAGGGGAATGTAAGGAACTGAGTAGCTCCTTATGGGAATGCTTCTGTGTGACTGTGTCATGAAGCACATGTGTAATCGAACCAATCGAGTGAAGGGACAAAAGAGGCGGGTGACGTCATGAACAAGGAAACTATAAAGGAATTCCATGGCAAACAGTCAGGAGCTTCTTTGTCTTCAGTAGCACTGTATGATCATTTGTCTTATTTATTGTTTTTTGTTTACCAACGATTCTAAAAACAAAAGTGTGAAAATGACATAAAAACAAAAACATTTCAGGACTTGTGTTCATCACTTCCCCCATTATATCATGGATGGTGATACACAGGTCTTATATGTTTTCTGTGTGGGTGCGGAGCATGCATGGTTAGACCTTGAGGGTGTTGTCTATGTGCACTGTACTTTTATAAAGACTCTTCGATCCCATCTGGCGCTCTTTGAGGAGAGTGCCAAAGTTCAGGGTCCTCTTGGCTCAGGTCCCACTGAGGCTGAGCAGCAACTATCCAGTTCTGAGAGGCTGGATGTTGTCAGAGTCGAAGCTTGAGATGAGAACTTGCCAGGTCACTCTCCAGCTTGAGCCGGTAGAGCTTAGGACCCGTTGAGCATGGATATTCATTATACTCGGCGAACTGGATATTTAAAGAAATATATATATATTATATTACAGTAGTTAGGGACAGGCGCTGCCGAGAAGTGCCTTCTCTCTGGGTTCGGAAGTACGTTTTGCATTTTTTTCTGCCCATGGGAAGGCACTGGCGATGCAACTACCCAGTTCTGAGGAGCTGAATGTTGTTAGCATTGAAGCCAGAGATGAGGATTCTAAAACACCTCATTCTCCAGCTCACAAACAGACCTGATGGAGGTGTTTGAAATGAGAAAAAAGCCCCTATCTCTGCCCTCACCAGCTGGGTCCAGTGCCTTTTATCAGGGTTCGGAAGCACGCCATGTGGTGCTGGCGTTGCAACTATCCAGTTCTGTGAATGTGGATGTTGTTAGCATCAAGGCAGGACATAAGTTCTAGCCCATGAGGAGCTGGTAGAGGTTTTGTTTTGCGCTGCTGTCAGGTTTCTCTTCGCAAAAAAAAGCGCAGTTTTCCAATTAAAAGGCCCTCCCCTTGTTTTCCCAATCCCCATGCCAAGGTGTTGAGATCATGAGAAAAAAAGGAAAATAAAAAAATTACCAGCCTTCCATCAGTGCATAGTGCTCAATACTTTGCGCTGTTTCTCGATGGCAGGCCTCAAGATCTGTAGGTTGGGTAGGGATGGTCTTTACCTCATCTATGTCCCCATAAGTCGGATCCAGTGCCTTTTCCCGGGTTTCGAAAGCATGCTCTGCAGTTACTTCCACCCAGGGGGTGGTGCCGGTGCTGCAATTATCCAGCTCAAAGGCATTGGATGTTGCTGGCACTGAAGCTGAGATAAGAGTGGGAGCTTTTTTGTGAATTCGAGAAGCTTCCCTTCGTAACACTCAGGTATTCACATACAATTCCAGCTCCTCACACTGTGCCGTACAAAAAAGACCTGATATCAATAGTATCAGGTCCTTGATGGCAGTCCCCACCAAAGGGAAGTGGTTTACACCTCATTACATCTCTTTTGGTGCCCTCACAAGGCTGTTCTGCTATTCTTGCCAGCTCTTGTGCTTAAGAGCGCAAGCGGTCCCCAACATACACTCATCTCGCTTTCTGCCCAGAAATGTAGCAACTGATTCTATTGGTCAAGGCTTTGTCTGTAAATTTTTCCAGATTTCTCTGCTCCTAGGAGTTTTGGAGAGAGTTCGCTGGGACAGGGTCTGTCTCCCCTTAATGGCTCTGCTATACCTAACAGACGTTGTCTCTGGACCTAGAGTCCTTCCTCTATGGCTCTCCTGTGTAGATTCCAATCAGGAGGGACATGATGTTTCAGGCAGGGGATGCAATACTGTTTTACTGCAATATGGGTGCAATTTGCGAAGATTGTGGGCCTGGCCTCTGAGGAGGCCCATCTCTTAACTCTAGTCTCTCACCCGAGGTTGTTGAGACTATTCTCCTCTCCAATATGCCTTGAAGTAAGATACTCTTCACTTCATGATGCAGTGATTGGCTGCTGGACCCAGTAAACCGTCCAGCTGGTACAGAGCTGGGGTTCCTGCAAGAATGACTTAAAGGTGTATGTGGGAACATTAGTTGCTTTCTACAACCCTTTGGGTGGAATATCTGGGGAGAAAAGCACTGATAAATTGTTTCCTCCACAATTTGGCATGGCATTCCTTTATGGTTTCCTGGTTCATGACATCACCCTCTGATGTCCCTTCACATGATTGGTTTGATTACACATGTTCCCCATTAAGTAATTATAGTGCTTGATGCATTGTCTTATTCCCACTTCAGGGAACTAAGGTTACGTGCGTAACCGAAACGATCACCTTATGTAACACAAGTTCGGTTCATTACAGAGTACACTACATAGACATTCTGTAATGACATACATTATTATGACAGTAAATAGTTACCACTAGTCATTAATCCTGAGGACTTACCTCTGGTATCCCATCAGGCTTGGCTACAAGGGCCACCATCACTTCTCTCTCCCCTGGTTGAAACTCTAGGATTCCTGTGGCACCATAAAACTGAGCATTTCCAGAAGGAATCACTGTATATCTTATGAGTTGGTTAAGTAGCTGGCCCTGCTCTCTGATCACCCTCAGTTCAACTGTCTCCCCCTCCTGAACAGCCAAAAAAATCATCATGTCCCATGTGTGTGTAGATTCCAAGTAATCAGATAAAAAAGTCAATAAAAGTTAAGATGTTAACATGCAATTGTATGCACTAAACTACATTTTTTTCTGTCTTCAAAGTTAGTGTGTGGGGGAGTGAGTGAATGTGTGGGTGAGTTAATGGGAGTGAGGAAGTGAGTTAGGTTGATTAGGTGGTTTGGTGGGTGGTAGAGTGAGTGAGTAAGTGAATGGGTGGGTGGGGGAGTGAGTGGGTGAATGGGTGGTTGATGAGTGAACTGGTGGCCTGAGTGAGAGAGAGCATGGTTGGTTGGTTGAGTGAGTGATTGGGTGGGTGGGTGAATGAATGAATCAATCTATAAATCAATGCCTTACATTGATAAACCAAGGTCCTTTAGAGACTGGTGAAAACTCAAATATTCCTCCAGGGTCATCGTTCTCCAGAATGACAATTTCTCGGCTGGTGAACCCTGGTTTCAGGATCTGGTTGTCCACATTCGTCCTGTACAACAATATGGTGATAATAAGAGACACTGTAATGTAATATTATTATAAAGCTGAAAAATGTACTGTAATATATTATTCATTTTATGTGCCGTATAAATATGCTCATACTGCTTAAAAAAAGAACCTGAACAGTATTATATACCCTACTGTACCATGTATAATACACATAATATACAATGCTTAACCAAAGACCTCTTGGTTAAGCTGATTTGACAAGTCATGTTTTAGAGCACTATCCACTATCCTCCCTACTCAGCGGGGTCTTGTGCATAAACTGAACTTGGCTTGGTCTGAGCACTGAAGGCTCCAGATAATTAGTAAAATGGCTGACAAAGAGATGGCAGGAGAAGTGTTCCAAACAAGCACACTCAGAGGATGTGCTGCATGCATACAAACACCAATGTTTTTACAGGAGAGAATAAAGGATTTCAGTAAATGAGGTGCTAAATGAGTACAAGCAGCATTTGCCTGCATCCAAGTGCAGTAACCCCCAACATACACAAACAAACTCTTGCTATTCATTTCGCACACCCAAATAAAAGAGACATCCCCCATCGAAACATTAAGACAAAGCCCCTGAAAGTTCAGAGTGGATACTTTTCCACATAAAGACTTGATTCACACCACACAATAAGGCACAGTCTCTCTAGTATGCACTTACCCAAAGTACACTACAAAGCGAGCGGTTTCTACCCTACGAAGGAAAAGTAGGGAAGGACAAAGATAGTCCCAGCACAATGATTACAAGATAAACAAACACTTTGATTAAATCAAAACTGCACAAACTGTATGTGTGTAGTGAATCCAATAAGTATTCGGAAACTTAAATCACAAATTAAAATGGCTGAATGTCATTATAAGAAGTAAGACAGACCTGTCTAATGTAAGAATGACAGTTTCATTGATCTCTGGGATGTTGTCAGCCTTTACAGTGATGTTAATCACTGCTTCACTTTGTCCTGAGAGGAACTTGACTGATCCAGTGAAAGGTGAAATGTCACTCTCAGTAACATCATCTCTGTTGTCACCAGTGGGTCGCAGTCTCCAGAAAACCACTGCCTGACCATCAGTCCCATCTCGCCTCAGCTGAAGAGTTATCTAATGGCAGACAAAATAATTTTTCAACATTTTCTCCATCCAAGTATACAGAAGGATCCAAAAGTCAGACCACAAAAAAATCTGGGATTTTATTACTGCATTAAAACAGGATTTTAAAAAATGCTCAAAAGAAGGATAATAAATTTGTCCATGACAATCGTGTATACCAAGCTGTTGTTTGAATCTTCTGGTTCCAGTGCCAACACTGTCTGGTTACTGGTGAAGCCAATCTCTCCATTAGCAATATCAGGTGTGATGATCAAGGATATGTTCAAAGCTCCTCCAAAGCGAGGACTCACAGATGGGATTGGTGGGGTGATGTTCTCCAACTGCACACTGTCCAGCTAAGGAGAGACAAAAAACAATTACCTGTCAACACGCTTTGTCAACAGTCAAAAATTAATTTATTTTACAACAAATGCCAATTGGAAATGTTTCATTTCCGTAGCGTATCACATGAATAACTCCTGTCAAACACATGCAATCAACAAGTAATCAACAAGACAACATAAATCGTATTGCAACAAGCCAGAAGCAACCTACAAAACAAAACAGTTTTGTGTCTGTAAGATTTTTTTTAAAGGGTTTAGAAAGATGTCTCTTATACTCACAAGGACTGCATTTATTTGATAAAAAAAATACAGTAAAACAGTAATATTGTGATAAAGTATTTTAATTTAAAAATGTAAAGCAATATTATTCTGTGGTGGCAAAGCTGAAGTTTCAGCATCATTGTCACATGGTTTTTCAGAAATGTTTCTAATCTGCTAAATTGCAGCCCAAGAAACATTTTATATTTTTATCAATATTTAAAAAAAAAATTTTTGTAGTAACCGAGATACTTTTTTTAGGATCCATTGATGAATAGAAAGTTAAAAGGAACAGCATTTATTCATATTTATTATATATAGATATATTTTATTTTTATTTTTTCTGTAGTGCAGGTCATCACAATATTTCTAATTAATAAACAACAAACTGTTGATGCTTTTAGGTATTTAGGCTATAGATTTTATCAGTATATGTATTTTTTTGACATTGTTTGAAGGTCTGTATGTAGGTACCTGTATGAGGAAATGAGCCTCATTCTGCAGAAAAGCATCATTTCGAATGGGCAAGATGAGTTGAGCTTGTGACTGACCAGAACTGAATAGTACACTGTTGACACTGGTACCATTCAACACCCCATCCCTGGGTCGTGAGGGGTCCAGGGGTCTGGCAGGTATGTAGAGGGCAGTAAGGGTAAGTCGTACTTCTCCCATGGTTCCCCCTTCACAGAGGAAGCTAAGTGACAGGAAGCGTCCCTCTGGCTGACTCTGAATACTTTGATTCTTTCTTGGATGAAAGCTGAATTGACCATATACATCATCACTATCTTGAATGAAGAATACCATCTGCGGAGGAAGAATAGTATAGTTCAATTTCCTTACAGGAATGTTCTGTCCTCCATAGTTAAGCTTAGTTATAGACAATTAATATAGACAAAAATTTCAATCATCCTTTAGTTTGTTCCAGCAAGACAAAATACAGTAATTTGCGTAATCTATGGGTAAAGCCATTACTCTGAAATCAAATTTAAAATGCTAATTATATATATATATATAAAACAAATAAAAAAATAAATATATATAAAAATGAGATTGGATGCTTATACGCTTAAAAAAACAACCACATGCAACCATGTTCTTCCAGACCCGACTTTATAAGATTCCACTAACAGGCAATTTTTTCGTCCACAGGAATGTGGATAGAATAAAAAAATTATGTGGACAGAATAATAAATAAAAAAAATTAATCAATTGCAACCGGTAACAAGAGTGTGTGAGCATCTCCCTCTCTCCAAAAGTACTGCTGTCTCCCAATCACAATAAAATGGATAAGTACATAATCAATTTCTTTAAAAAGTTATGGAATAACAAGTTCTTGTTTCCTTTATTTTCAAAATTTGAATCCATTTGAATCCACAGTGTCATAGATGGATTCAATAGATTTCAACTCAAACATTGCTTTAAAGTTGTTTCCTATTGTGATGAATTAATATAACCTGACATTTTCACTATTTCTCTATATAGAAACCTGTACCACACAGCAATAAACAAATGTCACCAATCATTACAGTAAATGTAACATCAGAGTATCTGTGTACAAATCATAGTGGACTAATCTTAGAAAACCCTTCTCTTTCATTAGACCTCACAAGAGTGTAAAAATAGCATTCATGAGCTAGTTTATAACTCTGTCATTTACCCAAGCCTCATCAGACCCAGGCACAAGACCTCTCTAAATATTTGTAGAACTGCAATTTAGGGATTTTTGACTGTTGACATAAATAGGCTACTCTCACTTAGTTTACACATCCTGCAAAGCCAATTCAGCTTTCAAGCTTATGCTCACACTTATGGGTAACTGATGGGTTTATACATATACACGAGTTGGATTTATCCACTCCTTTCATTCATAATCAAACTTGCAAGACGACAAGTTATAAAGAGAACACACAGCCACCCGCAGGCTCTGCTGTGGGCTATTTTGTGCTGGGACCACATGAAGGGAACTCCCAAATGACACTTAGAAACAAGTAGTCTGTGATGATGCTGTGCCAGAGAGACACATGTGTCTCATTTTACGCCACATCCTCTTAAACAGACTAAGTGCTGCCCAGATGGTAACTAAGAACCAGCTCTGATCTGGGAACTTCCTCTTTGACAAGGGGTCTGAGCCAGAGTAAGACAACATCCTCCCTAGATGTCTCACCACAAACCTCCCATTGAGGTCCAAGAGGGATCTGCTACCATGGCTTTCTGAAATTAAGCATGAACATCTAGGATATCAAAGAGGGTGACATTTCAACATGTACGACTACCAGTGCCCGGGCACACTAATGAATAATATTTTTCTTCCAAAACTTTAAAAGAGTACTTCAAGTTGTCATTAATGTCAACTCGCGCTATCTTTCATAACGAAATCCACCTCAGAATTGAGCAACCACCGATCTATGATCTTAAATCCAAACTCTAAATGCATTGGTTAAAAACCAAACACATGCCAAGCACTCACTTCCATTGGTTCATCCACTTCAGCCCCTCCTTGTACAGATCCTGGGATCAATCTGAGCAGGAAAGCCTCTGCTTCTTCAGGAAGGTTGTCCTGAGTGATGTTTAAAGGCAGGACAGCACTCATCTGGCCCTCCAGAAACCTCATGGTGCCTGATGCAGGGTTAAGGTCAGCAGAGACTGGAGTCCTATCCGTGGAGTTTCTTGTAATATTCCATTGAACTGAAACAGCTCCATGAGTTCCTCCATTCCGCACAATGATGATGCCTTCATATCTGAGACAGAGAAATTGTATCAATATATGATTTATAATAATTTATGATATTTTACATCATATTATATTTTATATACACTACTGTTAAAACATTACAAACGATTTCTATATCAAATAAATGCTGTGCTGAACTTTCTATTCAACAAATAATCCTGAAAAAAAGATTATCATGGTTTCCACAAATATATTCAGAGGCAATTAACAGTTTTCATTGAAATAACAAGAAATGTTTCTTGAGCACCAAATCAGTACATTAAAATTATTTCTGTGACACTGAAGACTGGAGGGATGGCTGCTGAAAATTTTGACATCACATGAGTAGCTTTGACATCACATGAGTAAATGACACATTAAATTACATAATATAATATGATTGTAACACTCGTCTGTCTGTGTCTTCTTTGTCACTTCCTCTCTGTCGGGATTTCTTTGTTACTTCCTGTCGGTGAGGTCTTTTGTCACTTCCTGTCTGGTGTGTCATGTGTTGTTTCACTTCCGGGTCCCTTCTGTGTTTCCTCTCGTGCTCTTCCTGCACCTGTCTTGTTAATCACTTTCCTCGTTAGTCTTCCCAGGTGTTTGTCATTCCCTTTTTGTATAAAACTCTCTTGTGTTTCCCTTGTCTTTGTCGGTTGTTGAAGTTAGCGATGTTTGTTTGCATTGTTGTGTGTGGATGGCCTACCTAGTGATGGCGAAATGAAGCTTTGTGAAGCACCGAGGCTTTCCCCTCAACTGTATCGTAAAAAGGTTCATTACTCGAAGCTTTTCAACACGGCGCACACTAACGACATCTTGTGGTCAAAGTTTGAAGAGCAGCTTGTGCCAGAGGACCTATTCATTTTTTTTGGACTGTATCATGTTACATTCACTTTGAGAAATCCATAAAAGCAATAAAAAAGTTTTTTTTTTCATTTGTTAATTTGATAGGCTACTTGCAGCATGTGAACAAATTAGCCTATTAATGAATTTATGAAACAAAATAATAAAAATAACAAATTAATGTGTATAGAAACTATTTTTATGAATCTACTTTGATCAACACATGCAGCCTTATTTACATACACTTTAGCCTTAGTCCTAAACCTATGAATTCATAGGCAAGGCTCATGTAGGCATATACAATCAAAATACAAGAAAATAATTGTGGAATGGTGAAGTGCTTGTGAACTGGGGAGTTTTTATTTTGTGGGAAATTGAAGAAATCAAAGATTTTTATTAAGGAACAGAACTTGATCAACAGTACGGGGGCTAAGTCTATTTCTTTTTTTATTGTCTATTTCCCCTGCCTTTGAAAATATTCTCTCACATGGGACTGAGGAGGCAGGAGTGAATAAAAATTCCAGGGCAAGATGATGAAGATGTGGAAAGACAAATTATTAGTAAAGTACATAAAAGTATTCGTGTAAATATTTATTCATATTACTATTAGCCTAATTCTTATAATTATTTATTATTTTACAATATAATTCTTGATATTAATAATAATAACAACAACAACAACAACAACGAGCTTACTTTATTTGTTACAATCTGAAAATGCTGCCAGACTTCCGAACGGCCTCTTTTCTTGGCTGGTTCCATGCTCAAAATTGTTTCGTGTCAGTTCACTACCGTTTTACCGAAGTGCATGACACTCAAAACCTGCGCAAGTGGTTCGCGCTACATTTGAACCAGATTACGATGCAGTCACGTGGTTGAGGGAGAAAACGAAGCTTCGGACGTCACCGATCACGTGGTTATGGCAAAATGAATCACGCTCCGATACAGTGCTTCACTGTGAGATGTTTCGTTTTTTGCTTCGAAGCTTCGAAGCCTCGGTGTCAAACGTCACATCACTAGTCCTACCTGTCTCCTGAGTTTTGTTAAGGTCTATTCTACGCACATGTGTGCTTCTTTGTTTTGTATTTAAAGTCTTTTTTTGTTTATTATTAATTGAGTTTTCAGTTTGAAACCTGCCTTGCCTCCGTCTTGCTCCGCATCACACACGTTCTCTGTCCTCGCATCGTTACAATGATACACAATATTACTTTTGATTTTCTGACCAAATACATGCAGCCTTAATGAACAAAGTAGTCTTTTTTCAAAAACATTTAAAAAAAAATCTTAAACCAATCTTTTGAATGGTAGTGTATATATGCATACATTATATGTATTATTTTAAGCAGTTTAGTTGTTAAAACAAGTTTGTTGTATAGCAAATTAGATCTTTGTTTTTGTTTTGAAATTGGTGTGAGATTTTGAAAGCTTTATTTTTCTATTGATTGGAAAATATAAGGTAAATACTGCAATTCAAATACATTTAATTGAATGATTAGCAACTACCAATAGGAATTAAAAGTGGGATTTAAGTGTGACACTATTTCTGAGAAAGAAAGAAAATTGTCTTCAGTTTGACAACCTGCCATGTGCATTTAGTGTAAAAGAAGAGATTTCTTATTTCTTATACTCTTATTTAAGGCGTTCCTGTTCCTTTTACATTACGGTTGCTTAGGACACGCTGTTCATAACCAAGACAAGTTACCCTCTTTTAATCAAATAATGAGCCGTTGCAATAATCTTATACACATTTTACACATTAATGCCAGTATCTCAACACTGTTAACAATATTCTACTCACATCAGGTTCAGGTCTTCATTGATGATGTGTGGTTGTATGGGGGAAGGACTGATTGACAGGACTCCATAAGGCTTATCATTGGGCTCGATGGTGACGAGTGCTATACTCGGAGTTATCAGCACCGCATCACCCAATAGAGTCTCTTCTAAAAGAACCACCTGGAAAGACTCTGCAATCTCTGGAATGTTGTCATCTCTGATGCTGAAGCGGAGTTCTGTTTCATGGACTCCTGAAGGGAAAACAACCATCCTCTCTGTCTGTAGATCCACAAAATCTGCCAGCGCTGTAGCACTGGCCGCTCCAATCCCCGTAACGACGGAATAGGCCACAGATACTGCTCTGTCATCAGAACCGATCAGAAGACCATTCTCAGTTCTACCACGTGTAACAGTAAGCGAAATAACACCGATGTTCTCTGGAACAACCAATGTGGGCTTGGAGAAGCGGATGGGAGCATCGTTACGAGAGATTTTGATCTGCACACTGCTTCTGTTAGGATTGAGTAAAGCTCCACCAGCTGCTTCTGTCAAACTCACTGTGAAGGTTTCATCATCTTCAGGAATCTAAAGGGAATGTGAGATCAGAAACAACACATATTGTGAATAAGACTAATGCAGGACATCTATCTGTTGATGAGACATTTCATTAAGGTTGGAACGAAACCAAAATTTAGTGTTTAATGCATGTTCAAGGATTTGTTGAGAATGTGTTATTCCCCCAAAAAAGTTTACTACATTTCAGTGTCCCTTTTTATTTAAACTAGATTTTAACTAATTTTGAATCTTCTTGACAACAATTATTTTTCTCATAATGATGTTTTTTCTGACTAAAAAAATATTATTTATTATATTTTATGTTTATATTTTATAGTTAGTATATTTTTATAATTTTGTAGCATACACACAATTTGAGAAATATATATGAAATCTAGTCAAAATACACATTTATTGCGCTCTTATTTGTCAGCCTCTCTTCTCCAACAGTCTGGAAATGTAACCCACTTCTCACAATCCAATCAATGTGAATGGATGAAATCCAGTTTCAGCCTGCATGTTTCTCTCATTAAAAAGACCCTTTCTCTTAGAAAAGTGCCTTAAGGATTAAAAAAGGAAATCAGTTGAGAATGGGTTTCACATTAACTTTAAGCTAATGCATGTGATTTAAGTTTATTAGGGGAAAAAATAACCTTGTCATCTTGTATCATGATACTGAAAACTACAACAGCACGACCAGGAGGAATAGTGATGTTCCCCATGTCTGGAATAAGATCTTCACTAGCAGGGTTTGGACCTCCAAAAATCTATAAATAAATAAATACATAAATATAGATAGATAGAGAACATGCAATACAATCAACAACAGTAAAGTCATATATATATATATATGACTAATGAAAGTCATATATATATATATGAGTCATATATATATATATATATATGAGTAAAGTCATATATATATATATATATATATATATATATATATATTAGCAGAGACTTTCGGGAAATGCTCACCTCAAAGTTGACAGTCACAGTTCCATAGGTTCCTTTCTCTCTGAGAAGAGTGAGAGGCACAAACTGGCTTCTACCTCTTGGCTCCTCCACAGTAATGAGGGAGGTCTAAACATCAAACAAACATAAATCACTGTCTCATGTATACTCTGACAAAATTAGAAATTAGGGATATCTGGAACTGTATCAATAGATTAAGAGATGAGGTCATATGACATGGGTTTCAAATTTCAAGTCCTGCAGGGTTTAACAACACACCTGAAATAGCAAATTCAAATCTTCAGGGTAACTAGGCTGTGTCCAACATGACATATTCTCTGAGTAGGTACTTCTTTTTAATAAGTATTTTGAAAGTGTTTAAAAAGTATGTTCTATATAGTATGAATGTATGTGTTATGAATGTAATGCATTTGCCATATTGTCACATTGTCATGTTACATGCTTACAGTTGCATAGTTTTACTGAAATTCACAAAATATATTCTCTCTTCAGAATCTCACATTAATATGATAAAAAAATAAAAAAGGAACAATTATCTCAATGTGGTAGTATGAACGGTCAGTTTCCATGACAGCATTGAAATATACATTATTGACAATCTGATCCACCCCCTACCCCCCCCCCCCCCCCCCCCCTCCACACACACACACACACACAAAAAGGGAAACCAGTTAATTCTTACAGTCACCCCTCCCCAGAATGCTCTGAACAGCTTCTGTTCATTGAGGAAATAAAAACTTACTGAGTTGAAGGAAATTATTCCAAAGGCATTATCATTAGACAGGATGGTGATGGTGGCAGTATTTGGAGTTCCCACCGTCACACCATTTGATGAGCTCTGAAAAAGAAAATTATTGAAATGAGAGAGAGAGAAAAATGTGTGTGTGGGTGTGTGTGTGTGGCCTGCTTTGTGAAGTGAGACATGTTCCTGCATCAACATATATTGTTGATCCTGGAACAACATTCCTGTCTGAAAATGTTGTCTTAACCATATTTCTATCCATATACCATAACCATGTAACTTATTCCCAAAATTATATAACACTGATGAAGAAACATCTTATGTTGTAAGAATAAATATATGTGTATATAGTTGTATATGCAGAAATTTCTTAATTTTGAATTTCAGATTAAACATATTGTATGCATATTTTAAGTGTGTATAAGTGTCTGTGATACAGAGTACAAAAAAGTATGACCACATAAGAACATAAACCTCATATAGATTCTCTTTTAAACACCCATTAAAATTATTTTTTCCCAGCTGGAACATAGATTTTTTTCAGCGACAGAGCTCTTGTTGCAGTGGAAACACGGACATGAAATACACACACTCATACAATTCCCTGCTAGCTATGACTGAGGTCCAGCTCGGTACCAAAATTTACATTAATTACATTAATGCATTTGGCAGACGCTTTTGTCCAAAGCGACTTACATTGCATTCAAGGAACACATTGAATCAGTTCTTGCTTTCCCTGGGATCGAACCCATGACCTTGGCGTTGTTAACACCAATGCTCTACTGGTTGAGTTACAGGAAAGCTGTAGCTTTAAATGCACATATGCTGTTCCTCCTTCTCCCATTGTAGTGTGCGAATACTTCTATAGAGGTATTTAAGTAACAGACATTTGTTAGATTTGCTCGCAAATATTTTCATTAAAAGAATAGCATTAAAAATAGTAATAATAATTTTTGGTCTATCAATCATCAGCATTTGTTTAATGCAAATTACTCTTAAGGAATGTCTCAGTTTCCTTTTAGTGCCTTAAGCTTGGGTTTCATTTCATGCCAGTGGTCTTTTGTCACCCTTAAGTTGCCCCATTCTGCCAGCCTAAGGTTCATTTGTTAAACAGTGGACAAGTAGACAGTGGAGCCATGACCTGTTGTCATTAATCACTCACTGTCAACAGACTGGGACACCACAGTAAAGAGAGGCCCTCAAATGAGACACTGCCTTGAAAAATCCTTAGACAACACATAAAGGTCATTTTTTAATGTACAAATTCCTCTATCTTAGTTTAATGACTAAAAGTAAGCCATTTGTTGATTTTCTAAACGGTGTATCTCATTCACTGACCGTGTACACGCATGTGTGTATATGAAATCTGCATACAAAACTTTTCATGACTATAAGTATGTTCAATTGGCAAAAGAGAGGTATAAAATGGGTCTGTATTTCCACCTTATTCTTAATTGTTGGCCATTTGTAAAACAACAAGACTTCAGACCCATCAGACACTTCCAGTTGTTTTAGCGGTTCAAACACAGTTAAAAAGGTTATGCTGCTTGACACTGCAAACTGTATTTGTCATTATATAATTTGAATTTGTTATAATAATAATAATATCATAATACTAACTGTTGATGAGACGTTTCATTAAGGTTGGAACGAAACCAAAATTTTGTGTTTAATGCATGTTCAAGGATTTGTTGAGAATGATTCATCAGTGTTATTTAGCGTCAAAAGTATCCCCCCCCCCAAAAAAAAAATACTTAATGTTTTTTTTTACTAAATATCAGTGTGCCTTGATTATTTGAACTAGATTTTAACAAATTTTGAATATTCTTGACAACAAATATTTGTCTCATAAAAAAAAATTCTAACTAAAAAACTAAAACTATTTTTTTTTTAGATTTCAAATAGTTTTATAGCATACACTCAAATTGAGTGAATAATTGCTCTTATTTTTCAGCCTCTCTTCTCCAACACTCACAATCCAATCATTTGTGAATGGATGAAATCCAGTTTCGGCCTGCATGTTTCTCTCATTAAAAATACACTAATAATACTATCATAATAATAATCACACTGGTTTGTGGTACAGATAATTTGTCCATTTAGATTGCACTTTTCTATTCTTCTAGTTATCTATCTATATCTGAACTAGAAGTCTCACACTCATGGAAAGTAGCTTACTTCTGAGTTACAAAATAACATAATAATGGTGTTTATTGTTTAACTGGTTTTGAGAATAACAAACATGACATTTCTCAGGGATCATCTTTAAAGAGCTGAGAGTGAAAGGCTGTAAAGGAAAGGTTGTGTGGAAAAAACCCTTATGTGGTAGTTTGAGAGTGTCTTATGCAAATTACTAGCCTTGGACATGCAGTCACTCATTTTTTGTGAGTTTTTTGTGTTTTTGTTTTTTTGTGAGAAGTTCTCCTGTCCATATAAATACAAATAATGCATGCAATACACTCAAACTCACACTCGCACACAGTAAAAGAGATCCAGTGTCTGGTTTGGTTAAGCAATCTGACGTTTCATCTTCTGGGCCAATTAAAAGCATAAAACCTGTTGAAGACCTTTTGGAAACTTATTTTTGAAGTTCCATTTGGTGCCACTAGTAGTGCATAAATTAAGTTCAGAGGAGATTTTTCTCCGTTGCGTGTTATAGGAAGCTTATTTCCAGGCCTGTGCTTTTCTTATAGTGATCAGCTTTGCATAATGTGGCTGTCACAGTTGGTTATTTCGCTTGAAGAAGACTTCTAACATAAGGTTGCTGCTACAGTGCGATTACCTAACCCTTATAGAAAGTTAGTGGAACCCATCAAAGAACATGCAAGGGCTTATGGGCCATTGAGCTGTGGCTGAAGAGTTGACAAGCTTTCAGTGCTGTCCACTCAAGCAAGAATTTTAACTACTCTGGGATTCCCACTTTTGAGATTGATTACTCTTAAAAATGGGCCAAGGAAGCATAGAGGTAAAGAAAGAGGTGTCTGTCTCTGTCACACATACACAGACAACAACGAGTGCATTAAAAGTGAACACTTAGCACCTGAAGCACCTTTAAGTCACACAGTAAAATCAGTGTCGTTAATGTTAAGTAAAACTAAAATTATTACAAATAATTTTCATGAATCGAAATAAAAAATCAAATAAATGTAATTAATAAATAAAAAACTTACACATAAAAATGTAAAAATGTAATTAAAAAAATTAAAAAAACATTTTGCTAACACTAGAACAAAAGCTAAACAGAAAAAAGAAAGCTAAATACAAAATATAAAACAAGAATAAAAATAACAAGTACATCAATTAATTAATTAATTAATTAATTAAAACTAAAATAACAAAATTGTAACAAAACAAAGCAAAACAACCCTAACAATCTGTTAGTGGGATAAGAAAAAAATAGCTAAGCCTAATATTACTAGATTATTCTCTTTTTTTCTGCTTATGTATATTTTTCTTGTTAGATGGATGCTTAGATATAAAAAAAAAAAAAAAGTTTTACTAGAAAATAAGACCCCCTTGAACAACTTGAAATGAAGTAGTTTCCAGCTAGTACTGGATTTCAATTCACTTTTAATTACATGACATATTTTTACCCAGTGGGCTCTACCTCCAAAGACTCAGTGTTTCCTGGTTCAAACATTACCTGCAGGCGGAGGTTGAACACAAAAGTCTCATCAGCCTCGGGTATATCATCATCCCTTACAGCGATGAAAATAGTTTTACTGCTTTCAGAGGACAATAGAAAAGCAGCTGCAGTCGTGGCCTCAAAGTCACCAGTGTCCTCTCCCTGAAGCTAAACAAGCACAAGATAATGCATGGAAAACAAGAACATGAAGAACAGTCATCAATTGTTTAAATTTAAGTATAAAAAAAAGCACCTATTATTTTATTTTATTTTGTTTTTTCAGAAAATGGTCAACAAAATCTAAGACTTGAGAAAACAGTTCTTTATAAAACACTTCAAAGTTTGTGATGGGAAATCCCTGACCTCTTCTAAACTCAACTGGCACCATCTGGTTGACAACTGCCACCTCTAGCATATGCTTTGATGCCACCCACTGTAAGCCGCTACAAAATGGGCTCTTAGATCCTTCCTTCTGCTGTGAATTTATGGAAGCAATTCAATGAAGCGGCAACACTTGCCCACTTACCATACGTGCTAAACAGGCAGTGCCTGTTTTGACAGTAGGCATATTTGTGTTTCGATGCTAATTATGGCCATATGTGCATCGGATATGATTCACCAGACAGATGTTGAGACCCAACCAGCTGTTATAGCATTAACACAGCAGACAGTTCAGAAGCACAGTTAGCTCAAAGGACTCCTAAATCAAAGCCTAAATCAAATCTATAGTACAAAATGTCACTCCTACTTCCTATAACTGTCTTACTCATTATGGTCATCTTATGTACCATTAGTGTTCTGTGTGTGTCCTTATGACTTACTGGTGATACAATTAAAAAGAGACATTTGACATGTTTAGTTACTAGATGGATTAAATAAGTTTATTTATTTATTATTAATTTTAATGGAATTTCAGCCAATGTTTCTATTACAAAACAAAACTAATAAATATTAAAATGATACGGAAAAAATCAGGTTAAATAATGTTGTTGTTTTTAAAACTAAAATGTTATTTTTAGTTTTATGCATTTTCTGATGAAAGGCAGATATTATCTTTGTCACTGTATTTTATGGTTCAACCCTGTTATGATTTGGCATTTGACCCTGTATAGTCAATAATCATACAATGTCTTATTTATTTTTTATTATTTATGTGTTTGTTTGTTTGTTTGTTTTGTTTGATACATTGCAACTTTTGTACAAACGGCACAAATAAAGGTAGTGTAACAATGTGTCCTTGTTACAGTGTATACATTATACATTTAAGTACAGAGTAAGATTAACAAACGTACTTGGGGTTTGGGTTGGGGTAGTTGCACGTAATTATGAATAATATGTACATATAACATATGGAAATGACGCTGTAAAATAAACTGTTCCTAAACAATTGTTAAAGCCCAAAACATTTTGATCAGCATAATACAGTTTAATTCGATCAAATTTTTACATTAATTTGATAAAACGTCTGAGGTTACTATTGTAACCATAGTTCCCTGAGATTAGGGAACGAAATATAGCGTCCCCTATGGGTTGCTTTGGGGAATACCTCCGGTATGACAGGTGTTTGAAGCAACAATACAATCACGAAAATGAACTTGACACTGGCCGGCAGCCGCCTATGACGTCACCACAGTTGCGACTGCAGGTATAAAGGAGGCACCTCTAACGTCACATCTTATAAATCTGAAGGAGACGCCTGCAGGAAGGCCCGAAGCATGGCAACGGGACGCAGCGTCTCATTCCCTAATCTCAGGGAACTATGGTTACAATAGTATCCTGAGACGTTCCCTTTCAACAGGGAACTCTACGCTGTGTCTCTACGCTGGTGCAGGCCATCGTGATAAACACTAGAAACAAACTGTCTTCTGAAAATTTGAAAAGATGTGATGTTCTGTTTAGGTGCCTCCTTTATACCTGCAGTCGCACCTGTGGTGACGTCATAGGCGGCTGCCGGCCAATGTCAAGTTCATTGTCGTGATTGTATTGTTGCTTCAAACACTTGTCATACCGGAGGTATTCCCCAAAGCGACCCCAAGGGGACACAGCATAGAGTTCCCTTTCGAAAGGGAACCAGGTTTGCTACATACATTACAAACCCAAACCAACTGGCAGACACACTGATAGTACTGATAGTGACAAGGATTAACCAGTCATGCAGATTTCACTTCTAAACTTACCAGAACCAGAGCTGTGACATTAACTGGATCCCCAACTCTTTCCACCACAAGACGCACTATGGTCCTGCTGCTCTCGTTCACAACAAACTGAGTCTGGCCCTGGAACCTCAGCTCTGCCGACTCAGACCTAACACTTGTGGTAAGCAGCATCAGAACCAGGCCAGCTAGAACAAAAACAGCTGGCATTCCTGAAGAGAAAAAGAGCACTTAAAGTTCAGTGACCATTCAATTTTGACAGGGAATATTTCACTCTGTATAAATATTCACATTTTAAAAACACATTTATTTGTATAGCGCTTTTCACAAAACATATAATTTCAAAGCAGCTTTAAAGAAAATGCATGTGTCTACTTTAAAATTTAAAGTGAATTTAGTGAACAGTCATCTGAAGTGACTGTGTCCACGTAATGTATTTCAGAATTTAAACAATTATTTAACAATTTATTTATTTAAGGCAGTAACAATGAGCTCATTGAAATAATTAAAACGCATTAGAAATATAGAAATATAGATTTATAGAAAATTTAGCATAGGTCCATAAATTAAGCCAATTAAATTGACAATTACAAGCTTCTGATACTGTCCTTCTTTCACTCACTGCAGATCTGACAGGGTGGTACGTAAATGAATGGCTGTTATGGAACTTGTACAAATATTTCACAATTTTAAGGCAAGTGTTCATCTCTTTCCAAATGAGTTCAAAAGGCTCTCAATTAATAAAAGATTCTTTAATGAAAACAAACTCAGTTACTACACAAAGATGATAGAGCAGAAAGATATCTAAAAGCAGACAAGCACAGAGACACAAACAACTGAAGAGTGAAGGTGGAGATGTAAATGCACATGGTAATATTGATGAGTGGTGAGAAACAAAGGAACACAACAATTCAAAATGTAGTGTGAGGGTGTGACAGAACGTCCTCTCCCAGGAGGAGGCGAAGGAATGGTGATGAGACGACGGCGACACCTAGGTGGCGAAGATGAAAGAAGTCCGATGTAGCCAACCCAGAGCCTCCCATTGCCGACAGCCCATAGCAGAGTCGAGGGAGGAAGGCTGACAACAACTGTGGGACAACTTACAGAGATGAGGCCGATGGATCCAAAGGTACAGAAGGAGAGGAGATGGAATAGAGTGAGATCACTAGCACTGGAGACCTAGTGATGACCTAGTGATCGCAGTGATGAGGGTCAGAGGTTGACCAAGAATATACAAGGGCTGAAGTGGTACTGGTGTGACAGAAGACAGAAGCAAAGCCGAAGGGAAGGAGAAGCCGGCTGTAGTCGTAGGGGTGTAGGAACGGAGCACAGTGGGCACCCCGCAAGTCCATGGTGGAGTTGAAGTGATGACTGACCAAGGGTAAGGCGGTGGCATGAGGGAACCTGGTAAAGCAGACCTGAAGGAGGTATGCTTTATGAGATCAATGATAGGAATACCAATTCCCAGCAGGTTACAAAAGTAGTCTCAGAGCTGTCTAGAAACAGCGATGATTGGGAACAGACAGGGTAGGATAGGGTGGGAAGCAGTACCTCTACAAGTCCCTCAGCCAGTCCCCAGTCTCTGTTTTAACCCCAATACCCTCGTCCACAGGTGTTGTGGACTCACATCCCAGTTCAGGCTCACTATGGGGCTCCTCTTCCGGGGTGAGGGTAAGAGCTGACTTCTCTCTTTGGGTTCTGGCTGATGCGGCAGGGCGGGTGAAAGCTCTCAATCTGCGGGCGATCTTGCAATATCTCCACAGTCAAAGGTGGTGGTGGGCTGGGCACTGGGTCTGGTTGCGTCCTTTATCGGGAACAGATGCTCTCCAGACACCTGATTGAGGTTTCTGGGAGATCTACAGGTTGGAGGTAGTTGGTTGAATGTTTGCTTCCAGAGTGTGAGCAAGTGGTTAGTTGAGGCTATCTCTCTTGGCTATGAGTTGACCGGACTGCCTTATGGTGGTCCAAGCCCACTTAACTAGGAATGCGGCTGCTTCCAAGGCTCTCCTGCGGGAGTGTCCATTTCAGAAGTCTGTATTGCGGCAGGCTGGTCCTCTCAGTACACCTTCGTTAGGTTCCATAAGTTAGACCTTTACACCGCTTCAGGAACCGAGTGTTAATATGGTGCTCTACGTTTCACTCGCCAGCCCCGCTTCATTTTGGCGGCGTGGGCATTGTTGTTCCTAAAGCGTTTAAACGATGCGTGAGTTCCCTTGAAAGGGTACGTCTTGATTACGTACGTACCCTGAAGAGGGAACGAGACGAGACATACATAACCGAGACATTTTTTATTCTTTTTGGAGCCGTCATTGTATTGTATTGTATTGTATTGTATTGTAAGATTTGTATTGTACTTACTGTATTGTAAGATTTGCACAAAAATTCCACAAAAATGAACTTTTGTGTTACATGGACAAACACAACAGCATGCAGGTTTTGAGCAACATGAGTTCATTATAATTGTTTGAAATTTCTCTTTAAAACTTTGCAAATCAAGATAATATGAATATATGGCTTACCCTTTTCCATTAAAGTTCCTGACCTTGAAGGTCAGATTCCAGAATTTGTCACCTACAATTGAAAACAACAAAAACAGGCATTTATTATGGTCATCTCTTTTAAGAGAAAGAGACTATAAAGTTTTATTGCAGGCTTCCGACAATATCAGTCTCCTTTTTTTCTTTAAGACTGTTGTCATGGCTAGCAAAACCAAAAACATAAAACATGAATTTATTCAAAAACAACGTCTGGCCATCTATTTAGTCATCTGCTGTTTTGAAGCACACACACTTTTTATATTTACTAAATTACATGGTAAACACACAAGCTTTGAATTAAATCAACTTGTTTTTCCTTTTTTCTTAGAAGAGTCAATTACCAAGGAAAGTTGGACATTGGTTAAATTCAGCTTTTCATATGTTCCACTTCTGCAACATCATGCGGTTATTCTTGAGCCACAAGGTTGCTGGGAGCAGACGGCATTCATCAATCAAGGTGCCATTTCAGATTACTGAGGAGTTCTTTCTATTCAGTTAAAAGTTTGAGGGGCAAAAATGTAACCATAGGAATTTTGGTACAATTTCATTCCACCATTGGTGTATGTGCACATCTAAATCATCGGCAAGTGTCTGTTGTCTCTCTCTCTCTCTCTCTCTCTCTGTGTGTGTGTGTGTGTGTGTGTGTGTGTGTGTGTGTGTGTGTGTGTGTGTGTGTGTGTGTGTGTGTGTGTGTGTGTGTGTGTGTGTGTGTGTGTGTGTGTGTGTGTGTGTGTGTGTGTGTGTGTGTGTGTGTGTGTGTGTGTGTGTGTGTGTGTGTGTGTGTGTGTGTGTGTGTGTGTGTCTTGATGACAAGAGGCGGGCAGGCAGGATAGCACGGAAGGGGGGCCTTGAATGCTATCAAAACTGGATTAGCAGCTGCTGGCTGGTTGAGGCCTGGGGTGAGGGTACAAAGCCGGGACAGTAGAGGGGAAAGCCTGGTATTCAGCCCTGCTTCTCCCCCAGAGCTGGGAACTTCCTGACTTGTTCAGACTCAATACACAACATAAACACAACTGCACCAGCACCTCTATCTTATTTATTTTGTTAGTTTACATGATAATATGCTACCTGATAACAAATTTCTGCTAATAATAATCCTAGTTAGGTTTAGGATAGCATAAATAAATGCAAAATACATATTAAAAGCTGTAAATAAAAACACAATTTGTATATGTAAATTATACTTCAAATTCGGTTTAAACAATACTCTCATTGTGAGTAATTTTGTGAGTAATTTCGACTCCTAGTCTCTTACAATGTTCTCTTGCTATCACCATTTGCTATACTTCTAACCCCTGATGTTTATTACTCAATAGAATTTCCCACGACAAAAAAAAAGAGAAAAAAAAGTCACCAGTCCGCGGCGAAATTAACATGCGTTTACCGGTCCGTGGCACAAAAAAGGTTGGGGACCATTGGTGTAGCGAGCATGCGTAATGTTTAAGTTCTGTTTCTGTTCAGTTTCTATTTCTGTTTGCCTATGTTCTCTGTCATTAATTCACTTGTTTGTTCCCATAGTTACTAATTTCGTTCACCTGTTGCTTAACTGGTATTCTCATTACTCGCCATGTATTTAAGCCCTTAGTTCTTTGCCCTTTGTTGTTTATGGAAGAGTGGTTGTATAATTCTCCATGGGTTCTCCTGAGAACGCCTAGGTTTTTGTTTTCCTGTATAATAAAGTGTTTATTTTGGATTCTCTGTCGTTGTGTGCTCTGTATACAACCACTGCCTGACAGAATAAAAGCTTTAAAGCCGGCTTAAAGTTTTTAGAAATGTACTCTTGAGTGTATTCTTCTGTAAAATAGTGTGGTGTATGTTATGAAATATTCAATAATTTACCCTTTTTTTCATTTAATGCATGGATGGATGAGCAACATAAAAGTTGACAAGAAATTGCATTTAAAGTCCATGATATCATGATTTATTTTTGGGAACTGATAAATTAATGTTCTTGACTTGACTTTGACTAACACTTACTGATAAAGAATCTTTGTGTATTTGTTCTTCTGGAGGATCAAGCAATTTATGGAATTGTTTAGGCCATCAGTCAACCCAGAGGTTACCACAGCCTCTTTGGCCGCATCTCCTGACATTGATAAAGACAGACACTGAGAGACACTACACACACTTTGCCAGATAACCACAGGACATGCTGGCCTAAAGAACATCAAACGATTTATCAATGACCAGGAGGCCACTGAGCCGCCAAGACACTGGTGGTTTGGCTCTTAGTCTGACCCCAGGACAGTCTATTGGAGAGATGTCTCATTTTCAAAGACAAAATGAAGATGGTTTCCGCAGTCAATCTACTCTCTTTTCCCTCAGGCGCACAGGAGGCCTGCAGCAGAATTCCTTTGCCATTGAGTGCATATCAGAGATGATTCAAATGCCAAAAAAAGTAAAAAACATGGAAGAGGGCATGATTTTTGGGTAAATATTCAGTAGAAAGCTGCTTCCCTGCAGTGGGAAATGCAGATGCCTTTTTGGAAGTGTTAAGTCAATATAGCGCCTCAGGTGGTCTCTCTCTCTCTCATTTGACATTGTTATCTCTGTTCAGTCAACCAAATCCTTTAGCATACTTCACCTCCTCTACATTCAAAAAGTGCTGGAGGTGATTTATATCTTCTCAGCGGTTTTTATCGATAGTATTCTGGAATTACTCATTACAATAAAAATGCATGCCTGCCTATGCCAGGAAACTTGATTACAATGGCATTTGTAATTCATCGTTGATGCAGCGTAAGCTACTTAATTCAGTCAGATTAGCAGATTAGCATGTGGGATATTTGCCCACTCTGTATAACTCTGGGGGATTCATTTATTTATTATACTTGGTCTCTTTTATTTACACACCCTCATGTCGTTCCAAAATGGTGTCATTTTTTTTTTTGAAGCACAAACGCACAAACGCACGCACACACACACACACACACACACACACACACACACATACACACATTAAATGTAAGCTATTTTAAAGAATGTTCCAGTGTTTTTTTCCATACTTTGAAAGTCAATTGTGTCCAATATTGTTGTTTTTGGACCCTATTGACTTTCGTTGTATGACCAAAAGTAGCTGAAATATCTACTTTTGTCTTACACAGAAGAAACAAAGTCCTTAATGTTTGGCACAGGTTTTAATTTTTTGGGTGAATTATCCATTTAATATTTAGATCAAAGAACCACAAGGAGAGTTTGACCCCATCACCTCATGCAACGGGTTCACATGGCAGCCATGCCTCTTAACGTAACTGAGACTCCACTGGATCGCCTGGCTGAGGATGTGATAAAGTGTACGGTTACGGGTCTACGCCGCTGGCCCAGCAGCCGCCTCTAGTGTTACCCCTGCCCGGCAGCAGGATCCATAATCTTAACATCAATTATTCAATCAGCAAGACTTCACAGCCAGTACTAAGCAACGAGGAGAGTGGTGTGTGCGCGTATGTGTTATGCAATACATTGAGCCCTCAGTGAGGTCACACACCTTGACTCCATGTACCAGAGTGACTAGTGCAACCAAGTCAATGTGGTGTACTACAAGCAATGTTTTCAAACTTTCTCGCAAACATTCCTAATTACTATTTTCATTGAGAAATACTCTAAACTTTCCAATACTTTAGCCATTTTTGCTTGGAGCTCAAAATAATAACAGCATCCAGTGAATTCAAATTGCAGACTTGACTTATTCTAATGGTCTGTCTACTTCTGTAACAACCTGTCTGATGAGACTGTGGTAAGCTTTGGTAATGTGCAGTCACATTTATCACAGCACACGATATGGTTGTAGATGTAACCCATTACATTCTCATGTAGCTCATGTTAGCCAAGTTAGCCAACAAAAGCTAAAGTCGCGATCAATTCATCAACAATCTCAAACCATGTGGCTCTTGTCTTGTAAAAGCTTTCATTTTTGATGCTTTGCCAGCCTAGTGCACTAAGGTATAATTTCAGAAAGTCAAAATGAGAAAACCACGCATAAACACAGCTTTTGAACATTTTTAAAAATATAAACACTGGGAAAATTCAAAATTGTGTGTTAATGTTATGGGTGAGGCTCCCTCTCCGCTTCCTCCGGATCACCAGAGGGAGCTCTCACCTGAATATTGACTGGTTACCTGAACTACAATCCCCACAGACACTCAGACCTGGAACTGATTGCTGCACACCTGCAGCCCATCACACACACTATATTAGCACACCACTCACAAATCACCTTGCGAAGTCTCGATTTGCTACTGCCTATCATTCTGAGCGTTTATTTCCCTGGATTGCTATTCTGTTGTTGACCTTGGACTGTTCCGACTATTCGACCCTTTGCTACCTGCCCTGAACATTGCCTGTCTCTCTGGTTTGTTGATCTTCTGCCGCCTGCCCTGATCTTTTGCCTGACTCTTGGATTGTGTCTGTTTGCTGCCGGTCCTGACCCTAGCCTGTCCCTGTTTACGTTCTTGTTTTGTCACCCACCTGTACTCTGCCTATCTCTGTAATAAAGCTGCAGATGGATCCTCACTCTGTTGACTCCTCATTACAGAAGACTTCGCCAGACACCGATCCAGCAGCTATGATGCAATTCTCTTCAGAGCTGTCAGCACAGAGTCACCAGCTTGCTATGCATCAGCACCAACTCGAACGCCTAACCATCTTGACTGAGGAGCTTGTTCAAGCGCTGCAAGGTCTCCGTCCCACATCCTCTGAAGCTGCTGTGGCGTCCCCACCACCACCCGTCGATGCACCACCGCATCCTCCCACCAACGTGAATCCGCGGTTAGCATTTCCTGAAAAATTTGATGGTGACTCGACGAAATGCAAGGGATTTCTGTTGCAATGCTCATTGTTCGTCAAACAACAACCCGCTTTGTATCCCACTGACGCAAGCAGGATATCTCTGGTATGTTCACTATTGACTGGAAAGGCTTTACAGTGGGCCACCGCGGTGTGGGGAGATGACGGCACTGCTTTTCCGTCTTTCAATATGTTCCTGCAACGTTTCAAAGAAGTGTTCGATCATCCGGCCGGAGGTAAGAGTGCGGGTGACCAACTGCTCGCGCTGAGCCAGGGGAGAAGGACGGCAGCGGAATATGCGCTATCTTTTCGCACTCTTGCGGCTCAAACAAACTGGGTAGAGGACACGTTAAAGCTATTATACAGAAGGGGATTGGATCAGGACCTGCAAGCAGAGCTGGCGTGTCGTGACGAGGGGAGATCCTTAAGCGAGTTTATCGAACTTTCAATACAGATTGACAACCTCATCCGCTCACGTCGCCCTGTCCACACCAGGTTCACCGACGTTCACACCACACCCGTGGAACCCATGCAGCTTGGCTACACACACCTAACACCCGAGGAACGTGATCGACGCATCCGGCATCATCTATGCATGTACTGCGGCCAGGCTGGGCACCTCAAATTGTCATGCCCTGTTCGTCCTACGTCTACCAAGCCCAAGACGGTGAGTGCACTCCTGCAATCAGATTACTCCTCTTGTCTGAAGATCCCAGTAAGGTTAACCAGTCGAAGTTTGAGTATTTCCACTTCAGCTTTGTTAGATTCTGGGGCAGCTGGCAACTTTATGTCATATGAGTTTGCTCAACAGTATGACCTCACCTTGACCCAATGCAATTCTTCTCTGGCAGTGGAGGCGTTAGATGGTCGTCCCATCGGAAAGGGGAGAGTCACACATCTCACAGAAGAAGTCACCATGCAGATTGGAGTGCTACACACCGAGACCATCAGATTTTACATAATTCATGCCCCACATAACTCTATCATCCTTGGTCTACCTTGGTTACGCCGACATAACCCTTGCATCTCATGGAAAGAGGAACAAATTGTTCAGTGGGACCCAGCCTGCCATAAGAATTGCCTGACTCGCGTCACACCTCTACCCTTGCAGACCGTTAACCTTAAGGAACACAATCCCGTATTTTCTGAGTTACCCGATGAGTATTCTGATTTGACTGAGGCATTCAGTAAAACTAAGGCATCTCAATTACCACCCCACCGACTCAATGACTGTGCCATCGAGCTACTCCCTGGCGCCACACCCCCGAGGGGAAGGATATTTCCATTATCACAGCCCGAGTCAGAAGCCATGAAATCGTATATCCAAGAAGAACTGGCAAAAGGTTTCATTAGACCCTCTACGTCTCCAGCATCAGCCGGATTCTTCTTCGTCAAGAAAAAGGATGGTGGCCTGAGACCTTGCATCGATTATCGAGGTCTTAATGACGTTACCATTAAGTTCCGATACCCGTTACCCTTGGTTCCAGCAGCACTGGAACAACTTCGTCAAGCCAGATACTTCACCAAGCTTGATCTACGCAGTGCATACAACCTGATCCGAATTAGAGAAGGCGATGAGTGGAAGACTGCCTTCTCAACCTCTTCAGGGCACTACGAATATCTGGTCATGCCATTCGGCTTAGCTAACAGCCCTTCCGTGTTCCAGTCATTCATCAACGATGTCTTCCGTGATATGCTGGACAGATGGGTAATCGTGTACATCGATGACATCTTGATCTACTCTAATTCCCTTGAAGAACACGTTCAGCATGTAAGAGCAGTACTCACACGCCTAATCCAGCATCAGCTTTATGCCAAAGCAGAGAAATGCGAATTCCATCAAACATCCACCACCTTCCTGGGGTACATCATCAGTCAAGAGGGGGTAGCCATGGATGAGAACAAAGTAAGAGCCGTGCTTGACTGGCCTCAGCCACGTACTGTGAAGGAGCTACAGAGATTCCTGGGGTTCGCTAATTTCTACCGGCGCTTCATAAAGAACTTCAGCACGGTGGCCGCTCCGATAACTGCCATGACTAAGCGTTCCCCCTCACGTCTCATCTGGTCACCGGAGGCCCTAAAAGCATTCACGAACCTCAAAACACGTTTCACGTCAGCACCCATTCTCCATCATCCCGACCCAGATCTTCCGTTCATTGTGGAGGTGGATGCTTCCAGCATAGGCATCGGGGCTGTTCTTTCACAACGTCACGGGTCTCCACCAAAGATGTTTCCCTGTGCTTTCTTCTCTCGGAAGCTGTCCTCTGCAGAGAGAAACTATGATGTCGGCAACCGCGAACTCTTGGCCATAAAAGCCGCCTTAGAGGAGTGGCGTCACTGGTTGGAGGGAGCTCAACATCCATTCACAGTAGTTACAGACCACAAGAATTTAGAATATCTACGCTCAGCAAAACGACTAAATCCTCGACAGGCCAGATGGGCCATGTTCTTCACCCGGTTCGACTTCATTGTTACGTATAGACCTGGATCCAAGAACACAAAGGCAGACGCACTTTCACGCCAATGTGGTGACCTGATTCCAGATAAAAAGGAGGAAAATATCATTCCTGAAACACTGCTGGTTGCACCCGTACAGTGGGACATCCTGATAGAAATTACCCAATTCAACATCCAGAACCCTCCACCAGCAAATTGCCCGCCCAATCTCACTTTTGTTCCTGAACCCCTACGAGAGAGACTCTTACATCAAGTTCACACAACTCCCAGCTCAGGTCATCCTGGGATCACCGCTACTCACCATCTTCTTACTAACCAATTCTGGTGGCCTACAATGTTTTCAGACACCACAAAATTCGTAAAGAACTGTATCATATGCAATACCTCCAAAACCCCTCGACAAATGCCAGCTGGTCTACTTCAACCTCTGCCCGTTCCTCAGCGCCCTTGGTCCCATATAGCCATCGATTTCCTTACTGACCTCCCTAGGTCCCAAGGCAACACCACTATACTGACAGTTATAGACCGGTTTTCCAAAGCCTGTCGTCTCATTCCTCTACCTAAGCTCCCCACTGCCTTCGAGACCGCGGAGGCACTGTGCAATTATGTTTTTCGCTTCTATGGACTACCCGAAGACATAGTTTCTGACAGAGGGCCTCAATTCACTTCTAGAGTATGGTCAGCCTTCTTCAAACAGCTTAATGTGAATATCAGTCTCACCTCTGGTTACCATCCGCAGTCCAACGGTCAAACAGAACGCCTCAACCAAGAACTCGCACGTTTTCTAAGAGCCTACTGCCAACACAATCAGTCTGACTGGAGTAGATATCTCATGTGGGCAGAATATGCGCAGAACTCTCTTCAGAAACCTGCCACCGGCCTGACTCCTTTCAAGTGCATCTTAGGCTATCAACCACCCTTATTTCCCTGGTCTGGGGAACCTACCAATCTACCCTCAGTCAGTGAATGGCTTCAGCGGAGCGAGGAAACCTGGAACCGAGCTCACACCCATCTGTTACACGCAGTACGCAGACAGACACAACAGGCCAATCGTCACCGTCGCCCAGGTCCAGAGTATACACCGGGGCAGTGGGTTTGGCTTTCCACAAGAGACCTGCGCCTCAAACTCCCATGTCGAAAACTCAATCCTAGGTATGTGGGTCCATTCAGAATCATTAAACAGATTACACCAGTTTCATTTCGTTTAAACTTACCCGATAACTATCGTATTTCTCCCACATTTCATGTTTCGCTTCTGAAACCTGCTGCTGGTCCGGGAGGAGAGCCGGAGAGTGGAGCCGAAGTACAGACCCCTCAACCCCTTCTGGTCGATGGCGAGGAGGCGTATCAAGTTCGCGAGTTGCTCGACTCCAGACGCCGGGGCAGGACTCTACAGTATCTGGTGGACTGGGAGGGGTACGGTCCGGAGGAGCGATCCTGGGTCAACAGGGATGATATCCTCGACCCCACACTCACTGAGGAGTTCCACAGGATGCACCCGGAGAAACCGTCCCCTCGGCCTCGTGGAAGACCCCGGCGTCGTTTGCCTCCTCGCGTCAGGAGCCGCTCGCAGGGGGGGGGCTCTGTTATGGGTGAGGCTCCCTCTCCGCTTCCTCCGGATCACCAGAGGGAGCTCTCACCTGAATATTGACTGGTTACCTGAACTACAATCCCCACAGACACTCAGACCTGGAACTGATTGCTGCACACCTGCAGCCCATCACACACACTATATTAGCACACCACTCACAAATCACCTTGCGAAGTCTCGATTTGCTACTGCCTATCATTCTGAGCGTTTATTTCCCTGGATTGCTATTCTGTTGTTGACCTTGGACTGTTCCGACTATTCGACCCTTTGCTACCTGCCCTGAACATTGCCTGTCTCTCTGGTTTGTTGATCTTCTGCCGCCTGCCCTGATCTTTTGCCTGACTCTTGGATTGTGTCTGTTTGCTGCCGGTCCTGACCCTAGCCTGTCCCTGTTTACGTTCTTGTTTTGTCACCCACCTGTACTCTGCCTATCTCTGTAATAAAGCTGCAGATGGATCCTCACTCTGTTGACTCCTCATTACAGTTAAATATCTAGCATAATATACTACGCAGGCAGCATTTAAAAGCAATATAAGAACATTGTCAACACGAAAGTCAGTTTCAATATAATACTTTTTTCTTTTGTCTTTATTCTAAGCCACCATTGCATGTAGTCGTCACAAAGGTGACAACAAGAGAGAATGACTTAAAGTGATTGAAATTAATCAAAAGATTAATTAAACCATTCAAATTAACAGTTCATAAATCAAGGTGTAAAACAGATTGTAATATCTTCCATAAATTTAATTTTAAACATATTTAATTTAGTAAAAAACATGTTTTAACAATCACACATCATATTTTACATAAATACAATCATATAGCCTTTATATTTTAAAAAGAGATCCTTATATTTGGAGGCACTTAGCATCACACATTTTGAAATTGCCTTGCTACCTTCCCTTACGGAAAATAAGTATACTTTAATTTTATGAAGAATACTAAAGTGAAGTTCAAGTATATTTTTAAGTATACTTTATGTAGTAAGTAAACTTGTAAGTATACTATTTCAGTACTTTAGACTATAGACTAAATTGATCAACATTTCAGTATATAAAAGTATATGTTTTAGTATTTATGTAGTACATTTTTGTATATATGATTACACATTAAAGTGTACACTCAGTAAACTACTAGTTTAGTAGTTTTATTCTGCATGTATACTTGTAAGTTTTCTTTAAGTGAGAATAGTTTACTGCTCATATATTATTTTTGTAGTATTATTTTATTATTATATCATTTTATTAAACTACTACTTTTTAGGTATTAATTTTTTGTACTTAAAATGTTTTTGTACTTTGACTATTTCTATTTTAAAAACCATTTTATTCTAGCTTTATGCATCATTTATTATTACAAGAAAAACAGCACCTTTTTAAACAAAAAGCAGAGTAAATCACATTTTGTGTTAACAAATAGGTATAGATGGGATTCAGAAGTTTGATCAAAACACAGATGTTGTAGATATAGTTCATCAACACCCCCAAAGCATTACATTCAGTAATGTAATGCAGATGATTTATATGCAGTTTAATGTATGATGATTATATTGTTTTACATTTGCGTAAGCAATCTTCTATCACTAGAGTTTGCTTCTTCTTCACCTCTGTTTTGATCTGGAGATTCTGTATTTTCAGAAGATGTTTAATAGCACCCCTACCCTACCAGTGAACAATGTAGGTTTATAAGACAGTATGTAAAACTATGTGGAAAATTTAAAAGTACTTACAGTACATCATTTTGATGAAAATATTGAGTACGTGTAGGCCTATAAGACCCTTATACCCTTCAGTATAATTCAAGTATAATTCAGTGCAATTTTAAGTATATTTCTTAGAAGTACATAAAAAGTAGACTGAAAGTCTACTTTCATATTTGTAGATCAAAATATGTGTTTTAATAGCACACTTGAAGAAACCTCTTTTTCATAAGGGCTAGCAACTTCAAGGAGTGCTTTTTATATCTGAGTTTCTGCCTGATTGTACCAAATTGGTCATTTATGAAGTTCAACTTCAGTTCAAGTTCAAGTTCAACTTCGGTTAGGATGCTGCCTAGACAGTAGCTATCAAGGTATCTCACTATGTTTTGTAATAGAGCCATTATGAATAGTAGCATTACTTCATTTGTAGGATATGTTATTGGAATTACAGTCAGTTTAAGCTATATCTCAGTACTGGCTCAAAGTCATTTGGGTTATGATGGTTAAAGCTCAACTATGACTCAGCAACTTAGCAGACTTACTCTCTTGTAGCAATAACACCAAAAGCTCAGTCACTGCTTCATTATACTTTAAAAACCTATGAAGGATACAGAGCCTCACCCATCTGACACCGACCAAATTAGGTGAAAGCACAATAACAACCAGACTCTTAACATGACCCATCCACTTAGGCTCATATGTGAATAATAAACTACACTGATATGTAGTAACAGCAGAGCACACACATGAAGCAGCAGAAGTCAGACAATATTCTCTTTTACTTCAGAAACCAACCTCATTCAGAAAGCTCTGGGAACTTTTAGGGCTCCCATATATGGAAAGCTCAAAAGCCAATAATTGGCACTTGTGTTGTAGCCCCTCAAGTATTTTTAGACGGGCCGATATCCTGAACATCTCGAGGTTGGGAAACTAAAAACATTTAATAACTGAGTCTGGTAAAACATACATCATTACATCTGAAGAGAGTATCTATAGACCACAGCTTTTCATTGGCAAGACACTCACTTGGTGAACGTTGCCCGAAATGTTTCTGTTTATTTTGAAAGATACAGGGATCCTAGAATTAGTGCACGAAAGTGCGCATGTGAGTGAGTGCTGAGAGGGCTGAGTACGAGAAGATCCAATTGGTTCTTAGGGGAAAAAAAGCAGAGAATAAGAAAATATCCGCTTGGAATAACAAGTAAGAACAAAGCTCTGTTTCCGTATTGTCATACTACTTTTAAACCCAACATTCGCTTCCAGTCGAGGGACTACATGCCAATCAAGTCCATGCTGGCTAGAGAGCAAAGAGAAAAAAAGAAAAATTCTCAAAGGTATTGTCCTCAGGCCGTCGTCTGACCCTTTCAACTTGAGCCAACTGCATCCTACGTCCTTGTTCCAAAAAACACAATGACTTTTTTCCACTCTCAATATATGGGTAGAGGACCAGAGAAAAGATCCCATTGAATTTCACATGGTGAACGCTCCCGAGGCCGTGGAACTCCATGACCGATGGGCTACTGCTGCAAACAATGGATGAGAGTGAAGAGAAATGCACTTTCAAGGGATTAAACAAGGAAAAGCCTCTCAATAGCAGTGAAGAGAAGAAAAGCAAATTATAAAGCTTATTGCTTCATCGCATGTAGCCAGTCGGACCTTGGCTGAAATGCTAATTGCCTTTCTTTTCAACCTCGCATTCTGAATCAGGGGTGTGTGCGCTTGAGAAAGGCAGGGCACTCACGATTTACAGACAGGCGCACACACAGACACAGACACTCACACAAACTCACACTGAAGATTTTAGGAGGCTCAGTGTTGTACTTTTTTTCTTTTTTTGTAACATTGTTTTCTCTAGTTTTTCTTCTTTTCCCACTCTTTTTTAAAACGCGGGTACTTCAGCTTTCCAGTAGACCGAATCAAGCCCCCATTCAGACAGATAGTTCTCTTTCTTCCTTGGTTTTCCCTCCCATACCTCATTTAACGAGCGAGAGATGTGGGAAATTTCAGTCCCGGCCTCTTCAATCTGCTGAGTTTGGCAGCCACAGGACAGATGGCTGGATTGAGGACAGAGCAAATCCCTGATCAAGTGCAGCTCCCTCACTGACTCTGAATCAGTGGTTTCAGACCCACAGAGTCGGGAGTAAAGTTTGGGTTCCCACATTGTCCCAAGCGTCTTTTCAAATTTTACACCTGTTCTCCTACTTTAAATTCAAAGATCTTACTGTAAATAATATGTTAATTTACCCCTCCAAAAAGTGTAAATACAACTACTTTCTTTGAGAAACCCAAACAATCCAGCAGAGCAACACTGGCTCAACCAATCGTGTAGGTTTGTGGCGGGGCTATGTGTTTTTTATGATCAACTGCAAATGAGGATGTGTTCAGGAACCCTTTTTTGAAAACAATTACTACTTTTGCAATTCTGTTTGGTGATACTATTACTGCAATAACTATATGCTTTCCTTTTGTTACTATTAATGAAAAGCTAAAACTACATCAAAGCATAACGTCATAAACCAAAATAAAACACACACACACACACACACAGACAACAAATATGACTGTGGAAAACGAAAAAATAAATGGTGACATTCATTTTACTCTTAGATACAGCTGTGGTAAGAATTATTGGCACCCCTGATAAATATGATCAAATATGGCTGCAAAAAAAGATATGCATTGTTTTATCCCTTTGATATTTCATTCCAAAAATTAGCAAAAATCTATCCTTTCATTGAAGTAAAAGAACTGAAAGTGGAGGATAAATCTCATTATGAAATAAAACACGTCTATACAATTATTGGCACCGTTTCATAAAATATATTTTTCAACCATCTTTTGTCAAGATAAAAGCTGTAAGTTTTCTCCTATAATAGCTGATGAGTTTGGAGAACACGTGAAAATAGTCCATTCCTCCACACAGAATATCTTAAAATAGATTCTTAAAATTCCCAGGTCCATCTTGGCGCTTCACTTCAAGTCACTCATTTTCTAAAGGGTTCAGGTCAGGGGACTGGGAAGGTCATAGAAGAAGCTTCCTTTTGTGCTCAGTGACACATTTTTGTGTTGTTTGTTTTGGATCGTTGTCCTGATGGAAGATCCAACCACAGCTCAATATAAAATTTCTAGCAGAGGCCGTCAGGTTTTGATTTTTTATCTGTTGGTATTTGAGGGAATCCATGATGTCATGAGTCTGAACAAGAAGTCCATGACCAGAAAAATAGGCCCAAAATGTTAAAGACCCAGCAGTATATTTAATCCATGGGCATGGGGTACTCTTTATCCCTGTTTGCTCCAAACCCATCTGTTGGGTTTGCTGCCAAAAAGCTCTTTTTTTGTTTAATTTCATCTGACCATAGAAGCCGTTCCCGTTTGAAGTTCCAGTCGTGTCTGACAACTGAATATGCAGGAGTTTGTTTTTGGATGAGCGAGGATTGATCTTGAACAAAATGTGGTGATATAGGGGTTGTTTGATTTTTTTTTTTTTACCCCAAGACTCAACTACTCTCTGCAACTCTCCATCTGTGAACCTTAGAGAGTCTCTGGCCACTCAAACTCTCCTCCTCACCGCACATTTATACAATCTAGACACTCGACCTCTTCCAGGCAGATTCGTAACATCTTTAGTTAATTGGAACTTCTTAATTATTGCCCTGATGGCGGAAATTGACATTTTCAATGCTTTAGTTATTTTATTGCAGCAACTTTCTATTTTATAAAGCTCAACAATCTTTTGTTGCACATCTGAACTAGGTTCTTTAATTTTACTTGTTGTGATAAATGATAAAGGTGATTTGGCCTTTGTGTTTCCTCACATTTATACCGGTGAAACAAGAAGTTATAGCCAGATAATTTAATGTACCTAGTTCCCCTGGTATGCTAAGAAATGTAAATGCTTCTTTGTCATGGAAACAAAAATGCTGCAATGGATCTGTGACATCATACTCTTCGACCACATCTGTAATAATGGCATTTGGACAAACTGAGTGAAGCCTGGCTTCGGTGGTATGGCCATGTTCTGTGTGCTGATCATACGGCACACAGGATAAATGCTAAAGAAAAGGAATCAATCAATATTTTTTTAAATAAAAAGTTTTTTTTATCTATCAATACTCTGAAGAGGAAGAAACTAGTCTAAAATCCTCTGTATACACTAGTATATATCCTGATCAACAGGTAGGAGGTGGGAAACAGATACAATCACAGTTTGCTCAATTCCCCCACTTCAAAAATTCCTTCACCATGACGAACCACAATGGGGTAAATACTTGCAAGCAATGGGAGTGAGAAAGCAGGCGAGAGTCTGGAGTGAGGGGACTGGAGGGGGGCATGGAGGAAGACACAGATGGGAGGATTGAGGGTCAGCAGGACATCTCTCCTCAGGGCCCACCGAAGATAACAGACGTCAAGCGTTCAATGTGCTTTCACTCTTGTGAATCAACAAACCGCTTTATGTACAAATGCCCTACATTTATGCATGATGGATTCAGTGAAATTGGCTGGGTATGTATGAGTAGGCGTCTGCAACTAAAATGATCCCTGACTAGCCTGCATTGTGTCAGGCAAGTTCTTTCACCAGGCAATAGCAACTTGAGAGGGAAAGCTTGAGGAAGAGAGACAGGGCTCTATAGATTTGCTGCCTCCTAGGTACTAGGATAAACACTAGGAGATAAACAGCCAGGAGGAGGGTCCTTATTGCCCCAACCAAGTCAGTACATCCCAGATGAATTGTCAATAAATGAACATCTCAAGAGGAAGTAGTTACTAAATTTCATACACCACTTTTTTTTTTACAATTATTAAATGCCAGTTCTGATCATTTATCTTTAGACCAGTAATTAGACATAAACTTTATTCATAAACCTCATTAAACACACAACACATTTATGTAGGGAGAAGTACATATTTTGTTTTCATTTGAAAAGTGAAAGAGTGAAAGCATGGGCAACTTTTTTAAAGGCCAACTGTGACTGATTACACCGTCAGATTTCTTTGGAACGATCCCCAACCTCCGAAGGGTCTCATATGACCACCACAGATCAATCAACATTATACCTTGGATGTGTCAGATAATTTCTGTTTATTTTAGTCATTTACCTAACAAATGTAACAGGATCTGCTATGTGGACAATTGGACCGAAATCATCTAGAGACCATTCAACAATCCTGAAATCTTGGAAAAGGTCTACAGAATAGCTTGTGGTATGGATCAATGCCACATGTATCCGTGTTGAATAAATCACATTTAAAAAGAAACGAGCGACCAAGCCCTGTGGGGAGAACGCAGTGTTCATGCGTTAGAGGGCACAGCGTGACTCCACGCCATGAAACGGTTTTAAGGACCAACAGTGAAGGTCATAGGTCAAGTTCAATACCCCACAGAAAAAAAGGATATAAGATTCTCTTTTGATGCTTAAAGTTGTATGTAATGTATGCAAGAGTTACAGAGCAAATTGTGTTTTTTTACGCTGTTGATTATAAATAGGAATTTTATTTCTGATACTACAAGGAAAATATATTTCAGAATAAGCTTACTTATAACACAAATAAAAACAATTAAATTATAAAAAATAAAAAAATATATATAAAATAGAGTCTCCTACATAAAGAAGACTTAAAGATACAGGATTTTTTTTTAAATAATGTGACAAAAAGAAAAACAATTATCTAAGTGAATAAGCCACATTTAGACCAGTACAAGTACATATTATATTCCAAAAAGATCAAAAATAAGTGAATGGTATGTTGAGCAAAGACAAACTCTTGAGCAAACCCCATGTCACAATTGTGGCAGACCATGACAAATAAAGAGACCTCAGGATTGCTTCTGGATTTGACCATTGCTTCAGAATATCTTGCCATACTTCCATTTTCAGCTCCAGAATAAACAGATACTAAAATAGTGTGTGCAATATGTAAGCACACTGCTGAAGATGCACACAGATTAACATACTAAAAAAGGTCAATGTCTGCTCTTTATATAACATAACCAGAATCATGTAATGTAACAAACTCAGTAATTCATGCCAGCAAAATAACATAATCCTATAGGTTAGAATTAAAGCAATTCAAGTTATGATCACAAAAAAAGAAGAAAGAATTGGACATAATGAATGTATCAAAAACTTAAGTGATATGACGGTTTGGTCAAGACACCAAGGCAAGATATATTACATACAACAACAAAGAGCTTTGGATAATAAAATTATGCATAATACCTTTTGATACAAATATCAATGTATTGGTAATTTTACGCTAAATTTATATATCAATACCTTGAGATATGAGCATAATCTGTTGTAGGACCGAGCTCGTAACTCAAATTGCTCGAATCTCAAATATGTTTTTTCCCATAAGAAATTACAGGGCAAAAATGAATCCGTTCCGGATTATTATATCCTCCCTTATTAGTGCTAATATTAATGGAATTTTTTAAACTGCTATAGAGACATAAACACGCAAATAAAAGTTTGAGTAAGCGTAAGTAGCAGCATGTGCGGAGGAGGAGGAGGAGGAGGAGGAGGAGGAGGAAGGGATTACGTAAATTTCGTAGATAACGCAAACACAATACGGAAGTGTAGTGTTTCTTCCTGTGTAGTGTATTGGATAGAATGCACGCACAATAATGCATGCCTCAGAACCTCATACGTGTTTGAACCTTTATTATTATTGAACACACATAACTTGTGCTGCTAACCCAGCTTAATACTCCTGAATCACTCATCGCCCCGGTAACCCCCAAACCAAGGTGGCCCTCTAGTGGAGTCCATATGCAATTACCCCATAAATGTATATAACATACACCAAAGGAAGACTCGCGGGAGATGCTTACAGAAGTCAACAAACACGGAGGAGTGGAGGAGTAAAGGAAGCTTACGCTGCTCCGAGTGCTAGACCACATAGCTTTGGCGTCTGTTAGCGTGCTTGTATCACAAATCTTTACTTGCATTTCAAAGCAAAAATTAGCTTGAAGGCTTGCTCGTATCTCAGAATATGTGTATGTCGGGACGCTCCTATCTCAAGGTAATACTGTATATATATATATATATATATATATATATATATATATATATATACACATTCATATATGTAAAACTGAGTGATAGAAACAAATCCAGATTATTGTTTTATTTTAATAAATGTCACTTATGTAAAATGTAACAGTAGTTGTGTATGAGAATAAAAGTTATACAAATATAGACACTACTAACTATAAGAAACAATTAAATTAAAATAATAAAATCAGATAACTAATCTTAAGATTTCCTGATATAAAATGTAATCTTAACATAACATAACCGTAACTTTTTAATGGAGAAAAAAATAATAATTACACAAAGAGTTTTTGATGATCGAGTTATGCATATAAACAAAATGCTTGGCTAGGTGGGGTTTAAATAAGAGCCACAAAACAAACGACAAAAATCAGAGATGAATGGTTTCTCACTGAGAACAGCTTTAGGCTATGTATGATTCTTTATATTCAAACTTTTACAGGAATGACAGTGACGGATTGTTTCGAGTCAAACGCTCCACATTTATCAAAATTCTATTTGAATTTAGCCCTGTCTGCGGATGAACTACCAGCCCACTCGTCGAAAACCAGTGACATACTCCCACTGTGTTTTTTTCTGCTTTGGGTCTGGGGTCTTTGTGCGGCATTTACAGAAGTGAATGGAGTTTCTCCACATGCTCGGTGACATGCGTGGGGATTTTGTTTTAGCAGAGGCCCCAGGCTGGTGGGAACCCTGCTAATTTTGCTAAGAAGGTGTGAAATTGTAAAACTGATTAAAAGTGATGTAAACTTGAAAAAATGCTACTATTTCACCCATGGGTTGGTTTCCAAATAGACTTTTAAACTGACATTAAATAAACTGGATAGGTGTTAAATAGACACAAAACTAGCCAGTTTTAAGAGCATATTGATTTATCCATTTAAAATTATATATATGAAAAAAATGCTTTAAACCTTCAACCTACCACTGTCATCAAAATAGATAAATACTTTCATGATTTTCAGGTGTGTTCCAAGACTTTCACTTAAAAAAATCAATAAGAATGAAATTACAGTTAAGTCTTTTACGTATATTTTATTTTTTCTCTGTGCATTAAACAAATAAGATTGAAATAAAATCTTGAGATTTTTTAAAAAAAATGTAATTTTAGGAGCAAGTAATATAATACTATAAGCATATATGTTTTTCAAGAAAACCAGATTACAAAGCACTTGCTATGGTCCCCTTAGAGAGGATTTACAGGAAAAACGGTGACGGGATCCCGGTAATTCAACTACATGAATCAATGCATGTTATTGGGGACTTTGTGCATACCAAATGCTAAATTATTTAAATATGCTACTTTTAGACAATAAACTAATTGTACTAAAACCTATACATGTACAAAAATGAAGCAGTGCCAACCTGTTTGCATAAAACATGGTCTCAAAAACATCTGCTCAACAATATTATGTGTTAGACATATGGAAGAGGCGGCTTCTATTGTCTATGAACAGACTCAGCTGGTGTGAGTGCAGTAGGAAAGAGCCACTGAGAAAAGAATTAAGACGACAAGTCTTCTCTGCCGCAGCATAGAGTTCTAACAGTTCTAGTAATTCCTCATGAAGCGTGATTAGACAGGCTTGTGTGGAAAGGCAGGAGGCTTAGCCCTTCTGCTTTAATGTTGATTCTTTTGTCTTAATTCCACCTGTTTTGTCACACTGGACCCTGTGTGGTCTGTTTTCTTGTGACATCAATTACAGTGCGCTCCATCTGTGAGCAGTGCTTCGCACATCTCAGTGGATTTAGTGTTTATGTTACATCCTCTCTGTTTTCTCAACATGTAAGGCCCTATTTAAGGGGAGGTACAAAAACAGGGGCGACCACTGCAAATGTTACACCCAACCGTGAATCACATGCACTGAATGATGCTAAACTGAAGCTGTACAAGGGGGGTGCAAGAAGATCATTCAATCCATTGAGTCACAGAGCATCTATTCAGTAGATAAAGGGTGCCCCTAATGAATTAAACACGAAACAGTATAAAACAGACTACTAAAGATGCCAGTTGATTCACTAAAACAGTAGAAGGACTGGATAAAACCATGTCGAATTTTATGTCTAGTTTACAATACGTATAATGTTGCATGACTGGTAAGAAACTACATGTCATTTTGTAATTTATAATCAGTGCTGGAAAGATTACTTACAAATTGTAGTCTGTTACTGATTTCAAATTATATTACTTTTTTTAATGTAATCCATTACACATGTTTGGTAATATAATCAGACTACTTTTTGATTACTTTTAGATTACTTTTGACCAAACTTGTCACATTCAATTGATTAGGATAATTTTAAGCCATAGAAAGAAAATTTATTCCACTCTTTTTTTTATCCACAACATGAAGTGCAATAAACATTACGTCAGAGTTTCCCAAACTGGGGTTCGTAATGGAACTGCAGGGGGGTTTAATGAAAAACTATTAATTAAATAAATCATAAAAATGATACATTTAAATAAGTAACTTTATAATAATAATAATTATATTAAAATTTGTTTGAAATACAAAAGCCTTCCAAAAAAAACTGCAATAAATGACTTAAATGACTTACTAATTAAAATAATAATGAATATGTTAATCAGGAATTGATTTGAAATGTGATTTTTCAATGTTGAGAATAAAACTCCTGAAAAGTGAAATTATTTAAAACCAGTCATGACAATGCTTTGTGGACTCCCAATTTTCAATGTATTTATATCCACCTGACTTGAGTGGTCTGTGTATGTAAATTCACAAAACTAGAAGACTTTCTGAAAAAGCAATATGCTCTTTTAGAAAGGAAAATGTAAAACATGAAAAAGAACTATTAGGGAAAATCAAAAAATAATTGTGTGAATAATATAAAATCATGTAATCTATATAAAAGCGGAGTATTTTAAAATATAACATCTAATTACCAGTACTTAATTTTCCAGACATACCTACATATAATCAGAGACTACCCAGGACTGTTTACAATAATATTAATAGAAGTTACATAATGTAGGTATAATGTATAATCAGATAATATGTATACTCAGATAATTCACTTGTATTGATTGATATTAATGATCTTAAATAATTGACATTTTAGAATTATTATTATTATTGCCCAAATAGTACATGCTCATTGCATGTGCATATAAATAATGCAGACATAACCAGATTAAATGACCTAAAAGTGTCATCTACAAGATAATGTTACGGATAACAGTTTCAGCAATATCGTGTGAATTCCGTATCAGAAATCATACCAGAAGTAATCAAGCAACACTCACTAACCAATGAGGGAGTCACAGCAACATGTAGGAACCATAAACTGAGAAGTGACCCTTACACATCACTTAAACTGACATGCGTAAAAATGCGCGAGATCCCCGTTTGAGTCTTGGATGACATGGGTCCCATCTCAAATCCCCTGTGTGGGGAGGAGCCCCGCCGACTCAATGGGAGCGGGAGGAAAGAGACACAAAGCGCGCTGAAGACCCTCACAGTAACCATGGAAGAGCAGGAATGGCCTCTCATCCACAAACGATGAATTGATTTAACGCTAAAATGTGTACAAACGACTATGGGTGATGTGTTTATTATTAAGAGAGGAAGAATAGAAGTAGGCTGCCCACTCCCCCACCACCCCAATTTTGTTTTAATTAGCCGAGGATTCAAATAAAGTGATTATACCAGCAGTCCGTTGTTATCCAAATGTGTCACAAGCAAACTAACATATTAAAGTGTATAAACTTTTATCAAATGTAATGTTTCTGCAGTATTGAAATAAAGAGTTAACTTATTAAACGATTCACACACACAAAAAGGAAGAAAAACAGCAAACTTACAAATTCAAAATCTCACGCAGCTTGTTGTATTAAACTGATCGTAACGGTTTGAAGCGCTTGCATTGCATTAACCGTGTAATTTCAAATTGTTTCACAAAACAATATATGCGATATATAAATGCCTTACCTAACACTTTATTATAACACCCCAAGGCAAATGACAAAAGGTCCGGGGTAAGTTGAACCGGTCAGCGCTGTGCCCATCAATGGGATGATAAATACATCGTGACCATCGCGCTGCGCTTCCACTGTTCCTGCAAAGAAGTTGTTCTTTAACAGATCAATCAGTTTGGGAAAGAGCGGCTTTTCACACGGGACGCTAGTTCGATCCTCCAGTCCGTGCGAGGTGAGCGTGGATGCGCGTGAATCTCGACATGCGCTGCCATGCAGTGTGTTTAAGCGCTTGTCCCGTCTGAACTACTGGACTTGGGGTAGAGCCTTGTCTTGTCTGAGCAGGGATGTGCTAATCTCATTAACCTCCTTGCTTGAGAGATCGAGGGAACAGCTCCACCCAGCGATCTGTCTTCCTCGGGCGGAGAGGCTATTTGTGGAGGATGGCGAATGACGTTTCTAAAAAATCAACCTGTGGCGCACCGCTACACTGCAGCTTCTCTGACGAGACCCACAAACGATTAAAACGCGAAGCACCCGTGATTAAACAAGACTTTCGCTTGCCACTATAATAAATCAGACTTGATTTACTAGAGGCTAGAGGTGTATTTTAAGACAGACTGAACTCTTAGCATTCTTAGCATGTGTGAATTCTTCTCACACAATGGATTATAAAGTTGAAAATTGTGTAATGGCTGCAAACAATTCAGCTTTGCCAGCACAGGAAATACATTCGATTTTAAAATTCAAATACAGTAAGAGAGAAAAAGGAAATGCATTTAAAATTTAAATAATAATTCACAATATTACAACTGTTTTTACTGTATTTTTCCATCAAATTAATGTTGTCTTGAGTTTATTTATTTTTTAAACATAAAAAAAGAATATTTCAAACTTTAAACAATCATTTTATTGTTTAATAAACAATTTTATTGTGGACATTTTACACATAGATAACATACCCATACACCAGGGTTCTGCACATAAGGCTATAATAGTGCTATGAACAATAACTAAAAAGCATACAATTGTAATAAAATATTGTAAAGATATCCTTATGTAAAGTATAGCTGCATCCTAATTCAGAGGCTGGATCCTTCGAAGGGAGCATTCAAAGGTCGACTGAATCACCACGGCCCGAGAAAGTCTTAATTTCCCAAGAAATTAAGGATACAACAGATGGGTCCTTTGGGGCCTTGCATACTCCAGAAATCATTGCATGCCAGTAACAATAGAATATTTTTGAGAGAGAAAGAGTTTTGTTTCGAGCATGTGATGCTCCTTTAAACTCACCTGGGGCAAGTAACAGGTGTGGGCAATATAAAAATAACAATTGAAAGCAGATAAAAAGGAGAGAAGTTGACTTAGTCTTTGCATTGTGTGTCTGTATGTGCCACACTAATTATGGACCACATTTTCCAAAAAGCGATTAGTGAAAAATCTAACGACTTTATCTGGAGTTATTGGAGACTCTCTGAAGTTAAAGCACATATCGTTCTTACGCTTCTCAACGAGCAGCAAGTGCTGCTGTGGGCCCCACCCCATCCCAAAGCCTCATCCGCTTCCGTGTGCACATAAAGCCCACCTTCTCTGATTTGATTGGTTTTCTCAAATATTTTGACATTGACGAGCGGTTACCGACCAATGAGTATTACCACACACCTGCTTCTGTTCTGACGTGACTCTGCTCAGCGCCACTGCGGATTGAAGAGCACGGTTATTAAAAGACGGGACGAAGCCGAATTTGTTGAGAAAGCACATTAGGTAGGCAGAACGCAAGAAAGTATGCAATCTAGTACAGTGTGATGACCTCACGAATATGTTATGGGCGAATGTGTTTACACGTGTGTTGTGACTGTTTACGCTGAGAGCGATCATTGTGTTTGCAATGTTGGAGAATATAATTAAAGGTGTGTATTAAGAATCGAAGGTGTTTTTTATTCTATACTGGTAAATCTCTGCTGTTAGTTGGTGCACATATGCCTTTTGTTGTTAGAAAACATATACAGTGTATGTATATTTTTATAGCATGCCGATCGCTTCATCAAATAAATCACCATATTGGCTGTTGTTATCTCCATCATTGGTTATCTCGACGCTTTTTTGCAACCCCCGAGGCTGTCGAGATAACCGTATTCCACTGGATTAAGTTAAGGGTCCAAATCATTTTGTCAAGCCCATTTTTGGAGTTTTGTATAAAATTAGCTTTTTTTTTCGTCCTTTTTTTCCCACCCAATACACACAAAGGGAATAAACATATGTATAGCAAAACATGTGTTAATGCAATACTTTTCTATGAGCAATGTTTGGGTATTTCAATTTCAGGGGTGCCAACAATTTTGGTTATGACTTTACAGTGTACAGTATATATATATATATATATATATATATATATATATATATATATATATATATAAAATAAAAAACTATTTTTTATTGTATATAAATAAAATAAAGCCTTCTGAACTGTTGAAGATGTAATAGAGACACGGAGGTAAATTGATGATGTCAGTGCGTGCTTACGCTGTCTGTCTCTGTGTTGACGTGGCGTCTCTCTCTCCAGTAGCAGAAGTAATGAGGGACATAGAGGAAACTAGAGAATGGCCTAATCCCTAAAGTCCAGTGGACCATACTCGTTTCTCAGGTAAACCTTACGTAATTGATCAACAAAAGCTTTAATTCGCGCTGTTCTTTTATGAACTGAAATCGAGCTAGATAGCAAGTCACCTTTTGTTGATATAAAGCTCGGTTAGCTTCAGTAGCACTAGACCTTTAATTTTACTATTTACTAATTAGGATTTCAAGATATTACATTATTAAACTAGTGACATGCTTCGAGGAATTCTTAAAGTATTCTGAATTTTAAGATATTTTTCAGATAGCGATAGTGTAGTTGGTGTTTTGCGTAGCATTGGCTAAAATATGCTAACCGACTTGCTTAGCTTCTACATGTATAAACCTTATTAAGTGGCATTATTCGATAATCAGTCATTTTGCATTTATTGTGGCTAAAAGCTGTTTGTTCAGGTGTCGTTGTTTGTTTCACGAATAAAACATGTATTATCTTGTAAAGTCTTGTTTATTGCTAATAGACGTGTAGCTGCTAGTTAATTAGCTCTACCTGCGCGAACACTTAAATACATTTCACAGGAGACACTAGTTAATATTTCTAAACTAGAAAAATCCCTAAAATAACGTGTCAACATAAGCCAAGGCCGAATTTTGTCTTATCAGCAGTGTTATCTGTTGTACATGTCAGAGCACGTTTAGTTTCTTTTGGTAGTTACCAAATATCCACCCTGATTGTTCCATACCTGAACTGTTTTTTGTTGCTTCTTTGGTTTTAAAATTTTCCACTGTAAAAGGAATCCAACGACCTCAGAACCATCAAACAAAGAAAGTTTCAAATCAAAGACTGTTGGCCAACAGTAACATTCATCACCCTTTTATTATTTTTCACAGAGAAAAATGACTGGAAGGAACCAGCACAATGGTTTCCAGTTTGCAACAACAGTGCAGCAACCCACAGGTAGTTGCATGTCAGGTTTTAGTAACAGCTCGGAGACCGAATACTCGGAGGAGGATGGTGAGACTTTTGAGCTGCGTTCCAGAGGCAGGGAGAGGCACCGCAGGAGCAGCACGTCTACAGATCGCAAGGGTGATATTGTATATTTGATAAGGGACATAAAAGAAGGAGATACACTGATCAGTATTTCTCTGCAATATTTCTGTACGGTAAGTCAGTGTTCCCTTGTTGTGCCTTTGCTTTTTTCTTTCAGTATGTTTATAGTAAGGTCACCATTATGACAAATCTTATTAATATAAAAATGTTTTATTGTAAAGTTGGCAAGATGTCTAAATGTTACAGGTATTATTGTGAACAACTCATTTTTATTGTGAACCTTTTTCATTTTATTTTGATCCTAAAATGTCTTAAGTGGACAATTATTTGATTACGTATGTCTGACTTCTCCAATTATTTAGTTTTATTTTATTTTTCTTAAATCAGTAAGTCTTCGTCATGCTAAATTCCAGTGTAAAGTCTCAATACAAAAATAATGATATGTGATGCATGGTTTCCACCAAATTCTGATTGGATGAGTCACATTAGTTGCTGGTATAAAATTGGTGACATGCAAATTGAGTCCATGTTAACAAGTTTATGGTGCTGCTGTAAACAAAACTCTGCTTCACATTACATCCCATAAGACCAAGTTCTTCCTGTTCTGACATGTATAAATGTAAATTAGTCTTACTCCCTAGTAGTTGCCCAAATCTACTGTACTGACACCTCCCTCTTCCTTTTTGTTCACAGGTTGCAGACATAAAGCGGGCCAACAATCTTCTAACTGAACAGGACTTCTTTGCACTGCGGTCCATAAGGATCCCTGTGAGAAAGTTCAGCTCATTCACAGAAACTCACAACACCACTCCACACAAAAGCAGCTCACCCTGCAGCACTCGCAGAATCACGGAAATACAGATTTCTGGAGCTTCCTTGGACTCTTCATCCTCTTCCTCATCTGTGGACAGTGTGGAATGCTTCCTGCAAGAGAAGGATAAGGACATTCAACTCCTCGTCAAGTCATCTGCTCCTTCCAGGAGCAGCCTGAAAGAGGTGGTGTCCTCGCTGGAGCAGCCGCTGTTGGGAGACTCTGAGCGCAGACCGGCTCACAAGAAAGACCCGTACTATGGGGCTGACTGGGGAATGAGATGGTGGACTGCAGTGGCCATCATGTTGGTCGTGGGCATTGTTACGCCTGTTTTTTACCTGTTGTACTATGAAGTTTTAATGAAAGCAGATGTTAGCCACCATACTACCATAGACTCTATCAGGCCTGGACCAACACAGCCAGCCGTGGCTGAGCCTCTTGGGTTACCACGGGCCAATGCTGCCTCTCACCCGGACTCTCACCTACAGCCTGTTATTGAACAACATTTTGTGAAGCACAAAAAGGAAACATAAAGGGGCACTTAATCACCAGGGAATTCATTTGAAGGCAATTTTGGATGGTGTTTTTGAAACCACAATTTAAAAACAGATTTTATTTGAGAGGATCAAGTAATCAAGAAACGATTCCAATCCTGTTAACATATTTCCTTGATGCATTTTGCACAGTTGGATACTGGTTTTGTGGTTTGTGTGTCACTCACGAGCCAGTGTATTGCTCTGTACCTCGATTAAGCTCATAGTTTGCCTGGACGGCAAACGGATGATGCATTAAGACATTTGCTGCCACTGTCTGGTTGTCAGGGAAATAAACACATTAATTTATTTTAGGAATGTAGTATCCAGATTCAGTACTGCAAGTTATGCTAATAAAGTTGCTGGTTTTAATTTTTGAGCTTTGCTTGTAAAGAGAAACAAAACTTAAATGGAGCCATAATGGCTTCCTGGTTTTCTTCTGAATCTAACAAGAGTACAGGGATGATTTGTAAAATATTCTTGCATATGCTCAATTCCATTCAAGTAGCAGAGATGTAAACATTTCTATGAAACATGGAGTTCAATTAATTTACTTTTGAACAGTACGTGCCTTCATCCTGTAGACTGTAGATGCAGGTTGAAAATAAAGGAATTATATTTTAGTATCTGGATCTCCTAATTATTTTTAGCATTTTTATTTCATCATTTGGCATGATAGTTTTGGTGAGTACATTTATAAAACACTACTCTTGGAAGACATCAAGTGTATAAACTAAATAACGCGTGTGTGCGCATTGATTCACTTTCGTTCTCTGTATTATGATTTAATACATTTTAATGAGTGATCGCTTTTAGTATGTGGCTTCATCCATGTTGTCATCACTTCCTCCTCCGTAATCATCACCATCTTCAAAGTAGCTTGCTATGTAGTCGTTTTCCTGTGGGAGGAAAAAAAAAAATCAGTCCAACCATTGAGTGCAACTGTATCTGTTTGCAGTGAAACAAGATAAAAATCGTGAATAGTGCAGCAGTTTATTGTTATAAATTTAGCATGTACTCACATCCAGTTTATTCAGCACTTCCTTCTTGTCTATAATTGAGATCTTTGCGGATTTCTTATCTGTACATATTCAAGTTGTTCACATGTCATTCAAAAACCTCTGTTTATTTAAAGAGGAATTCTGCATTTCTTGAAATTACCTTTTTTCTTTTTAATTATCTTCTTCTGCGGCTTCAGCTCCTTCGGAAGACGGTTCCAATCTACAAATCAAGCCTATAGTTTACCAGTATCTGAAATCAACCCAATTAAATTATACTCAAATGTGATTTCAACAATACCTGGCGTCCATTCACTATCTTCAATTTTTTTTATTTCTTTTATGTATTTTTCCTTGTACCTCTCCACATCTGTGAATTATACTGGTGAGTAGACCGCAATGGCAAACACTTTAAAACAATAGATACAATTAAATTAACGTCTAAACATTTTGGACGTTTCTTACTTGAATGAACATGGATAAAATAACCCTAATCAGTACTAGTATTTCACTTAAACTTAGAATTAAATAGATTTTAAATACATCTTAAGGCCAGTAATAAAACACAATATTGCCCTCAGTGCTCATATACTTTTACAATATGATTATCTCAGAAATCATTAGACACCTAGTAGGAAGCATTAGGTATTATATGTTACTAAAATTAAATAAAGGCTACCACTCACCTCCCTTTCCTGTGTGGGATTTTATGTTAAAAGGGAGTTCTTTCATTCGTCCTCTCATCTCTTGTTTCAAAGCTCTCATGTAGTCTTCATCTTCTCCATCTTTCAAAGGCCCTGGTTTATATTCAGTTGTCTGTATAAGATACAATTATATCATAGGTAGTGTAATAATGCATGTCTCTAAAACTGAACTACAAAAAAAGCTAAAGCCAGGACTAAATGATCTAATCTTACTGTAGCACATTTTAAAGTTCAGTGGAAAACGATAACAATTTAAGAAGAAAACAAAAGGTTGAGAATAACTCACTGGGAACAGTGGAGTTGGCCCTTTCTGGGCTTCAGGCATGGACCCTCTAGTGAGGCCCAGAGACTCAACGTTGAAGGTGAATGCTGCTATTCCTCTGCCCTTTCCTGCCATTTTGGAGTCTAATATTCCTAAACTTGTTTGGATGAATGAAGATCGGGTGAATTATTGGGCAAAAACCCAAAAAAACTATTTAACACGTGGGTCACGTGACACGCAAGAACCAATGGCGTTCGGCGTCAATGCAGTTCAACCTAAAACGCTCCATTTTTAATTGAACGCCATCGCTACTGACGGTTAATAGTAAAATGCGTTAAGAAAACATTACATTTTAAAACCAGCATACTTATTTCACAAAGGTATCACATGACTTAAGTAAAGATGGTATATTATCGAACGTATATTATTTATTTTTTTGAGAATAGCATTTAATCAAGATCCACTTTAATTGTTTGGACAGGTGCTTGTTGGCCTCTCTTTGAAAGAAAGAAAACAACAATGCGTTGAAACAGCCTGCGGGTGAGTAAATGACGACAACATGCACTATTTCTTTAAAACTGCACCACTGCAGGAACAATTATTTAAGGGGCAACTGCTTACCTTGTTTTAACGCTTACTTAAACGAATATAAATAAGTGTATGAAAGCAATTAAAGAGCACTTGCTTTATGTTATGAATATGCATTATTTGGGTGGTGCCTATTTCCGCATTGACCAATAGTGTTTCGACTTTCCTGCACGTCATCTCATTACGTTCAGTGACGTGCTGCGCTTGCGGAACAGGGTGTCAGCGTCTTTTCTGCGGCTGAAGCAGCTATAGTTAAAACCAAAATTATTTACTACAGCCATTAATTTATCCTTATATGCAATAATAACTTCTTGAATGTATTGGGGATGTCTGCGACTGACTGGTACGCGCATAAGTCGCTGGAAAATGGAGTGTTTTGGATCCAGGAGCGTTTTTATGAATCAGGGAACCGGGCGAATATCTGGCTCATACGCGGGTCCCATCAGGACGTCGTCATAGATACCGGGCTGGGTTTACGGAGCCTGCCTGAATACATCTATAGTAAAGGGCTGCTAGGGGATGATTCGAAGCGCAAGAATCCGCTGTTAGCCATCGGCACGCATGTGCATTTTGATCATTCGGGTGGACTGCATCAGTTTCAACAGGTGGGCGTGCACAACGCGGAGGTTGATGCTTTGGCTAATGGTGACAACTTTGAGACCGTGACCTGGCTATCTGACCGCGAGATCGTGGAGGATCCAACGCCTGGATGGCGAGCGAGACAGTATAGAGTGAAGGCGGTTACGCCAACCCATATATTACAAGAAGGTGGGATATTATACTGTTGTGCATCTATCTATCTATCTATCTATCTATCTATCTATCTATCTATCTATCTATCTATCTATCTATCTATCTATATAATTTGCATAATTTTTGTAAATTTTGGTTCATGCCTAATCTATTCCAAAAGACAGTAGTAAAACTGCATTGCATGACTTCATTCTGGGCAACCTTGCTTAATATCTTTGAAGAGCTAGAGAAAGATCGAAACAAATCAGATCTTGGTAGGTTCACCAGAGACATGTCAGTGGTTGGTGAAAACCAAGCTCACTGTCTAATGTATCTTTACAATTTCCCTGATGGTGGAGATGCGTCATTATAGTGGACCATTGGCGGAAACCCAGCTGAATTAGAGTAAAGCTCTGAGTAAACCACACATGACCTTCTCCCCATTATTCTCAGTGAATGGACCACTGTGTAGTGAGCTGTAATGCATATGAATAGATGTTTGTCAGTGAAAAAATTATTTTTTCACCTCACATTAAGAAAGAAATTGCACTATGTTAGTGCAGTCAAAATACTTAATAAAATGTGTGTCCAGTAACTGGCTGTAAAAGTTCTGTACAGTAAAGTTTTTTTTGAGCCCCGAATTAGCAATGACAAAGAGACCATGCACCTTTAGCCCTTTTTGTAAATGTTGGTGGATGTTTAGAAACAAACTTTATGTAGATATATGTCACTGTGTGTTACTAAATACATGCATATTCAATAGACATCCAAATAACACTTATCATGGAAGGGTATTATTCAAACCTTTTAACTCAATATTTTGTGCTTGGACAAGGATGTCTCAGCTTTAGTAATAATAAACTAATCTTTACTTATTCTTAACGTTTGTGACAAATCCCTCTCTGTTTCATAACTCGTGCAAAAGTCAATACAGCTTCTGCTGTGTCAGTGCTGCAATGCAGTGATAATATCCAGTTCCCACATTCCACATTTCCTTCTTTTCTTCCTCCTCCTTATGTTCCCAGGCGACGTTATCAACCTTGGGGACCGGCAACTTACTGTTCTTCACATGCCGGGCCATTCCAGAGGAAGCATTTGTCTCCATGACAAGGAGAACAAGGTGCTGTTCAGTGGAGACGTGGTCTACGATGGTTCCATGATTGATTGGCTTCCCTACAGCAGGATCAGCGACTACATCCGTAGCTGCGAAAGGCTGGTAGAGATGGTCGATAAAGAGGAGATTGACCTAGTCATGCCTGGCCATTATAACACTTTTGGGAGCAAACGGCTACACCGGTTAGCTTCCAACTACATGGCTAGTGCCGGCGCCTGTCACAGAGCCTCCACCTGCGTGGTGAAGTCTATCGCCAGCCTGGCACTTCGAGCCTCCAACTCAAGAAGTGCCTGCCAGTAGTTATGATCCAGACTACTATGCAACAACAAACGGCATCGCAGACCTCAATATTGAGTGCAGTTTAAACACTGAGCAATACAGTTATGTAATGAAGTACAGTTTGATAATAGTATTTGTGTTGATCATGGTTCAAAATAATGAGGGAAATATGCTGCAAAATATCTATAAAGCATCAAAAAGAGTGGTAGACATCACCATATTTTAAAGGTGCCGTGTGTAATTTTCAACATTAAAATATGTTCTTCTCTATCCCAGCTTAATCGGTAAAGGCATCTATAAGACTAGTGTAATCATTATGCATACTACATTTTCAGAAGCCCAGTTCATAGTTTTCAGTCATGTGACTGAGACCTGGAGGGCAAAACATCCACATTATCCTGCATTACAGGCCGCTTAAAAGTTAAAAATATGTGAACAAAATGCTCCTGCTGCAGTATTTTAATTACTAAAACAGTGGGACATTCTAAAACGTTAAACATAAAAAAAATACTTAAAGTGCTTTAATGTACTAAAATAGTGATATTAAAAGATCTAATCTGATGATCTGACCTTCTTGATGATACATACTATATACAGATTAATACAAAAATATTAATAAAAAAGCGTTTAATAATTTAGCACTTTCTTAATAATGATCTTCTATGGGAAAGCGTTTTAATGAAAAAAAAACTGCTAGCCTGTACATTTATGCATAATCAATAAGGCATATAATGATTTTTTACTTTTAATATCACCGCCGCACAACATTAGTACTTAAGCCTGATAAAATGGGCAGGTGGGCAATGGAGGAAAGTCTTTTTTCCCTCCAGGTGTACGTTCCTGCCTACTATTAATATAGCAGTGTCCGTCCTTCCCACCCCCTGGTCCCAAACCAGTTAAACGCAATTCCCACCCCACAGGGTCAACTCAGTCACACATTCACCTCTCAAGAAAAGGTCAAACTTCATGGATTCAGTTCAGAAAAATCAAAGATTGTTCCAGTTGAGACGAGAAGTAATGCTATCTATCAGAATGTGCTACCAATGCTCTCCACCTTCATTTAACAATGCTGAAGTATGATATTGACTGAAAATGTGCAAGACTTCTCATTCATTAGCCGCTATAACTAGATGAATAAAGATATGTAAACACTAACAGTAAAACTATGCGGCACAGTGATTTATTAATTAATTCTTTAAGTTCAAATAATTTGATGGAGCAATGATTTATGATTAAGTTCAAATATTATTAGAAATACCAGTTCAAATAAAAACCAAGGTTAGAGTTGAGTGTTAGTATTTGTTTCAGCGTTGTGTCGTCAGTCAAAACAGTGACTGACAAGACCAGTGAAATCTCTAGGATTGGTTATTGTTATTTTACATGATTGAGAATGAGATGCATGTTTTACACACATTTTTAAAAAAAATGTATTTGTTGTTTTTTTACATTTCTGTGTAGTTGTATTTATTTCCAGTTTTATTTTATTTACTTTAGTCCTTCAAGTTAAACTAAATAAAAAGGAAAGATATAGTCTTTTTAAATTTTTCTTTAGTTGACGCTTGTTCATTTAAGTAACCTATATGTTTCTTTTTGTATGGGTTGTAGTTAACTATAAAAACTTTCCTGTCTTGGGCTCTTAGCTCTTAACCGGTTTGGGGACGATCACACCCATATGGTGACATTGGCTGGCATGAGTTTGAATGGGACTTATTTTGATTATTTCTGCTACTCCATTTGGGTTACTAGGGGTTCAGAAATTACACACTGCACCTTTTTAATAAATAATTTAATTATATGAACATTTGGTTTAATAATGAGACTTGTTGAAACATGTTATGTCTACAGATCAAAATACAAATAAGGCATGTTGTAGCTGACATAATTACACTTTCAATCAATCGATCTTTTTTAGGTGAATCATCTTTTTAGAGACCGCAATTTGTTAGCTAAAATGGGAGTTAAGATGAATTGGTAGCATACACTTGTTCTCTATGGAAGTCTCTGCATGAGATATTGATGTAGCACTGCATGGATGGACACAGCATCATTCTATTATTCTATAGCCTCAGAGTGGATTGTGTTGTGTGTTTGATCCAAGTGTGTTCCTTGCAAACAAAATCATAGTCTTTCAGCGACATATTTGTCAGGAAAAATGACTAGCCTTGACAGAAAGATGCCTGAAGTGTGATTTTTGTTTGGTTTAGCTCCATAACTCTGCCTCCACAGTAGCTCTCTTTGTTGTGTGCTTATTTGCAAACTGCACAATAATTTTGATTTATTTGTATTAGTAATTTTAATATTGAAGCACAGACGTAAGTGTGGGTGACAGACAGTAGGTAGAGTGTGGTAAACCAAAGGCCCTTTCCCCCCCATTTCGGTAAGTCACTGCCTTCATTTAATCTACATAATGTAAGGGCCTCCTATAGCATTTAAATGGGAAAATATCACATTTTGTGAGAAATGAGATGCTGGGGAAGCTATGAGAATGACTGACATCAAGTCACTCGTTTATGTTGCCAAACTATGATATGCTGCTTGACTGTTTTGATGTAATTTTCATAATGCTGAAATGTCATTTTCACTTAAATACTATCATAAAAAGGAGAATAGAATGTGTTTGTGTGAATGTGATGGACATGGATACATGTATGTATTATGAATCTATAGTTGAAGTGAGCTTGTACAGAATATGTGCACTATGTTTCTGCTCAGGAATCCCTTAAATCCAGGCAAAATGAGCAGAGCTATACACTATATTTAGTGCCTCTTGGAGATTAAACAAACTAATACCTCGTAATGCCATGACGACAGCTGTTGTAATACCCAGACACCTGTTTAACAATACACTCGCTTTCAATTCTGTATAATTTGGGTCTCTGTGTCATTCTTCTTTTTCTGTGTTGGTTGATATTTTAATTTATGCTCAAGTCATTTTTAGTTGTGTAGTATGTTAAGAGAGAATTACACTGTAATATTAGTATTTTGTACCTTTTGAGCAAAAGGAATATGACCACAAGATGGAGACATTGACCCTGTTATGTCCGCGCATTTCTAGTTGCGTTGGTGGTGGAACGCTGAAGCAGTTGAGCATTAAACTGAAGTCAGTGCTATTTGGCAGCAAACCCTCCCTTTTAAAATTCCCCAAATTTATAAGTTGGCACGTCCGTATTTTTAAAAACTTGACATTTTCTCACATATCACTAACCACAAGCCTTATCCCCTTAGGCTAGTAATGATGGATTGGATGTGACATTAATTTCCTTACAAATCTCTTGAAATATTTTTTGGGCCAAGTTTTGTTCTGGCAGTGTGTCTTTTGAAATGCATACGTTTGGCAGTCACGGATCTGGTTGAAATTCCAAAGTACCGTTTGACACGGCTTTCAGTCAGGATGACTTGATGGTTGTTGACAGATGGCTAATTATATCCAGGGGACTATTTGTCTGACTTGACCTACAAGAGGTGGTTACTGTTATTTTTAAAGGTGATAGGGCTCAAATGAAATGATGAAGGAGGTTCCAGGAGGAAAGGGGAACAGGCTCTATTCACAAACAAACTTGATTAGATTTTGGTCAGCTTACAAGATGAAAAAAATAGACCTACAAGTATTTTGCCCTTTATAGCTTGATTTTTCTTTGTCCTTTCTCATTCTGGGGACTTTCAACATGGTTTTCTTTGAAGTTTGTCAAGATTTGCAGTATTTTCTCTAGTTATTGGTTTTGAGCTGAAAAGCCCAACAGGCTTCTTGAATATTTTACGCTGTGTGTACTCTACACCTATAAACTTGTGGAGAAAAGAAAGGATTGACCCGAAAGTTATCGGTTGAAATAACTAAACCGAATCTGTAAACATGGTAAGGAAACCCAAACAAATGCCACAGTGATTCCAGACATCACTTTAAGAACCTACAATTGAACTATAATGTCATCTTGCATTAGCGAAAGTGATAGAGACCCTGTAACTAACGTGCCATATTTCGTCAACTTTTCTCTCCTCCCGCTGGCTGTTTTTCCCTCTAACCCTACTTCAGTAACAAGACATTGTATCCCGCAGGCAGCCAGACGGACATTTGATGCGTGGTCGCCGCCGGGGAAGCGTTGTTTGACATTCAGCTGCTCCCTACATTATCTGCTAATTGACAGCCCCTATCTGCCCTCCGGCGAGTCAAGATGACACGTGTGGGAAGGGCCGAGGTAACGGGAGAACAGGGAAGTGCCAATCACCAGCAGATTATCAGAGCGAAATGGTGGTAACAGAGCCTTAATATGACCTGGCTGCTGCAGGTTGTGTGGGTTAATGGTTGGGGGTGAAAAAGCACCAAATGTGATGACCTCGTCCTCCAAAGTAATATACGTACTCATTGAAACAATTGTTTTAGTCTTTCAGATCTGTTATGACCTTATCATTTACACATCCTTGGGGCCTAACAAACAGTGAGCTGTCCGATTTCTCATTTTAAAGACATGAATAAAAAAATTCTGCATGCATACTGTTGATCTTGCTGTGAACGATTCGTCTATGCATTTAAAAATATTCTCGACCTATCCTGCACTTTACCAGTTATTTAGGGTGTGTCTCAAACAGCTTCCTAACCTCTTGAGTCATCAGTCAAACATGTACGTGAATTCCGGCACTAGCTCTCTTCACATTGGGACATTGATGACATATTTTTGGCAACATGACAACATCCTCATTGTACAACGTTGATACTGGTATTTACGAACAACAACAGAACTGATATCTTCTGACATCATTGAACTTTACGTTTTTTATATTATTTAAAGTATAATATGATAAATATTGCATGCCATTTTTTGCGCTTCAGAATTTCCGTTAAGGGAACATATAGTGAGCCTCGATTCCCCCTGGTTTTTGGGGACTGGTAGAATTTAAAGAAATACAATAAGGAAGAAATGATTTGACGCTATTGACAGCTGTCAGTTAAATTCTCTGACCGCTTTACATTATATGCATGAGCTTGCAAATATATGCTTAATCTGCTCAGATAATTTATTTATTTATTTTTTTTTAACCGTCTGCTTTGGACTCTACTTCACTTTATGAAATGGTGACTGTATTAAAAAAGGCTGCTGTATGTCAGTATTTCTCATCTAGCAGCACTGAACCTTTCAATGCAGATCTGGAAACATCCTTCAAGTAAAAGCAGATACACGGAAGCACATAAACAGTTTTGTGTGCTGAATTTGTTAATATTTTGTGTAGTATGTTCAGTACCCTATTGACCCTAATTAAGGGCCATGCTTTACGTTTATATATTTCTAAGAAACACTGATGGGTGTTATGTGGGCTTGATTCAACGTAATTATAAAGGACTTCCTTTTAAGTCCCTTCCTTAGATCTGGGGTAGGGGTTTAAGGCAGCTTTTCCATTATGACTAGTTATGTCTAATCTATCTGCTGAATTTACAGACCTTTTATTGAACAAACCATGGTAGACTGTAGACACTAGTACACTATACACACTGGTAACTGCATAGCATAGACTGTTGATGTGGTTAAACAGACCATTGGGTTTAGGCAGCAAATTTGGAAAGTTGGTTATTGGGTGACCGGATGATTTCTGTCAGGCAGATTTGAGTAGTCTGACAGCTTGTGGCACAAAAATCTTCCATAGTCTGTTGGTTTTAGCCTGGATTCACTTCAGCCTCGCTCCAGAAGTTAGGACTGTGAACATGTCGTAAAAAGGGTATGAGGGATGCTGCTGCTGTTGTTCACATAAAAATGAAGATTCTGCTACCATTTACTCAACTTATGTCCTTTCAAACCTTTATGATTTTCTTCTGCTGAACACAAAAGAAGATATTTTGACAATGTTTGTAATCACACAGTTTTGGCGACCAGTAGAGCTGCATAATTAATCGCTAAAAGATTGTGAATTAATTCAAACACTAATGCAATCTCATTCATATATGACAATGATTCTACCGTCTATTAAAAACAAATTCACACCGTAACATTCAAATATGCATTTCCAGTTACAATGCATGGGTATGAAATGGCTTCATAAACACTCCTTTTTAACCGCACAGTTTTGTTATTTGTTACAATAATTGAAATACTGGAATAAACATTTATAGTTCAGATATAAACACTGATATCCACAGGCGCGATCAAAATGGAGCAATACACCTTTTGTAATGGGCACTTTAAGTAAAGATTGCATAAATTACACCTTTACAGGTGGCGACAAGTGACTGTTATAAAATGTATTTGTCATACAATCATTCACTCAAACACTGATGCATCAGTAATAAAACAAGTGAAGTATTACTAAATCATTGAATCATTTATTAAAATCAATTAAACATTTTAAATAAACTGCATCAATTGACATTTTGTCAGAGCCCCCAGTAATTTACAATATTTTGTTCAGTTGTCTGTTCAGAATCGTAATCTCCATTATGATGTCTCTATATTTTGGTTATACAGTAATCCCTCGCCACTTTGTGGTTCAAGTTTCGCGGTCTCCGTGCATCGCACATTTTTCAAAAATATTTATCGAAAAATAAAAATGAAAAAATACCGCCATATTGACAGCCGTATTTCGGAAAGCAGTGCTACCAAACAAAGAGAGAAACTCTCTCAGAGGCTTTGTACTCACACACGGGCACTCAGACAAGACACGTGATTGGTTCCCGGCGCGAGATCGACCAATGAGAGCACGAGTGGAGTGGGAGCCTCTTCGCCTCACTCAGAAGCAAATATTAACGATCCAGCGCCGATATCTGACCCGAACTGATTTAAAGGCCTCATTATACAATTGCAGTAACACCATCATCATCATCATCACATTCATCGAACAGCACAGGTCTGTCATCATTACTAGAGTCAAGTCTCAAGATACTACTGTCATTGATGAGTGTAGAGCACCATAATACATATCGTATGAGAGAGAGAGAGAATAAATGTGTAATATTAAGGTTTTGTAATTAAATATATTTAATTAAAATATATTTAAAGTATAAATATTTATATTTTAAACTTTCTGGTACCTATCCCTTAAGGAAATTTCTAGGGGGCCAATACTTCGTGGATTTTCACCTATTGCGGGAGGTTCCGGTCCACATTAACCGCGATAAACGAGGGATCACTGTATTGTGATTCTCAATTTATCCAGAATTGTGCAGCTCTCATTTCCCACAAAAAATACCTTTCTCGAAATATATTTTATTTCAACTATCTAAAGGATTAGATAATTTTGAAGGTGAGTAAATGATGACTGAATTTTGTTTGAGATCCATTTAAGCAGAATTATAGGAACATTGCGTTTTAATGTCCTTAGTCTCCGTGTTTTTGGTGTCCACATTTAATACGTTAGTGATCTGATTTATAATGGCAAGGAGCATTAATGCCACTGAACCATACTAATATCTTTTAACCGCCTAGTGAACTGAGACTCAAGGCCCTTTCAAGTTAGTAGCTTAAGAGTTAAAACTGATCTCTCCGTACCATTTTTATAAACCGTCTTACAATTTATAGTGTATTTGTTGATGATTGATGGTTGATCTTAACTTAGAAAATAGATGAGCCTAATTACAAACCTAAAGTTCTACGTTAATGCGTTCTGAAACGGTCTCTGGCAAATCGCACTCTATACCACCACCATGAAACAGTAATTTCCCTCAACCACCCAGACACAGCTGAACAATGAGACTTGAGGATTAAACAGTCATTCTCTCTTGGAGTGAAGAACAAAGGGAGAAAAAAGGAAATATGGTTTGTTTAAGCTGCCCACATTTTCATTTTGTGGATTTTTCTGACATGATTTCCATAAGGGGGGATTTTTCTTTCAAGATACCATTTTCTGCTGTCGCCATCAGACATCACGTCATCTTGTTTCTGGAGCTCAAAACCCTTTCTATTTTTTTCTTTCTTTTTGGTGTCTGATTAAATCTTTGCTTTAACTGTGGATGAATCTTCACATTTGGAAAAACACAGGGGAATGTAAGAAGTTTCTAATTTAAATACGTATTTGCCTTTTTCTATTTAGAGGATTTTAGAAAAGAAAATAGAGAAGAGCACAATATGTGCTTTGAGTCTGTACTGTCTAGTTACATAGCAACTCAAATGGCTCTTCCACCCCCACCCTCTCCCCCTCAGGATGAGGAAACTTGCCTTTCAGAAATTGGGACATCACGACAAAAAAAGCTTTGGTCAAAGCCCTGTCGAGTCTAAATAACAATTTGTCATTTTATTTTCCTTGAGTTTCCACAGTATTTATTTTGTAAAGCCTTAAACCAGTGACAATGAGTTTCAGGCTGAGAGAAGGGTAGACCGAGAACTATGTGTTTACATTTTCTTTCATAACTGGAAATTTACATGCCATGACCTTACAATTCAAATCATAATAATCATAACCTAGTCCATCTCAAATATGGGAACACCTTATATCATTGTTTTAGTACTTACTAATGTTACTATAGTTGTATCCTGAACATGGTAGAAATTGTTTTAGCTGTTAAAATGTTGTATAGTCTAAGTAATAGGAGTAATGTGTCTAAAGTCTTGATGAAACTGAAATGGCAACATATTTGTAAACATACCCCCCCCCCCCCCCCCCCCCCAGACCCCAAAATGCAAGTTTGCAATGGATTGTTGGTTAGGTTTAAGGGGACTAAAATGATTGGAGGAGTCCCGATTATGTCATCAGAGACAAATTTGTCAATTCACAGGAAAGAAAAACCAAGGTCACATTAAAAAAATGGGATGAGCACACAATAGACTTATATCAATAAATAAAATATTTTATGTAATGTTCATTATATATTATTAAGCTTCGGTCCTTTAAATCAGTGGTCCCCAACCCCCAGTCCGCGGATTAAATGGTACCGGGCTGCGGATCAAATTCGCGGACCGGTCCGTGAGTGGCTGCAAGCGGCTGTGGTGCTGTATCTTTGGCGGTGAGGAGGTGTGTTTCAACAATCGCGCGCACAAAAAAAAAAAAGAAGTCAGAGGTCAAAGTTAAAGATTGACAAAAACTAGGGATTAAGAGCAAAACAATATTGATAATTTGTGTAATACACAATCACTTTGGGACAGAAGAAAATTATATAAGTAGCCCATATGTCAGACACTAGGTAATAAGATGTCAGTTTGTCCAAGGGTTCAAATGTTCTCTAGACAATCACAGGGGCTGTCTCAACCTCTGCTGCCAGACGTTCTGCCTTCTCCTGAGCGGACAAATTTCACAAGTAGAAATAATGAGTTGGCACTCTGGCATCTCTCTGAGAAGCAGGGGTGAAACGGGCATGAGAGGGAAGACCTGTCCACATTAAGCCCACTAGAGAACCCAGGAGAGAAACCATTCATGCAAACATGAGCTATTCCTTGATCACAAACATGCCTTAAAGTTTTCTTTTCTCTGTTTTTTTCTCTCTCTCCTTGTTCTTCCTATTCTGCTCATTAAAACAGATCTGTGAACTCCTACAGGAAACACACAGGAAGTGAGAAGCGTTCATTCGACATTTCAGATTTTTGAGAATTTCCCTAAAAATATGCTCTTAATAGAAAGACTAGCCTCGTTTGAAGCGTGTCATATACTCTCCTTAACAGCACCTCGGCTACATAACACGGACCATGTCTTTGGAGTAATTCGACGTGTCATCCATTCCTGTGCAGCCAGCTGATAGGGGGCAAAGAGCTAATGATTAATACCATGATATAATGGGCAGGGAAAAAAAGATGGCAAGTTCACCATGGAGGCGTCTCCTGAACCTGACCGATAGCAGCAGGGTGCAGGCAGATAAACAGGAAACAAACCCCCTCAAATCCACTTTCGGTAAGACGCGTGGAACAGGAGAGGCAATGCCAATAAATAACGATGCTTTATTGCTTTGCACTGATTGGCTATGGTAAATATAACGCCGTATCTCCAGCTAACAGCACGGCCACAGGTATTTTCGGAAATATTTGACAGGTCTAAAGACGAGACCCGTTGGATTACAGGTTGTATAATGTCGTTACATCATCACTCCAATACTAAGTTGGTGAAACTTTGTTTAAAAAGTGCCTATAAGACAAAACAAAGCAGGCAGGGATGAGTAAATGATTTGTCTTTTGCAAATACTAATATTTGAGTGATTTATACAGCTTTTTCGCTCACACAGGGGACTGTGAATGGTTAAAAGCTTGTAAATGGTAAGTATTAGCAGCTGGCCAACCGCATAGGAACAATGCGCTTTCACATAAGTGTACACCTGCTATTTGTTATGTCTAAAATCTGAGTAGTGACGAACAGAAACGCCGGTTCTTGGGTGCTTCACGCACTGTGCTGTATACAAGCAATTGTAATTATAGTCTGCATTTATAAAGTAACAGATCGAGCATGGTGGTTGAGAACATAAAACCATCAGGACGACACTCATTAGCACTGCCGTTTTTCTTTCAAATTGCCTCTGTGCTTGTGGCTGATGATCGCTTCCATATGGCTTTGGTCATCTCTAATAAATAGCATCGCATTTCTCCGGCTCAGAGCGATCCAAATTTAACAGTAACCTCAAGTACTCCTCTAATACGCTCGACATGTCCAGGATTTCCTCCCATTTATCGAAGGGTTGAAGGCTGGAGTGTTTTCACTGCTGCTCTTATATGTGTTTGGAAGGAGCTGATGGTAGTTTTTTGTGGATCACAGGCCCAGATTCACTTCCTCTGTCAGTGGGCTGCAGTTTCCATTACTCAAATGGAAGAAGCAGTAAAGAGGGACCAGTTTGTAGATGTGTGGTCTGCTGGCTGATGAGTGGGTTGCTGCCACTACACTCAAAAGATGAGAAACTTTCAAGAACATTGATTGTGCAATGTGAAAGATAAATGGTAACAATAGAACAAGACGTTTAAAATTGGCATTATCCTTTTAGAGAATCAGGTCTAACAAAACACAAGCAAAATAAAGACATACAATGAGAAACGTATAGTTTTATTCTGCAAAAGTGACCGTTGCATTGGATTTCAATCTCAATAAATTCTGTTCTTTTGAACTTTCTGTTCATTAAAGAATCCTGGAAAAAGTATCATAGTTTCCACAAAAACATTAAATAACACAAGTTTTCAACTTTAATAATAATAATAAATGTTCCTTGAGCCCCAAACATTTTTCAACTGTAATAATAATGATGGTCCTTGAGCCCCAAATCATCATATTATAATGGTTTCTGAAGGATCATGTGACACTATGGACAAGTAATTCAGCTTTACAATCACAAGGATAAATAAGTTATTTTAAATTCTAATAATATTTCATATAATTAGCTTTGTTTTAAATCATAAATGCAGCCTGTTTTTAAAAAGTCATTTTAAAAGTTGGTGTGTTTTGATGCCTCCACAGATTTTTGAGCTATAAGTGTATTTCTTCCTTAAAAAGGCTGATGTGTATGTGTGCATGTCAGGTTTTTGTAATCACTTTTATTACAAAAAGCTGACATGCACACGTTTATAATTTTATTTTATTGACTGGTATTTAATTGTTCCCGCCCATTTCCCTTATTTTTATACTGAGTTTTGATTTCCTTACTCACCTAAAGGTAAAACAGTAGTTATATTTTTTTTTTACAAATCTTAAAATTGTTCGTCATAATCTGGTGTTCCCAAAATTCACTTGCATAATTTAAATCTATTCTGTTTTTAGTGTTTTATATTTATTTTAAATATCAAGTAATATTACTGTATCCCTAATTCATGTCTAAATTTGGATATTCCAGTGGTGTTTCCTTGCGTCTGGCCCGAGATGCTGTGACCCTAAAGGGGATAAGTGGTAAGGAGAACGGAATGGATGGAAATTTACAGTGGATCACAGAAAAAGTGTGCGACACCCTTTGAAGTTATAAATATTACTTAAAAAAATTAAATGGATTATCAGTGCAACTGCCATACTTTTCTGTAGCTCAGTTCCATTAATTACACTGGTAGACATTACAGTATGATTGTCGCTTTGTTTCAGATTTTTGCCAGATGGGCGCATGACACCCTACATTCTGTCAGAATGGCTCATGTCTGTGGCTCACAGAAACCTAGAAGGCCCAGGCAGATGTCTATCAAAATGACAAGGCCTGCCGCTTCCAGCTACAGGATCATGGGTAAAGGAAGAGCAGGCGGCGGTCAAGGCATTACCCAGAGCCACAGCAACACCATGTCCAAGTGTTAGCAGATGATGCACATTTCAGACACAGTAATTCAAGCCGTCAGTTCAGCCATGAAACCATTTCTTCCTACTCTTTCGCTGCCCTGCCACTCATACAGCCAAGGGCTTATCTTCAACACAAAGGGCGGGGGAGCGCGCCACAATGGAAGCCTCAAGGGATCGGGGTGAGGAGGCAAATGGGGTTACTGTCTGTGGGGAGGACAGTTTTGAAATATGATTTATCAAAGTATTTTTTTTTAATGTTTGGATTTCTAAGGCTCTGTTTTCACCTGGTATTAAGATGACAAGTAGATGAAGGAGATGCATTCCCATTTACCGTACACCTGCCTCTTTTGTCTCCTTCTGTCCTGATTTCTTCGTTTCTATCGACTGTATCGACAAAATAAGCTCAAACAATTTACATATGAATACAACAAAGACAAAAAATAAGTATAAACTTGAGCAACAGCTTTTGTTTCTGCTCTAATAGCTGGAAGATCAAGGCCGATTGTAGAGAGATTATTTTGTCCATTAGATTCTCACACATTTACCACCCCATAGACCATAGTCGAAAGAAATGAAGAAATCGGGACATAAGTGGACAAAAGAGATGGATAATAACTCTTTATGATAGATTGCATTAGAGAAAAAATGATAGCATTGAAAAACCCTTCACAACCACTTTGTTTCGTTCACCATGAAACAATGAGATCTTAGATTGTTTTGTCATTTCTTGCTATCAGTTCAAACTACAGATGATCTGCAGTATCTGGAAAATTATTGTTGCATTGTATAGAGGTAATATTGAGAATATTATGTCTATAAAAAGATCTGGTTGAGTGCATGTATTCCGACTACTGCTTACTATTATTGGCCTTAAATGAACAAGCTCCATCAGAGACAACAGTTGTTTTTACTTTTACCAAAGACTGTTTAATCTGGCTAAATAACCTAAACAATTCTTAAGGTTTATAGAGTTTCTGAAGTTTATTTAGTGGATTTGTTGCATTGATTTATTTAAATGTTTTATCATGTTTATTTTTCAGTGTGCACACAGACCTTAACAACTGAAAATACACCGTACGACAGCTCATCGGCCAGACTATTAGGTACATCATTGCCATGGAAGCAAACATATAGACAAAATTCACGTCAAGATCTATATATGTGCCCATTAGACTATGGAATATTGTAAAAATAAAAGATGGGCTTGACAAAAGCTTATTCTGTGACTTTTAAACACTGGGTGTAACATATACTGAATGTGGAAACTCTAATGGCTTCATATGAAAATAAAAAAAGTTTTTTTTTACTGTAATAGTTGTGGTGCCGTTTCAAAGCTTCCTTTAGAAGTCATTTATGGCAAAGGCTTTTAAATTCACTTAACTGTCCTACACAGTGGTCCTTCCTCGCCCAGGACAATATATTTTGCAGGTGTTGTTCGGGAATATTAGTGGGTCACTGCCGTTCTTTAGCACCCAGGTTTGTCATTCAGTGTTCGTGTTATACAGACTGCACGGTATTCATTACCGAATTACGATATGTTATTGTGGCAAACCTATATAATGGCACGGAAAGGGTATGTTATAATTCTTTTCATGGATTGAGTTCAAAGTTTTCAGAGCACTTGTGCAGCATTTAGGAAAATATGGGAAATTTTATGAGAGATTTAGAGTAAGTAGTGCACCTGGTTTAGTTTCTGTACATCTCGCTTGCTCTCTCGCTCAAAAGCACAAAGAGTACAAGCTAATCACTGTCTTCTCATGAACACCTGGGTTTGATCAGATCCAGATGTTGTTCTTAGTTAAGCTCATTTATGAGCACTAAAATGAAGAGGATAAAAGAAAACATTTGTAGATTAATAAACTTGATAATGTATTCTGCTCAATTTTGTAGATGCTATAAAACTTTCATAAAACTTATTTTTTTTATTATGTTTATGAATAATCTGATTGTACAGAACTTTGGTCAACAGACTGTTTAATAAATAGTGCTCATTCTAAATAAATCAATGCCTGGATGTGGAAGTATTTCTTAAGACAACATCCACTAATCTATTCTATCTATTTCTGGAGCACCCAGGTTTTTATTTTTATAATGCTCTCTTGGATATAGTGCTGGGTATTCTGGATTGCGTAATCAGACTCTAAAACTTAAACACTTGTAATTGTATTGTGCATTAATTTGGAAAAAGACCACAGCTACTTTTTTACTGATTACATGTTATTCTCACAATGGTAGTAAATGTTTCATAATTCAGTAATTCTTTCTCCCTTCTATTTACCTTTTCTTTTTTACTTTAAATGTTTATAAAAAGAAAACCCCCCAAAAAACATTAATTGCTTATACATTCAGAATTCCAGAATGAATTGCACGCACATACCTGCCACTAATCGTGGGCCTATCACTGAAAACAGCATATAATCACTGGATTTACTGAAATCTTTTCAGTTTTAAGAAGTTTTTTTTTCTTCCATTTGTTTTTTATTTTTCCTCAACATTGCATATCTAATCAGCTCCTGACAAACACATTAATTATTAGATATTTGAATTATTTTTCAGCTTTTTAACCATGTATTACTGTCTTTCTAAGGCTTTTGTCTGTTAAACGCATTCAAGTATGATTTTTATTTACATGCATTGCAGAGATTCAAGAACTTTCTGCCAGTTGAACATTATATCCTCATATTTACTTGAAGTACCCCCTGAGATTTTATGTTAACTGGTCAATAATAAAATGATTTCAACGATAACATAACAACAATATTAAATAATGTAATGAATTTAATGTTTTGCAATGCAATGTTGATGGTAACACGACTTGCAGGTAAACAAAGTATTTAATCGTTTTTATTTTGATGTTAGTTATTTTAATTTTTATACTTCAATATCTTTTTTCTTTCTCTGTGTATTTTTCTATCAAAATGGTGCACGATTATCCTATTCAAATCAATAAAGTAAATTAGTTATGCCAGAAGTTATCATTACTAACTACAATTTTTGTAATGTAAGTTGGCATAAGGAAGACTACTTTTTTTTCTTTAGTTTGATAATGATATTTTATTGTGTATTTTTCTGTTGAACACGTCACTTTTTCTCAGCCTTTTTCCCCCTCTTATAGGCACCTAAACAGCCCCACCAGTAAGGCCTTGGTACCCCAAACTTGAAATATGTTCCTTTACTGTTATAATAAATTGCCTTGAAAAACAACTTTGTTATTCAGACATCACAAAAAAACAGAAAAAACAGAAATCAAATTCCTTATAGTGTCCCCAAGGTAGAAATCACTTTTTGTAAACATTTTAACTTTGCCAAGCATGTCAACCATTATTTCATAAGACTTATATGTTGTCAACTGTTGTTCCACATATAATAGAAAGTGTCTAGATATCACAATGTGCTCATTTCTGTGCTGTATGTATGTATTCAGCATGACAAACACAAGGGGGTGCCCTTATCCTTTCACTGCAGGGCAGCGGGGTTTGAGTGTTGTGTAGATAAATGCTCAGTTGGGGTAAGAAAGAGAGGATTGTGTGCAGATGTCATGTGTGTTTTAAGCACAGTTCAGTCATCACACTATATTGATCAGCTATATGACAGCACACAATGTACATACCAACAGCCATGTCATCTCTTGAGATCCATACATAAACCTATGTCAATTTTGACTATAACCGTCATATCTCTCTCTCTCTCTCCTTTTCCTTCTCCTTCTCGGAAAACCACGATGAAATGTATTATAGGAAAAAAAAACGGAACAAAAAAAGAGAAGCAAAGTCTTGCTCTAGTGCGTTAACACTTGTTCAGTCCTCTGGCAGTGGAGGATTTGATGTCTAATGCCAACGATTTCCCCCCTTTGTGAATTAATTAGTCTCTGCCAGCGCCGGCCACATTTGTCATTTGAATTTATGCTAATGAGGGCTGAGGGGTCCTGGTGGACTTGATAGGCCAGAGAAGCTGCCTCAGTCTTACAGGGCTTACATGGCTTCTCTCTCTCTCTCGTTTTCTCATCTTATCTTCCCCCAATCCCCAGCTGCTTGGACTCCCTGACCTGTCACTCCAGTGGGGGGCTTCTGGTGTCCTATGCTGATAAGGTAGCTAATTATCTCTGTGTGGGGAAGTGGATTTAGAGGCCACACAAGTCTCTCACTGTCTTCTGGTCACACTGCAAATCCTGTGTATCACCTCACTTAACATGGACCTTACATTTGGCATGGCGATTGAGACTGATCATCTGTCTAAACTAGCATCATTGCAGTTTAGCCAACTTCTTCATTCAGTATTAAATCGTATTCAACAACACTTAGATGCACAATTTACAATATGCTGATTTTACAACACAAAAAGCTTATTGCATTGTATTGCATTAAAAAAAATCTAATTACTAATTTAAAGTCTATTAAGGACCAATTAACATTTCATAATTCCATTAAACATATGTATATACTGTATGTGTAATAATATTTACTTGACTTTAGCTATATTCATTTAATTAATAAAAAATATGAATTAAAATTACATTACAATACTGTTTGGTGTTTATTCTTTATAAATTATTCTCATTCTCATATTAATTTATGTTTTAATAAGTAATATTTTAAAATGTATTTTATTCCTGTGATAGCAAAGCAACATTTTCAGCGTCATTACTCCAGTCTTCAGTGTCACATGATCCTTCAGAAATCATTCTAATATTTTGATTTGGAGCAAGAAAAAAAAATACAAATCTTATAATCAATGTTGAAAGAAGTTGCACTGCTTAATATTTTTGTTGAAACTGTGATAGTTTTATTTCAGGATACTGTAATGAATCTAAAATTCATAAGAACATCATTTATTTGAAATATAAATATTTTGTAACAAATGTATTTTACTGTCAAGTTTGTGCAATGTAATTCATAATTGTTGAATAAAATAATAATAATAAAAAAAACTTTTAAAATGTAGAGTACAGTATATATGTAACTTGTATATTTTATTTTATGCTCACATGATTCTCTAACTGGTGTATAAGTAGTATAGATAGTATAGAGATACACTCTTGACTGTTTGATTTGCTTTTGTTGTCTTTTGCTACAATATGTTTTTGATGGGGTCAAATTCATTAAAATAGATGCCATTTTATTCATTAAAATACATGTCATTCATGTTTATCACTGCGGCCTCTCAGGTTAAACTAAATCTCATCCAAACTTGAGGCTAAATAATTGTTTGGGGATAAATCTTCTTTTCTATGTATGTAACTCTCTGCACAGATCATCTTTGTCAACTTTGAGGAAAATATGTTTTGTTAGGCTTGGCTCATGATATGTTTAAACCATATCCTACAAGTTATTATTTCAACGTCTAAGTGATAGATTTACAGATTTTCTGTTTCTGTAAAATGATTTAAAGAGCACTTGGCAGACCGAGTGATTGACTGCCATCATTTATTTTACATCGACCACTTCTTTAAATGGTAAATGTCGACTCTTAGAAAAGCAGATTGGATAACAATGGACAAAAAGGCGTGAAATTGCAGAATTCAATACCACAGATGTCTTTTCTTGAACACATGAATGAACTCTTTTCTTTTTTTTTTCTTAATCGTTTTGGGTCCAGCATGTTATAGCAGGCGGTTTATAAATAGAGATGAGAGGAAAGAGCATTTGAAAATGAAGTTGCTACATCTTACAGCGCCACACAGTTTCTTCGCCTCTCTCTCTTCTCTCTCCGGCGCAAGTAAAAAGGCTTGCTAAAAGTCCACGGTACATCTTGGCAGCGTTTTTTGCGCAGCTGAGCATTGCACTCTCTCAGTCCTTCCATTTAGAGGGCCAGACATAAGCACTTTGCTGCTTCTCTGTCTCTGTAATTTTCAGACTCATTGCTGGGGAGAGGCTATCTATCCCACGTAATACTTTGCGAGTTGCTTATTTTGACATGAACTTTTGCTTCAAGTGGGAGTCAGATGCCTTTGACGGAATATTTTTAGATAGTCCAATTGGCAACAGCACCGATTCACTGTATTTCCCCTTTTTGCAGTGAGTGTTTTCCCTGGTAAGCGTTAGATACAGTCTAGCACCAACATCTCCAACTTCTGAGAGGAGATGAGGATGTGAAATTCAAGAGGGCATTCTCTGAGGTCACATACTTTTGAGAATTGTGAACAATTTCGAAATTGAAAAGTGTGTTACATCATTCTACATTCGTTAATGTTTCTCACAACCTATAGTTTTTAAATGAATTGTGTAACGTCTTTGTCAATAGTGTAGAAATATGAAGCAACACAACTCTTTCAAACATTGATAATAAGAAGAAATAAAGCTATGTTACAGAGCAGGCCCACTGAGAGGACAGTCAGATCTCGTTAACGCTCCCAAATCACCGCAGTTGGTGGCTGAGACCCATATCCAACTTTCCATACATGCATGCCACAGCACTAAGCACACCTCCCACTGTGCCTCACAGGGAGTCCTTCGCTTTGCTCCACATAGCTTTTTAATTGTTGGGAAAAACTGAGAAAAGGGATAGATGGATAATTGTGATATCAGCAGATTGTTGTGCAGACTCAGAAACTGCTTGCTTTCTTTCTTCAGCCTTTTTAGTGGAAAAGAAGACAATGATGGATACAAGTTTGAGATGGATGGTATGATTATGCAATACAAACCTACATAAATAAACGGAATATAGGAATAAAACATAAAAATTAGGTCTGGAGACCTTCGGGGGCACAAGAGACTTCAAGTAGTAATTGAGTTATAAAATTTATTGTAGAAACATCATACACAAATACATTTTGAACAGTATGTAAATTGGGAACGGGACAAAGAGCTTTAAAATAAAGTGCTACCAAGAAATAAATAAAATATGTACACTGTACTTGTTGTGTTCATGTTGTTGCAAAACAATTTTGCTCTTTTGAGGTGAATGCAGGTAAGACTAGGGACAGGTTTTGTTGTATGGGTTTAAGTGTGTTTAAGGTATAAGGGAAGGGTCAGCAATGTAATTATAGATGTAATTACAGAAATTAGTTACAGCTGTAATTCCATGCTTTAAAAAAAACGTGAACGCAATAAATGCATTGTATCAACTGATTAATTTAAATTTTATTACATAATAGTTAAAGACACCTAATATGACAGATTTTTTTTATTTGAAATATTGAAAAGGACCACAGCCGGACCTCATTCTTAACATGCCACCGAGGTGCATCCATATCTGTATGAGTATTTAAATTACATCCAGAATGCTGTCTTCACCAATGCGTTCTAAGCACCACACTGTCTCCAGTTATTTGGCTCATATTCATGCCACCTACTCAAAGAGAGGGGGAGAGATGAAGGCTGTTGCTAATGTAATTTTGAAAGGATTACCACAATCTTTCAGTGTGTTTGGGGGGTGGGTACATTGTCAGTGAGGGAGAGAAAGAGAGAGAAGAAAAACAGCTGAAAGTGTTGTCTTAACTTCCAGAAGTTCTGCTTTTCTCTGTCTTCTCGCTTATTCGTCATATGAACGAGCCGTGCCCACATTATGTGCTTGTCAAGATGGATAAATGCATTCAGCCAAATGTGGAGTTAGACAAACACATGTGAGACATACTCGTGTAATCGTATCTGTTAAAGACAGCATTAAGAAGAACGTAAACCTTAGCTGGAGAGATGCCTAGCATCAACTAATTCCTTGTTGCTTTGTTTGCATTCATTCAACTTGAAGACCATCTAAAACTCAAATCCTGATGGGCATGTCACATTCTGAGAGATGACTAAAACTATTTCAAAAACACTGACACACTTTTCACTGACAGCTAGAAAAAGAACTGTCAACTTAAGCCAATCATAATTAGCAATGCTGCTGTGATACATTAAAAGTTTTGGGCCACCTGTTTAATCAGGCATGAGCACATACAGGCTTATGAGTTATTCTTGTAAAATGTATTGCTTTACATATTTGGTTTTTGACAGCACAAGACTCTGCAGAGAAATAGTCACACTTTTGCCCTATTTTAACGATAGTTATATAGAAGATAGCGACGCTGGTCTTTTTGTCAGTGGCTAGTGGTTAATGACTTTTTCTGTAATCAAGGCTTTTATTTTGATTCACTTGGTATGATTATATTCATCTGTTAGGAATTAACTCATCCCAGTTTCCCTCTAAACCAGAATTGAACTCAGCTCACGTTACCGTAAATCACATGATGACTTGCCACAGATGATGTGTATTTGGCATGTTGAAACTGAGCAGCCTGAAGACTGATTTCTCTTTAGCAGTCTTAAAAAGAGTAAAAATGAAAAACTATGGATGTGGTTAGTGTCCCCTTTTGGTAACGGAAAACCTGAATGCATGGTGGTGGGTAAATCCCAAAGAATAACCGTGAGCTTGTTAACTGAGGGGACAGAGAAGTCAAAATGTTTTCCCTGTACTCTCAGAACTCATAAAAAAATAAAATAATTGTGGATGGAGGCCCATGACCGTGATCTCACTCTCATTCCTGCTTGGTCGGGCTCGCCATTGTGATCTCTACATATATCGATGACTCAACAAGACCAAAAGCCAGTCATAAATGTTAAAATAAGTGATATACTGTATGTAATTTAATGCTATATTATGTCTGTTCTTCCAGTAAGGAAAGTTGAAATGGGACTGGGATATTCACAAAAGCATAAGGGATGTGCAGAGAGCTCTGTTTTATGAATTTAGCACAGATTCATTGTTTTTAGTGGTTAAAGAAGAATATTAAACTTTAAGCTATATTGAAATAGCAAAGAAAATATGTTGAAGGTAGTTTTAAGATAAAGTCTGTTGTATCTGCGTTGTTAGTATCTCCACATATATTTGCAGAATTAGTAACTATTTTTACACAGATTTTCTCTGTCTGCCATTGGTCGCACAAACGTATAATCCCACCTCAAAATCACTTTATCTGTTGTGTCACAGTTGCAATGTCAGGTTGGTCATAATATCACCACAGTGTGTAGACATTTTGGTAACACTTTAGGTTCCCATTGTTAACATTAGTTAACTACATTACATGAAGTTAACATGAACTAACAATGAAAAATGCAGTGGTTAAGAGTGCTACATTTTCTACAAATGAAGAAAATGCGTATAGAAAAAAACACCATTAAATTAAGAAAACATCATCATCATTTTGAAAATACATGTACTGCAAATACTCACAATGCAACCAAATACCGAAACGGATATTGCACAGACCACAATGGGAATGTTTCTAGGGGACCCCAACAAATGACAAACCAAAATGAAATGTTTATTGTTCTCACAATTTGTCACAATTGTTCTCTTTATTGTCACTCAACAGTGGTGTTATCCGAGACCTGAAAAGTGAGTATTTGCTGCATGTTTCTGTTTAGTTGCGTTGTGGGTATTTGTAGTGTTTCTGTATTTGGTCGTATTTGTATTTGCAGTGTGTTTCTGTTCTTGGTTGCAATGTGAGTATTTGCTGCATGTTTCTGTATTTGTTGCATTTAGCATTTGCAGTGTGATGCTATGTTTGGTCATGTTGCAAGTGTTTGGTTGTGTTGTGAGTATTTAGAGCATATTTCTTTATGAGTGTTTGCAGTGCATTTCTGTATTTATTTGTAAGAATTTGTAATGTGTTTCTGTGTTAGATCCCGTTGTGAGTATATTCAACATAACAACATATATAGCAAATATTAATAAACATCTGACAGCTGAATGTTGCAATTGATTGGTTGTAAAAGCCATATAATACATGAAGTATATTAAAATTAACAAATTAATAAATAAATAAATATTTGACAAGATACTTTTAAAAAGCCAAAATGTAACAAAAATCGTTGTTGTGTCTTTGTTTGCCTAAAGTCATCTAAGTGAGTGATAATGAGTGTTTGAGGGGGAAACCCTTTTGCTGCTGCAGCTGTTAGTGTCTCTGTGTTTGCCTTGTACTGAGTTCCAGATTCGGGTAGGAGTACGTTGGGACAAGCCCTCCCTGTGTGTTGGCTGCTCCTGCTAAATGAAGCTGATCAATCACAGAGGTAGAAGCTGCGACAGTGATTTAAAGGCCTGCTCCTTGGCTCTTTCAAATTTCGAGGTGGCCTGCGCTTCCTCTGGCAGACGCCACCCAAGCCCTCCTGCAGACAGATGGTGGATAAGAGGACAAGAGTTGCTCCCTCCCTGTCTTTCAGTCTTGAGGGCAGCTGCTCTATGTATGGCATGGAAGGAGGCCTGGCATTGAGAAGGTGGCACGGCTCATGGACTACAGCCTAGTGGTTATCCATTTGAGGTCTTCCTGGCAAGGCTTCTGTCAGCATGTCTCGCTCGTAATGCTGGAACTCATCAGTGGCTGTTGGAGAGATGCGATTGATGTTGAAAGAGATACGAAAAGAGTGGCAGGAAAACGTTGACCTACATTGCAGTGATACATATTCAGCTTGGAGTTGTCAATCTCTGAGCCGATTAAAAGGCCTTTGATACAAATAGCATTGCTTAACCATTTTTTATTACACAGCTCACTGGAATACTTTAATGTAATTTGTCTGTTTTAGATGAGTATGGGTATCATTTCTTTTTTTCAAAATGGCATCAAAACCCCAGACTTTTTGGAATATACAAGTTTTTATATTGTCTGATAATATTGACAATATTATATTTTAATAGTCTTTTTGCCTGGTTCTAAGTACTTCTCAGATTTGGTGGCATAATACTACTTTGACAAAAGGTGGTCAACCACTGTAAGCCCACATCATTAGTGGCTGTAAAAGGGTGGGGGGTATATTGGTAATTTGGTATATTTATTTTGCATACTGTACACTTGTTGCACCTTACTAAAACCTAAATTGTCAATAAGAAAATGTGTTGAGGCAAAATTAAATTCTGGATCATTGGATAGCAGAACCTAATTTCACCAAGTGCAATGTGTTACTGAATCATCATCTTTGTCGATCCTGAAACATCTTTAAAATTTGAGAGACAAGTCTACAGTTTCTTTCAGGTTTAGGCTTACAATCAGGGTTAGGTTCTTCTACATCAGTATCATTCACCTAGCATGTCTCTTTGATTTTAGGGATGTCTTAATTGTAGTGTTATGTTTAGGGATAAGGATATGGCTAGGACTACAGTTTCAGACGGGAATGTGGTTCCAGGATTGACAAAATATATTGACCCAAGAATGCTTATAACTCTACAAAATCAGAACGAGTGATTGAAAGCCATTGCAAAATAACAAGCATGCTAGTTAATACATTCCTGAATTGCTTGGCAACTGCAAACAGCCTCATGATAAAACAATGAATTGGTGGAGGAATTATTTCAATAAATAGTAACAGTAAATGTTAGTGCTTATTTTTTGGTGGCTTGATAATACATACTTTTGCTCATTGGTGTTTCTACAGCCATGATGAAATCCCAGCAATGCACAGCCTTTCTTTTCAGGTCAAAATGGAAATTCTGCTTTTCCAAACACTAATTGAAGCAGGGGAAACTTAACACTTAATATTCATTAATTGTATTAATTCGCCCGCCCTTTAAGGCTGCTGTTCAGCCAAACACACTTTGTTTATATTGTTTTCCTGTGACCACTGTAAAGCTGCTTGAAACAATCTGTATTGTAAAAAGCGCTAAATAAATAAAGGTGACTTGACTTGAGGCAATATTTGCTTGGCATTACTAGAAAATTATATATTAATTGTAAAAAAATAACCAAATACTAAGAGATATCTTGATTTTTTTCAATGGTTATTTTATGCTATTTTAAATAATTTCAAGTTATCTTGTGGCCCACTTGGAAATTTTTGTGGGATGCACATCCAGGGCACGGAGCTCCCGTTCCACCACATCCCAAAGATGCTCTATTGGGTTGAGATCTGGTTACTGTGGGGCCATTTTAGTACAGTGAACTCATTGTCATGTTCAAGAAACCAATTTGAAGTGATTCGAGCTTTGTGACATGGTGCATTATCCTGCTGGAAGTAGCCATCAGAGGATGGGTACATGGTGGTCATAAAGGGATGGACATGGTCAGAAACAATGCTCAGGTAGGGCGTGGTATTTAAACAATGCCCAATTGGCACTAAGGGGCCTAAAGTGTGCCAAGAAAACATCCCATACACCACCACCACCAGCCTGCACAATGGTAACAAGGCATGGATCCATGTTCTCATTCTGTTTACGCCAAATTCTGACTCTACCATCTAAATGTATCAACAGAAATCGAGACTCATCAGACCAGGCAACATTTTTCCAGTCTTCAACTGTCCAATTTTGATCTGGTCATGCAAATTGTAGCATCTTTTTCCTATTTGTAGTGGAGATGAGTGGTACCCGGTGGGGTGTTCTGCTGTTCTAGCCCATCCGCCTCAAGGTTGTGCATGTTGTGGCTTCACAAATGCTTTGCTGCATACCTCGGTTGTAATGAGTGGTTATTTCAGTCAAAGTTGCTCTTCTATCAGCTTGAATCAGTCGGCCCATTCTCCTCTGACCTCTAGCATCAACAAGGCATTTTTGCCCACAGGACTGCCGCATACTGGATGTTTTTTTCCCTTTTCACACCATTCTTAGTAAACCCTAGAAATGGTTGTGCATGAAAATCTCAGTAACTGAGCATTGTGAAAAAATTGCCACGCTCAAAACTGCTTAAATCACCTTTCTTTCCCATTCTGAAATTCAGTTTGGAGTTCAGGAGATTGTCTTGACCAGGACCAAACCCTAAATGCATTGACTGCCATGTTGATTAGATTGATTGGTTGATTAGATAATTGCATTAATGAGAAATTGAACAGGTGTCCCTAATAACCCTTTAGGTGAGTGTATGTCACAATATTGTAGAATAGATCTGTCTCTAATTCTTTTATGTTGTGAGTATGATTGCAAATTCACATCAAGTTTGCCATTTTGAGCAGGGACTAAATTGATTCATTCTAATGCATATCTTTGGTTAAAGTAATAATTTTTATTTGCTACTAAAAATCTTCATCAACTTGCTACCAAACACTAATTGCCATGATTATTATTTCCCACAGAGCCTGTCTTTGTACAGGCCCAATGTGAGACATTCAGAAGCTTAAATAATTTTTGAGCTGCTAAGGTAGAGAAAGGAAATTACTATTATCCATCTTAACTTCCAACAGCTAGACTAAATTACCATTGAAACTTGAGACTCCTTCAAACTCTTTTTACTGTCATTGTGCCCTCACTCTGGACTCTGTTAACTAATTTCAACTCTCTTTTTTGCAGAGGGTTTTTATGTAAACATTGGGCTACAGAAGTGCCTTATATCGTGTGAAGAGGAGTGGAAAAGATGAAGGCCCATTTTGGCACTTATTCTGTACATCTTATAAATAAGTAATAGCCATGGACATGTAGCGGTTAGTAGAGGTGGAAGCACATCAACCCCACCTCTGTTTGGATTCTGCATATTTCATAAGCTTAGGAGGGGGCTGCGGAATAAAAGGCAGCTATACAAGGGCCTGGTCTGTTCACTGTCATGGCAACGCTACTATTAATAATAGCAGCCCTAGTGTCCTCACCACAGACAAGGGTCCTAGTTGTTTTTTTTTTTCGGCTGCTGACTTCCTGGGAATGACAACAAAATTAGGCCCCTGTTGTAGCCATTACAGTCCAGCCTATAAGGACACTGAACAGGCCGAAGAGCGTTTGCCTTGGAAATGATCCACACTGCTTCCTTTACAGTGAGCAGGTCTCCGCAGTCCTCAATGGTGTGACTGTGTGATGCGGGCCCACTAATGTCCCTCTATTGTCACATTCAATAAGTGGCAACTTTAGATGAGATCTGTGTTGAATGTCTGATTAAATTCAAAGTGATGGTAGACAAACTAATAATGTATGGGTCAGTGCAAGGAGTTTAGATTAATGTTTTTATATAAGGAATCAAAGCATTGGAAAACTGCAGGAAGAAAACAAAGTTATGGTCCTCTTAATGTGCTTTCCAGTTTGTTGCTTATTTTGTACAGGGCAGTTGCAGTAATTGTGAAACCCTAGCTGTGAAGCCCTTGCTTCTGTTGCAGCCTTCTTGCCTTCATTTTACTACAGTTTAAGTCATTTTGAACTTTAGTGCTGATGGGACATGCCAGGTGTTTGTGTGCAAGTGGCATTAGTGTCCTCTTCCCATGCTGAAATCTTTTCAAACTCCTGTTTTGTTACCCTTTGATTTTGATAATACATTTATTTTAATACATATTTCATTATTGAGTAAGACTTTCTATCCTACAGTACCTGCTAAGATGTTTCTTTTATACATTTATAGCCATCTTCACCAGATGTGCAATTTAAGTGTTACTTTTTTAACTTTTAAACTCACCATTTTTTTTAATTTTATTTATTATTTTATAAAAGAGCTGCACAACTTTTGTGAATCAGCCTGAGAGGTATTTCCAGCATTTTAGGCTCATAAGGTAAGTCAGTTCACTCTGTCCTTTGTAGTCAGTTCACTCCACGAATGCAAGGGGAAATTAGTAAGTAGTATGTTCTAGTAACATATACACTGCTCAAACATAAATAAATAAGGGAACACTTAATCATCAGAGTATAATGCAGTCAATTATAAGTCAATTAGCCAAAAGAAAGACAACTCCCATAAAAGGTAGGATTTTGCAGGTGGTGACAATAGACCGATGTTCTCTCTTTATTCATCCTGACTGATTTGTCTTTTTAGGGTAATCATCACTGTCTATAGCATGAGGCAAGTACCTGCAACCCAATCAGGTTCCTACAGGATGGCACATCCAGACGTGCCATCGCAGGAGGTTTAGTGTGTCTCCTAGCACAGTTACAACAGCAATACTGGGAGACGTAGAACGTAGAACGTAGAAGGAAATAGTCTGGAGATGATGTGGGGAACGTCACCCTCCGTGCAACATCATCCAGCTTGACTGGTTTGGTGGTGGGTCAGTAATATTCTGTGTGGGAATATCCTTGTAGGGTCCACTTGCTAGTGTAATGTCTGGACTGAGCAGACACACATGGTTATTTGGTATATTAAACAAATAATCTCTAAAACTCTCTCGCCAACCTTGTTTTTGTGATTTTATAAAACAAATTGATGCTGTCTAATATTCTGAGATGTATCACACATCTCGTTCCCACAAGGTCCACCATAAGTCATGTTTGCATTCCCATATACCATGTCCCTTATCCTTATTTTATCTATCCAGTTCCTACATTTAATTTATTGAGGTAGATCACTATTCGAGGTAGATCACTTATCAAGATTTTGATATCATAAGCAGTGGCTTCCTATTCACCATCCTATACAGCCACAAGATGCCCAGTTAAATCATTGAGGAGCCACTGTGAAAAGCTAACCATTAAGTGAAAAGCAATGATTTTGAGGATTCATATGACACAGGTCCATTCTTAATGTGAGGGATGACAAGTCTAACCCCTCACTTATAAATGTAAATGGATAAACTGTGTTGCAGCGAAAGGCTTTTGGATTCATTATGAATTATGAAACCTTCAGGACAGTTCCAGCTGGAGTTTTATTTAGGAACACATCACTGCTGACTTCTAGATTTCTTGACCTTTAACTCTTTCCCTGAAATTGATGAATATTTCCGTCATTTATGCGACTACACTTCCCTGCCATTGATGGAAATTTAAGTGTTTTCACTTTTATACGGTAGGGTGTTCTACTACACATCTTCAGAAAGAGAACATCATCTCTGGATCAAAACACATGTGAAAAGAAGCAGAAATAAGTTATAGCACATGTAAGCATATGCATATGTAAAATAGTTCTATCATCAACAACAGTATATAAATCAAAACTGCCAAATGTTTCAGAATGAAATGTCGACCCAGGATGAGGTATAGAACTGTGAAGCTTTGGGGGTGTTGATGGACTCGATATACTCTATCTATGTTTTGATCATCGTTCTGAATCCGTATGTCGTCTTTGACAGTAAAGTTTTTTCCCTTAGAGTTTGCTATGGGGAATTCGTCTGGTATGACAGGTGTCTGAAGCATGAGTCTAATCACAACAATGAACTTAACATTAGTAGGCAGCCTCCTATGACACCACCACTGGTGTGACCGTGAGTATAAAATGGCACCTGTGAAATACTACATCCTCTTTTTTATCTTCAGGATACCATAAGTTTGAAGCATTTGTCTGGGCAAACTATGGCAAGTACAAGTATATACATATATGTTTCCGGCATGTGGTCATCCATGTCAACACTTTCTACACAAGCAGTCCTTGAGGTGGCTGGTTGTGTGCATTGCGAGCCCTTTGCTCTAAGTAGCACTCTTGTTTGTCCCTTTTCTTGAGGGAATTGGTATTGCGGTTCAGGACCTGCTGCAGCTAAGGCGAGCGGGAAATTGTGTGTGGTGTGGAGGTGGGGCTCACAGTTGGTGGCGGATGATGAGAGTGAGCTCCCAGATGTGAGCAAGTCTTCTCGCCCTAGGTGTATCTAAGCACTCACTGTCCTGAGCACTAGATCTGGCAATCACCTGTCAGATCATAACTGCCCAGTTTTCGTGAGTCTTCCCGTTGAGACCTTGGAAAAGCCATATTTGACCGCATCCATTGTTCACAGGATGTAGAGGAATGCAGGGATATGAATATGCCTTCTTGTGAAGGGACGCTAGACAACTACCTCTCAATTTGCAGGGCATCTGCAATGAACATGTTGTGTCTGCCAACCAGGCTGCTGTTACATCATGTCTGAATGACAGAGCATATGCAGCAGTAGACCAGACTTGGGTATCCTTGCACACAATGGCCATACTCTAGGCTTACCAGGCTGACCTGCTGAATGATTTGGACCAGGGATTTAAGACCTTCATAACACATGTCTCATGAAGGGCGCTGTCCCATCCCAATCTGAGGACTGGAAAAAAGACCAGAAGGCCCCCTTTCCATCTCCTGACTGAGGTCAGGTGGGCCTCTGATGCACTTTACATAATTACCAGGTACTGGACTCATGGGTGTGGTCTGATGTGATATGTAGTGGGCTACAATATGAGCCTCCTTGACAATGGGGAGAGATGTTAGGGCTTCTCTTCCTAAGAGTGTACTATTTGCTGAGGCCTCCACTCCCTTGAGCTCTGCTCATACAGCATCTGTGAGTTATAAGGTCTCAGTGAAGTCTCCTTGCAAGCTACCTTAAGTGTAGGGCATTGTTAGGCTGAAGCATTTGCTCTTAGAGATTGGCTAATGGATGAGCATTGTAAGGCATGTAAGAGAGTCCTTAGACTCTCATTGTAAGAGAGAGTCATGTTTGTTGAGGTCTCTTCAGCCATAACGAGCATTGTCAGGCCTCCTCTCAGTAAAAAGAGAGTTATACTTATTTAGTGAGGCCTCTACTCCCTTAAGTTATGCTGTCGTTTGCACCTAGAGCTCAGTTGACGGCAAGTGTCATCAGGCATCCTCTCGTCTTCTCCTCTCTGGGAGTCTTCTTGTTAGCTGCCTCGAATCTAGAGCATTTTAGTGCTGAGGCCTCAGCTCTTTGCTAACAGAGTAGTCAGGTCTCCTTTCGCTAGAGAGAGTCAGATTTACTGAAACTTCCACTCTCCTAAACTCTGCCCAGATAGCAGTGGTGAGCATAGGTTCTTGGGGGGGTCTCCTTGTAGCTGTCCTATGTGATGACTATTGTTAGGCCTCCTCACAATTTAGAAATTCATCATGCAGAGGTCTCTGCTCCTAGAGCTCGGCAGGAGGTAAGGTAGTATGCTAGTGGTTAGGCTCCCAGGAGTCTTGCTAACTACTGATCTCAAGAGTGTTGTGAGCCTCCTCAAATTAGATGAGTTGAGGTATCTTTGCGGATCAGCCAGTAGACTGAGCTTATCTTTCCTAGCTTTCTCAGCACTGCAAATTCCAAGTGTTAGGCTCTCTGCCGAGCCTCCTTGGACACTGGCCTGAATATGAATATGAACAAATATAGATTCCATTCTGAAAAACTCCGGCCTGTGATCATCGCTGGTGCCTTGGGATGAGGACTCCTTTGAGGTTTTTTTTACTTAGCTCAGCCAATTCTCCTCATCCCTTCAGCATGGTGGCGTGAGTATTCCGTCCTCTATAGAGACCCCTAGGGGGCGCAGAATAGAGTTCCCTATCGAAAGGAAATGTCTCAGATTACACATGTAACTCTGGCTCTCTGAGAATAGGGAACAAGACACTGCATGACCGTTACCATGTTTCTGGCATTTCTGAAGGCTTCTCCTTCAGATTAGAAGTGCATGAGTAACGAGAGATGTTTTCTCAGTTTTTGGCTCAAAATGAAATGAAATATACCTACATTCAAGAGTTGATTTAAAAAAGAATCCATTAAGATAGAATACAATTAGTTATTTAGTTTAAAAGCAGAGGTTCTGGTTTTATGTTTAGATATCCATGCAACAAAGTATTATGGGGACCAAAATTGGTCTAAAATGCAAGTGGTGGCTGTTTTTTTTATGTATTATTATTTTATGCTGGTGGGTAAAGAGTTAAATATGTTTCTAAACTAATTTTGACTAATTGTATTATATATTTTAATTACAGATTTTTACCAATTTGTCCAGCTGTAATGTGTGCTTTCTCAGTCAGTGTTGTCCAACAAATAATTGGGTATAATTATTATTGGGTCTACTTTCATTAGTTCAAGTCATTCGTAATTCCACTAGCATTGAACAATAACACAATGAAAGCCATACAATGCATATCTGCAGGTTGTTAACTTACAATAGAGGTCAGAAGAATCCCCTTTCCTTTCTGTCTCGTTTTCACAAGAGCCTCTGGTGTTCTACAACCCTACAATAACATCTTGCTGCCTCTGTTGGAATATTACTAATCTCTTCTCAAAGGTTACTGTGCGTCTTAGGCTATTATTTAACCACTCATCGTGTGGCATTTGCAGCCATCGGACTATAATTACTGCATTCCATGACAGAGTTCATCTTAAAATTGAATAATTGGACACTGAACCATGGAAAGAGCCTCCATTTACCATTCAGTTGAATGGGAGATTACTGAGCACTTCGAAAGTCTAAGAGTTAAATGGGAGTAGCAGTTTGTTTGTGCACTGTACATTTGTAGTAATATCAATGTCAGCCATTTCTTCATTGTTATTGTTTTGTTCCCAAAATGCTCATACACTGTATACACTGTATTCGTTCATTATTTTTTTGAGGAAACATGAGTTGCTCATTTTTTCGCATTGTTTTTTAACTTTTAAGAAAAATAAAGTTTAGTTGTTTGCTACATATAACATTAGTCTAGATTTTTTGTTTACTCAAACAAAAATGACTCAAATTATGACATTTTTATTTTGTATTAATTTATTTACTCATACATTTGGTTAAAAATATATAATTTGACGTAGGGTCATGTTATGTCATGAAATTTTATTTTACATTTGTATATTTCTTAGCCAATCATAACTTGCGTATATGAAGGACTTGTCATTTTCTCCAATCTTTGTACTGCATTTATGAAAATCAATATCTATGAGAACCACAATTATGTTACAGTGCTGAGAAACAAATTAAACAAACCAGTAACCACTGGATTCTGGTTAAAATTATGAGAAATTTAATAAAACCTGACAAAATGATACTAACCACTGGCTTTGGATAAAAAGCTCTGCTAAATGCCAAATAACCACTTTGACATATTCACATTCATTATCTTTGTGGTAAGTTATCCAGTGTAATCATGCCTTGCCATAAGAGTCAAAGCCCAAGTCTGCAGTGATACTCACCACGCAATAAAAACACCCTGTAATGAAATAAATCTGATCGGTTCAGGCTGAATAAGAGGATTGTGTGTGGTGGACTTTAACCTGACACTCTTTTTAGGAATAACAATATTTATATACCCCCTTTTTATTTCTGTATGAAGGGCCAGGGACTATAGCCCACTATGGTGATTCTGTTGAAATGTTGAACAGTAAGCCATTGTTCCACTTAAGAAAACAAAAAGCAATCCTAATCATGTAGGTAGTATGAGTACTCATAATTGTACTGTAAGTAGATGCTTGATGTCTGCAGGCTTTGCAGTGATATTAAATATGTAGGGTGTATTGAGTCAGACAACTAATTCACTGGCCACCCATGGTTAGTCATTGCGGTCAGAGAAAGAGACTCTTTTTTACTGCTATTGCTTCTAATGTTTCAGGGAACGTAATGTCTCTTGGTAACCATTTTCTGTTTACGTTGCCCAGCCATTGTCCCAATTTTTACCACAATTGGACATTTAATCAACATATAAAATGTAGTTAAGTGTTTGTGTTCTATAACAAAATATAATTGTCATTTTATTTTTTATTACAATATTTATACAATAGAGATTCTTATATAGCCCTTTTTTATTTTTGTGTAAGGTAAAGGTATCACATTCCACTAATGTTAGTTATGTAGATGAAAAGTTTCAAAGATGATGAAGACTAAGAAAGCTTGCAGATGCTAAGTAATTTAATGATTAAACAAACTCATAATAATTCAGCAAGTGCAACAGTGTCCTCTCAACACAAACAAAAGAAACAGTTGTGAATAAATGCAAACAAATTAAAAGTCCATGAGGTGTGTTTTTTTCTTCTGTTTTTTGCTTTGCTTTGCTTTGTTCAACAACTGCTAACATCAGATATGAACTGAAAAGTTAAGTTTTTACAGTAAAGTTCTAGCATCAGATGGCAGCTGTTTTATTATTATTATTATTTTCTTCTTATACAATGACATTTCGTAAATTTGTCTTAAGTGTTCAGATACTGTTTTAAGGCAACAGTACGTATAGCTGTGATTCTATAAACATTCAGCAGATTAATTTATATTTAACTGAAATTGACCATTCCATCCATACTATGAATGTCTGTAATATTTATCAAGATATTTTATTGGTAACACTTTACAAAATAAGATCTCATCTATTAGCATTAACTAATGTATTAACTAACTTTTGTTCATTTATTTAAGCCTTTATTTAACCAGGATAGATCCTTCCTAGACCAGAATCCTTCCTAGAGCTGGCCGTCCGGCCAAACTGAGCTATCGGGGGAGAAGAGCCTTGGTGAGAGAGGTAAAGAAGAACCCAAAGATCACTGTGTCTGAGCTCCAGAGATGCAGTCGGGAGATGGGAGAAAGTTGTAGAAAGTCAACCATCACTGGAGCCCTCCACCAGTCGGGGCTTTATGGTAGAGTTGCCCGACGGAAGCCTCTCCTCAGTGCAAGAAACATGAAAGCCCACATGGAGTTTCCTAAAAAACACCTGAAGGACTCCAAGATGGTGAGAAATAAGATTCTCTGGTCTGATGAGACCAAGATAGAACTTTTTGGTCTTAATTCTATGCGGTATGTGTGGAGAAAACCAGGCACTGCTCATCACCTGTCCAATACAGTCCCAACAGTGAAGCATGGTGGTAGTAGCATCATGCTGTGGGGGTGTTTTTCAGCTGCAGGGGCAGGACGATTTGTTGCAATCGAGGAAAAGATGAATGCAACCAAGTACAGGGATATCCTGGAAGAAAATCTTCTCCAGAGTGCTCAGGACCTCAGACTGGTCCGAAGGTTTATCTTCCAACAAGACATTACAAAGAGTTAAAAATTTAAGGGGGTCTGAATACGTTCCGTACCCACTGTATGGTTAAAAAACATGTTAAGTAAAACATGTTTAGATATAAAACATGTTTATTCTGTCTATTTGCTAACTATTCTGTTGTAGCAGAATATATATATATATATATATATATATATATATATATATACATGTATAACAGCATAGTTTTATTTTGAAAAAATAAGATATAGATTGAACTTAAAATGTATTCCCTCGAGGTCAGCGAGAGTTATTTTTATTTTGTTCAGTGATTAACAGTAATGACAGAGATGAAAGCAGGTATATTAGGCTGCTGTCACTTTGACTTAATGCACATATCCTGTATACTTATACACATTTTCTTTCTCAGTGGTTTACGTTCATTGAAGACATGACTGACTGTGACATTATGACATTACAAGGATATTTTGACATAAATGTGTGTGTATTTGTCCATTCAAGCCCAAGAAAATGCCCAGCACAGAAAATGGCATCTGAGTGCTGAACTGGTTTAAAACCACAGTAAAATGTGCACACAGGAATCTATAAACGGATTCTACATTTTAATTTTATAACACATATTCGATCCCAATCCAGTTTTCGATTCCCAACCCTTGCTACACACAAGTCACACAAGCCCAATTATGCACAATTAGAGAAATCCCTGGACTTCAGCATAATGTTCTGAATTGCAAGGCAAAGAAACATGGAGAGGAAAAATAAAGGCAGCCTTGGCAGTTGAAGGAGCTTCTAATGTATGAAACACGTGGATTAGTGGTTATCATGTAAGCAATGGGGAGATGTGGTTTTATGTTTCCTGGGGGCCGACTTGGCTCCTAACTGAAGTGAGTCTTGGGGGAGGCCCAGACTTCTTTTCTGCATGTGTAAATTGACAACTGTATCAAAATAAGTAAACGTACAATAACCTTGTCGAGAGAATTTATTTAGCTTAGACAGGTGCTGTGAGTAGTTTTCCACATTCATGGAAGTATTAAGAAAGCAAACACGAAATTTGACCCCTACAAATTTGACATCTGAGAGTTAACTTTAGTCACATTTCTCTACAAAATGGCTAATGTAAACACCAGACCTAACCTGTCGAAACTACACTTTCCAATCCTTTCAGTCAAACAGGAATTCCCAGAGAGAGTCAGAGAGAAATACAGAGAAGTTCTGTCATCTGCTTTACAGAATCCTTCTCTATTGCCAATTGCTCAATTCTAATGTTACAAAAGCTGCAATATTTTCATACAGTAGAAAGATAATCTTCCACTTGACTCCAAATATCGAGTCCTTATAACAGGCACATTTGGGCTATGAATAATGCACGAGTATTCAAGCTCCTCTCTGGCCCTGAAAGGAAGTGCTTACTCCCTGCCTCAGTCACAGGATATCAACAGCTAATTCATAATTCAGCAGGCTTGTGCACTTGCCACTGGCCAGTGGGTCTCTTGAAGGGCCTCTTTTGATTTCCTTCCCACACTTCTCAACCTCAGCTGGCTGCACGTGTCTCCCTCAGTTCACACGATTGGTGAGTCACAGATGTCTTTGTTAATCCCGATGCAGTTCTGTGTGTGTGTGTGTGTGTGTGTGTGTACGCCGCTATGGGGAAGGCTGATGTTCTACCATTGAAGATATCATCAGTCTTAAGAATCAAGAAAAAAAGTTAAATGAAAATATGATGGTTTGGTTTGTCATTCTCAACAAGATTTAGTGGTTATAGAGCTTTTTTCATTTAAACAATTTAATGCTTATAGTTTAATAACTGTAAAATGTTATCTTTAGCAAATTTGTGAATCCTTAATAAGCATTAAACGTATGTCTAAGCTACTAAACCCCTGTATTTTGGGTTATTTAGATAGAATATTTATATTTGGCTATTTATCAGTTATTTTACTTAGACACTTAGACAAATATGACTAATGCATTAATTGTGAGAATTTTAACTCAATATTTAACAAATTTTTGTCTGATAATTGACTAATGTCTTCCATGTCAATTAAATATCCAAATGAATTTGGAATGTCTTAGAATGTTATTTCATTTTAATTCATCTTACTTAAAATAATAAATGACAATACTGCTTTTTGCAACCTCATGATTTATATTTGAATTAAACACAATTCAATTTGAATTCTGAAAGGTACAAAACATATTCACACAACAGAAATGTCAAAACATTTGAGATACTGTACATGCATTTTATTGACCATTGTCTTACAAACTTTGCACCTTTCTAGAAGGCGACCTACTTGTATCGTCATACAGGATGAAAAAATTGAGCTCCACATTCCTCTCTGAGTGCTGGTCTCCATAACTGAGAGTCTAGTCCTCTGGGACGTAATGGGACACAGGCATTTGTCAAAAGCCTCTTCCTGTTGTATTAGTTGCAAAGCAATGGATCTGCCTTGGCTTCCATCCAAAGGAATGAGTCACTTCTTTCTGTAGCATGAAGGTCCAGGGCCCATTGAGGTGAAGCTATGGAGATGGCTTGTGATGTAATCCCATTTATTAACTGCATGTACTGTATAAACTTGTACAATAGTTGCAATTTATTGTTTAGGAGGTAGAAAAAAAACTTTACATATATAAGATTGAATTGCTTGAATTAGTCAACCAAGCAGGAAAAAGGGAAGAATTTAGAACCTAAATGTCTCGTGAGCTTGAGGTTTGGGTCATCTGATACTCAGATTCACTGTGTCTCCCTTTGATTGGAACTAGACAGAAAACCAATGTGAGAGCCCCCATTTTCAGAGTTGACTGGAAAGAGGTCTTGCTGTGCTGAAGGCAAGGAGTGGGGCATGATGGGTTGCCAGATGTTGCTGGCGACAAATATATGGCACACCCACATCCTCCCATCTCCCCTTTTCATTCATGGCTCATTTACAACACGTTCTGGAGTGGACATCTGCCACAACATGAATCCCACAGATTCCACACATTCATTCTATACTTCTGTACTCACACCAAATCCCTCTAATTTTTAAAAGCAACTTTTATATCTCCTTGGTCAGATATTTATCTGGGTAATTATAAAAAAAAAGTTTGCAATAAATATTAGTGATATGAAAGTTAGAGGGATCTGGTGTGAGTACAGAAGGATATAAGCAATTTACTGTATCTGCCATCCATACAAATGTATTTAATATCCCCTTCTCAATTTAAAGCTTACCGTAAAACATATAGCTTGGCATTTCACAAACCGTAATGTTTGTAATATTTGAAGATCTTATATATATAACTTTTCTTTCTGCTGCAATGTAAACCACTTCTTAATTTCTGTTCTCCGCCAGGCAGCCCGGTCAAACACTTCACCACATGAGAGCAGGTAGGTCTGTGCATTTCGACTGATGTGGCTCTGGCCTTCAGGTACAATTATGCCTGATTGTACTCTCTGTCTCAGTGGTGGACATTAGTAAATGTGCCATTTATTCATATTGTCATCAAGTATAGGCTTTTTGACACAACTAAGGCCTTTTTCACCATGGGGTGGGAGACTAGAGATAAAATGATAGGTCACTTGTCTGAATAGGGTGGTCAGGGACACATTATATTTGGTAAATGCATAACCGTGTTCCACAGCAATTTGTAGCTTGTATGTTTATAATGCATTGTAACATTTGAAATTGTGCAATATTTCTACCTGAACTGAACCTTTGTTTGTATAACCTTGCATAAATAATTCAGCCATGCTATTCAGTATTTTGGGTCCTTGAATGTAATTGTCTAAGCATAGCTTCAAGAGTGATGATTAACAGTATACTGAGACTTTTCATTGCTTGTATCACTCCACTTATCTGTTTTTATGCATTTGTCAGTCTGTGCATCAGTGTTGGGGAGTTTTCAGTGGCTATTTCTTAAATGACTGTTTTTATGAATTAATTAATTTAATGAATTCCCTCAAACAATTTGTTTAAACGCTCTGATTCAGGAACGAAACAAGCGATTCTCTTTATTAGTGAGTTATTGAATCGTTGATATATTCAAAAACACTGAGCTATTCAGGAACCAAATAAAGGAAACTCTTTACTAATGAATCATTCACTTAAGCAGTTGGTTCAAAAACAGATTGATTCACTGATTTAAAGAATAAATCTTCATTATTGTGTGTAACTTGAAACTTTTATCACTGCGTTTGTGATATTCTCTACATATTGTATTGGCATATCTGCTGACAGTTGTCTTTTCAGGGCCTTTTGAAAATAAATTAAAGAATGCGTGTTACTGAAGATTGAAGGAAGAAAGATATAATCCACAACCAACACCTTTTATTTTTTAAATTAAAACACACACACATCAAAAGCAGTTGAAGAATAGGCTTATTTTCTCTGGAGCATTTAGCTGACTTAAGCTCCTTCAAGTTGGAGAGATCTTCCTTCTGTTGGCAGATGGCCACTGTTGTTTTCTACTGTTCCGGCAATGTATCCCAGCCCTCCCTTTTTCCTGAGGATCAAATCAGCCATGTAAAGGAGGGGAAAGAAATGTTTATGTTGTTGATTTAATTGTCATGCTAATTTGGGTGATTGAAGTGATTAAATATTTGCAGCGAGGCTTTGAAAGGAAGCATGCAGTTACCAAGGAGACCCTCACATTCAAACACTGTCTTGTCAGTCACAATAAAACTCTATCTCCAACCCGAAGAGAAAGGTCTTCATTCTCTCAAAGCCTACGAGGATTTACCAACTGCTTGTGAGTAGGAGGATGTGCTGGGTGTATTCGCATTTTATGGAGATGAACAATTCTACATGCTTTAAGGACTGTATAGTGTAACAAAAATTAATTTATCCTTTGCCTTTGGGCTAGAGCTTCGCTTTAGGTTGAGCACAATTGCTTCAAAATATTGATAGACAGATTCAAACAAAACTGTTAGTCTGCATGTGCTCATGTGCTTACTATATGAGAAATGACCTTTTCATTTAATATATTAAATATTTTATTTTATTTGCAATTTTTCTACTCCAGATTTTGATTTTTGCATCTGTGTACAAAAGATCCAAACGAAAAGGAAAAGTGAAGCATCTTGAAAGTAACTCTATAAGACACCAAGCATGATCCAGCAACCATGTTGGAAATTCGGGAAGGCCAGCCAAGGTTTTATCCTCTTGTGTAAGATAATTGCAACTTAATTGTGATGTGTTTGTCATGACAGACGCGGGTGTGAAAGAGGATCCAAGGGCAGAGCGAGAGATTGAGCCCTGACTGAGAGACACTGGGCACCCTGGGGTGGGCGTAATGGTCTGCTCTTATTTGTGTCTGCCTCAGCAATGACAGAGTTCACCCTGACCGATGACCTGCAAGCGCATGCTACTGTTGTCCTCTGCACAAAGACTTTCAGGGCACACAAATCCCAGGTAACATTGTATAACTGGTGGGTGTCTGTTCAAAAACATGAGGTCAGCCTATGCCATTTCAAAGATTCAGTAGATAAAAAATGATGTAATGCCATGACCCGATAACAATTAAAAATAAACTTAATCAAACCCCTGAGAACTGCAACAAATGCATGACCCCACGAATTGCAAGGTGCAGCCTTTGTCAACTCTTGCAAACGCAGAACAAGAAAGAGGCCTTAAGAATGTGCCAGATTTCTGGTGATTATTACTCGTTCTGTCAGGAACGTTGGAAATAGCAAGAGACAGGGTCTTTAAAAACATCTTTCTCTCACATGGACACAAGGCACAATTATCTCTGCGTCTGCTTCAGCCAAGATCTACCAGTCACATAGAGTGGGAGTGTCAGGCTGTGGGCGGTGTGCCACCGGAAGGTCAGAGAGCCCATCTTGAAGCCAGATATCTCTATTGCTGCTGCGTGTGCTTTTCAGCATGGCTAGAACAAGAGATTCCTGACCATCTGCCTTAGCGAGCGATACATCGGTTTCCTGCTAAGGTGCCAAAATCTGTCATACCGACACAGACTCGCAGCAGCTGTTGCAGGAACTTACCATTTCTTACGTTGGACTGTAGAATTGGCATACTATATTCTGACATGAAATGACATCAATGTAAAAGAGACGTAAATGCAAAAGAGTGCGTTTAACACCTTACCGAGACAAATCAACAGTAATCTCACTCTCTTTGAAACCTACAAAGCTATCTACAGTGTGCATAGTGATGTGGTGGGTGCTTGGTGTAGACGGGTTTTGTTAATTATGGTGTGAGTCGTAGTTTTGTAGCTTTTTGACTCTCACTTGCTTGTGTAGATTGGGAGTGTAACAGGTGTAATGCCTCTCCAAAAAAAAGGACTATTATCACCTGGGTAATCTAAAAAAATTATAAAATGGACAGCTTGTGTTCGTACGTTATGCCATGGTATGCACAAACTTCACATACTGTATGATTATCAAAGAACTGCAAATCAGCATATTAGAATGATTCTGTAGGATCATGTGAATACTAAATATAGCAGCAATGCCGGATGAAAATACAGCTTTGCCATTGCTTATATAAATTTCAAAATCTATTAAAATAGAAAAAGGTTTTTTAACACAATTTCACAAAATTAATACACTAAAAATCATACTGGAACCTCAAACTTTTGAACGGCTGTGTATAAAAGCATTGGATATTAGAGGTTCGTGAGATAAGAAATAGATGGCAAAGCTAATTTCGCAAGTGTCGGATATAAATCTTACAAATGATTCTTTGCAACTTTGCAACATCCATTGTAACAGTGTTTCCAAATCATGTTACACTTTCCCTCGGATCTCTGAAATACGCTTCATCATTAATTGGGGACACTTAGCTAACAGTTAAAGTGGGAGTTAGAGGTATTATTATCTCTTGGGATTTTTTTTTGCTCCGTGTATAAGCATACCTGCGTACCAAGTCCATCTGTTGCAGTGTCCCAATGGACCTGACACAGGGCAGTGCTTCAGTGCTATGATTTCAAAATGAATGGTGCATTTGTAGGATTAAAATGTTGCCTCAGTTTTGATGCATTGTATGGTGCAAAGTGGGTTATACCCCTTGGAAGGAGAATACAGTTATATTTTTCTTTGCAGTTTTTTTTCCCCGGGACAGATTGGTAATGTTGGGAATTTTACATTTGCATTTGTTAGACAACTTTATCCAAAACTACTTACACTGCATCCACACTGCATTTTATTAGTTACGTCATTCCCTGGGAATCAATCCCATGACCTTGATGTTGCTTGTGCCATGCTCTATAGTTTGATCAAGGTTACGAAAAAATATAAAATATTCTCAAGCACTTTTGAGAAGGGATATCACCAGGGTTACAAACCTGTTCCATTTTTTCCCTTCTCACAAACCTATGATTGTCAAGGCATTCGGTTTGATCATTTGTTAATACTTCACAGACATGAATTCTTTCGTTTGTTGAACAAATGGACAATGAGTTTTTTTGTGTCAATTGCAACTGACAAATTGTTCAAACAAATTGAGATAACTGAACTGCAAATCCTTGAAATCACCCCAAGTTATTTTTTTTTAATATTCTGTTTTAATGGTTTAATTCAATTTTGTTTTTGTTTTTTCACAAAAATTGTTTTAGGATTTAATGCAATTTAATGCTCAATAACCATGGTAATCAAATTAATTAAATGTGATCAATCTTATAAAATGTAATTAAATGAAAAAAATAAAATTCTAATAAAATACTTCACAGCAGAGGTTTACTGTTTAAATCAAAGCATTATTTTAATTTGAACAGCCCTATTTTTCATTGATTAATTAAAATATGTGCTAAATTATATAGCATTCTGCTTAAAATATTAGATGTTTTAATGACCAAATTCTGTGGTTTTCATTATTTTCCTCATTGCGAAATCATAGCTATATTAGCCTTATTTATTGTTGTTAAGGCTTGTGAGACCTATTGGTATACTGGTTGTTCTTGTTCATGTGGCAGTTAAAAATAAGTTCTTGACACATAATGAGTATTAGTGGTATTTTATAAAATTAGGAAAATAATGCAATATGTTACCACTTTTCACTTTTTTGGTGATGATCCCAGCAACAGAATGGCATTGTTTTATATTTTTTCTTCATATTTAGTAGAAATATTGACCGAAAATGTTTTTTTTTAAGAAAGATTTTTGTAAACTTTGCTAATGCCATGCTGTTCTTTGTTTCACTTGTAGTACTGTAAAAAAAAAAATAAACAAACAAAAAAAAAAAAAATATATATATATTTGTGCATGATGCCATCTGATACCACCATTCTATTGCCACAATACCCTTTTGTGAGTGATCATCATTTAAAAGAAAGTCCCAATATACCTTGATTTTCTTTTCTTTCAGGCTTAAAAAATTCAGTGACTCCCCTGCAAGCTTCTTTCCCGTTCAGCACAAGCAAAAGTCAGTAAGACACTGTAGCCAGCCTGAATAGCTGATTACACATTTTCAAGACAGCAATGATGATGATTACTGTACAAGCGCTCCTTAGGAGCCCGGTACCAAGTGCACATGTGGCACAGAGCATGTTTCTCCCCTGCCACTTCCTAGAAGCTCCTTCCAGGTGGGGTTTGACAGGACCCCTCTGATTCAGTGGCTGGGGCGTATACCAAGATGACACCAATGACTCTCCCTCTCCATGTTCCCTGCAGGCTTGGGACAGACTCTTCATTGTGTGCCTGGTGGGATTTGACACGCACCTCTTTGAGACCCCTGGTCCCACAGAGACAGCAGCACAGCAGATAATACATACATCTCAATTTGCTCTCTGCTAATAACACAGGCGTCCTTTTAAGTCCTGAGAGACGTGTTGATAACCGCCAGGATTCAGCCGAATGTGGCCAGGCGGGGAGCATTTAAGAGCAGGGTAGGAATACAGATGGGCTGAACTTGTTCATACAGTTTTTATATCCATGCAAGAGCTGAGTGAGAGTCTTGGCCTAGTTTTTGTGTGGATGATGTCTTGAATAATTAGGTAATTAAGTTGCATTAACAACCAGCTGTTATATGCTGCACTATGGTGTCTGTTACTGTAGCTAGTGCGCTTATCGATATGTCAGATCCCCTTCCATTAAGTGGAATAATCCAACTCACAGATCAACGAAAAGGGGCCATATTATACATAGCATCACCCCCCCCCCCCTCCCCCTCCACACATAGACTTACAGTGTTACCCAAGATTTCTTGGACCAAATCAATCATAACTGTTTTTTGTTACTGTGCCTTTTAAGACTTCTATGTACACTTTGAAAGTTTGAAAGTTACTGTTGCTTTCATGTTCTAACTGAAGGGGAATCACCATTTGAAAAAACAAAACAAAAAAACCCCTAGATGACCAGAAATCACCTTTAATCAAACGGAACTCCACCATCCTCGTTTGCTTCAAACACCTCTAATTATTATTATCATTATTATTATTATTATCATCATCATCATTTAAGGTAAAATTGTTACAGATACAACATGCATTTTGATTGCTCACATTTTCATGATTTGGAACTGGAAGTATAGATTTACAGAAAATGTAAAACTTGGGAGCTATTAAGTGTTGTAGTTTTCCTGTAGCTCAATCAGTAGAGCATTGGTGCTTACAACGCTGAGGTCATGGGTTTGAGCCTAGGGAAAGCAATAACTGATTCAATGTGTTCCTTGAATTGAGAATTGCTGAGAATTCCAGTTCCTCCAAACTCCTCCACCATTCAAGGAACAGAATTTTGGTTACAATTTTATGCCATGAAATATGTCATGTACTATCTGACATTGATTACTACCTTCTTTTCTTTCTTTTTTCATTTATTTTTTTGTTGGATCTGTGGCACAGATGTCTATCCGGAATTTAGATCCGGCTAAAACATTCCATTGTTTATTTTTTCACATATTCTCACGGCAGAGTGGGCATTTTCCCTATGACCTAAAATGTTTTTCTTTTTTTCACTTTTTTATAAAGCAGTAAAGAGTTAGAAGGTTAGCACATTCACCGTTGCACGGAGGACTTGCATTTTCTCATGCAAATGCTTGTGAGTTAAAAAAAACAGGTCACAATAGTGCCTTTGAAATATGTAGGCTATATGTCCACCAGTAATTTCCTACATGTACGGGGACACAGACAAGAGTAACACATGTTTACACAGTACTTTAAATACTCATAAGTACTCACAAAACAATGCATTAATAAATATACACACTGATGTCCATAAAAGCAGAAATAGCAATAGTTAAATTATACATTTACATTTATGCATTTGGCAGACGCTTTTATCCAAAGCGACTTACATTGCATTCAATGTACACATTGAATAAATTCTTGTTTTCCCTGGGATCAAACCCATGACCTTGGTGTTGTTAGTACCAATGCTCTACTGATTGAGCTACAGGAAAGCAAATAAATAAATTGATCATGTAAAACAGATACACATTGCATAGGTAAATATAAAGTTCATTGTATTCTTCTCCCACTGTACCGGCCACTTACTGTCATGCATTTTGTGAGAAGTGACTGAATTTGTGTTGTAAATCAGACCGATCAGATTCTCCGAACTGCGGCTTAAACAAACATGGTGGTGCCCATCACACATCATAGATCAGCTAACATGATCATTATAAAGGTTTTTAAACAACAAAACACATTCACTTCCATATATTTTAGAATCAGAATATCAGGTAGTTGATGACATAGCCAACAAGTTGGTGATTACTTTGAATAAATAAGACAAAAACTAAACTTTTTAGTGCTGCGGTGTGTCATGTAACAAGCATGACGCGTTGCCATGGAAACAATAAGGGAAACATTTTAAAATAACGGTCACCTAAAGGATACCAGGCTGAAAATTTTGAAGTTACGTGCAAAAGGATTAAACAGTTTTAGACAAAATTAGCAGTTCATAAATATATTTAGTTCCCTTTCATGGAACTCAAGCTGGGTCTAAATGTCTAGGGGAATGTCTTGATGATAGTCTCGTGAAGCACTGTGTAATCGATAAACAAACAATGTGTGAATTCGAGTCACGGGCCAGTGACGTCATGAACAAGGTCATAAAAAGGCACCAGAACCCGGATGCAGCAGCTTTGCGTGTCTTAATCAAAGCTGTGTGTGTGAGCTGGTGTGCGAGAGTGTGTGATATTTCTCCTGAGAATAGTTTAAAAGAAAAGGGACTCTCACTCTAGTAATAATAATGGTGGAACAGTTTAGACTGTGTGCTTTTCCCTGACCGCTTTTCATTACAGGCAGGGATACACACAATCTATGTGTTTACTGTTTGGGAGTGCCGCATGCATGGTCAGCGCTCGAGGGTGCTGGATGCGAGGACTGTGAGCAGTTCTCTCTGCATGCGCTTCACTCCCGCCTGGTGTTTTTTTCTGATGCCACTCATGCTCATGGTCCCCAGGGTTCTGGTTCCACTGCAACTGAGGATTAGCGACGTTCTAGGTCCTGGGGCTCGCAAATGGATCTGTCAGTGGGGGTTGATACGGGCCCCTACCTTATCTCAACCCTCACCTGGCAGATCCGCCCTCTGTCAGGCACTGGAAACACGCATAGAGACAGTTTCTTCCGACCTAAGTGAGATGTCGGCGCTGCAATTGTCCTGCTCTGAGGAGTTTGGATGTCGTCGAGCGTCGACACTGGGGATGAGGACTCACCATCCTCCTCCCCAGCATATGAGGAGCTAGTCGAGGTTCTGGTGACTCATGCTGAATATTGATTGGCCAACTGAGACCAGGGAGGCTCTGGACGAGCCACTGGAGAAAACTGGACGAGCGCTACCTTCCAGCATGGGTCAAACCCTAGCGCTGGGCAATGGCTTTCTTGCCGGACCTCTACACCAAGGTGGCGTGGTCCTGGAGAAGGCCAGCCTTTGAGAGAGTACATACCCCTCAGTCCCTGATGTATGTGACTCTCTCGGGGACTCATGCCTATGGGGCGAAGCCGAAGGACGAGGCGCTGGCTGGTCATCTGGTGACTCAGCCGGTATCGTCCCTCAAAACCTTGGCGCTGCCCACCAAGCTGATTAGGGTCACATTGTCCTTGGCGGGAAAAGCATATTCCGCCCCTAGCAAGTGCTTACCACCACAGCACTGCTGCAGGACTACCAGGCAGAATTGCTAGGGTACCTCAACGAGGGCAGCGGCATTGGGCCAGAGGCATAACCCAAACTCCGTCGAGCCACAGACTTGTCTCTCTGAGCCACTAGGGAGACAGCCTCCTCCATCGGCTGCTCCATGACAGCTCTGGTGGCCACGTAGAGGCATCTGTGTCTCAATCTCATGGCTATTAAAGAAAAGGATAAGATTTGAGTGGCTGGTTCCCTTAGTAGAGTTTCTGGCCGTGTGGCCACGTCTGCCAAATATCTCTCGTTGGGTCCTGCGCACAGTATCCACATGATGCGCCATTCAGTTTTGGGCTCCTCCGCCCCATTTCTCGAGGGTTCTTCCCACAGTGGCAGGCCCCCAGGAGCCTTTGGTCATGGAACAAGAAGTATACTCTGCTGAGGAAAGGGGCCATAGAATATGTACCCTTCTCGGACAGAGAGTCAGGCTTTTACAGCCGCTACTTCATTGTTCCAAAGTAGGATGGAGGGTTGCAGCCCATTCTAGATCTTTGTCTTTTTAACCACACAGTCATGTGAAAGGTTAATGTTGAAGCAAATCGTGACTCAAATCAGATCCGAGGACTGTTTTGTCACGTCAACCTCAAAGACGCATACATCCATGTCTCCATCCTTCCACAACACAGGAAGTATCTGGTGTTCGCCTTTGAGCGGAGGGCGTACCAATATCGTTTACTTCCTTTCGGCCTAGCTCTGTCACCCTGCACTTTCACCAAAGTAGTGGACATAGCACTTTCCCCACTGCTTTCTTGAGGCATTTGTGTTCTCAACTACATCGACGACTGGCTCATTCTGGCCCCCGTGCACATCAATGCGATCCTCTCAGCCATCAAGAGCATCAAAATAGGCCAGTCACTCACTTTCAAACACTTCCAGTGTTAGGGCTCAAGGCAGCTGCCTCCGGTGTGATTCCGCTTGGACTACTGTACATGAGACCTTTGCAGTGGTGGCTCAGGGCCAGGGCTTTTTCCCCGAGGGGCAACCCCTTATGCATTCTCAAAGTCACGAGGCAATGCCTCATGGGTATATGGAAGAATCCCTGGTTCCTGTCTTAAGGCCCTGTATTTGGAGCTCCCTGTCATCGTGTAATGCTGTCAACAGATGCTTCCCTTACGTGCTGGGGAGTGATCCTGAGGAACCACTCCTCACAGGGTCTGTGGAGTGGTCGTCAATTATCCTGGCACATAAACCTGAGATGCTGACGGTCCATCAACATCCATGCTGGCGGTGCCCTACAAGCGTTCCTCCCAGACCTGTCAAGATTGAGATTTGCTGCAGGGTTGTCCCCGTTCACACTGAAGGTTTACGTGGATGCCATAGCTGCTTACCACATACCTCTGGGTGGCGTGTCCGTGGGCAGGGACCCCCTCGTCACACATTTCCTCTGTGATACCTTTAGGCTGAGGCCTGCAGTACAGACCAGGAGGCCAAGAACAAGGTCTGTCCAGTGCTTGTACTGGACACTTACGTCCACAGGACTGCCACCTTAAGACTTGGCTTAAGACTGACCAGTTTTTCGTGTGCTTTGGCGCTCCCAAGGGGGGCCCCAGCATCTAAGCCTACCATGAGCAGGTGTATAGTCGAGGCTATCTGCCTAGCTTATGAGTTGGCCAGACACTCTTCTTTGAGTGTACGGGCACACTCTACTAGGAGCATGGCTGCTTCCAAGGCATTCCTCACTGGGGTTTCCCTTGCTGACGTTTGTGCTGCGGCTGGCTGGTCCTCCTCACACACATTCCAGAGGTTTTATCAACTTGACCTCGACTCCGCTCTGGGAACGAGGGTGCTCTCTCAGTGAGCTGCAACACACCTACGGCTGGCGTCACTGACGTGGCATTGGCATATCGTTCCCCTAGCATTTTTGACGCAGCACGAGTTCGCATGAAAGGGAATGTCTCGGGTTACGTATGTAACCTTAGTTCCCTAAGCGAGAACGAGACGCTGCGTCATCAGGCTCAGCTCCTTGCGCCTCCGGGCTCTGTTCGGCCATAAGCAAGCTTAATCAAGCTTCTTAATCAAGCTGCTGCTTCCGGGTTCTGGCACCTTTTATGACCTGGTTCATGACGTCACTGACCCGTGATGCGCATTCACACATCGTTCGTTTATCAATTACACAGTATTTCACGAGACTATCATCAAGGCATTCCCCTAGCGCTTTCGACGCAGTGTCTCATTCCCCCTAATTGAACTAAGGTTATATACGTAACCTGAGACATTTTGCTAATGTTCACGATAAGTTCTGAATATTCTGAATATTTTTGGAATGTGCAAAATGTTTCCATTTTGTTTCCCCTTGTTCAAAACACAACTTATACAGTGTTATAATATGTACAATGTTAAAAACATGTATGTACATAATAAGTGCACTGTATCAAATTATTAGTTAACATTTTACCACATAGTAGATTAGGACCCTTAATATAAAGTGGGTCCAATTTTCGTGCTAATGTTTTGGGAGCATTATTAAAGACGAGATAACATTCTATTAACATTACTGGAAGAACATTTGTTCATGACTTTGAGAGAGCCTTTTCCAGAACGTTAGGCAAATTTCAAAGAACGTCCCCTATTAGCTGGGACAGTGCATCCATCCTAAAAAAATGCTCTTGGGATCAACAATCTCTTGGGATTTAATCATTCAATTCAATTTGAATTAAGCATGTGTTGATGAGTTATCATTACATCCAGAATACCATTGGCCTTTGCCCAGTTCAGAGAAGAAATGTCAAGTGGATTCATGTGAAGACCTTATCAAGAGAAAAAAAAAATCACTGCATAGCCTTAAGACAGTCTTCTTAAATATGGTGAATCACTTTGAGGACAGCCAAATTATCCGATTATAGCCACATTCAAAAATTAGCCTGATATGTCCCCTCACACATGCTATGTTACTTAGTCACTTCAGTCTGTCAGAGTAAATTTCAATTGGTGACATGACAGTGAAATTAATGCGTCATTGGGGATCAGTTTAGTGCTTCTTCGCCCCAACTGTCTGTCATCATTTTACTACTGAAAATGGGGTTCATTTATCATGATAAATGTTTGTTTCTACTTCTGTTATCTATATGCACCTAACTGAGATGCTTTAAGTGTGCGTGTCCTCATTTGGGACGTGTGGATTTGCATTATGCACGGATTGAGATTCATCTTGTAAGAGCAGGTGTTCTTAACCTCATAATGCTGTACCATGATGATCCAAATGCATATCAAATACAGGGATTTTACAAGCACATCAACAATTTTTAGTAAACAGGCCTTTGAATTTTTACCTTTGCTGCCCCCTCAACTGTAGTAATTTGTGCTGTTTCGAAGCAGCTAATAGCTTTAATTTGCGAAAACCTGTTACAAACATGTCAATGGAATGAGCTGAGATGTTTTGAGCTGCTTATGAGGCTTATATTCTCATAGGAATGTTTTTCAGAGATGACAGTCTATTCATCCACCCACGTCCCCGATCTCTTACCACCCACCTCAGAATCTGAGTCACCTAGTCGCACACAGTCTCCGTTTGACATGCTGGAGCTCTGCAGCGTGAGAGATACAAGTTTTAATGTGTGTGTCTAGGTGGCGCAGATCTTGCAGAGGCTTCTTGCAATTGGCGTAGCAACGTTAAATTCCGCAATTGCTATTTATCTATGGATGAGGAGTCTTCTGCTTTCTGGAATTTTGGCTCTTGTCCCTGTCTCTGATGAGCTAAATGCTATTAGCGAACTAAAGTGGGTAAAATGGATGAGCAGACCAGAGAATTTACCTGATAAGAGACAAAGAGCAGCTTTAGAAAGACATCTGCTTCTTATTTGGCCATTTAAAAGATTGGTGTTTATAGTTTTGACATTCCATGGTCCATAAAATCATCACTAAGTGGAACAGATGACTTTTGTTGGTTAGAGTGGTGATGATTTATCTCTATAAAAAAAGTTTATTCATCCTCGTTCTTTACCCTCACACTACTGTTCATATTAAAATGGTTTTTGTTTAGTTTTCTTTCCTTTTTCCTTTTCCTTTTCATACCAGAGATGTGCTTGTGTGGAGTTATTTCCAGTGTGTATTACATGTTATTGTTGTAAAGTTTGGTGGTATTTTTATTTTATTTTAATCATTTTAATTGTAAATTATAAAAAAAGAGATAATTTTATTCAAGAAGGACACGTTAAATGAGTCAGAATCGACAGTGAAGAGAAGACTTTTATATTATTACAAAAAATAATGCAGAAATAAATGTTTTTCTTCTGCTTTTTGTTTTTATTTAAAAAGAATCCTGAAAAAAATGCATCATGGTTTCCATAAAAATGGTTTCAACTTCGAAAATAATAGGAATAAAACTTCTTGAGCACTAAGTAAGCATATTAGCATATTGCATAATTTGACACCGAAGACTGGAGCAATGATGAAAATTCAGCTTTGCCATTGCTCAAATACATAACATTTAAAAAAATGGTTCCACTGTATTTATTTGATAGATGCAGCCTTGGTGAGTTCATAACTCCCAGAGGACTACTAAGAACTACTATCTATTAGTTCATAATCAGTGTAAATAATGCATAATTAATGATAACTCTCTAGTACTGACTGAAGACAATGAAAACTTTTCATTTGAGGTTTTGGATAGTAATTCTTCTGAAACAAATGGTAACAATTGAGTCATTACTAGTAGGTTACCAGGATCTTCACTTTAGAATACTGTTCCAAGTAATCAGTCATTTAAAAAAAAAACGTACAGTCTATCCAGTTTTTACTAGAGAGTAATCGCGCTTTTAACTTTAGAATACTAATCCAAATAATGATCAATTCCTTCTAAAGGATTTGGTAATACCGTTGGTAATATCATGATAATAACAATGGTAATATTATAACTGGTGGGTTACCATGGTCTTCACTTCAGAATTAATTATACATTATGCATTATTCACATTAATTATGAACCTGTAGTCCTTAGCAGTCCTCTTTGAGGTATGAAAAAAAGTAGTTATTGATTATCTAATAATGAAGTACCACATTCAGCTGGGAGCTATTACTTACTAATTCATTAATCAGAGTTTGTACCTGTGTTACTCAAGAATGATGGATAGTATTCTAACATGTTCAACTTTTGAATGGTTGTTTAGTCATTTAAGTTTCAGGATTAATTTCTGTCAGATCATCATTATATTAATTTCCATGAGTTACACATATGTATATTGATACTTTGGAATTTCTTTGGAGGTGGAGAAAAAAAAAATACATAAGCCCAGGCCCCATCTATAAATTAACTGACCAGCTTAATCTAAAATGTTAGTCGCTTGATATTAACTTTGTAGAACTGTTGTTTAAGAGTAATCCGACACTCATAATCATGGTTGTCCATGTTATACTATCAGCATTGTTTTTATTCAGCCATAGACACAAATCCACGCAGCATGTTATTCCTTAATTAAACATAGTTTCTCATTTCCTCCCAATTAAAAGTGTAAGGGTTTTTTTACCAAACAGGGCAAATTAGTTTGAGAGGGCAATTCCAACACAGTGGAGATTGGAGTGGAACGTTCCTCACATGATCTACCGACAACGCACAATTTAAAGAAAACAGATGGAGCAGGATCATTTCCATAATGACCAATGCAATCTACCAAGAACATCTCAAATTAGCGTCTGGTTTAAGACATGCTTTTTTGGGGGGTGGTAAATAACGGCACAAATACCAGTAAATTGACTAGTGCAAACCTTAGAAGATCATCTTGAGTGATTAATTTAAATACTTCCCATAAATTGTCCAAGCTGTTTGTAAATCTGACCCTGAAGGTTCAAATACAGCCATTTGTTGTTTCTTTCAGAAGCAGTATTTGTGAAGCTGCAAATCCACTGGATGTGTAGATCCCTGAAGTTGCAGATGTCTAACAAGTGTTCTCACTCAAAACTGCATTCAAAAGCACATACTCACTTTGTCCTCCCAGCTAGTGATCATACACTGTCAGATAATGAGCTCCCACCACATCTCCGCTTGCCTTTCGTCATACAACTACAACCACAGCCACAAAATGACTTCCTGCTAGCACTTGATCTTTACCACCCTGGGTTCAGCACCTTGGACTCGCTCTCAGTATCTGTGATTCTCATTTAATTGCCTTTCTCTGACTCCTGCTCTCGGTGCTGTTCCCCTCTCCCCACCCCTCATTACCAATACCTTGCTCACAGTCAGGGGTTCTCTTCACCTCTCCCAGGCGTGACTAACTCACAGCGGGTTGCATGAGGGCAGCTCTGTACCTTAGCAATCTTAACCAGAAGTTCTCGGGCGTGAGCGGCGCTCCTCCGTGTTCTTTGATCAGTGGGGTCGTGTGCAGGAGTCGCATCTCTGAATGACCCGAGTGCACTCAGAGGGCTGATGCGGTTTTATTTTGTGCCACAGTCAGGAAAGTGATTATGCATTTAGTTCAGGTACCATCTGTGATTTAAGCAGAAAAAAAAGCCAACTGAGTGAAACTATTTTTATGACCTCATCTGGTGGTTAGTTGACCTGTTTTAAAGAGATAGTTCACCCTAAAATGGAAGTTCTGACATAATTTACTCATCCTCATGTCATTCCAAACCTTTTTGAATTTATTTTTTATTTGAAACATAACTTAGGATGAATAGAAACTTCATAAGAGCATAATTTATTTGAAATATATATATACATAGTCTTTACTGTCATGTTTCTTTGCTGAAAACATGTGAAGAAATAAAATCATACTGACCCCAAACGTTTTATTGTTAATGTTATTGTTAATATCGAAAAGAGTGCCAGTAAGACACAGGTTTGGAATGACATGAGCTGTGAATAATTCAGCAACCTTTGTGCAGTACTTATGGTTAAGGGCAAAGCTGTGCAGGTCCCTGAACAGTGGCTGTCATGTTTTTGATAACTTTTTGGTCTTGAGTGCCTTTTTTTCCTGTGCATGTTGTGGCACATAAGATTGTATGTGCGTGTCTCGCGGTATAAGGGAACAGGCAGTCAGCAGAGGAAAAGCGATGACTTTGCTTAAATTAATGAGATTAATGTTCCAGCAACTTCCTCTCTACACTTTTGGCCTTAGATCTGCTCCTCTGAGGCTAGCGAGCTCATACAACGCTCAACCCTTCTCCTTAAGCCCGTAACCCAGTCCTCAGGATTACACCCCCTTAGAGAACAGATAGGGAGAGAGGGAGAAGAGAGGGGTCTAACGAGTGGGTTTTGCTAGTCCAGCTCTGTTTGTTTTATCAGTGCTACTGCGGCGCTGTGGGAGCGAAGCTGAATGACAGCCGGTGGCCACAGCTTTTCCTTCTGAGGGCTTGGGTGATGAATGTGCGGAACCAATCTAGGACACTGCAACGGAAGTAGCATAAATTCTCCCCTGCTATCAGAAATCGAGTGGGAAGACAGTCATCCGTTTTTGTGTGAATGTATTGTATATATTTACGCATTTTTACCGATGAATTTTGCAGGAAATATCTGCATCCTTGGGGTACTTACTTACTATTCATTTTTCTTTTCTTTTTTTCCATTTATACTCACTGTGTACCCAATTTTTCAATGCCTAATCCCAAGTGTTTAGGAAGGATTGTCCCCCTCGTGTGTGTTTGTATGTGTATGCCGCACGTCTAGGGAAGGGTTACAGGATTACAGCTGTCTTTTGCCTGTGGGAAGTGCTGTTGCGTTCCTTCCCATTTGTTGTTCCCACGGACCTGAGATTTTGCAGCGGAGAATTCTGGGAGGCCACACAAGGGAATTTCTGTATATCACTGCTGTGGCAGATTGTGACAAATTGCCAGAGATATATCAACAGGTTGCACAGAATTTGAGAGATGCCAGGAGCACAGAGCATAGAGGCTAATTGGCAGGAAAAATGCTTTTTCAAATTCCAGCCAAGACTTGACGTTCTGGGCTGGTCAAAGCAACAAACTAATTCACAGTAATTCTATCAGTTGCTTGCTTTTTTCAGAGTCGTATATGGGGAAGCAACAACAGTAATCATGTTGGGCATGCTTATTTCTTGGCTCTTAAAGTGTTTTACAACTATAAGATGAGTACATAATGACCTACTTATGACCTTCATGGTTTATAGCTGGGGTGTAACAGTTAATATTTATTTATTTGTTTGTTTGTTTAAATCCGAAAACGCATGAAGGACACAAATATGTTTAACTTTTGGCCACAGCGGATAGAAACCAAAACATTAAGGATTTAGCTTAGTGATTCAAACATCTTCATTTAAATAATTTCATACTTAGTTAAACAATTCTTGAGACATGGGAAAAAAGAGGCTACACAGCAAAAAATACAATAAAAATAAAAACACGGACTATAAATGAACATCTTCTCCATGTCAGGACATAGTAGTAATTATGTTACTATTATAAATATATACATATATATGTATATGTATATATGTATGTGTGTTTGAGGACAGATGGTGGGGTAGTTAATGATAATAATAATAAAACTGTCTTAAATTAGAATCTATGTTATAATCTCTTTTGTGACCAGCTTAAATTCATTTTGAAATGCTGTTTTAAAAACAAATAGCAGTGTCAAATTTATGGTACGTTTAAAAAAAAAAATCATGTCTCAAGAATCAGTTTCATTTGCCTGTAGTCAAGTATCAGTATTTGAGTCAGTATTGTTTTTCTTTAAACTAAGATTAAGAACAAAGTAAAAGGGGGATAAGCTACAAATATTTTTTTAATTAAAAAAAATGACCTTTAATAATTTTTTTTTTCTTTTTTTGGCAGGAGTCCCAAAGGACATACCGTTGGTAAACCGAAATGGTCATTCCCTTATTAACCTTTTGGCCGCTTTTTTCCTGAACCTCCATTAGCTGGAGAGATTTGCCTAAGCACTGGAAACCCCCTGAAAGGCCTAATGGCTGTCTATATAAAGCCAATAGTTGTAGTCTAAAGCGTTTCCCCCGAGTCCTCTAACCTGACATGAAAAACAATTATAATCTCCTTCAGAGAGATATTTCTGTTTACATGATCCGTTATTATATTTATTCATTTTTTAATGCTAACACATTAATTTGAGTTTTTACTCGATTGGATCAGTTCAATACATTATGAAAGGTATACATGAGACAATTATGGATGTATAATTGACTTATGGATGTTCCATAAGTCCAGCCCTCCGTGTGAAAAGCGACATGTATCTGTGTCCTGATCTTTAACTATTATTCCAAGAATCATAGCTCAAATGGCACTTCAAAAATGAAAGGTCAAGTGCAACAACAATATCCCTCACTTTCTGTGTGCTGGGAACCCAGGTGGCTTGAATTACACAGCCGTCTGATCTGCACAGCTAACATTCTTGGCATTATACACAATTACAGACGTTAGTGACAGAAAAGAAATTAAGTGTCACAAAGACACCTTTCACATCTGTTCCTCAAGTCTTGATTTGCAACAGAAAATCCCTAATTGGTGTGACGCACGTATATAATACACAATTATACGTGTGGTCAGAAATCCTGTGTGATATTGTCCCATGTTGCTCACGCAATTAAGTACATCACGCATTCTCTGTTTGCTAAGTCACACTCTCGAATTCATGAGGTTCATATGGCAAGAATAGAGAACTATAAACAAATTACTCCTCTTCTTTTACTTTAGGACAAGACATTTAACTTTATGCTAACAAACAACTATACTCTGGTGACTACCAAATCCTAGCAATTATTTTTTTATGACTAATAAAGTTGTCAGGGATTCAGAACATGATGGAGAAGAGTTAGAAAATGCTTAAAAGAAAATAAAGCTAATCTAAAGTTCACCCCGACCCGGTACATTAACTTGGTACATTGAGGTTTTCACCTTCACTGCCAAATTCTGTTATCTCTTCATCCCCTACCCCTTGGATGGTCTGTGAAGCCTCTACGATCTTCACTATGAGTTTATAACTCATTTTCCAGATTTTTGGGTCGGTTGTTCTGTCATGGATTCAGACAATGATGATGAAGAGTTAAAAAAATACTTTAACAAAAATAAAGGTAATTCACATAGGTGAGGGTAATCATAGCAGCAGTATCTCCATTAACACATAGCAGAGACAAACAACAATTGAGAAATGACAAGTAAACAGGAAGAACTTAGTACACCTACGGTGATGAACAAATGACGATGGCTGTGATGATCAGTGACCATGGTGATAAATGCGTGGCGGGAAAAACTGAAATGACTGAATGAAAACAAACTAAGAGTCCTTGTTCTGTGACAGCATGATAAAAGCTGCATATTAGAATGATTTCTTATGGATTGTGTGACAACTAGGGTAAATTTATTTCTTTAGTTTCAAATAATATTTCACAATATTATTGTTTTTATTGTATTTTTGATCATAGAAACACCTTTTGTGAGCATAAGACACTTATTTTAGAAACAGTAAAGAGGCTGTATGATGCAATTTTAAAATGGCATTATTTTATTTATTGGGTGTTTAGAATATTCTATCATGCACCATCTGAATTCTCATTTCTACAAAGCCTCTCCTTCCATAAAGCAAAGGGTGATCTGATTGGCCAGCTGGCTCTGTTGTGATTGGTCAAACACCTCAAACATGTTTCGGAAATGCGTATAACTAGCGTTGTACTCTCCTAGGATCAGGAAGCTGTCCTCTGTAAAATGTTTTGAGCACAAGTTATCGCTTGGGTTGTTCTGTTCAGGAACAGTGTTGGGGAAGTAATGTTAAAATATTGCATTACTCCATATCTAGGACTGGAGAGCCAGTCCTAGGGACTAATATTTTGTCAATGTTGTCGGTGTGTTCCATTATTACCAACACACAGTGGTATAATATGACTGCCGATCCTTGTTTATGCTGCTGGTTATGTTCATGCAATACATACCATACGATATCACAGCTGCATACCTGCAAATGAATGCCTCATTAACAATAATCTCTTCTCCATTCCTGATTCTCTGATCAGAATCTGCTCAGATATTTGGCCACCTCAGCCAGATAAAATCTTGATTGTAGTGAGGCTTCGCTACACTATAAAAAAGCAACTAATTGCATTACTTTTTTACTTGTTATATTTATTTATTACACACACACACACACACACACACACATTGGGTTTCCATGTTTTATGGAGAATTTATGTAATGGATTTTATACTGTACAAACTGTATATTCTATCCTCCTACACAAACCCTAACCCAAAACCAATTTATCACAGATAACTTTCTGCTTTTTTTTCGTTTTCAATAAAAGATAACTCTGTGTGATTTAAGCTTGTTTCCGCATGGGAATCAAAATAATGCCCCCCCCCCCCCCCCACCGCTTTTGCTATCTTTGTGGGGACGTTTGGTCCCCATAACATAGGGATTACTAGGACCACACACACACACACACACACACACACACACACACACACACACACACACACACACACACACACACACACACACACACACACATCATCTATTTTTGGCAGATGTAAAGGCCCTTTCACACCAAAATTTAAATGAATAAGCCTCGGGATGAAGGAAATGCAGATTCACACCTGTACAGTAAAGTATGCAGCTCAAACAAACCTTTCAACTGTCATGCTATTCTGGATTGCAGAAGAATAGGACACAGGAAAAGGAGTCTTACTTCAAAAAGTTGAAACACAAAATGTGATGTTTATCTAAAGCTACTTTTGCTTATTAGTATGGTTAAATTTGATTACCGAAGTTCAGCAGGAAAGATATTGGTGAGATGTAATTTGTGTAAGTGTATTTAATTATTGTAGGGTTGTTTAATATTCTTTTTCCATTTCCATTTCACATTTTATTTTGTTAAAACATTTTTTTAATAAATCTTGTATACAACTGAATATGTTTTTGTGCAAGTAATAAGAGTAAATGCATGCTAACATACAACTACAATACAATACAGCAACTACAATAACCATCAAGTTTACACAGCACTGAACACCTCTGCACCTCCTGATTTCTCTCAACATTCAGACAAGAGGTTTCAGTCAAGAAATAGTAACTTGCGTTGGTAATTCGATAGTAACTCATATTACGTTGTCATTTTAAAATGTGTTACTTTAATAGTTCACTGAAAAAGTAATATGATTACATAACTAACATAACTTGTAATGCGTTACACCTAATACTGGAAAACATTATAAATAAATCTTAACCACTGATTCCTAAACTCATAAATTTTTGGAAGGCCAAAGCAAGGGGTTGAATAGAAAACTGAAAAACATAGGGACAATGTAATATAGGGACAATGACAATGTAATGTGGTCACGTCTTCTTTCTTTGTATATAACATTTGCGGGTATTATGCTAACATTTCAAATTGTGATGTAGACGTTTGTGGAAGTAATAACTGGACCTCTTAATGGACTTTGATCTATGTGTTTTCGGCAGATCTGGAGTACTGTTCTCTGTTAGGATAAATCCCTTTTGTGAAAGAATATGAGTTTTGTAACTACAATACACACAAGCAAACATTTAAAAGGATCATAAGGCCTCTTTAAAAAAAACCTTACTAGGTGCAATGCGATTTACCTCTTCTAAATTAGAATTGTCATTATAATCAGCCACTTGATTTCTATTTCAGCAACAAAGCTATGACTTAAGTAGCTCCACACACCGAAAAATCACCTTCGTCCAAAATTGTGCTCTGTATAACTCTTCATTAAATGCCAGATATGCAGTTGCAGCTTCAGATTCAGCATGGAAAAACAAATTGCTTGTCTCTGGAAACTGGTGACTGGTAGGACGTGGTATATAGGATGTGGCTGTATGTATAATCTGTGTCCATTTACAGTGTTCAAATGTGCTGCCAGTCACTACAGCAATTCCAAATGTCACTAACTAATAGCCTTCATTCACTTTTCACAGCTTGAAAACGAATACAGAAACGCCATCAAAGCACAGCCAGGGCTGAGGTGTAAGTAAAATTTGTTGATGTATTTACACACATGTAACTAACTTTTATGAGAATTATAGAGCGTCAAAATATTGTGGTAGACCTCCTAATCTTTACTGAAATGAAGTCTTACTTGATGTGTTTCAGGATGAGGCATACGTCCTCTGAAGACAGCAGTGTGGAAACGTGCCCAGGTGAATTGGCAGTCTCACTGAGCAGTGAAAATAGATGTCCATTCACACAGAGACGGCTTTTCGGGTCCCGGCCAATTCTGCCCGGCTGCCAACAGGGTGGCGTGACTGAGAGGGAAATGAATTGTGGGTATAGAGGGTTCCTCTTGATGTTCAAGACAACACCACTGTTAAGGAAGGTAACCTGCCTCTGGGTATGTGTCTTAACCAGACAAACATAAGCTAGAGGACTGTAAATGACCATTCTGTGGGAGTTCTCTTTGAAACGTTACCCAGGTCTCTTTGATTTATACCCGACTGTTGAAATTAAGACCGCTCGATAGTTTCAGAGCAAAGTGACTGTGAAGGACTGATGGAATCTGTTCTGACAAGAACAACATTTACCACATTTTACAAACTTTATAAAAGCAAATATATTGAAGTAAATGTTGGCACTTTACATAAAATACCATACAAAAGGAACATTACAATAAAGTGAAAAGCGCAGCTTGTTTCTACAAGGATTTGAGGGATTTTGGAAGAAAACATCAGGCCTGATGCATTCCAACTGCAGGTTTTTTTTTTTTTTTAAACTTTGTTTGAGAAGAGAAGATGGCAAACATATAATGGTTTAATGCTGCAAGAGAGCTCTTTCTCCTGTCCCATTTCAGACATCAGGGTGCTAGGCAAAGTACTAAACCAAAGCTTTTTGCTTGTCCCTCAATTTAGTGCTTTTAACAGTGACCCCATGAAAACAGAGCATTATTGTGATAATGCTTTACCTCTTTCATTCCCTTTGTTTTTCATGTACTTGTGAGGCCCATCCCTGACCATCTCTTTCTGTCCAACTTCAGAACTCTTGCCCAAATAGGATATTGCCTCTTACATTATATGTATTTCTGAAAGGTGGATGCTAAAAAGAGCACACAATGGTTGCTAAATTGGAGGAATTATGCTATGAGAAACTATTCAGACAATACACCAATGTTTGGATATGTGGTTTAGTGCAGTATGTCGAAAGTCCAAAAATACAGTACTTCTTGATTTTAACACGTTGCGAGATTCAGATTCCCAGTTGAGTTAGATGAAATATAATTTACATAATACAAATATCAACATGAGCGTTTGGCTGTAGGGGTTTCTTTCTATTTAAAATAAGTTTTAACAAGTTGCGATTGTTTAATTGTTTTTTGGTCTTTGTCTCACAAGACTCACCAGAGGCATCTTTTGACTTTCATTATCAAGTTAGACACCTCATAATGCAAATGCCATTTAAAGATAATAATGCATGACATCTGGTTTTTATGATTACCATACTTTCACCTACCCAGGCCTCTGCAGATATGGCATGGGAAGGTGACATTTTCTCACCTTACTGATAGCATTTCACCAATACTGAGATGATGGAAATTCAGACATTAAACGTCTTTTATTAAACATCTATTTTTGTCAATACTCAAATTATTAAAATGCGATATTTAAAGGGATAGTTCAACAGTGATGAACAGTGATCAACCAGTAGCTCAACCAGTAGAGCATTGGTGTTTACAATGCCAAGGTCATAGGTTTGATTCCCAGGGAAATGTAAGTCGCTTTGGATAAACGAAAGATACATAAAATGCATTTTTATGTGAAGAAAAGTAATACTTGCACAGTTTTATCTCAATAGAAGTAGCAGAAGAAAAAAAGCCATAGGATAATAAACAAAATACCACCTGATTTTATTGTCATTAATTAAGTGTATTTATTAAAGATTAAATTCCACATTCCCAAATAGCTGTCTCTGGAAAGTTCAGAAGACATTAAAAATGAAGAGAGCTGACATTAACTAATGAAGAAAAGTTAAGTTTGGTAGCAGCTTGAAGTTCCACTCTGAAATCCACACCCAAGTAGCAGAGTGTAAATGAACAGCATACCCCTGGGATACAAAACCTACCTTCTGATCAGCAGTGTGTCGCGACTGGGGCTATGTCAAGATGTCGCGACTCTCGTAGAATTCAGCCTTCACTTAGTGTAAATGGCATGTGCTCTCTATGCTAACACTGTAAGTGTTTGTGTGTGTGTGCGTGTGTGTGTGTGTGTGCCCGCCCTCTGGTGCTTTGACACCATTACCACATATCAATTAAACGTGTCACTTGTGCATTCAAGGTGCAGACAGATCAGAGCCTGGTGTGTTCTCTCTCATAAAGGCCCTTTGGAAGAATCTTGCAAAGTTTTTCTCTATATCAGAGTGAGATTATTCCCCCAGTGAGAAGTAAATAATTTTTTTATGGAAATCAATTCTGAAATTATGTCAGGACCACTGAGGCCTTCTTGTGCTGACTGAACTGTTAAACCAGGATGAAGAGAAAACAGCAATTTTCTCAAACATTTTTGATACAGATGATGTTCTTTCCTGGAAATGAGTGGGCAATTAGGAACGTGTATATAAGGGAAAAACATGTGAGATGCATTTGAAGTATAGAAATATAGTATATACAATTGCATTAAAAAACAGCTGTATTAGGTTTTTAAGTGATTAGAAAAATCTCATATGCTCACCAAAACTGACTTTATTTTATCAACAATACGGTAAAAACAGTTGCATTGTGAAATGCTATTTAAATTATAATTTAAAATGGTCTACTTTAATATATTAAAAAATTTAATTTATTATATAAAGCTGATCACTCGTTACTCCAGTCTTCAGTGTTACAGGATTTTTCAGAAATCAATTTAATATGCTGATTTGGTGCTCAAGAACCCTTTCTTGTCCTTAATGTTGAAAACCATTCTCAAATCTCAAAAATGAAATGGTCATCTTTTTATAACATCATAAATGCCATGTTTGATCAATTGAATGCATCCATTAAAAAAAAAAGTACGGTAGTGTATGTATCGACATGTTTCTTCTAAAATTCCTAAAAATAGGAAATAATAAATAATCGAAAAATAGGCATAAACAATTGTTCACACAGTATATTAAGTGTACTGTAAACTAACATCTTAGCTATGGCATATTTTGGTGTTTTGGAAAATTGGAGCACAGTTTGAGTTGAGGAGACAAATTTGAGATTAATGTTATACCAGTGTTGTCTACGAGGCAATTGAGGTTGTTCTTTTATGTGGGCTCCGTTTGAACCCATCTCAGGCTTGTGAATTCAAGGCATGGCATTGCTGCTCTCTCCTAAGAACTACTGCTATTTAATCTTCTGTTCAGTGAATAACCTTATATAGACAGACTCTATATTGTCTTGCATTTATACTGGTAGTTCAGCATAAATTAAATGTTTGGAAATGCTGAGGTCCTTCTTCCATGTCAGCTGTTGTTCTGACTCACTAGAAAATGCTCACAGCTGGCTGCAGATACATTGTCTTTCATTCCTCTTCTTTTCCCCCTGACACACCTGAAATAGAAGCTCTTGAGAAAGCATGATGCAATTGATTCATCGTCCATCACAAGGAAGGAATGGTTTCCTTTGTTTATGAGCTGAGTCAGAGCTAAAGCTTTTGCCTGGCTGAGCACTGCTGAGTGTGGGACCAGCTCTGAGCTGAGAGAGTGTTCCTTGATTCACTCCGATTCCACCTCGATGCCTGCGCACTAAAGCCCCTAATGGTGCACGTCCTCACCCTCCTTACGTCTTTTGTGTGCTTTTCTCTCTCGCACCCTTTTTTCCAAACTCCGTTTTCTCTTCTGAGGGGTAAATCTGCCGGGCATCTCTGTCTCTCTGCTGCCTTCTCCACTCTATGTCGATTTGTGTGCATAAATATGTCATGAGGAGTTGTATGTATTATTCAGGTGGCAAAAGTATGGGGCACATGGACTATCTTTCCAAAGCCAGTGTGGAGAGGAACTGGAAAGTTCATGTTCAGCTCACATCTTGGAGTTTTCTTTAAAGTGCACTCAGAAAGGTATGCAGTATAATGTTATGTAAGAATAACAGCTAGGTGTACCCTGACTATGATCAGAGATTAAATCTTGTGGTGATTTTGGAAAAATATGACATTACTCCAACCGCTTTTCTCAGTAAATTACAGTATCTGAGAAAAATGACTTTTTTGTCCTTGTTACATGTAGTAATATAGTTATTAGTTTAGCATAAAACCTTACTAACCCAACTAACCCTAAGCCATTACCTTATTCTAACTCTGCAATAAGTACATGGAATTATTATTACTCATTATTTAAATGTATAATTACACTCACGCACAGACATCTTACAATAAATTCTAACCAATTTAATTACCATTTTTATTGATGAAATAAAATGTTCCTTTTTTCAATCTGTGCACATTTGAGCCAAATTCATTCAACAGGACAGATCATTGTGTAAGAGACACAATATCAGTCATATTTTGACTACCGGTATTTATTTATTTTTTAATTATTAATTGAAATATTTTTGTCCTTTGCAGGATATTACAACCATAGATAGACCACTAAATGTGCAGTTTTTAATTTGGTCTTTAATTTTATTTGATTTGTAATTGCCACTACACCCAAGCAATGTCATTATTTAAAATATAACTAATGTCCTCTTGTCCTCCCCACCTTTATGGTTGCTTTGACCCTGGCTCTGGCCCAGATTGAGCCCTGGCCATGATGAATCAAAGATTTGGCTAATCGAGTAACCACTTGTGACGCAAACTCTGTGATCTTGGAGGACATCCTTTTTGCATGATCACTTTCACACAGAAAACCTAAGCCTTTGCCTCACACAGAACCTTGACCCAATAAACCACATCCAGCAAGCTCCCCGTGGCCCAGGTAAGGGCTGCACAGGCAAAGTCATTGTTGTGGCTTCTGCTAATGGCATTAACATTGTGTGGGCAATAAATAATGAGAACGAATAGGCACATAAAGAGAATTAATGAAATGTGCATAGAAGTAGAGCAGAGAGATGCATGGTTACACAGGGTGCCGACAAATTACTGGGGGTGCGCGGGGTAAGAGAACAGTCATCATTCCATACAGCGAGTGGCTCAGCCTAACACCTGTGTTTCTCTCCTAACAACTCACCCTAATTAGCCCAGCTGAGCTCCAGGGATTCCCATGCTGTGCCCGGAACGGGTGGGTGGGACGGTGGTTAGTAAAGGTAATCTTCCCTCCTCCTTGTTTCTTCCTGGTAAGTGGAGAGAAAAGGTATGGTTGCACTTCTTACAGGTCCTCATGAAGACTCGGGTACTGGTTCATTTAAACACTGAAATGATTTATAATGGGAATAAAATCACGTTTGACCAGATGGTAAATGTAAAAAATAATAATATTGAGGTGAAAACTGGTAGTGTACATCATTCATATACTTGAAACCTAGGACTCTGACATCCATATAGTGATCATGATTATTTTTAGTGGCTTATTGGAATGACCGTGGTTACACACTACTGATCAAAAGTTTGGAGTCTGTAAGATTTTAAGACATTATTAATTTCAGCAATAGAGAGATTTACTTTGTTATAAAAAAAATACATTCTGGATTCCACAAACAATATTAAACATTGATAGTGTTAATAATGAGACTTAATTTCTGAAAGATCATGTGACTGAAAATCCAGGTTTTCCATCACAGGAATGAAGAAACAGTCAACAGAAACAGTTTTGATTTTTTATTTATTTATATTATTTCACAGTATTTCACAATCTTCTCAACCCCAAACATTTGAATGGTTGTGTGCATAGTACAAACCACAGTGTAGCTGATGCCTCACTGTTCAGGGTTTTGTGTCTGGCTATGTCACTATTATACCTGTACACACCCTCTCTCAGCTCCCAACTCTGGGTTTAAAACAGACCCAGAAGATAACAGCACTTCTAACACCCACCTTTGCTCAGTCCTCAGTCTCACATCACTAAAAAAGGATGCCTCCTGTGTCTCACTCCACTTAGGCTCCCCTGTGAGCCAATCAGAGATGGTTGATGTGATCAGGTCACTGCTCTGCCATGATTGAAGTGACCTTGAGAAGAAATCAGTATTTGATTCCAAGAGATAGGCAATATAAATATCATAGGGTGGTTTAAAAAACTACTACATTCTTGTAGTTTAAATTTTACGTTACACATCAATTTTTCATGTATCGGAAGGTTTTGGGTACTAAAATTGGCTCATCAATCGGTGGGTTAATTAAATGAGACGTGCTACATTTTAGCATGTTCTGTATTGCGTTTGCAGTGCTAGCATGTGTCATTTTTATCTTCACCTGTAGTGATAATGATCATATTCCTTGTGGCAAAATTGTAACAGTGTTTATATTTTGTATTAATATACATGAGAACATGACAGAACTGCGATTCATAAGCCCAGGAACAAAAGAAACAGCAACCATCTCTACTGTTTTCTCGAAAATGTCTGGAAAATCTATGCATCCTACATATAACCAGTGCAACAGATTTGCGTGTTTGATGTTTCCAAGCTCATGCTTTTCTGATGTAATCGTCTCTTGTCCTATTCCTCATCCTCTCTTGAGATAAATCATCTCTGTTTAAATGGTATTATCCAACTTGTGTCAACATAGAGATGGCGCTAAACAAAGATAATGTTTTTTTACATGCAGAAGAAGTTTAACACGTCAACTTTCAGTGTGTGAAGACAAGAAAGGAATCATCAGAATCAATATATGTGGAGCAGACTCAGTGTCGATCCTTTCAGAATTGTTGCCCGGAATCGTTACTGCATTCTCAGCATTCTGAGGTGGGGAAAACAGCAGGAAAGAATAATACACAAATCAAAACTGTATGCCAATTCAATGCCTAATATTCAGATCAAATGTTAGGAATGAGTTTTTATGCACTGGTCACAAACCCATAGGGTCAACCACTTGGAAATAAAATCTTCATTGTGGTCTAGTATAAAATAGTTCCAGCAAGACCCAAGTCAGCATCTTCCTGAGGATTTCCCCTTTATTTTTATTTCCTTTTCTCTACTATCCCATTCCTTTCGCTTCACTTTCATCTACAGCATCTTTTCCATTCAAACTTGCGCTCATCCCCCTCTCACTCTTTCTTACCGTCTGTGGCAGAAGACTGATCCCCTGCTCCTCGAAGGCTGACAGAAGTAGGCTGCGGTATGTCAGAGCCCAGGACCAATCAGAGCCGATATGCATAGTAATAAGAAGCAGGGGCGGGATAATGAAGTTCCCAGCTTGCAGCCTGGAAGGGTATCCTCCGGTGTGCGCAGTGATTTATTTCCCCTGTCAAGAGCCAGGACAGCAAGGACTTGTCCTTCCCCATGGTCCCCGAGAACGGCAGTGCAGCTCCAGACCAGATCTGAAAAGAAAGGTATAACAGGGCTGGGTGTAAAACGCAGATGCCCTACATTTCACACTTGATTCTGTGTGAGACGTAACTGACAGAGAATGTAATATGAGGTTCTGCAGGGCGGTGATTAAGGCACCAGCGGTTTTATGGTTGTGACTTTACCTCCTTATGTTGTCTTTTTATTTTATTTTAATCTTAAAGTAGGCCTAATTTTTTACAATTTGACAGGCCAAGTGCGTATATGACTTATTTTCTATCCGTGGTGTATTTCTCTGATTGTAATTGATCATTAGATCACACATGAAAAAAACACATTGAAGTCAACATAAGATCAAAATTTGACTTTAATAATGGATGTTACGAGTCATATTGTGAATTATTAATTGGTGCACATTATAAAAAAAAAAAAAAAGTTAGACTATGCAGGCTATTAACCAATTGCCAAATAGCTTGCACTTGAAGTCTCACATAAACATTTACAAATGAAGCAGTGTTTCCATCCCATGTGTTCAAGAGAACAAAATAATTTCCTGTGAAATTGGCGCAAAATATCTGTCTCTTTTTTCTTACATCATAAATTACTTGTGTCTCAGAATGCACAGACAAAAAACAGTAAACAGTGTCATATTATCAACAGTGTCCCGGTTGAGTGAACGCTGGCGCGTTTTGGCTGCCGCTGCTCTCTGGAGTTTTTATTTTCATTATTTTAAATCATTTTAATCATTATTTTATTACTTTTTATTTCTTCTAAATTCTGCTGTTGACTGAAATGATGTGGATTTACTATCCTTTTACCTGTATGATCATCATCTGGATTGCCTTGTCGTCGTCGTTCCAATCAGCGACTTCACTGTATTTGTATACAGTGAGTGAACTTCAACGGCTGCGGTGCTACCCTGCCGACCCTCCGCCTTCACTCTACCCTTATCAGGATATTGTTCATCGTCCCCGACCGACATATATCCATCGCGGGTCTCGACGGGGCTTCAAGTACGATGACTCAAAGGCTATAAGATCACTCTGGACTTCGACTACCCGAACAACAAGGAAAATACAACGGTCTGTGGATCAGAGCGCGCTAATTGACGTGGCCAATTCCGCTGGCTATTTGCCAGGTGGAAATTAGCTCAAAATTGGACTTCTCAACGCTCGTTCACTTTCCAACAAGGGTCTCCTCATCAGCGACATCATCAGTGATAGTGAGTTTGACTTCTTCTGCTTAGTTGAGACATGGCAGCAAGAAAATGACTTTTTAGAATTAAATCACGCATGTCCTCCCGGGTTTGTTTATACTTCACAACCTCGCATCTCGAGCCGCGGGGGAGGCATCGCGATACTTCACAACTCGATCTATAAAGCATCTCCTCTGACTCTACAAACCTTTGCCTCATTTGAATCGTCTGCGTTACTGATCAGCGGTCCAACACCTACAGTGTTGGCTGTTATCTATCGGCCACCGAAATACAGTAATACCTTTTTAGATGAATTTTCTGCATTTTTAACCTCCCTTAGTACCCTATCACCTAATATTATTTTACTGGGTGATTTTAACATTCATGTGGACAATGTCAGTAATCCATTCACAAAAGATTTCATTTCTTGCCTGGACAGTTTTGGCCTCCAGCAATATGTGGACTTTCCAACTCACTCTAAAGGCCACACTCTGGACCTCGTCTGTTGTTCAGGTGTTACTCCCATGAACTGTACTGCAGCTGCCATACCCATATCTGACCATAAATTGCTTTCTTTTAATGCTAATGTTACACTCTCTAAATCCAAACAACAGCGCCTGATGAGATTTCGGAATATAAAAAAGATCAACCCTTCAGTCTTTACTGCTGCAATTACTGATCTTCCTCGTAGTGATCATCTCACTTCTCCTGAGGATCTGGTCTCCTTTTATAACTCTGAATTACGGCAGCTCCTTGACACTTTCGCACCTTCTAAAGTTCGGACTGTATCATTTACTCACTCTGCTCCATGGTTTACTCCTGAACTTCGCCAGCTCAAAACTAGAGGCCGACGCTTAGAACGTCTTTATAAGCGTACTGGACTTACGGTGCATAAAGAGTTGCATAGTGACCATGTACATCTTTATAAGGATGCTCTTTCTGCTGCAATAAATGATTTTTATTCACATTTAATTGAGTCTGGAGAGGGTAATACTAAGGCCTTATTTTCCACTGTAAATCGCATTCTGAAACCCCCTGACATACTCCCTGCCCACCTGTACTGTACTGCTCAATGCAATACATTCATGTCTTTTTTCAATGATAAAATAACCACCATTCACCAACAGTTGGCCTCTTTGGCTCCCGCTAACTGTAGTTCACCAAACAGTGATTCAACTGATTTACCACATACTTTTCTCTCTTCTTTTGACATGCCATCTGACCAAGAAATTTCTCATCTCATTCTCAAATCTAATTCTTCCACATGTTTACTTGATCCTATACCTACTCACTTGGTAAAGACCTGTTTTCCTTCTCTTTCTTCTCTTATAACTCGTATTATTCACACTTCACTTAGCTCCGGTATTGTTCCATCATCCTTGAAAATAGCTGCTATTACCCCAACTCTTAAGAAACCTGGCACAGACCCCAACAATTTAAATAATTTCCGTCCCATCTCAAATCTTCCTTTTATTTCTAAAGTTCTTGAAAAAGTAGTGGCAGCGCAGGTCCATGCTCACCTCAGTAATAATAAGTTGTTTGAGTGTTTTCAGTCAGGGTTTCGTCCCAAGCATAGTACAGAAACTGCCTTACTGAGAGTGACTAATGATCTGCTAATGGCTGCTGATGGCGGATCCTTATCCATTCTTGTTTTGCTTGATTTGAGTGCTGCTTTTGACACCATCTCACACAATATTCTGTTGAACCGTCTGTCCGCTACTGGTGTTACTGGTATTCCTCACACCTGGTTCACTTCATACCTTTCAAACCGTACACAGTTTGTCCAACTAAAAAATGTTCAATCCCTACCTTCTTCTGTTAGCTGTGGTGTCCCCCAAGGTTCTGTCCTTGGTCCCTTATTGTTCCTAATCTACCTTCTCCCACTTGGTAAAATTTTCTCCAAATTTGGTATAAAATTCCACTGTTACGCTGATGATACGCAGATTTACGTTTCCACAAAGCCTGAGTCCACTTTCCCACCTGCCTGTCTTACCAACTGCCTTCACGAATTAAAAGTCTGGTTTTCTAAAAATTTTCTCAAACTTAATGGCAGTAAGACTGAAGTACTCCTTATTGGCACAAATTCAGTTCTCTCAAGGTCTTGCAGTTTTTCCTTACCCATTGATGGTTCCTCCGTTTTCCCTTCCCGCCAGGTCAGGAACTTGGGTGTCATCTTTGACAGCACCCTTTCTTTCAAAGCTCACATTAATAATATAACCAAGTCTTGCTATTTTCATCTCCGCAATATTGCTCGTCTACGTCCATTTGTCACTCCACGCAGTTCTGCTATTCTCGTTCACTCACTTGTCACCTCTCGCATTGACTACTGTAACTCTCTCTTAATTGGCTTATCACACAAATCTCTTCATAAACTCCAATTGATTCAGAATTCTGCTGCTCGTATCATAACCCGGACAGCATCTATACAACATATTACCCCATCGCTTCAACAGCTACATTGGCTTCCTATCAAATTTCAGATTGATTTCAAAATTCTTCTCCTCACTTACAAATCTCTTCATAACCTCTCTCCACCTTACCTTTCAGATCTCTTACAGCCCTATATTCCTTCTCGCACCCTCCGCTCTTCTTCCTTGGGTCTCCTCCACACACCCTCTGCTTGTCTAACCACCATGGGCCATAGGGCCTTTAGCCGTGCTTCTCCACGCCTCTGGAATTCTCTCCCAGTTAACATCCGTGATTCAGACTCACTATCACAATTTAAAGTCAAACTTAAGACGCATTTATTTAGAATAGCTTATCTGTCATGATTACTGTTTTTCCTCAAGTCTAGCACTTTGTTTTTTTTGTTATTCTTACAGTGGTCATGTTTGTGTTTGCTTTTCTTTCTACTTATTAATTGGTTTACTGTCGTTGTTGTTTACTGTTTTTCTTTAATATTGTTGTTGTTTCTTGTTAATGTATGGTGACCTTGGGTGTTATGAAAGGTGCCTAAAATAAAATGGATTATTTATTATTATTATTATTATTATCTTACGTTGGGATACCTGGCGTTTAGGAATACAATCGAGTGAAACTCTTCTGGGAGGGAATTAAAGCAAATTATTTTGATCACAGACTTTTGGCTCAGGCATTTCCAAATAATCAAACCGACATTTAAGATGCTGTGCAATGAAATTTGTTCTGCCTCCGTTAGAGGCTGTATTTAATTTATAATGTTTGGTTGTATTTCTAAATTATTTGTTTTCGTTATGTGATTTTCTTTACTTGTTTCATTTTACCTGCCGCTATTTTGTGTATTCTTTTGTGAGGACTTTTATTTTGACGGGTTTTCACGAGCACCGCACACTCCGTAAAGTACACACAGAGCTCGTGGTGCAGCGAACATTCCATGCTTCCATGATTCATCCATGACATCCATCTGATTTGATCCTTCTCCTAAAATCCATCGAAAGCATTTGCTGTAAGTGTTTTCAAAACATATGTGTAATGTACTGCGGGAGTTTTAATGTGAAATCCATGTAATGGAAAAGTTTGTTATTTGCCGATCGGCGCTAGCGCGCTGGCTAATGTGTTGGCGCTGCTAATTTGAGTTTGCGATCTGTTTGTTTACAATTTACTTGTTAATGTTATGTCATTTTGATTATTCATATTTTCATTGTTTATTTCGTTTTATTTACAGTTTTACTCGGTTCATTGGCCGATTATTTTCTGCTCATGTAAATTACATGTCCAGTCAATAAAGGAGCAAGGCGCTCACATCCTGGCTCTTGAACAGAGTTTGGCTGGCTGTTTATCTATATCCACGCAAGGAGCAAACATATAGAGAGAACAGTACAGTAAAAAGCAATAGTAAAAGCCATGGATCAACAAGTTCAGGAGGAACGAACAGATAAAGTCATGGAAACTGAAGGAAATGGAGGAAAAGAAAGAGCAACGTCAGAGGTCAGCTCTAAACGCTCATCATCTTCCTCTAAATGTTCAGTTGCTAGTGCTGCCGCTAAAGCCAGAGCCTCAGCAGAAGCTGCACGTGCTAAGATGGCGTTTGCAAAAAGACAGCTTGAGATGAAGAAAGAGAAAGCCAGGCTGGAACAGGAAAGAGCTATGGTAGAAGCAAACCTAGAAGCGTTGGAAATCGAAAAGGAGGCTGCCGCTGCTCTAGCAGAAGCTGAAGCGTTGGAGACAGCAGCTTCAATGGAACGTGATGACGATCACAGTGAAAAAAGCTCAGTTTCATCACATGTCATTTCAATGAGAACTGAAAAATATGTAAAGGACCAGACTCAGGTGAGCTCTGACATTTCTACCTTACCTCTGAATAACGCTTCGCCAACCTTTCTAAAGGAATCAACTCCACGTGGTATGGAGAAGTCTGAGAGTGTGAATGCAGCATATGAAGGCAACACAGATATTGAACAGCGAAGCAGATTCTATGATAGTGAACGTCAACAGAGTGTAAGATATCCAGATTCATTGTACAATCTGCCTGGTTCCATAACGAACACTGCATCCAAAGCTTCTCCACATCAAGATCCTGCTTCGCAAAGGTATGCAGTGCATTCAGATATGCAACAGTTTGCTCAAAATCAAGCATCGCATATGTTAGACTTTGCTAAATTCCTAGCACGGAGGGAGCTAGTCACCACAGGACTTACTAAGTTTGACGATAACCCAGAGAACTTCAGAGCATGGGAGTCTTCATTTGTTAACGCTACGCAAGACTTGCAGCTCTCAGCCAGTGAAGAGTTAGATTTATTAGTCAAATGGCTGGGGAAAGTATCATCGGATCATGTGAGAAGGATTCGAGCTGTATATGTTACTAATCCTCAAGCTGCTCTTCAACTGTCTTGGATAAGGCTTCAAGAATGTTATGCCACTCCTGAAGTGATTGAAAGTGCTTTGTTCAAGCGTCTAGATAACTTTCCACCTCTATCTCCAAAAGACAATGTGAAACTTAGGGAGCTTGCAGACCTGCTCATGGAGCTGCTTGCAGCTAAAAGAGATGCATACTTGCCTGGGTTAGCTTATCTCGATACCCCTCGTGGTATTAATCCTATTGTAGAGAAGTTGCCAACAGGTTTACAAGAGAAGTGGCTGTTCGCTGGCTCACGCTTCAAAGAAGAGAACAAAGTCAGTTTTCCACCATTCTCATTCTTCACTAATTTCATTTGTGGTGAAGCTAAAGCTAGAAATGATCCTAGTTTCAAGCTCTCAAACAGTAGCCATACAGTTGTCAGGCATGAAAAACCTTTCTATAAACAAGGTGCTAGTAGATTTCCTGTGTCGGTGCACAAAACAGAAGTGTCCACAAACGAGGAGTCAGATTCAGTGAATGTGATAGAGACTGTCAAGAGAGACGTGACAAAGTACTGTCCTATTCATAACAAACCACATCCTCTGACAAAATGCAGAGTCTTCAGGAAAAGGCCATTGACAGATCGCAAGAACCTCCTGAAAGAATATAGAAGATGCTTCAGGTGTTGTAGTCCAAATCATGTAGCCAGAGAATGTCTCACAATACTCAAATGCATGGAGTGTGATTCTAACAGACATTGCACAGTTATGCATCCTGACATATCTCAACCTCTCTCTAAACCTCTGGTGCAGGAGCCAGACACAGAACAACAGGACAACGCTACCCCCCAGGTAACCTCAAGGTGCACAGAAGTTTGTGGTGAAAGTAACTCAATGCGATCCTGTGCGAAAATGTGCTTGGTGCATGTATTTCCTCAAGGGCAGCGAGAACGAGCCATCAAAACATATGTTATCATCGATGATCAGAGCAATCGCTCACTGGCCAAAGCAGAGTTCTTTCGGCTATTTGAAATCCAAAGTAACCCCTCTCCATATTTGTTGAGAACATGTGCTGGTTCCGTGGAAATGTCTGGAAGGAAAGCAGTCGGCTTTCAAATAGAGACATTGGATGGTGAGATGTGTCTTGATCTTCCACCATTAATAGAGTGTAATGAGATAATGAGTAGCAGATCTGAGATTCCCACTCCAGAGGTAGCCCTTGCACATCCACACCTAAAATCTGTGGCACAGTTCATTCCAAAGCTAGATCCTGATGCTCAGATCTTAATATTGCTGGGAAGAGACATAATTCGCGTACACAAAGCAAGACAACAAATCAACGGACCTCACAATGCACCCTTTGCACAGAGGTTGGATTTGGGCTGGGTGATTGTAGGTGATGTCTGCATCGACAAAGCTCATAAGCCAATGGTAAATGTCTTCAAAACTAACATCCTGGAGAATGGCCGCCCATCTCTTCTCACTCCATGCCAGAACCACATCAAGGTGAAAGAGAAATTGTGCCATGGCGGGGAGCGTAAAACTGTTAATTCGTTTAATCATGCTACTTATTGCACGCAAGAAGATGCGCTTGGACGCAAGGTATTTGAGACAACCAAAAATGACAACAGACCTGCCATGTCCTTTGAGGATGAGAGATTCTTGAAGATCATGCAAACGGAGTTCCACCAAGATGAGCACAAAAGCTGGGTCGCTCCTTTGCCATTCAGGTCACCCAGACCATTACTTCCAAATAATCGGGAACAAGCTTTGTCTCGCCTGAATTCTTTGCGTCGCACACTGAGTAGAAACTCTGAGATGAAGGAACAGTTTTCTGCTTTTATGGAGAAACTCTTTCAGAACCATCATGCGGAAAGAGCGCCACCTGTCCAGGAGAATGAGGAATGTTGGTACTTACCCATCTTCGGAGTGTATCATCCGCAAAAACCAGGACAAATACGGGTGGTATTTGATTCCAGTGCTCAACACCAAGGCATTTCTCTGAACAATGTGCTCCTCTCAGGCCCTGATCTAAACAACTCCTTGTTAGGCGTGTTGCTACGGTTCAGGAAAGATCTCATTGCAATAATGGCAGACATTCAACAAATGTTTTATGGTTTCCTGGTGAGAGAAGATCACAGAAACTATTTGAGATTCCTCTGGTACAGAGACAGTGACTTGAGCAAGGAAATGGTTGAATACCGTATGCGAGTACATGTTTTTGGCAATAGTCCCTCTCCAGCAGTGGCCATATACGGACTACGGTTAGCTGCGCAGCAGGGTGAGCAAGAGTACGGTACTGACACTTCGCACTTTGTCAAAAGGCATTTCTATGTCGATGACGGGCTCATGTCCTTTCCCACAGAAGCTGAAGCAATCGACCTGCTCAAGCGCACTCAAGAATCACTGTCTAAATCAAACCTTAAGCTCCACAAAATAGCCTCCAATAGTGGCATGGTGATGCAAGCTTTCTCAGCAGAAGACCTTGCTTCTGGTCTCCAAGATCTGGACATTGGTAATGAGAATTGGCCTACACAAAGAAGCCTGGGGTTATGCTGGGACATAAAAACGGATACCTTCACCTTCAAAGTCGCAAAAAACGATCAGCCCTACACTCACCGTGGAGTACTCTCCACCGTTAACAGTCTATTTGATCCCTTGGGCTTGGTGGCACCAGTAACGATCCAAGGCAGAAGGCTGGTACGTGAGCTGGCTAAAGAGGTGAATGACTGGGACACTATCCTTCCTAAAGAGAAAAGAGACAAGTGGGAAGAATGGAAAACCTCACTTCAAAAGCTAAGTAACCTACACATCACACGCACATATTTACACCATTCACTCTCTAACACTTCATACACTGAGTTGTGTGTCTTTTCAGATGCCTCGAACTGGGCCATAGGGGCAGTGGCTTACCTTCGAGCTCTGACTGATGAAGGCGAGATCAAAGTGGGATTTGTGTTGGGCAAGGCAAAACTGTCACCTAGTCCTGAGCCTTCCATCCCTCGCCTAGAGCTGTGTGGAGCGGTGCTGGCAGTAGAGATGGCTGAACACATCCTTGACGAACTGGATTACAAGCCAAATGCAGTGAAATTCTACTGTGACAGCAAAGTAGTCCTGGGTTATATCTACAACGAGTCCAGACGTTTCTTTGTTTATGTGCACAATCGTGTTCAGCGAATACGCCAGTCAACTTCTTCAGAGCAGTGGAATTATGTGCCCACAGACCAGAATCCAGCTGATCTAGCGACAAGATCCGTTAATGCTTCACAACTTAATGACACAATGTGGTTCACAGGACCTAACTTCCTCTACAAATTGCCCCAAGCTCAAGACTGTGAGTTGTTCAAACTGGTGAATCCTGAGGACGATGCAGAAATCAGACCTGGTGTAACCAGCTTTGCTACTCAAATTAGCAGAAGTCTCTTCTCTGAGCGATTTCAGCGGTTTTCTACCTGGGAATCTTTGCTAAGAGCTGTTTCCTTTTTGATTCGACAAGCACGTTCTCGCATTTTAAATCCCATCAGCACATCCCAAGAGTGTGACAAAATACACACACCAGAACATCAGACAGCAGCAAAAAGACTAATACTTCTACATGTCCAGAAAGATTTATATCCAGAAGAGTATGCTGCTCTGCAAAGGAATGAACAAGTTTTACATTCAAGTGTGCTGAAGAATCTTGACCCCTACATCTACGACGGTCTTTTGAGGGTTGGTGGACGTCTGAGACATGCATCGCTTGAATCAGAGGTGAAAAATCCAATCATCCTTCCAAAAGAAAGCCATGTCACCAAACTTTTAGTGCGTTATTACCACTCCAAAGTGCACCATCAAGGTCGGCAGTTTACAGAAGGAGCAATTAGATCGGCTGGCTTGTGGATTGTAGGAGGGAAAAGACTGATAAACTCTGTCCTTCATCATTGTGTGACATGCCGTAGACTCAGAGGAAAGCAAGAAGTTCAAAAGATGGCAGATCTTCCTCCTGAGCGCCTCAGTACAGCTCCTCCATTTACTTACGTGGGGTTAGATGTTTTTGGTCCTTGGACAGTGGTTACTCGACGCACCAGAGGAGGTGTAGCTGAAAACAAAAGGTGGGCTATACTCTTCACGTGTATGAGTATACGAGCAGTACACATCGAAGTCATAGAGTCGATGAATACTGCCAGTTGCATCAATGCTCTTCGAAGGTTTTTTGCTGTGAGGGGACCAGCAAAACAGCTCAGATCGGACCGAGGAACCAACTTTGTTGGAGCTAGCCAAGAGCTAAACATGCAATCAACAAAAGACAACCAAGCTAATCTTCAGACATACCTCCATGAGAATGGTTGTATGTGGGAATTCAATCCTCCACACGCTTCCCACATGGGAGGAGCATGGGAACGCATGATTGGCGTAGCCCGTAGGATTCTAGATGGTATGCTGTTGCAGAAGAAACATGCTCACTTGACTCACGAGGTACTTTGCACTCTGATGGCAGAGGTGTCAGCGATCATAAATGCTAGACCTCTGGTTCCAGTCTCATCAGATCCAAATTCTCCATGCATACTCAGTCCAGCAATGCTTTTAACCCAAAAGCCAGGAGTACCTGTGCCAATTGAGAACTACACTGAGAAGAATCTTCTAAGGTGTCAGTGGAAACAGGTACAAGCATTGGCCAACGAGTTCTGGAGCCGATGGCAGAAAGAATACATGAGTACACTCCAACCTCGACGCAAGTGGCATGAAACTCTCAGAAATTTGCACGTTGGAGATGTTGTGCTTTTGAAACAAACTCAGTCGCCAAGGAATGACTGGCCATTGGGTTTAGTCACATCTGTCTTCCCAAGCAGTGACGGAAAGGTTCGGAAAGTAGAAGTTAAAACTACCTCAGGGGGTAATGTGAAGACATTCTTGCGACCTATTTCTGATGTGGTCTTACTATTAGCTAAAGAGGACTAAGTAAGAATAAGCACAGTCTGTTATAATGGCATAAATAATGCCAGACGGGGAGTGTTCTGCCTCCGTTAGAGGCTGTATTTAATTTATAATGTTTGGTTGTATTTCTAAATTATTTGTTTTCGTTATGTGATTTTCTTTACTTGTTTCATTTTACCTGCCGCTATTTTGTGTATTCTTTTGTGAGGACTTTTATTTTGACGGGTTTTCACGAGCACCGCACACTCCGTAAAGTACACACAGAGCTCGTGGTGCAGCGAACATTCCATGCTTCCATGATTCATCCATGACATCCATCTGATTTGATCCTTCTCCTAAAATCCATCGAAAGCATTTGCTGTAAGTGTTTTCAAAACATATGTGTAATGTACTGCGGGAGTTTTAATGTGAAATCCATGTAATGGAAAAGTTTGTTATTTGCCGATCGGCGCTAGCGCGCTGGCTAATGTGTTGGCGCTGCTAATTTGAGTTTGCGATCTGTTTGTTTACAATTTACTTGTTAATGTTATGTCATTTTGATTATTCATATTTTCATTGTTTATTTCGTTTTATTTACAGTTTTACTCGGTTCATTGGCCGATTATTTTCTGCTCATGTAAATTACATGTCCAGTCAATAAAGGAGCAAGGCGCTCACATCCTGGCTCTTGAACAGAGTTTGGCTGGCTGTTTATCTATATCCACGCAAGGAGCAAACATATAGAGAGAACAGTACAAAATTGGTTTGCTGAATAGTCCAGTTATTCAATCACATCCACTTTTGAGGCAAAGTCAGGTGAGTTTTTTGTTGCGCATCATACATTTATGTGGTAAATGTATTTCCTTAACAGTTTATGTGCTTTTCTTCTTGTAGGATAAAAAAATGTATCCACCTCAATGTATTCACCTGCACCTTGAGTGCATGTTTAAAAAGAATTTTTTTTATTTATTTACTTTTAAAATTTTATTATCAGTAAGAAGCAATGTGGATTTTATCTTCCAATGAAACCACCTTTGAAAGTGCATGATGCATTATTTTTAATGAGTTTATTCTTGTTTTATTGTGGTTTTAATCTTGCTATTGTCACAGAACAGAAAAATGCAACACACAGATAAATCCAAACAAGAGGTTTTAGTGCAGGTGTGCAGAAAACAAATGATGTGAGCAGCAGAGTTAAAGGAAAGATGTGCTAATGATAGTTGTGAATGACAGTTATCATCTGTTTAAGACCGCATCAACTGTATGACTGATGAACACTATAGACTGATAAGTATCTGAGACAATCACACTTAGGTAGGTAGTTTGGGTAAATAGTTCAGGTTGGGAATGACAAGCCCTTAGTAAAATAAAGGTCCAATACGGTAATGAGGAGAAAGGTTTAACCAGTAAGTGACATCATTTATCTGCCTCTGATGAAGCAGAGACTCCATGGAGGGCAGTCAAAGACAGATGTCCCTAGTAGAGTGCCAGACCTTCTACCCTGGATGCTATTGATGGCTCTTTGGCCCTTGGCCTGACTCTTCTGTCTCTGAACAGCCCTCTTTGGACGGATGTGAGCTGAGTCCCAGACCTTCTCACTCTCTTGGAACCAATGATGAACAGCTGGAATGTCATAAACTCACCTAACCAGTAAAACAGGGGCGGTTGGTAGCCAAGTATGAACTGGAAAGGTATCCTGTATTGGCTTGATGCAGAGAGTTCTGTGCATACTCAGCCCAAGGTTCAGCTATCTTGGTGATCGTGACAATATTACTGCAGGTATCTCCTGATCTCCTTAATCTTCCACTCAGTCTGTCCATTGTTCAGAGAGTGGTACCCTGATGACATTATTATGGTTACTCAGAGAAGTTGGAAGAACTTTGGAGATGGCACAGAATGAGCATCGGTGGACAAGATTCTAATTGCATGATTTGGTCATCGAGGGACCACTGGATGAGACTGACAATGATGTATGGAGGGAGAATGGGTTCTGGAGTAGTAGATGTGGTTTCTGGATTGTGTAGAAGATGAGTGCGCCTTCTGGTCCTTCTCACCAGGTCTATAAGTTACTGAGAAGTTGAACGGAGTGAAAAAAAGGTTACAGTGAGTTTGACAAGTTTTCAATTTTTTGTCTCCTGGAGGTATTCTAGATTTTGGTGGTCAGTCATCACTTCGAATGGGTGTTTAGCTCCCTCCGGCCAGTGTTGCCACTTTTCTAATGCCAGTTTGATTGTCAGCAATTCAAGATTGCCTATGCCATAATTGCACTCTGGGAAAAGTTTATTTGAATAGAAGGTGCATGGATGGAGATTGGGAGGCTCTTATGTGCTTTTGTATCTTCATGGTGAATCACTTTCTGCTTTCCTAAAATTGTAAGTCGCTTTGGATAAAAGCGTCAGCTAAATGAATAAATGTAAATGTACGAAGCAGGTTGCATGAAGTTGCTGGCAGATATAGAGTCTATGATAGTTTTCGCAGAACTAGACTGATGGGGGTTCATCACTAGATTAGCTATGTGGTTAATCACTATATGTGCGGTTTATGAATTGTACTCACCCCTGTACATAGTACAGGCACAATTGAAGCAGGTGGAATGAGTCAATTTGCATAGGTTCAGGTTCTAGACAAATGGTGAGTATGCAGAACGGACTGGTCGAGCATGCAGTCAGTGAGACGTTGAAAGATACTTGTGGAATGAAGCTCTCCGGTAATAAGAAAAGGGTAAATATTGTCAGCAAATTGATAATGGGACCATTCACATTCGAAATAGATCTATCCCACTGCGATGCACATCCTGTCAACAGCAAGATGATGAATGCAATCTTCTCTCGATCTTTGTGGAAGAGTTGAGTTACTGCATTTCTGTGCCTTGTCTAAGTCAGCAGCCATATCACCCTGTAGCCCAAGACTGGTTGCCCACTGAAGCTAAGCAGGGTTGAACCTGGTTAGTACCTGGATGGGAGACCTCCAGGGAAAAAACCTTTGCAAGAGCAGGGGTTTAACCCCGGCATCCTGGCCAAATTTGCCCATTGGCCTTGGTCAATCATGGCCTCCTAATACTCTACATGCCCCCCATACTCTAATTGGCTTCATCACTCTGTCTCCTCTCCACCAATAAGTTGATGTGTGGTGAGCGTTCTGGCGCAATATGGCTGCTGTCGCATCATCGATGCTACACATTGATGGTGGTTGAGAAGATTCCCCCCCTACTATGTAAAGTGCTTTGAGCTCGCTATATAAATGTAACGATTCTTCTTCTTCTTCTTGAGTAGATTGGTGAAAATGTGGTGACAAGTGGTTGGACTGCATCTCAGAGTGCTTGAACTAATTTGGTGTAGGAATCAGGAGGTGGATTGCTGCCATTGCTTGGATCTTCTTCCCATTGCATGTTAGTCTGGTCTTCTGTCACGGAACAGGAATGCAGGTATGCAGAAAACAAGTGACTTGAGCAGGTGTGTAACCAAGTTAAAGGATAAGTGGTCTGATGATAGCAGTGAATTACAGTTCTTATCTGTTTCAGATGGAAATAGCTGAAGACTAGATCATTGGAGTAGACAGATTTAGACTGAAGACTGATGAGTAGCTGACAGGATCTTAGGTCTCTTAGGTAGGTAGTCAAGTAGTTCAGATTAGGAAAGATGAGACCAGTCACTGGTGAACTGATGGGTGTCTACTTAATAAATATTTAGTTATGAGTGGGAGCAGATAACTGGTGATTGGGAATGAGTGGGTGGAGTGTAGAGGTCTGGTGCTGAAGGTGTTAAACTTTTTATTTCTACTTCTTTATTTTTTACTTCATTTTCCTCATTATTGTTACAACTTTGTTCCATATGATTATGCTGTAAAAGGTCTAATATGAAAGTGTCAAAACATTAAGACTATTTATGAAATCTTTGATTTTCTTTAAACACATTTTAACATATTTAACATGCTGTTGTACATTAAAACTTGTCCCATTTTTATAGTATAAAAAAACAGCAAAAGAATATTCACTCTAACTCTACATGCCTTTATGATTTTTTTTTTTTTGCAAAACAGTTGTCAAACAATGAAAATGTTTTAAAAGAACAAAGAAAGCGATTAATTAAGAAAGTATATGCTAATTAAATTGATTTAACCACACAACTCTATTATCTATTTTTGACTTTTCAGACTGGCCCACGTTCAGGTATGACACCAGTGGGCTACTCAGACCTCGTTTCACTGGTTTTCTAGGGTCACATTAAATCTTCGTCAGGCTTGACCTTGGCCAAAACTGTTAAATTTGTCCAATGAAGCACTTAATGAGTTCATTTAGGTAATTAAGCATTCAGGTGGAAGGGGAAAAATACACAGCTAACATGCCTGAGGTTGGCTGTACATCAACTTGGCTGAATGATAAAAATGCTCAAGGAATCTCATGGTTTTCCATGCGTTTCAGATTTTTCAGTCCAGTTTGTTGGGTTAATCTCGCAAATGTAATGTCACAAGTTCATCAGCAGAGGTCAATATCATCGGACTGCAGATAATATCACCATGACAGTATCTAATTATCTTCACTCATTCTAATTATCTGCTTTGTATAAATAGTTGTAATTGTCATTTGTTAATTGGATAGATTTTTTTCCTCAGCTGCATTTGAGTGTTTGTGATGTTTGTTTAACCTCTCATTCTTTGTACCTTTGAAATTTGGATTAAAGTTTGTCTATACTAATTTTTGTAGTTTTCATATTTCTATAAATAAACCGGAAGTCTCACAGATTCCGTGAGCCCTAGAAGTTCTAGAGTCGTGCATTAGAAGTGGTGATGCTCTTCATCCTACAGCAAGAAGTCTTTACCAGCAATTTATTTGAGGAAAACTTGATCATACCTATAGATTTTGATGCATAAGATTCGATTCAAAATCCCTCTAATACTGACTGTAAGTTAATTTAAAGTAGAGGTATTAAAGAAAGAAGTAGGTTTTCTTATGTGATTTGGGAATATTCTAACTGCTGAAAACCAGTTAAACCTTAAATGCATGCCTAGGGTCTTTAGTAACCCGAGACATTATTCACTGTCCTCCTCATTCAATTCTAAAAGTTGGACACCTAATTTCATAGTATTTCTCAATCAATTCATTAAACAACATAAGCAAAAAAATCATAAAGTGTTAAAAGAATGCCTGTTTTCCCATTAATTTTTTGTACACATTGTAGAGAGTCGCAAATGACAAGATGTTTAGGCATATTTTTTCTGAACAACAATATTTGAATCTTTGATTGAATATGATCAGCAAATCTTTAAATGGCTCAGCAGTTTACTACAGCAAAAGTAGTTTAATATTTAATACAATATTATTGTCTGTTTATCTGGTGAAGGATGTTGTCAGTGATCGAAAAAATTATTTTGAAGCTATTGAAAATTATAATTTTGAGAATTGTTTTGAGATCGTGAATATGAGCCAGACGCTTAATGTACTGGGAAATTAGTTCTGACAAAGACAGTGATGATGGTATAAAACATCTGGTCAAAGCAAACAAAGCAAACAAATATGCTTTATTTTATTCTTCAGTAATTGTTATCCATCACACACTTCAGAGATTTTTATTTTGTCCTCTTCAGTCACATGTGTTCCTTTGTGTTTCCCGCCACTCATCAGTCACCACAGACACTAAATATCATCACAGCTGTTCATCACTATGTGTATTTAAGTTCTCCACCTTCTCTCTGTGTTTGTTGGTTGTTTTTGGCTTATGTTGTTACTTTGGTGTCATCATTGCAGATTATCTCAGTTTGTTTTCATTAAAGAACCTTTTGAATTTTTTAAAGCTCTTTGGACTCGCCTTTGTATTCATCTTAGAACATTAATCTAATATCAAGAGAGTTTTATAATATTGCGACAGGTAGGGATTCACCCGTGTTAGATATAGATCCGGGTTGCTAAAAATCAGAATATGTAGTAATGATTGGTAAAACATTCAAATTGAAAAACTGAATTTTAAAGATTTAAGACCAGTATGTTGGCAAAGCTTACTGTAAATCTTTTTATGTCCCTGCTAGCTGATTCAGTGAAGACACAAAATATGACATATGGAAAAATGCGCAAAACTATTGAAGACAAAAAAACTTTGGATTGGAGCCACTTGGAACAAAATATAAAGGTATTTGTTTTTTTTTTTTGTTTTTTTTTTTCACCCAGCTACATAATAGGCTGGCATCTGGAGCCACATTGTTGGTATTCATTACAAATTCCATAACTGGAACACTGATCTCCTAAACAATGCCCTGTTATATATATTTGTATATGTATATATATAGTCATATAAAGAGTAGCTCTTTTTCTTTTGCTGATCTTTATAACAGTTTTTCTTGATGACTGTTAGGTATGGTAACCAAAAGTTTTCTGGCATGATTGCTGAATCACTTTAGACCTGGAATGTCTTTGAATGATCTCATTTTGTGGCTTTTCACATAAAATATTGATGTATGCAATTAATTAGTCAGCATATCATCTAATTAATTTGATTAAATGTTTAATTTGATTGACTCCTTGTAAAAAATAACGTGCAATGTAATACCAGCTTGCCAGTTATTTAACTAAACATCTTCATTGCCTAAATATTTGGATTGGATCTATTTCAGAATTGAATTATTATTGTTATTTATTTATTTATGTTTTTACACACCTGAACATTTTAAAAGCTCTTCATGAATAAATGCAGCCCTGGGGATCCAAAACAAGCATTCAGTTTTTGATATTGATCAGATATGTATTTAAATCTGTGCACTAGTTTTACCAGCTGTATGGTTACACTGACACTAACATGACACTGTAAATAATACAGTCTCATGCACAAGATACAATATGAATCCTAACATGGTACAAAATACACTTGTGCTGCTGGTCCCCGATGAGGCCCAGAGCAGGTCCCAGAGAAGACACTAGGGTGACAACGTCAGCTTGACTTCACTAATGAATATTTCACTCCTTTTGGCTCTCTCCCATTCTCCTTTCTTCTCTCCTTTGCTCTCCTTTCCATATCTCCCTCTGGCTTTGGCCATCCTCCCTTTGTCTCTTAGCAAACACTATCAACTTCAGCGTGACCCTGTGGCCTCTAAATGTCGCCTGCAGACTTACTGTCACTTTGGCTTTTGTGGGAAGAAAGGGGGTGAGGAGATGGTGTCAACTGCAAGCTAAGGGTAAATACATTAATATAATTTAATGAGAAAGAAGGATGCACTGGGCTTAATGGGTCATCTTTTGTTCTCAAGACCTTTTGTACAGTAGCTTTTTGCATCATGAATCTTGGAAGATTATTTAAAGCAATATGAAAAACGAATCGCAGTCATTTGGTTCAAAGTAATAAGTGACTAACTTCTGGGGTACACTGTTTGTTTTCTTCAAGACGTGTGGCGTTATGATAACTGTGGAGCTGATATTTGTTGATAATCTTGCCTCCTGAACTCTTAAAGCATGAACGTATCTTTGAGTCAGTGGGCTTAACTTGAGAACTTTATGAGTCTAATTCGTAAACAAATTCTTTGTTGAGTGGCTTTGTGAATTGGATCAAGCAATTAATTAAAAAGATATGATTCAAAAGAACAATGCATTCATGAATTGGATATTTCTACTACTTTCATGAACTATTATAAAGACCCCAAGAAAAGCCAAGTAGAATGACAAGATGTCACAGATCGGCCAGGGTCTCTCGCCTCATTACAACAGCGAGTACCTCATCATAAAACTAATTACGCACACCTGCACATCATCACCAGCCTACATAAGCACACTCCTCGCTCTAGTTTACCATCAGACCTATGCTATATCCACAAGACTACTCGCCTTGACTCGTCGACACGGTCTAGAAGTTAGTTATCTCTGCTCGAGTTCTCATTTTTCTCCTCCATTGTTGTGCCACTCCAAGACCTTACGCAACCTACCCTTAATCTCCTCCAGTGATCCTCCAACTTCTACCCATTCACCAGTCTCTTCACGAGGGTCCTGTCAGTCACTGTCTTCACGTTATCCTGGAAGACTGTTCCCATCAAGACCACCCTTCATCTCCATTAACTATTATCCTGTTTACTTCAGTTTATTGTTCATAAACATTTGCTTGCATTAACCATATTGTCCGAGTGTTTGTCCATAACACGATTTTCAATGAATAATAACTTAATGTTCAAAAAACTTTTTAGACATGTAGTCTTAAAAAAACATAAAGCACATTTTATGTTTCTGTGTAGAAGCAAAGTCAAAGTGAGAAAATGATGAATTTAAATTTTCTGTGAACTAAAAAGTTATTTATTCAGCCTCACGTCATTCCAAATCATTAATTTTAAAATCCATTTCTCCAAAAAGTTGACAATTTTGACAATCCTATTTGATTGAAAAAAGTGCTCTTTTTATACAAACACCATATAAGTGCTTTTGAGCAAATACTGTTAATGTTTTTGGCCAATAATCAATAGAAAAGGACCTTTCACCATTCGTCATGTCTTTCTACAGCCCTCACGCTTCAGCCGTCTCGATGTCCTCTGAGACCTCTTCAGTTACTGGTATTTTAGGAGCAGGTGCCGAGGTAGTGGTGGTGTTCTGGGTCTTAGCCACCAGGCTCATGGCTCACATCTGTCTGTCCCAGTCAGCCGGCATCCTCAGTGACCACACAACCAACAGCTGTTCAAATAGGTCACTAATGGGTGGATGCTGCAGAGATGCTCAGAGCTGGCCGAAAAGGTACTGGGAACACGCAATGGCCTTTAAATGAAACTTTGAATCTCTTTATTCAAGCTACAGATTTGGGGATTTTCTATTTTGCATTATAAGCAACAAATGTGAATTAAAAGTACCAGAGTAGATTGACTTTGCCCTGTAACAAATCATTGATTGAAAAACTAATGAATATGCTATATCACTTCTAGTTGAATTTCTTTGTCATTGTCTATTAGTTTGTTGCTTCGTGTCTTGATAATGCTTGCTATAGTTTTAGCAAGCACACTTAGTGCCATCTTCACCCTCAGTACCCTTTCCTTTTATGAGGTTAGTTCCAGGCAGGATGTTTCTGTTTAAAGAGCAACTTAATTTAAATTTCAATAAGGTAAAACATTTAAAAATGCATATTTTATATACAGTATATATATATATATATATATATATATATATATATATATATATATATATATATATATATATATATATATATATATATATATATATTAATTTAATTAATATTTCAACGGATTGACTTCATGCATCCTCTAAAAGTGAGTTGGGTAAATGTTGGGGATATTTTTTAAAGGTCCTGCACCGTTTATTTGTACATGTCACTTTGTTTTCATCCATTTATAAGTGTCAAAAAAATTGGATCCTCTAGAAGAGTCCCCAGCCTCGTCTATATAAAGAACCCACCTATTCCATGGCGCTCTGACATAATTGAAATGTTACTTTGACTTCTACCTCACTAGGAATGTCTTTGTTGTGATCCAGACATTCTCAGCAACCGTCTGCCAGCCTCTCCTGGAGTCCACCAGCTGTCGAGGGAGGCTGATGGATATAGATGTAGCATGTGGCATCCATTGCAGTTGGGTGATTGTGTTCATACTGTATACTGTAGTTACCATAGGGAGAGCGACAGGGTGTGTGTGACCTGAAGTGCGTGTTTCGATAATGGCAGCAGAGGCTTGTGTGGGTAAGAGTTTCACAAACGTATATAATCGAGCACATGCCTGCCGTACATATGCCTCCGTCTGTTAGCTTGGGTGGAGTTGCTGCAGGTCATGGCCTTGCCCACCTACAGCACAGGGCCATGGGCCGGGACTTCCGCCGATGCAGCCTGGGAGGGGAGGGGCAGCTGGGTAATTACACCCTACATTTGAGTGAAAGGCATTCCTGAGGTCTGGTGTCAGTGCCACTACTCCACCCCTACCCACCTCCATCCACGGCTCACCACATCACCCCTCCCCCTCCCCCTACCCCGACCATCTCCCCACTAAACCCCCGCACCCCCTCCCTGAGATGGCCACTAATTGGCACATTCCCCTGCCAGTGTGGGTGCTAGGAATGTCAGTGTGCCACATGTCCTATTCGCAAGCGGCAGGAGAAAACGTCTGCCTTTTGTTGCTGTGCAGGGCCTGTCCGCAGCCAAGATGGTTTCCTGCACACTGCATCACCCTCCCACCCTAATGACAGAAAGCGAGAGAGACAATGAAATGCTAATTCATCAAAGGCGGCGGCTGGTGCCATTTCCACAAGGGAAATGAATTCATTCATACATGTATGATACTATATGCAGATCATCTTGATAGCATGAAGCCCTGTGAATTTACATTTCAAGCTCAATAATGAACACATAACCCCAGAGTTTAATTTAACCCGATTCCGGGTTCAAATTAAGCTCAGTAATCTCTCATATACATATAATTTTTTTTTATGGAGGGGCAAGTGGAAATTATTATATTTTTTTTTGTAGTAAAAATCGTGCCAAATCTCTCGTGCAGTTTTTTATATAACTAAAGCTTCATTTCTAGCTCCACAATAACAATAGAATTGTTACTCCGAATTAGGAAATACACTTATGCAAAACTGTCTCCATCCACCAATAAATTTATATTGAGGAAAAATACATTTAAGCCTTGTGGCTTGAAGTGGACACTCTTGTGTCTGCTTGCCAGGCAGATAAATAACTGCCTTGTTAAAGTTTTTCTGCTCTGTTTTTATAGTGGTGAGTTTTATGTTTGAAGTCTTTTTATGGGCCTCTTGTCCCCTTTTTATGAACTGCTCCTGCCATCTGGAAAGTTCCAGCTGTGAAGCTACATGTCTCATTTATGGCCTTTTGTCTGTTGATCTCAAGAGCCAGTGCTTGCCAGACTAATGCCCATTGCAGGAAAATGCTGTGAAAATGTACGTATACAGTACAGGGAGAAGCGACGTGTAATACAAAGCACATATTACAAGACAGAAGGCCATTACTCTGCTCACTTAAAGCTGGCATAAAATGAATATTCAATTTCTAAATGCATATTATTGATCTCATTGTGAATGATTGATGAAATTACAGATTTTCTCTGCTGTTGTATCATTAACTCATAACTTGCATCATTTAGTCCACTTAAACTTAAATATCTTTCCTGTAGCTCAACCAGTGGAGCATTGGGTTCGATTTCCAGGGAAAGCAAGAACGGATTAGAATGTCAATGTGTTCCTTGAATGCAATGTAAGTTAAAAGCGTCTGCCAAATGCGTAAATGTAAACTCCACTCCTTTCTTACAATTGTCTGCAAGCTTGCATTCGGATCTGTCTTCATCCAAACAACAACCTGATGGACAGAACCAAGTTCGCACTAAGTTTATTTTCGATAGTCCGTTTCACACTAGTGCACATTACAATACGAGAGATCCGATTGGTTGCTACTTTTTATTCATTGTTATTTGTATTGCTACAAGGTTTTTGCATTAATTCCATTTTTTTGTGATTTTGATTCAGTGTAAACTAAATTACATTACACAATGTCTAAGCTGGTTACATGAAAAGATTTAGAAGAAAGAAGAAATCTAATATCATTGTGCATTGATCAAAAATAATGTTCAAAATTAGTACTTAAAACATCTCCACCTCTATTCACCCTCCCGAATAACCCTGAAATCTTCAATTCTTGTGTATCTAGGCATTTGCCTTTCAGTACAAAGTCTGTTTTACTATGCATCTCATTCTGGCCAAGAACTGCCCACTTAGACAGGATGAGACATCTGACTTATATGTAAACTGGCCAAAACTGAACAAAATTTTTGTGTGCCATTTAGGCCAGGGTAAACCTAAAATAGATTATACTGTAACAAAGTAATGGCTATAGAAAAACTATATATAATTAGAAAAAAAAAATCAATATGCAGTGCCAGGCTAGAAATAATATCTGTAAATGAATGTGCAGAAAACACAAAAGTAATGAGTGGTTATGTGTGGATAACGCATTGCTTTTCCACAGACTATTTTTCACAGTTACTGCTTGTTACTGTCTTACTCAGAATATCTTTGGAACATCTTAAGCTACCAGCCTAGCAAACATTGTATAGCAATCTGATTGGGGCTTGTGATTTCTAGTTTTGTGTGCAATTTGCATCACAGGTGATCAGTGGTTATCAGTTTTGGGGAAGCGTAACCATTTGAGGAGAAGGTGTCATGTAAAACGTTAAGGGTTGTGAGCTGATATACCATTGAAAGCCGAATGGTTACGGAACATTTTCCAGTCAACATATGAGTCATTCTGCAGAGATGCACTCGAAATAAATGGCCTTCCTGTTCCAGCCTGAAACCACACCCTCTTGCGGTTTCGCGGCTGGAGAGTCTGGCCTGGGCCTCACGGCCGGTCGTGGTGAGGCTCTATGAGGCCTGACTGAGGGGTTGAGCGGGTGCACGTGGGGGTAGCGAGGACTTATTAAAAATTGACATTAATTTTTTCATTGTTTATTGTTTACCCACAGCAAGGAAGTGTAAGCAATGGAGTGCCCATCGCCGGTTGCTCTGTGGTGGGCGTGAGGTCTGGCTGTGTCCCTTGAGGTGCGCCCCCCCTGTGGAAAATCTTACTGGAGCTTCTGGCATACAAACAAGCATGACAGCTGTCAATTGTTGAGCCATGAAGGAAATAGTAAAAGCAATACTGCCAGGTTTTGACAGCACACCAAGCGGTTTGGGTGGTCAAAGGTCAATAAACTGGAAAACAAGTCTTTCCTTTTCTAGTTTTTTTTTTCAGTTGCATTGGAGAAACGATGCAAGGCCTAGTGGACAGATGCGAGGAGGGGGGTAAGGCTCTCAGCTGGATGTCTTCTGTGGGGATGGCAGGGATTTCGACAAGCTTTGTTAGCTGTCAAGTGTCATCTTTATTAGTCAGCTGGGTGAGTCAGAGCTGAGATAAGAGTTAGCGGAGCCACCTGCGGGAGCTGCCGTTCATTACCGCCGGCCGCTGAGGTGTCACACTCTCCATCTATTATTTATGCTCTTTGCATTTGCACTGCCACAAATCAGCTTTCTCACACTGAAGAAATACCAAAAAATAAAAAAATAAAATAAATGTTTTCCCGTTATCCCTGGCCAGCACATACAGTATACATTTTTGAAAAGAATGCCAACTATTCAGTTTTATTTTTTTAAATATTAGAACATACGTAAGTGTTAATTCACCCCCTAATGAAAGCTTTTGAAGAATCTTCACAACTGTCTTGTGCAATATTCTAGTTCTTCCGAAGACAAACCAAAATTTATAATTTAAGAAAATGTTTTGCACAACACTTTTGGAGCTTGTAATATGTGGGACTAGAGTGTGGTTGTATAGGAAAAGAGCAATATCATATTTATGTGAAATATTCATTTAATATGTAGCTTACCTCTGGTGAAATAATTATGAACAACACAAGAGCAATGAAGAATAAACAAGTGCATCCAAACATATGAGCACAAATGAATGATACACAAACATTATTGGCTGTTCATGCATATAATCATTGTAATTAATCACTCAAGCATTACAATGCTTTTGTTTGTAGTTGTTTTCATGTTTTTCTTTCCTTTTGTGTGATCACTCCTTCCCACCGAGTAAAACAAAAACAAAGTAAGGTTTGCCCTTTGGGAGTATAGGGTTGAATGAGAGAAAAAAAAAAGATCAAACAAGAATCACACACCTCCAAACCAAACATGCGATCATAGTTGCACATAGATACACACGTATGTATCCAATCATACACATGCCTGTCTTCAGCAGCATCTTGCTTTTGAGTTGTAAAAACAGGAGCAACGACAACAAGAAGGGCAGAGATGAGAAAATTGACTTGAATTATAGTGTGAAAATATCGTCACTTGAATCAACTGGTTCCAGCTTTCCTCACAAACAAGACCTCCTTGCTTTTCCCCGGAGGACCTGCCACGTCAGAAGAAAATAATTGACGAGTTCCCTGATGTGAAAGCAATCACATTGCTTGCAGAGAGAGAGAGAGACAGAAAAGATATTAGGAAGTAAAAGAGTGTTGTGAAAATTCTGCCTTGTACGCAATCCTTATACACCAGGTTAGAGAACGAGACCTTTCTTAATGAGAATGGATTCACCTTTGTTTAGACAGACATAATCTTTTCTTTTCTTTTAGTTGTTTTTAGACCAAGTTTTACAAACCTTATCCAAACCACATCCATTTTTGATTCAATTATGATTTTTGTAAATACTTTTCGGTTTGATCACACTTTTATTATTATTATTATTATTATTATTATTATTATTATTATTATTGTTATTAATTCAATTATTATTGTGACGTCCGTGAACAAGTGAACTCTGATATGTAAGGTGGTACTCATGGGAAGTTGGTCCTGCAGTATATGTGCAATTACAGTTTATGTTGTTCCTTTTTGATATTTTAATGAATATGAGTGCTTGGACAAATTTCAGTCTTTCCTCAATGAGAACGACTCTCATATATCTGTGTCTGGTGTGCTGACGGCCTATTCCTATAGCAACTGATGTAGATGCTGTATAATGACTAGAATGTCTGAAAAAACTGATCTGATCACTTAACATTTTTTTTTGCAGAAATTCATTTAGATTTATATGTACTGTGACTGGTGTCATCTGGTCAGTTATTGAATTCGAGTTATAATTAACACACTTGTCTGTTTCTTTTTATATTTGCTGAAATCTGTCCATAGTTATATAATCAGTTATAACCTTAAAACTATATTTAAAAATATTTATATTTCATACTGCAGTGATTAATAGTAATAAACACAGCTTTCATACACTTGTATTTTTTCTGCAATTTCCCTTGGCTAGGTAAAATATTTTATAAATGCAATCTCTTATGCTCTGATGTTAGAATGAAGAAACAGTCCAGAGGTGCTTTTGATTTATTCTTTGACAGACACTTTATATTGAATGTACAATTCCCAGAAGAACAAAGATCATATTTCATTTAATTAAAGTGAAACTTAGTACGAAGACATATTCTTGCATGTTTCTAATTTCCAGTGCGATTCAATGCAATTATTCAATACAACTGATCCTTAGGAAAAAAAGGAAAGAAAGAAAGAAAAAAAGACTTGGTTACTTTTGTCGGCAGGCATTATAAAGGAAGACATTTGTGAATTTGAAAGTGAAAAACAGTGAGAAGTGAAATGCCTATCTCTGAGCAATGACTAGTGTTCCTACAATAGCAACATTCAATTAGGAGTACTGGGCTGCCTTCAAGTGCTGCCAAACACTGGCTATAAATACCAAAAATAGGCCGATCTGGTTGTCTATGTCAACATTTGGACAAATTTTAGAGTTGTTAACTACTAACTGCTGTACATACAAAATGTTGCTTGTTTCACAAATGGATAGAGGATCTTCGGCCACATGAAAAAATTCTTCACAACCCCCCACCCCACCCCCCAAGAGGTATGACTATGTCGTTAATCACTTTTATTGCACGGCTCTCTGGAATACTTGATTCTAATCGTGATGTTCTGCAGTCAAATATTTTTTATGTAAATTGGTTTGTACATAAACCCCTTCAGAGGATTGTGGCAGGGTCCTGACCACCCTGTCTGTTTATTTTGTGATAATGGCCATAAGAGTGTACATTTTCCATTGCTTAACCAAGAGGATACACTTTAAATCAAATAAATAATGGTACTAAAAATCTGCTGCTGTTTATTACTCAACTTTTTATCTTGAACAAAAGTAATCACTACTGTAAAGCACATTATAAATGAGAAGCAAAAATGAACAGTTTTAATGGAGAGTTATTGCAGTCTCTTGTCTTTTTATTTGTATAATATAAATTATGTAGACAAATATGTTTGCATTTATAGTAAATATATTTAGATATGTAAAATAACATCTTTACATATGTAAATATCTCTATTATAAATAAATACATACCTTTACAAGGTATTATTTAGTGTGTGTGTGTAACAAAACAGTCTACCTACTTAAGAAATAGTATAGCATAATAAACGGATGTCTTTATGATTGCAACAAATCGTAAGCGTACTGGAAATCTATTTCTAGGTGCAATATGGCATCGCTTTTTCAGCACAAATACTAAACAAAGGTGAAGGTTATTTGACTGCTGCACTGAGCAGATAGAGCATTTTTATATTATTTCAACAACAACAGATTCTAACCTGTTTTTGGTTAAATGAAGGTTGGAGCACCTGTGTAGAGAGGGGAAGAGTATGGAAAATTACTAGGCTAATGATAGCCCTTCTTTCACAATTAGGTAAGCAGTGGTCAGTGAAACCACTGAGGTTTTTAACCAAATGTATTTATGACTTGCGGCTTGTGCACACACACGCAGACACCTTCAAACACAGTGACACACGGCGTAAACACTCATCCTTATTATCTCCATCGAGCACAGCTTCGCACGATTCACTTCACACGAAGACCAGCCTCTCGGGTTAGCGGTCGCTGCCTTCTCCATGAGTGCACCAGTGTTAGTCCGACAACCACATGGTCCAGTCGGGTCCGGGCGAGCAGGCCAGCAGTCCCACTCTCAGAATGGTCCAGTTAGTTCACTGGTACCGGGTAGCAGCGGGGCAGAGCGAGGCGGTTTTGTGTATTTTCAGTATGTATTCATTACAGAGTCAAAGGGTTGCAGTTGGGCTACACGATTGTGGCGCCAGCGTGCGATTGTGGCAAGACGGCCTGACCACTCTGAAATCGCTGAGCTAACAGGGACTGGGGCGGTGGCGCGACAGACAGAGCAGGCCAAGTTTACACTCGCCACTGAGCTCACACACCTTATAATGATAGATCATTGCCGGCAAAAAACCAAGCAACCCACCCACGGCAAATGTTTGCGAGGAAAGAAGTGAGAGCATGCGTCGAGGTGCCAAAAGAGTAGGCTGCTATGTTCTTGCGCAAACTGACAAACTTCAAAACAAGACAAGCCACCTCGCCGTCCTCAGAACAAAACTCCTACACAGACCGAGTGGGGAGATTGAGGGAGAAAGCGCGAGAGAAACGCACACATTCTCAAACGGAGGGAAGAATCTCGAGAAAATGGCTTTGTAACTTTCACAAAAGCGCAACAGAGCGCGTTCTTTGATGGCTGAGGGTGTTTGATACCACGTAAACTTTGCACTTCTTCCACCTTTGGCTCCATAACGCTTCTGTCATACTACAGAGTTTTTGCCGTTCCACACCAGAAAGATCAGCACGCAAGTTCATCCCCTGCCTGGAACGCAGTGAAAATGCCCTGAAGGGAAGGTAAACGGCATGTAGGGTTCAGCAGCGAACAAAAGCCTTCTCATCTTTAAGCGGCAAACAGACCGATAAAAATCAATGCGGAGATGGTTTGTCAAGTTTTGTAAGAGAAGCTTTCAGAAGGAATCCCTTGATAATAAGCAGTGCAGTTGCGCTTTGGCAAACGCCATGTAATTTTGCTCCAGCCATGAAATCAGCTCAAGGTGCAGGATTGCTTCTCTCACAACACTGTTTGGTTGCCTCGCTGTGCCTTTGCTACATGTGAAGGCCGTGGCTGGTTCCTTTTCTCTCTCTCTCTCTCTCTCTCTCTCTCTTTCTCTCTCTCTTAAGATAATCAGCCTTCCTAGGAAATCTAGCCTGCAGCAGTGCTACCTCAGAGAGGGAACTTGGTCATGTCTCATTGGTTCCTTGGTACAGGGTGGGTCAGAACAGCACAGAGAGTGTGAGGGCACACGGGGAGAGAAAGGGAGGGTGAAGGGAGCCAAGGGCAGTGCCCTGGATCCTCTGTAGGGGGCAGTCTTTGCTTTAATCATCTGTGCAGGAGGGCCCTTAGGGTCTGTACCGGAGCTCAACAGGCCAGCGAGACTGGAAGCAATGAAGAGGGGCAAAGCAGGAAATAAGAGCTCTGTCTATCTTGTGCAGTAAAATAAATGTGAACATTGCTACATTTTTGACAACACCTATGCATGCTGAATCAATTTCATCTGTGTAGATTGCTTCGTTCATTCATTCATTGTCACCAGTTCAATACATTAATTTAGAGCTGCAAAATAAATATTAGAATGTAAGAGGATGCTCTTAGTCTCTGAGCAATTCTCTTGAAGTACCAGTATTAAAAAGTGGCCACATAAAGGCCGGAGATGTACAGCTCTATGCTAACTCTACAAAATTGAATGTATTGCAGTAGACCTAGGTTATTTATTTATTTATTCATTAACTAATTATTTTTTTATATTATATACAATAATATATGTTAATATTTGTTGGTCCAAGTATTTTTTTTAATGTTACAGAAATAAGATTGCCTCATTATCCTGACAACATTTATTACATGTTGACTTTTAAAGATGTTTCACACTTTAAAATATTTTAAAACTAATTTAATAATAAAATTCCATGCTATCTTAAGTTTAAGCTTTAGTAATTTTATGACACCCTTTTGTCATTTTTAATTAATGTTATATATTTCTTATTAATAGTCTTATTCATTATAAGTTCACTAAAGCGATATTTATGTTCTTCAAGATTTTATTTATAATGTTTAGATTTAATCAGTTATATTTGACAGAGCATAGATTTGAATACAGTGGTACCTCGAGATACGAAATTAATCCGTTCCGAGGCGGCCTTCGTATAATGAGTTTTTCGTATCTTGGAACAAATTTTACATGTAAAATGGCTAATCCGTTCCAAGCCCTCCCAAAACACCCCATTAAATTTCATAATAAAGCTAAATTGACCTATAAACAATGAAATAACGTAAAATGTCGAAGTTCACCTTTCGAGTGAGGCTATCTCCGAAAGTGGCGGCAGAGGAGGAGGATAAACGGCAGATAACGTACGTACTCTTAACTTTACGAAAACACATACAAAATTTAAAGTTTCGGGTGCGGAGTGGCTGAGCTAAAGCACGCCAGCACGTACGTATAGAAGATGCATGATGGGAGGGATGCTGTCCAATTAGAGAGAAGGATCTCATGGCTTGGCTAGCATCAGGAACCAATGGGAGAGCAGGAGGATGGTGGCGAGTCTACTATAACTAAGCTGGCGGCGTGCGTCGCGAGATTCAAAATTGTTATGGGGCGAATCTCGGACTTTCAGAAACCTTTCGTATCTTGAAAAATTTTCGTATGTAGAGCAGTAAAATTTTTCGTCTTTGCTTTCGTAACTTGGATTTTTCGTAAGTTGAGCCTTTCGTATCTTGAGGTACTACTGTAGCTTTATTTTGTTAACAATGCCTACATGGGTCATGATATTGATTGCTTGATTGAAAGCCCACACATTACTTAAACATTAGTTGCTCACTTCAGGTGAATATGCTAAGCATTTAATACAAAACAGAAGTATCACTGACATTCCACCCGGTGTTTCAGTCCTGCTTTGTGTGGGGGAAATAGTTGACACACTTGCTACCCAAAAGATCCTTCTATCAAGGGAATAATGACATTCTCTCCTCAACTCAGGGTCCCATCTCCTTCTCTCTGACATGCTGCTATAACCACTGAAGAACTAAATGTCTGCTAATGTAGTGCTGTTAAAAGCTTCATTTTGACGCATTTCGTGTGCTCTTGTTGCTGAAGTCACAGCTCAGAGACTGTCGTGATGTTGCTGCCAAGTTTGGTGCGGGAATAACACTCGCTGGCATGCCGTTTGAAAACTCTGAAGCACCTGTCATTCTGCAAACCTGCAATGGAGAACATTTGGTTGGTCACACAGTTCATATGGAATGTGGATGTTAAATGCCAACACTTCCATGAAAAGAAACAAGACTGATTACCAAGTAAAGTGTAGAGACTGCATAGAATGGAAAGATACAAGTAGCTACACTTCATGACAATGAAACTAATAAGTCACTCGGTTATTAAGTCATCCTGCTCAGGAAAATAATCAGCGTTGTTATAGTGAAACGAAATATCGTTATTAGAGTTTTGTTTAGAGGGCATACCAGACCCCATAGTGAGATTTCTTAAACACCACCCCCTCTAGTGTAGCCATGATCTTTGTATTATTAAATTGTGCACTCTATTTCACTAGCAAAACATCGGTTACCTGCTGAGCCCAACTTAGATGCATGTAACCTAATTGGAACTGTATAAGGAATAATAAACCTGAAAACAATAGACTGATTTCTTCATTTTCTTATTCAGAGGAATCACGTAAAAGAATTCAACTTAAATAAATAGGGAATTAGTTTTATAATTGATACAATTCCAATCCATGCAGTGCATGTTTATTTTGCATATTATTTAGCTGAAAATGATTGATGACATACTTAAAGTGGGATGTATTTTCAGTAACCAGCATCCAACTTTTAGTTTCCTTTCAGAAGTAAACAAAAGCGACTAGTTCAAAGACGTGTTTAACCTCAAGTGATTTTCTGCTGTTGGGTAGACGAGGTTCAGAGGACAGAAGTATAGCTTACCGTGAAGATGCCACACAACTATAATCAAAGCGCTCCCGTCACTTAACATTTGTCTTCACATTTATTGCTGGCTCCAAAACAAATACAGGGAAAAAACAAAAAGCATATACAGGGATAATTTACCAGTGAATTGTGTAGACTGTAATTCCCTTGGATAACCATTGATTTTTATCCCATCATCTAATTCTATCCAAGAAATCTTGGATTGTGTTTTCTCCACCCCCCTTGTATTCTACAGGTCTGCTGGAGAGACAATGGAAAGAGGTCTGTGATAATTCTGCTAAGAAAGGGTTAATGTATGACATCAAATCTCATTGCACTTACACCTCAGTTTATTTAAAGTTGATGTAAATGTGTATAAAAGAATATATAAATTATGATTATCTTTAAAATTCACGCAAAAAGTGTCTGCAGGTCATTCATTGTCAAGCAGTGGCGATATTAAACAATATAGAACAGTCTCCACAAAACACACACACACATACATTTTTACATTTTCCCCAAAAACTCAATTTAGCATTTTTTTTTTTTTTACTATTTCCCTCGTGGGGACTGTTATCAAGTTTTACTGTTCGTGTACAATGTAATGTAAACATTTACACACACACGCACACGTGCACGCATATTGTTTCCTCATATTTTTTGGGTAATTTTCCAGACATAATAATTTTTATTCTTTAAAAACACAAGGTTTACACACTCATACACATAAACACGACATATAAATTAAATATTACATTATTTAAAAGTCTGCTTGTTCAACCAAGTCTAATCTTCTCAGTGATGTCAGAGTCCTAAGCGTTATTTTGGAACAGTACAGTACAGTACAGGAACTTGTGTTCCTAGCTAATCAAAGCAGATACCCCAGAGGACCAGGGTCAATGAGAAAACCTTAAACATTCGTGCCCTTCCTCTGTTACCGTACACTGAGATGGATTGAGATAGAAATGGACATATTTCAAAAAAAATTTTTTCAAAATAAACAGTGTATTTGAAGTGGTGTATCTCTAGTTTAAAAAACCTATTTTGTAACATGCTCAAGCAAAACCTCTCCACCGTCTCAGTATAAAGAAAACATCACAAAATAAATATAATGTAAACAAAAATATTCAGAAAAATCTTTTGTTCTGATTCTTCTAAGAGATATGCATGCCACACTGACATAATAAATTGAGAACTTGTTTATTGTGTATAAATATATGCTAGATAATGAATTTTATCATTGTTGTTGTTGTGTATTCTCAGTGTCTGGGTAGATAATGAGCAGCTCTTTTAGACATATGATCCAAACAGTTGTGGTGTGTGTGTGTGTGTGTGTGTGTGTGTTTCAAAACCCATCTAGTAGAAAGCCCCCATCTTTTTCTCTCTTTCCATCTTTCTAAATCTCTCCCTCACAGGTAGGGATGAAATCTGCTTCCATGTCTTCTGCTGACCTATTTAGGTAATTGCACTCTTCATTAAAAAACTCTCATCTGAAAGAGAAATTACACTTCTCCCATTGGTATCTAGGTAACGTAATCTCCCTCCGGCGAGCTAATTGCATGGCATGATAACCTCATAGGCCGGGCCTGTTTAATTTTTCATCTCTTTTCAAATAATTATGGATCAGAAGAGAGAGGTATTGATTTGATTCATTAACTTCCTCGTTCTGCGCCAAGGTTAATGATTACATGTATCCCAATTATACAGTAAAGATCCACTGGGCTATTTGCTTTGATTGGCTTCTACTTTGTTATTGGCAAAGGTTGTGTTGAAACAAAGCCAAATTTGGGTGGCGAGTGAGCTTCTAAGCCTGTCTAAGCACTTCATTTCACTGTCCCTGAACCCATAATTGACAAATAAAATGAATGTGTGGTGCTGAATAGGCATTAAAAAGCAGAGACGAGCTGAGATTAGACAAAAAAAACATCTGACCTGTTTATGGTGACTTACAATAGCGACTGAAACCACAGCTTTGCCGTTTGTCATTACTGCCAAGCTTGTATATTGTGCATATGTTATGTATAATACATAAGACCACCAGAAAGTGCAACTGCAAGGTCTAAAAGATGTCACTTTGATATTGAGGTAAAACCTTGCGAAAAATCAAAGTTAAGTGGGTCTTACACTTTAGAGCTGTTGATTGAACTGACATAATTATGACGTCCGCATTTGTGAGATGTAATTCCTATCAAACACTTGAGTTCTGTTCACTCACTGTTCGCTTTTTCCAGAACATTATGCTACCTGTGCAGTCAATAACTCTCAAAGCCACTGCTGACAGGACTAATACTCTGTGACTTGTAGCCGTGTGCTGCTCAAGGGGTGATTTTAGGCAGACATAAGTACATTAAAATGACTGTAATGTCTAAACGGTTTCCTCTATTAAGTTCGCTCCTCCTGTCCCCCCACAATCATTTCTCTTATTTCCGCTGTGATTCACAGAAATGGGGAGATATGCTAGGAACACCTTATTATTGCAGGTACTGGAATGAATTACTCTCATCTCTGGTAATGCCAGGGAGGGTGAAAAACATCATTAAAGGCTGGAAAAACAGGGGAAAAGTCAATTTGACGGTTGTTTATGTAAGTGGAGGCCCTCCTCTCTGTTCTTCGGCAAAAGAGATTCTGTCATTTGACTTCAGTTGAGGCAACTTCGCAATGTGGCATAAGACTTTTTAGTGCAGTTGTTGGGGAGGTTTTATGTTTTTTCCATACTTTTTCTTCTTGTCATTGCAAATTATGTGTTGTACTATTTGTAATATATTTAAGGAAAATATTAAATTGGTCCTTTGCTAATATTTTCACTTTTATTATTATTATTATTATTATTATTATTGTTTAATATACTCTTGTAGTTTATTATATTATTTTTGTAATTTACTAATTCACTAATCTTTTCCCTCACAGTTAATGTCGCAAATTAAGGCATTAAATTATATATAAATAATTAATTAATAATAGCTAATAAAAATAAATAAATAAATGCACAGTGCAGTTTTCAGTGTCATGATGCTGCGAGAACAGGGAACGTGCGTGATGCGGAGAGTACGACGAGGAGAGCAGGATAAACTCAAAATTACTTTAATAATAATAAATGAAAACAAACACATTAAATACAAACAGAAGCACACCTGTGCAAAAACAGAACTAAACAGAACTCAGAATAAACTCGGGAGACAGGCAGGACAACCACACACTTGACCATAACAACTTCATGAACAACCGACAAACACAAGGGAAATATGATTTATACATAGGGGAACTGACGAACACCTGGGAGACTAACGATTAAGTGATGACACGACAGGTGCAGGGAGTGAAACGATGACACAATACACAGGAAGTGATCAATTACATGACACACAGGAAATGACAATAAACCTCACAGACAGGAAGTGTAACATTGACCTCACAGGTAGTGCACAGATGACATGACAAACATGACTAAGAATAACAGTCAGGATAATGTGCACCTAAAGTGGTAAAAATTATTGGATATTCACATTTGGACTGTATACGTTTGACAATACAAAGAGTTTTTTAAGTTTTCTTTTTTTATGTTCCTTTATGCATTAACACAGACTCACGATTCAGATGCATATTACATTCTACTGTGTATTTAAACCCAATGTATGCCTTAGTCCTGGTCAGTTCTTGTCTGTGTGAAGTTAGGTGTATCTCCTAATTGCTGTTCGCAGTGTAGCATTTTTGGACAAGTTCTAGCATTTTGGACAAGGAGTGCTGTGTTTTTGTTTGTTTATATTTAACTTTTGTTTTTTTAGTTTTTTCAGTTGTATCATTAAATATATTAAACTCCTTTCTGTGCCTTCCTCATCCTCCTCCACCTACACACCCATGACAGAAAAACCGACCAGGCTTTGGACCTACAAAAAAGGACAATGAAATGCGGGTGAATGAATTTTGCAGGTTAATTTATTGCTTCCGCCCCAAAAGGGCTTGGATTTGAGGATGTATGTGGCTGCTATGTCCTTTGACGATGAAACAATCAAGTAGCTGTTCTGGATCGGGACAAACTGTGAAGAAGTGGACCTGCTGGAGAAGCCTGCTACTCTTCGGCCTTCCTCCTCTTCATGCGAACTATCTGGGTGCCCACCAGAGAGTTTGTACGCACAACAACCAAAAGACTACAGCCAGCCCCAAAGCCTTCTCCCTTGCTGTCTCCTGTACCCAAGCTTTCTCCAGAGTTCCTTCCTATGCTCGAGCCCTCTCCAGGGCCTGAGCCATCTCCTGAGCACCCCCTAGTGCTCTAGCCTGCTCCTGAGTGCCCTCTAGTGGCTGGATCCTGGCTTGAACTCCTGCCTGTAAGTAAATCGGCCATTGAACTATTACCTGTCAGGGACACCTGATCTCCCAGCACTTTCGCCCCCCCACCCAAGGTTATGTTCTGTTAACTTTCTGTTTCTTTCCATTTTCAACCAGTGTGTCTCCACTCACCTGTCGCGTCATCAATCACCTCATCAGTCTTGTCAGCTGTGCCTCATCAGCCCTTGTGTATTTAAACCCAGTGTATTCATTTCTCCTGGCTGGGATATGTCTGTGAAGTTGTGTGTTTCCTGTTCTCAGTGTATGGTCTAGAGTTTTGCACAAGACGTGCCCTTTTGTTTGTTTATTTTGTGTGTATTATAAGTGTTTTTGTTTCAGTTTTATCATTAAAGATATTTAAGTTCATCCTCCTCCTACACATCCGTGACAGTCACATTTAATTGACAATGCAGCAAATGTAAGTGTCATTACTAATTAGATTAGATTAGATTCAACTTTATTGTCACTACACAAGTACAGGTACAAGGCAACGAAATGCAGTTTAGGTCTAACCAGAAGTGCAATAGCAGCAAGTGCAGGATATGTACAATGGTTGCATAAGTGCAGGATATGGAGATGTACAGGATTTACAGGTACATACTAATGTTATGTTCATATGGGAATGAAGGCTGATAAATAATGTGTACGTGGGGATTCATTCGGTGCAATGTACATTGATTGTATACTTGCTATTGTGGTGCGTTATGGGTTTGAATGAGCTCACTCGATAATGTCCACCATGGTTTCGGACACCACTACAAATGGTTGTTCCCTCAAATAGTGCCAAATATGGTCCAAAAAATAACCTCTGTCATAGACATGCAAAAGTGAAAAACCAAAAAATGATATTTTGTTTTATGATAACCAAAAGTTGGAACTGGTCAGTCATTTTAAGTAGCTGGTATGTTCTTCTAGCACACTAAAGAGCACTGTGGGTAAATTCAGCTAGAAAGGGGCTTTCTGTGATGCAATGAAATGGCAATGCAATCATTCCTGGGAAGTCCAGTTTGGCTCTTGACCACCACTTCCAATATAGCAAATTATTCCATGCCGTGCTGTAGCATCTGCAGAAGCTCACAGGCTAAGAGCACTCATGATAATCCATATGGACACCTCCACCGGTGGTCTTCCTTTTCCCCATCACTAAAACAATGGAAACTCCTCAGACCACACTTTCCAGAGAAGGTTGGAGGCCATGGTTGTCTAAGCCCTGCTTGAGTTGCCTTTCACCATCCATCTGTGGGGAGAGAGTGCAGACAGCTTTGGCCTGTTTTATTTGCCCAGCGTTTCCATTTGAAGAGCATGGTGCTGCCAAAACTTCACAGGTAATAGGAATGTAACTGTGATCCTTGGTCTCTGCTGTCTAGTTTGAGGCTTTTTGACTCGCTCGGGGGCATGGTGGTTGGCATGGTTGGATGGGTTTGTCATCTGTCTCTCAATCAGGCCCTTCATGAGAGGAGGGCAAGCAGAGAGACAGCTTCTATTTTGGCCTTGCTTTCCTCTTTTATCTCTCTGCAGTGTTGCGGAGCAATATGAACCTTCTCTGCAGGGTGATTGGAAGCTGTTGACTTTATAGAAAAAAAGCGTAAGTTTAACAAGTGTTTAAAGATTGTGGCCGGGGCCACGCTTGGTGACTCTGAATGTTTTTAATGTTCGTAGAGCTCTGGATGCTGAAAGGCCCGTAGAACAGAGGCACAGTTTATTTTAACAGGTACAGGGGAATGCTGGGACCGACCCGCACATGTACAGCGGCTACCAGGACACCACTATAAGGTTAAAGTGAGGTTTCACAAGCCCCCTGTATGTGTGCTGTGACAGTTCACACTAAGATTACAATTCTGTCAACATTTACTCTCAATTGTGCTGTTTGAAACCTGTAAATACTATCATTCAAAAGTGGTTTGTTCAATAACAAAGTCTGTCTGTGCTCACCAAGGGTGTATTTATATGAGAATTCATAGAGTAAGAACTTTAATAATCTGAATTATAATTAAAATTTAAAATGTTTTAGTATATCTAAAAGTGTAATTTATTTCTGTGATGGCAAGCTGAATTTTCAGCATCATTACTGCAGTATTCAGTTTCACACGATCCTTCACAAATCATTCTAATATGCTGATTTGCTGCTCAATAAACCTTTATATACTTATGCTACATATAAGAGGAGATTTTGGGTAGGATGTTCCCACTTTTCCATAAAATTTATGACAACTGTCCAGGTCCAGAAAATGACAAAAAGCCTGAACATAGTCCATTTGAAGTTTCGTAGGGCTGCCCTGACCACAGATTTTAGTCATCTGTTACTTATTTATTGAAGCCATTAATCGACTAGTCAGATCTAGGGATCAAAAAATGGTTCCAGTTTTAGGACTCTGGAAGAATATTATATGTAATATTTCTAACATTATTCTACATTGTAGAGATATACTAAGCCATAATAATGAGCCTTTAAAATGTAAATTAAGCACTCAAGCACACACATAAAAGAAGCTGCATTGATACTAGAAAAAGTAATGACTACGAATGTGTCAGAACAGCAAAACTTCACAAGACTTGGATTGAAGTCACCCTGTTATGTTGTTTTTTTATGTTGACTTTGCCTTTTTTTCAAGCTTGATAGGCCCTGGTCACCGTTAACTTTCACTTCATGGAAAAGAGTACCATGAAATGTCTGCCTAGCATCTCCGTTACTGCTCCACAGAAGAAAGAAACCCATGCAGAAAAGAAAAAACAGAAATATGGACGCATGAGAAAAATTACATTACATGGTCATAGCCTAACCATTTAACCTGTAAATCCTGGTAGAGATATAGTACAGGCAGTATTAACTCTTGGCCTTTATTAGCCTACCGTGGAGAGGAGAAGACCTTTTTAATTGGCTCAAATGAGACACCTGTCATCTTCATCTTGTGCAACCATTCTTTATACATCCTTTTTACATGACTAACACAACAACAGGTTTTTATTTTGTTTGGAATCAGTCAGTTATAAGCTATTATATCATGATCAAAACATAGATTTCCAAATGAATGACAAAGAAGTGGCTACTCTATGTATCATTTAAATAATACATGTACAGCCTCTTCTAGTTCATAAGAGACCCTTGCCTAATTGCTTTTGAATGATTAATTTACCTGCTCAAATAATCTACTGGATATTAGTGTTGAGCAGCGGAGCCAATATCTGTGTCTGTAACAACCTCAAAAAAATGTTTTAACTGTATTCGGATAAATCCGGAAATGGGCATTTAACTGTAAGAAGCCCATTTTCAATGGAAAAGTTTTTCCTTTACATTTTTTGATATATAAATGACAACGTTGTCAAAACATTCTCCGTTCACACGTATCCGGAAAGGTGACTAAACATTTTTCTTATGCATGCCAGACCAGTAGTTGGCAATGTCACTTTGTAAAGAAACAATACACATCTATAGACCAAACACATAATATGCATACACATAGTCCATATGAAGTTTCGTAGGGCTGCCCTGACCACAGATTTTAGTCATCTGTTTCTTATTTATTGTCACTGTTTTAACAAATTCATGTTTTTGTAGTTTACATTGAAACGATAATTGTATGATATGCTATGCGATCCCTTGGCTCATGTTATCCAGCAGATACAAGGATTGAATGACTCTGCTGAATATTATTCCTATTGTTCGAAGCCATTATCAGGGTCTTTCCAACAAAAGGTATGTTTACATGACAATAATTTACTAAAAAAGAAAACGTTTTTCATCTGATTTTTTTTTTTTGTGCACAGACAATGTTGTCAAAATGATCCTGTTCACACAGATCCAGGCTAGTAGTTGTTGATGTCATTTTGTAAAGAAACTGCACACTTACTGACTGAATATGTACACATACATATGACATTACGATTTTCACAGATTCACAGTTTTCAGCAATCTTCCCAACATCATGCAAGCAAAATAACTTTGTAAGAAGTGAACTAATGCCATAAAAAGTGCTGACATGTTTATACTTTTTTTTTATTCCTCCGAGTAATTGTCGACCGTTAGAAATTTGCCTTCCTGCAAACACAAAATGAAAAGTGCTGTTTTACTGTCCATTCAATTTTTGAAAAAGTGACCCTGCGGACCTTTTCCAAATTTTTATCTTCCTTTCTTTGTTTCATATATCTATTGTAGAGTCTCTAAGGTATTTGAGAAGCTAGATCATAAGGGATTTGCAGTTTTCATAAAAAGATTTTCATTCATTGGACTCCACAGGGTTGGTTAATAGGCCCGGAAGACCCATGATTTTTGGAGGATATTAATATATAAAAATTGTTTATGGCTTTAGGGAAACCTGAAAGGAAATTAGCTCCGGAGGAAATAATTAGTCTATTGCGTTCCCTTTCTCAGAACCATGATTTGCTCTTAACTACAAAGTTTAACGGTTTCATAATAAGTTGAGCCCATGTTGTGTTGCTAAGATTTGGAAAGTAGGAAACATCTTTTTGCAAACTTTCATGAGTCATTTGTAGTGTATAAAATGAACGCATAGAATCCAATCTATCAGACTTTTTTTTTTTTTTTTTACTTTTCTGTGTATTGTCATTGAAAAACCCATGAAGTCACTAAACAATCAGTTTTATTTTCATCTTTTATATATTCCTTATTGAAACAGGAAGTTGGGAAACTTTAAACTATTTTCATTCAATAGAGCTTCTTCTTGGACAAATGTATTTTTTTACTTTGTTTTCAAAGTTTTGCTCATATATATATATATATATATATATATATATATATATATATATATATATATATATATATATATAAACACTTTTAAGAGGTACACTTGCATGGTTTCAAAACTAGCAGACAGTGACTAACGTCCAAAAAACATCCTGTTTAAATTGCTTTGTCAAAACTATTCCTCTTTTCCAAACTAAAACCATACCATGTATACAGTCATTGTGATTCATTGATACCAGTGAGTAACAGGCGTTCTCTCTACACCAGCAAAGGCCTCAGGTCTATCGTGTCTGACTGTATCACACTAATATGTATGTAGACAAGCACACACTCAGACAAATAGACCTGTGAGTCAATACATAGAGCACATAGTAACATCTCTCAGACAGACTCTGAGACAAGGAACTCAGTTTGACTAATTTGTTGTCCGTTATATAATGGAAATGAAGTTATAAATCGCCTCAATCCTGTCAAAGAATCTTTCTTTTTCTTTTAATTATTTTTTTTTTTGGTCTTGTCTGTATGTTCTTGTGATTCATATTAGAAGAATAATTGCCATTTTACATTCAAATAAGTCGAACGTTTGTCCGTTTCATTTAACAACATTGAGGACTTCATCAGACTTTTTCTAAGCAGGAGTGCTGAACTTACTCAGTAAACAAATGATTATTCACTTCATAGTGACATATATTGAAGCCGACAGAATCTTTACCACAACATAATTATCTCGACTCAGTGTCTTTGTCTTTTAATACCCATATGAGCATCAGGAGCTATTAACAGCAGCTCCCACATTAACAGAACAGATGTGGATATGCAGTGCCCTTAATGAAGAGTTACTAACTTATTTTCAAACAGTAAAACATTTTCAAAATCGCAAACCTCTCTCAGCTGCGCAATAGATCACGCTTCAGTATTAAGCAAACACATCCAATTAGCATGCGTTTTCTCGATGTTCGTTAGAATGGTAGTCCCCTCCAGCTACAAGGACGTAAACAAACACGGCGCACGCCTTGACAATCACCCACTTTTTGTCTGTCTGCTTAATCTAGGAAGGTAGAATAACAAATAGCAAAGTGCCATTCCAGGCCCCTCCATTACCCAGCAGTCCTTATTTTCCCCAGGGGCAATTAGAGAGTTAGATTTATTAGACATAATTAAAAGACTACACGACTCCTGTTTCTGGCCCTGATATTTAATTTGCTCACTATAATGAAAGAAATAAAAAGACCAGCACTGTGGGCTGCAGATAGCTACCTTGTGAGGTTCCTTGAAGATAAAAAGAGTTTGTTTGATATAAGAACTCCAGATTTACAGATTCAGGTAGGATTTTCAGGTCTTTTTTCAGATTATGGTGCGTTTACATCCATACACGCTCACACACACGAAAAACACTCACAGTAATCAAGTAATCATGAGCTAGAAATTAACCACTCGAGTCAGCTGAAGGCATTTCAGCACACATATTAAGTGGCTGTATCATTCAGTAAGTAATTTGAATGGTTGGGAAATGTATTTAAGGTCTAATAAATGCCTCCAAAATTAAATGATACCTTCATAGACATAATTGAATATTTGTCTTGCCCTGTGGTTTGCAGGTAGGTCAATTAAATTACATCAATAAAAGAGTAATATTTCATTCAAAAGTTAGTTAAAGCTATATTTAGAGTGTAATACAAAATAAGATGACCAGAAAAGCAAAAGGCCCTTACAATGAAGTGCATAGGACCAATTTTAAGGATTTAAATTAAGGAAATGTGAAGCACATTTTTGTAAAAGTGCTCAAATAGTTTTGCGGTTAAGTCATGTATTATATGAGTTTTAAATCTGTTTAATTCTAGCCTTACAAGTCCAAACATAAAGCGGTAGGAAGCTAATATTTATTTATTTACTTTTAAAAAAAGGAGTTAAGTGTAAATTATTATTATTTTGTGATCAAAAACCTTTAAACCACAAATACTGTCAGTTGAGCTCAGGTTTTATTGAACCTGTAATATTCTACAATTCTATAATTTTCTCCAATATTGTTTTGGGAACAATAATGAAATTGTCCATATGTTTCAGAAATGTTTGCCTTTATGCTGATAGACACCCACTCACATCCTTACATAAAAAAAGGTCCCATGAATATATGATTCACCTGGCATTAACACAAATTTTGTTGAAAACCCTCTTGGGTTGCTTTGCAATTTCACACATTTTTTTACACACTTTGCAACATGTTCATGCAGTTCTGGAAGTTCATTGGTGCATATATTTACAAAATTATTCTTTAAGTACCATTTCAGTGCAACTTTTCCCTCCACTCCTCTACGGCATCGTTGAAGATATGAATCTTTTGGCATTGTGATGGTGCATAGTTCATCAAACCTATTTCTGACTAAATGAATTCCAGCAGAACTTTCACAGCTGTGATGTTTATATCATGCTGGAGAGAAAGGAACACGCATTTGTTCAGCTCAGTCAAATCTCTGCTTCTGTAGTGACAAGATGTAATCTTTAAACAAAGGCTTCAGTCTCCGAGATCTTGAAATCCTACTTTTATGTTGTGTGTGTAATTGTCTGATAACTTCAAAGAAAGGCCTCATTTACTGCAATTGTTGATAAATTTTGTCTAATATGGCAACAACAAAGGAAATGTATAATTATATAATTGTGCTTGAGCAACACCTTAATTCCCTGGATGTCTCCATGCCCTCATTCTGTCAGGGAAAGTTCACACCCCGTGTTTTATTCTGAAGGAGAGAGACGGGTTACTGTTTACTCTGTAAGTAGAGTAATACAAAATACAGCATTAGGTCAATTTCTTTCGAGATAAAGCTTCCGTTCAGTGTAGGGGTTATTTATTAATGGGGCTCGTATGTGGGTCTGAAAAAAAAAAAAAACATTATGTCAGGTTCTCAGAATAGAATATTAAGGCAAAAAATACCATAGAAGCATATTTCTATTCTCAGAATAATTGTTACATTTCTAAAAATACTATTCTGTAATATTTGCAGAAGCTCCGATGGAAATCCCCTTGGATGCTGTGCCCAGCGGTTAAACGATTTTGCAATACACTTCCCTGTATTTTCTACGAGTCTGCAAATGCAGGATTTATTGGCATCATCATCTATGACAACACACATGGATTTTTTGTTTTATTTTGTTGTATTTTTCCCCTACCCTGGAGACATTTGAAAGCCAACTCATGCAGGACATGACAACATTCACTCATTTAGTGCCACCACCTCAGGATTCAGACTTCCTGTCTCACTTACCATGAAGAGAAAGGTTCTCCAAATTAGTTGACAAAGAACGTATAGGTTGTATCATTAGGCTCTATTTTCAAATTTGTATTGTAATTAAAGGAATATTATTTTTAGTTTTTAACAGAATAAAGTCAGTTTTACAAGTTTTCAATGATATGAGGTATGAAAAAATCAGAGCACAAGACTTTTGTTGGCGAGTGTTGAGATTTGGAAGGAAAAATGTATTGACAGAAATGCATATCAATGTGTTTTTAAGGCACATGACAGCTGTAACCTCAGCAACAATCTACAAAAGATGACGCTGCCTGGGGAAAAAAGCCTGCTAGTTTAATGGGTTAATAAGTGTGTGAACGTTGGGTCCAGAAACAAATAAAGACGAAGAGAAAAAAAATATAGAACAACACCAACTTTCATCCACTTTAATAATAAAAAAAACATGCATAAAATAGTGTCGTTAAGATGAGGTGCTGCATGCATATTAAATATTTTCTTTGGTTTTTAGTCCAATATATAGTTGCGGTTTTGACCAGATAGAATAGAGTGATGTTTTCCCCCTTTAAGAGAGGACTACAAGACATTTTAAAATATGTTAACATTTAAAACAGTTATTTTAAATTGTAATAATATTTCACTTCAGTATTTTTGATCAAATAAATTGAACTGTGTTGAGCATAAGAGACTCCTTTCAAAAGCATTAATGATCGTACTGAACCCAAACTTTTGGGTTTAAATCTGTAGTGTGAAATTATTATTACTTTTAATGCATATTAAAAAGTAGTTTAAAATGCAGGATGAGAGGTTAGTTTTTTGAGGTTAAGATTGAGGTTAAGGGGAAGTTTGTGTGTGTGTGTGTGTGTGAGAGAGTGTGTGTTCATATACATTCAGTGTGAGGGTTTGTGGTTTTTAGGCCTTTAGTGTAATGATTGAGACAAACGAGAGAGAGAAAGGAGGGGGTACCAACACTTTCACTTCCCCTATTTGGCATCTGCAACTGTCCATTACTGGCAGCTTCCCATCTCCGGGCAACTGAACAGATCTTCAACCTCAATAAAGTCAGACGGAGCATAGATGTTTTACCAAATTCAGCAATAAGCCAACTGTCATTATTTCATCATGCTCAGTCACAGAAATGAAATGAATTTAAGTCTTAACTCATTGAACAAAGCTAATACAGGTTTTAATAAAGAAGCATTATTTGGTTTACATTTTTGATTAATTTAGAAATTGAATATTTCAAAACCAATATTAAGTAAGATTTGCATGGTGTCACTTTGACTAATACAAAATTACATTTAAGTGAAATATTTTGTCAGGATTTACTTAAAACATTTGGGCAAATATGTATACAAATATTTTTAACTTTTAAATTGGAAAAATGCTTAAATATTTTAAATATCAGTTGGGTTAACAATTGAATCACTCTGCTTTCTGTGATTTGTTAGGTTTGATTCAATCAGGATTTCTGTATATTTATATATTTTTTACTTAATTTGTTTTTAATAATGGCTTGCATCCATCCTACATATCATGGTCATGTGTGGGACAAGTAACAATGATGACGGAAATACTTTATATTTAAATAGTCTTTAATAACAAAACACAGGGTACAGGAAATTAGCATGCTGCTACACTTAATGTGATGTATAGACGATATTCAAAGACTGAGGGAAATAACAGGGTAGATATACACAGGGAATTATTACAAAAATGAGACACAGCTGGACTTGTTATGATGATGGCGACAGGTGACGAGTACAACAGGAGATCACATTGGGAATCAAGAAGTAAACAGACAAGACAGTTCTGTAACAGTACGGGAGGGAGGCGGCTCTGAAGGAGGATGATGAGTGACACAGCAGTCCAAGGGCGAGTGGAGGGTGGGAAGAGCAAAAAACATAGTCCAGGGGCTGGAGTGGGCTCTGGGGCTTGAGGGTGTTCCGGAACAGGCTTAGGAGCTTGAGAGAGTTCAGGCGTTGGCTCAGAGGCTTGAGTGAGTCCAGGAGTAGGCTCAGGGATGCAAGACTCTGAAGATCACACCTGCATGGAGACAGGGTGTGATGGCTGTTTGGATCGGGAGTAGACGTTCTCCAGACACCTGATAACAGCTTCCCTCCAGTTATGTCCCGAGGTGTCTGGGAGGTCTAAAGCAGGGGTGGGCAAACTATTTGTCTCGTGGGCCACTTTGGTTTCTTAAAATTGACAGAGTGGCCGGGGTGAAGGTCATACCTGTGCATTTACTTATAAGAAATCCTAGAAAACCTGTATAAAGTATAGTTTGGTCTTAAATCACTCGACTGGGACACCAAAAATTACAAAAAAAAAACAATATTAATACAATTTAATCGACAGAAAAAACATAATATGCAATGTGACTGAATCATATATTTGCCTCAGCTCTAGATTGACAATCACAGGCGTCCAATCAAAACTGACCTCTGGAAAAAAAGGGAACTAACCAATGACGTTTGATGTTACTATTACAAGAGCAAGCCCCGCCCCGCCCCGCGACTGACAAAAATAAAAGTGCTTGCGCGAGCAAAAACAGCAGTCGAGAGCGGGCGAATGTTCGCGCGCGCAGATTAGATGTCAAATGAGCTCGTGGGTACCCGTATTTACGCGTAGCTCTGTTTTCCGCTCGCGGATGTAATTTAAGACTATATCTTAAAATTTTAAGATTTCTTCGTCCAGTCCCATCCGGAAGCAAGAATTTAGCATAGCATCGCTCCAGCATACCAGACGAGCCAGCTCCAAAAACTCCTCCACAAACTCATCCGGTGGTCGCCTGTCTTGACAGAGGGAGAAGAGAAGATGCTCCTTTCTTTATGTCCGTTGTTCTGTCACAGTTGTGGGGGATAGAATGATGTCAAAAGCTAAGGAAATACAATAACAGGAACATTTAATAACACAACTCAGGAAGCAGGTACACACCAACATAACATGAACAGTGTATTTCCAACAACGGACAAAGACTGATGGAAAACACAGGGATTGTATACACAGAGGATTAGTAAGGAACAAGACACAGCTGACAAGATTAAAAAGGTGATGATGATGAGACTGGTGACTATGACAATAGGAGAGCACATAGGGAAGAAGTAAACAAATAAAGGACAGATCTGTAACAGTTGGAGAATTCCCTGTTTAAATAAACAATAGTCAGATAGGTACAATCTAAACCATTTTAATTCCTGTCCCTTAATATCAGTGTAATTTTGTAATTGACCTAAGAGTTTTGATCTACAGTGTTGAACACAGTCCTAAAATCCAATAAAACTACATTTTCATTTATGTTAATGAGATCTTGGTTGTTAATGAGTTGTTGGTTTGGATGCAATGCTATGTCTATTTAGCTCTTCCTACCCTATATTTATAAAGCAATTGTTCTTTAGGGGAGATAATTGATGCTGATGTATATTCAGAATTGTATTTCTGATGTTTTGGATTTTCTCAGTGAAGAAGACAGAAGGCTCACAAGACATTCCAAGCAGAAGGGTAACATCCATGTATATGATATGACAAATTGAGCTGAAGCAAAGGGAACTTAAGTACACAGAAGTTCCAATTAATTAAACAAGCTAATTAACAAAGCACACCAGAGGAGAATGAAACAATCAACTCAATAACCATAGTAACTAAAGATTGCTGGGAACTTGAACAAAGGAAAAAGGAAACTGAATAAAAACAAAGTAAAAGTCTGTGACAGTAATATCCACGACAGTTGGGATTTTCAGTTCAGGTGCCACTATTCTAAATAAAAACGTTGGCTTGTTTTGGATATTTTCAATGAATTTCCTGAGATGCTTTCTCTCTTGAGAGCATAAGAAATGCTGTTTCACTAAAATGCAGTACTTTTCCATATTTTTGCCCTTTTTCTCTTTTTTATTTTCATAGGTGTGTAGTGACTGAGACAGATCAGATACAATTATTTGTTATATTTAATAAATATTCTGTAATATCACTCATCCAACAAGCAAACCTTGGGCTAAAGTTAACTTCAACTAACACACAGAACCAGGTATCTGATTACAAGACACATTCAGTTTTTAAATAAAATCACATGTGTAGCGTGTTTGGTATCCATGAACATTTTATTAACTCTTTGCCACATTAGTATTATTTTAAGAATCAGAATGAGCTTTTTTTCAAGTATGTCACACACACACAAAGATTTTGTCTTGGTTATAGGAGCTATCAGTCCAGAAGAAAGTATAGAAAAAGTGCAAACATATGTGATAGACACGCATAGAAATTACACAGTAAAAATGAAGCATAAAAATAATATAATAAACAAAACATTTAAACAACACAACATTACAAAGTTGTAAAATGAAAAATATATCATTGCTTTAATGATTGTAAAGATACATTATTTTACAAGTGTACAGTTTATTATGTAATTTAAAGATGTACAAATGGACAGTTATGTAGACAATGCGCAGGTATGAGGGTTTAATTGTACAGGTTAAATATAGCCTCAGGGTGGGGGTTGGGGGGGGGGGGGGGGGGGGGCTGGGGGACTGTTCTGGTTCCTGGCTGTTCTGTAGCATCAGCCAGAGGGCAACAGTTCAAAGGGAGAGTGGGCTGGGTGTGTGGGATCTAAAGTGATTTTATTGGTCCTTTTTCTGACTCTGGAGGTGTACAGATTTTGAAGGGTGGGGGGATGGGGAACCAATCATCTCCACCATTCTGACTGTCCATTGTAGTCTCCTGGTGTCTTATTTGGTAACTGAATCTAACCAGACAGTTATTGATGAACACCGGACAGACTCAATATCTGAGTAGGCAGGTTGAACTTCCTCAACTGACAAAGGAAGTAAAAACTCTGCTGAGCCTTTTTCATTATGGAGTCTATGTGATGGTCCAACTTCAGGTCCTGAGAGATGGTTGTGCCCAAGAACCTTAATGTCTCCACTGCTGCTACAGTGCTGTTCATGATGGTGAGAGAGGGGAGTGCAGGTTTGTTTCTTGTGAAGTACACGATCATCTCCACTGTTTTGAGCGTGTTCAGCTCAAGGTTCTAGTGACTGCACCAGACAGACAGGTGTTCAATCTTCATCCTTTAAGCAGACTCATCACCATTTTGGAGAACTTCAGGAGCTTGACAGAGGGGTTATTGCAGGAATTATTGGTGAATGTTTGAATTTTGAAGGTTCAATAGATCACTGATCACAAGGTCACCTGGTTTTCCCAATTACAAGGAATTCTGACATGAAGATGATGCTGAGCTAGAAGTCTTCTTAGGAACCTAAGTCTAAAAGCCTAAGTCTTGTGCTAAGCCTAACTTCTAAGCCTAAGCTTGTGCCAGGCTACGGTCTTGTCTTTCAATTCACCAAAAATCCTCTGACTCTAACTGGTTCATTCTCATATACTGTAGTGCCAAAACACTTGTACACTAAAAAAGTTATTTCCCTCACCTCAGAAATGAAAGTTTCTAAGAATGAATAAATAAATAATAAGTTTTCTCTTGGTGAATAGGCCAGTTTACTGTGGTGCATCAAGTTAATTCTATTAACTGATCCAAATACAGTGTAGTTCACTTATCTCGAGTCATGGTTAACTCGCCAATACTATTATGTCGACGTTTTTGAAGTGGAACCGCCAAACTCCCTATTTGTCTTAGTATTTTCTTTAATGTCGATTCGTTAATGTCGCCGAAATCTCATATCTTGAGCACGAAACGGTGACAAAGTCACCACTTCACATGGTTATTTCGTGACTAATTTGCCTTGCACGTGGATCACGGTCCGCTCACGGTTCGCTCCCTGTCGTTGATCTCGTCTGAGAACACGCTGTAGCATCCATTAGTTATATGGAGAATATAATTAAAGGTTTGAATCAAGAGTCGAAGGTGTTTTTTATTGTGGTGGTTTTGCATATGCCTTTTGTTGTTAGCAAACATTCACTGTACTGTGTTTGTACAATTTTTTAGATGAATGCCGATCGCTTCATCAAACAAATCGCGGCAACACTGTTGTGTAAAAAGACACCAAAAACTAGAGCATGTACATTCTCATTTAATAACTCATATCATGTACATCAAAACATTTTTATTTTTATTTCTTGCGAGGGTTGTTATCTTTGGCGCTCTGACAGCTGACTTTGCTTGCACTATCACTCTGACAGCTGGCGCTGATAGGCTGTCTGACCTGTCAATCATGCAAGAAAATGTGATTGGCTGTGCTGCCATGAGGGCGGGCTCTTCTCATCTCATCCAACGCGTCTTAAAGGGGCGATCAGCTGCACAGCACAGCGAGAGAGAATGCCTTGTCTTTTTCTTTTGATTCTGACTTGTGTATTTCACGTTTGTGTACCGAGCCTGAACAGTTATGGATAATTGAAGTCATGCGAACAACATAAGTGTGAACTCGTGAAATTATGTTTTATTAACAAAGTTCGGGAGGAGCACGTTCAAATGATTAACACAATCAACACGTCATCAGCAATTACTCCTCATCCTATCAGCAGGAGAGGAAGTACGTATATATAGACATGTTTGACTCACCTACAGCTCTGATATTTTTCGGCATCCCTCCACCACCCCAACTCCTCACACTTAATTGTTCCTATCAAGTCAGGATACGGGGGGAGTGCTCCAGGTTCGGGCTAAATACCGAGCTCGGAGCCCTCTCCTCGGACAGCACGCCAAATATGCTTACCATTTATTGCTCCTGAATCATTCGTAAGTGTGAACTCGTGAACTGAATGATGGAGAAGGAGAACTAAATATACTAGCAATGATTAACCAAAGACAAACACCTATGATGATTAGTGACCATGACAACTCATGAGAACTAGAACAAAAGTCAAAATAAGAGTCCCAGATGTGCAGTGACGTGACACTTATAATGAGTTCTGATTAATTATTCATAATTCGCTTGAGCTAATTTGCTAAAAACTCAGGTGCAAGAGTTTATAATGTACTAGAGAAGATAGCCCATTCTGCTAATCATTTTATCAGGTTAATTTGTGTGTTTGGGTATACTGAGCAGTTTAGACAGATCAGGGAGGTTATTTGTGAATCTATGTTTGGTGGTTGGTATAATTGTTCATTCTGGTCAATAACAGTCTCATTAACAATGTCAGCAGTATGCATGTTACAAGGTAACGATCAGTGACACCATCACTTTGCGGTAGAATATCTATATCAGTAAGACCGTTTTATGCGATATAATTAAATCTACCAAATGATTAAAATGGTGAGTTTTAATTACAGAACATTGTCTATTTTAACTTTTAATTTAAACAAACTTTAATCATAACATAAAATTTTGCAAATTAGTAAATGATGTTTCTCTCTCATGACCTCAGGTAAGAATCACTGATTTTATTTTAATTGTGAACATGAACAGGTTTTTCATCTCTTGAGCAATCACACATCACTGAAACAGTCCATTTCTTCTTGTAAAACATAGTTCATTTATCCTAAAGGGGTAGTACAGTTTTTTGTTGCGACAGAGTATGGAGAAAAACAAGGTGTTGTGCAAGTTTCTTGATCCAGTTTCAGATGTAGGACTCACTTATTGCTGTCAGCCAATCCATATCAGTTACATGGGCTACTGTGATGGAACGGCACCATTTGTTTTGGCCATGTGGACTGTATTCTGTAATCTCTCCAAGCTGTCTGGGGTGGGGTTTGTGTGTTTTTGCTGGTGGCTGTTCTGTGTGTTTTGTGTGGGTGTGTGAAAAGATCTGCCACGGTCCAGCTGCTCAGCACTCGACCCAACTAGAGCCACCACACGGGCGTCCTCTTGGCTGACTTGCCGGGAAGTGCTCCATGAATCAGATGTGAATCTGGCCACGCAACCCGTTGTTTACAGGCGATTGAAATGTTATTTGTTACAATTCCAGGAGTGTTCTGTCCCGAGAAAAAGGAGCTACTCAGGAAGCTTGTTAAACAAAGCTTGACCATATACAAAACACTGCCTCATCCACATCAGACGTTTGTTTGTCCCATTATTTTTACTCGGTTGTGTCAAACTAGCTAGTAAGAATAGGCTTCTTAAGAGAGCAGCTGTTCATTTGAGGAGCTTTGCTGTATAGAGAATAGTTCAATACACTGTAGAAAAAGTGATATGTATAGACTGCAACAATTTACATGGCTTATTTTGCCTTTAGTTCTTAATAATTCAAAGAAGAAATTGTGAGAATACTGTGAGAAGCAGAAACATCCATAGTTAAATTAGAATTTCTGTTAAAATCATGTGAAAACCCTTTAATACTAAAAATTTTCTAATAATTTTCTTTCATGCCCCGCTTTTCCAATGCTAATTACAACGGGGAAAAAATATCACAACTTCCTCCGACCTGCCTTGAGAGCAGTCCATTACTGGACCAAGACCATAAGTGCTCCTACATCTTGTTCCAAATCAAAAGTTGGAGCAAAAAGAAGCTGCAAAATAAAGAAAAAGAAAAGAACGTACTGAATATTTCTACAACTGAAGTCATTAATGAGAATTGCTCATGCTGCCATGACAACCATTAGCACAGTAATGTCACTAATAGCATTGGAGACAGAGCATGGGAGTGATGTGAAAATTATTGTCAGATTCAATTAGGATCCTTCCTAAGTACCCAGCAGGTCCTGTCCATGGCCATCATTGGTTATACCCTTAATTAAGGGTGAAAAAAAAGTGTGAAAATGCTTCCAGAGTCAAAATACAGAACTCTATAACTTATTAGAAATTTTGTTCATCCAAGTATATTAACAATAACACAAGAACAAAGTTCTTGCTTAGTAATCTCAGCAACTACAATTTATTGGGTTTAAGTTGCATGTGAATAGTAAACATGTTGATATTAACTGGAATCTCAAACGGCTGTCTGCACAGGTGTCTGGTGTGGCAGCAAGTGAAACCAGTATATTCTTCTTTCTTTTTTTCTTGGATTCGGTGGTGGCATCACATCGGTGATTCATGTGTGGACAACGTGTTTGGACACTATGGAATGTGGGTGGCTGCAGGGCTGCCACATAAAAGCAGTCATAACTGTGGCCAGACATTGATGGTGCTGCTGGCTTGTGCCAGACCCTTACGCCACCCCATCCCAGCACAATCTTTGTAGACCAGCTTTTTCCATTTTTTCCATTATTTAGTTTTTAGTTTTTAGTTTGTGTGGCCAGGTTACTACAGTTTGTTGCATTTCCATTTGCTCGTTACTACAACAGGGTTCTAAACTTTGTGGTCAGAATGTGTTCAAGACACATCAGACTGCCTTCAATGCTTTGTTTTCTTATTCATTTGCTCAGAATTTTAAGGAACATTGACACTCTCTAATCTAACTAACAGCAAGCCCTTTGCATGGCTTGGATTCAAAACTGTAATAAGGGCTTGAGTTGAGGTCCTCACCTCGGCACAGTAATTAGACATGCCTTATTATGTGTTCTTGCTCCGAGGTCGGAAATGACATATTTTGTTCATTTGCAACCAATTTTCTTCTTCAGGCAAATGAATCACATTGTTTGACCACCCTTGACATTGTGTAGCCTTGATTAATGAACCAAGACCTTAGACCTCAGAGTCTTTTACTGAGGTCAACCTAAAGAAGACTAATTTCTGTATTTGACGTTCCATAAAAGTTATTCCTCATGTAACTGAAAACTATATCAAATTTTTCAGGGAATCATTCTGTAGACAATTGATTTTCTAAGCCTGGTCCAAGTCATGGACCATGAAACATTAATGTTTCCTATACAAACATTAATCATTCTCACAATATATCTACAGACATATATGATTGAGCAAACATAAATAGGATTTGGGGGATTCTGGCTTTTTTCCATCATCTCCACAAAGGATGTACAGGAACCCAGAGGCATGAAGACCATGCCTGGGTGGAGTGCCTTTCTCCTGGGTTTCTATGGTCTGGGAACCAGTAAATTGTGGATGTTGCCCTGGGACTGACTGGTTTTCAGACTTTCTGCAGTTTTGTGGTTGTTGAGAAGGTACTAGTTATTCTAGTTGTTGTCCACTGCGAGAAGGATCTTAATGTTTTTGTGACTGTGTTTGGGGTAATTTGTGGACCTTTATGTCTGCAAGTAGTTTCCTTTAATGGTTGCTTTAATAGTGATTGACAATCTCTTTAAAAAGTGTTACCCTTTTTGATGGGTATCTGTATGCAAACTGTAATTTAATCCTGCAACGCACTGGAGATGGAGTTGTCACTGGAGTTGACAAAAAGAAAGTGTCATGGTTGTAAGATAGAAGGAAATTGGGACAACGGGATCTCAGAAGTATCTATATGTTAAGTGTGACAGTAAAATGTAACTTTATATATTCATAATATAAATTATTATCAGTCCCACTTTATATTAGGTGTCTATAATGCCTATGTAACAATTAAATTAACAATTTCAAATAAGGCACTTATTGTGTACATACATGTCTTTACATTTTACTTATGTTTAAAAAAAAACTGGCATGTAATTACACCTGTAATTACTTGATTGCATCTATAATCACTGTTGTCCCCACCCTTAAACTTACCCATACCACTAATCATGTCCTTAACCTTACCCATATCCACCTTAATAGCAGCAAGTGTGTTTTGCAATGCAACATGAACACAACAGGTACATTGTACTTATTATATGTACCTATTATACTTAAGTACATTCATATTGATATATTTGTGTGTGTGTGCTTGAGTACATCTCCAAATGTACAAAAATGTAACCAGGCTGATCTCATTAGTATTCATAAGTAACCTTTACTTATGAATACTAATGAGATCAGGCTGGTTTGAGATGATATTCAGCCACTACTTGAAGTGTACAGTATATTTACGGGCATTGAAAGTGGTATGGCAATGGTCCATCGACTCATTTCAAAACAGCACATCATGTATGAGGGCTGGACCCCCAAATGATGCATATCAAATTACCTCAATTACTCCAGACTACCATCCACAGCACACAACATGCTGCACTTTGCACGAAAGCATCTCATTGAAGTGCACGCTTGCAAATTATTCCAGAGCCAAAACCAAAATTATATGAACTGCAACAACTCTACTGGTTTTGTGTGTATGGTAAATTCCTTCAATTCTTGTGGCCACTTCTAAAGGTTTAGTTTTTATAAAAAGCACTTGTGGCAGCTGAGCAGGACGGGTGCATTGTAATTGGCTGCATATAAAGAGTATGAAGTGATCTTCATCTTGTTGGTCAAAAGAAATGTCCTGCAGACATTGAAGATAATTTTTTGACAATGTTGGAACTCAAAAGCATTTTCTCCCTTTGAACTGTTGAAACTTGCGGCCCATTTTACTGATGAATTGCAAAGAGCAGCCACTCAGTTCCTCAGGTTCCTTTTTAGAAAACAATAGACATAAATCAAATATGCATGGCAGCTCCTGTAGCAATGGATAGATATATTACAGCTGTCTCTGTTGTCACTCACATAGATGGACGGCAGGAGCTCATTGGACTTTAGCTGGGCTAATATTATTATGGATAAATAAAGAGGTCTACCTATACCTGTTATTATCCCATTATGCAACCTGACCCTTGCCTGCAGTCTTCAGAAACTTTTAGACCTCAAACTGTTTGTTCTGGGACGTATTTATAACTTCCCCCCTTGTGACTAATAGCATGTCCTAAGCAGACAGCATATGTCAGTGAGAAGCTGAGAGATGCCTGGCCAAAAATGGCTGCTAGCCTCTCCTTTCACTTTAACACTATTTACAGAGGCAGTACACACACGCCCCGAGCTTTAGCTGCTATATGGAAAGTGTTCCCAGAAGTCAGCTGCAATTTGCTCTGTTGCTGCCCAGTGGATCCGGCACAGACCGCACTAGTCCAAATCTGCCACACACACAAATGCTCATCTTTAAAGCTCAGTTCAAAACGTCTCAGGTTACTTACGTAACCCTAGTTCCCTTAGAGGGAACGAGACACTGCGTCGGAACGCATATGGGAACGCATTAGCGTGATTGTCTCTTGAAGCGCAATTGAAACCAGGTGTGCGAGTGCAATCACCGAGGGTGATATCATGAGCCAGGAGTATATAGGCACGCAGTGAACTAGAAGCCGCAGCTTGACTAGTGTCTGAAACAGCCGGCGTGCGATGGAGCTGAGGCTACGAGACGCAGTGTTCCCTCTAAGGCAGAGGTGCCCAAACTAGGGCCCGCGGGCCAACTTGGTAACCTTTGATTTGGCCCGTCGTACCGTCCGAGGAGAGAGAGAGAGAGAGAGAGAGCGAGCGCGCGAGATACCTTCGACACAGATTGTCATTTCTAATTTGACATAACAATTTTGTTTGTTTTATAGTTGAACTACAACAGAGTAAACTGAAATTAAATGTAAAAAAAAGGTACATTTTCTTTTTTTTAGTGTAAATGCGCAATTCAAGGCGCGGCGCAGCACTGCGTGCTTTGCGACACATGACGTCAATAAACGTCAACAAGTTAAACGCAATAATGGAGAAATCAAGGCAGTGGCACACAGACAAGAGATATTTTTTTTAAAAGCTGGGGAAGATGAGTTTTTATTCACAGAAGTCAAATCGAAGGCAGTATGTCTAGTTTGCAAACAGTCTGTTGCTGTTTTTAAAGGAGTACAATATCCGTCGTCATTATGAAACAAAACATTTTGCAGCACTCTCAAAGTACAGCGGCGAGACGCGAAAACAACAGGCTCACGAGCTGCTCACTGGACTTCGATGTAAACAGAGCGCGCTGCTACGTCCTTCATCATCATTCATCAGTGATGCTGTCTCTGTTTGGCAGTACAGTGATCCCTCGTTTATTGCGGTTAATGTGGACCGGAACTATCGCGATAGGTGAAAGTAGGATCAACCAATCAGCTCACGGGATACCTCCCCCCGTGCTCTCATTGGTCGAGCTCGCGCCGAGAACCAATCACGTGTTTTGTCTGCGTGCCGTGGGCGTGTACAAAGCCTCAGATAGTTTCTCTCTGTCTGTCATCCTGGGAAACCGTTTCTCTCGCATCACGATTAAGCTACGCTGTTTTACGCAATACCACTGTACATGGCGGTATTTTTGAAATTTTATTTTTTGATGAATATTTTTTTTTAAATCCGCGATGCACTGAGACCGCGAAGTGGCGAGGGATTACTGTACCTACTTCTGTGAGCAGACTTTCAGTCTGATAAACTTGAACAAGAGTAAACTAAGAAGCCAAATAACTGACTCTCGCCTACATAATATCTTGTCTTTGTCTGTAAGTCAGATACAGACCAATCTTGAAAAACATCTGAACAGTAAGGACCAGCTTCATATCTCTCATTAGGTCACTGACATTGCAACCACATAGGCATTGAATTTTACATTGAACACTTGGGGATTGTTGCCCATTTAAATTGTTCATTAAAATGCAAAGCTTTAGAAAAAAACTGCATTACATAATCAGATTAAAGTTGTTTTATATTTATTTTAAATATTATGAAATAAACCCATAGCAATTTTAATGTAATACAGTTTGATTTATGATGCAAAATTTACTTTTGGCCCGCGGCTCTCAATCAAGTTTGATTTTTGGCCCTTCATAGGAAAAAGTTTGGGCACCCATGCTCTAAGGGAACTAGGGTTACGTAAGTAACCTGAGACGTTCCCTGTCAAGGGAACTCAACACTGCGTCGGAACGCATATGGGAACGAGAATACCCATGCGAACGGAGTACGCCAAGAGAACGGAGAACGGAATACTCAGCGAACGGAGTACGCCAAGCTAACGTAGCTCACTACGAAAGGGCCAAGGTTCCTAAAGCGGGGTTAAGGTCTAAATGGTAGAACCTAATAAAGGTATGCGGTGAGGACCAGCCAGCCACATCACAAGTATCAGCAAGGGGAGCCCCTGCGCAAAAGCTTTAGAGGTAGCCATGCTCCGGGTAGAGTGGGCGTGGACATGCAGTAGGCACTGCTGACCCGCCGAGTCATAAGTCAGTGAGATAGTCTCGACTATCCACCTGCTCAAAGTTAGTTCTGACGCTGGAGCTCCCTTAGGAGCCCCGAAGCATACAAAGAGTAGGTCTGACCTACGTCATGAAACCGCTCTGCGGACGTAGGTGTCCAGTGCTCACACTGGACAGACCTTGTTCTTTGACTCCTGGTCACGACTGGAGGGGAAGACATAAGGCCTGCAGTATAGTGTGACGAGCCGGGCTCGAAAGCACTTTAGGAACATATCCAGGTCTGGAAAAGAGGAAAGCTTCCGCCAGACAAGGAGCAAACTCCAAACAGGAGGGGCCACTGAGAGGGCCTGAAGGTCACCAAGCCTCTAAAAGGAGGAGATGGCTAAAAGGAACACCGTTTTAAGGGTGAGGAATTCCTCCGAGATGTCCTCGAGTGGCTCAAGGGTGCCTGGGACAGAGCCTGGAGAACCAGGGACAGGTCCCAGGGTGGCACCCGAGAGCGTACTGTTGGCCTTAGCCTCAAGTGCCACGAAGGAAACGCACTACTAGGGGGTCCCAACCCTGAGGGGTACCACTTGGGGGTACGTGGTAAGCCGTAATGGCAGCCATGTACACCTTAAGCGTGGAGGGGGACAGCCCGGCAGCGAACTTTTCTTGTAGAACTCCAGGACGATACCACATGGCAGGTCACTGGGTCTAAATGTTTGTCACTGCACCAGGAAGTGAAAATACTCCACTTCTGAGCGTAGAGCTTCCTCGTGGACGGGGCTCTAGAGTGGAAAATGGTCTCAACGACCTCAGTCGAGAGACCTGAGTCTATGAGTTGGGCCCCCTCAGAGGCCAGACCCACAGATTCCGCAGTTCCGGGCGAGGATGAAGTATCCTGCCCTAAGCCTGGAACAGAAGGTCCACTCTGACGGGAACCTCCAAAGAGTGCCGTCTAAGAGGGACACCAAGTCCGAGAACTACACCCTGCCCGGCCACTGCGGGGCAGTAAGGTGAGATGGACCCTGTCCTGGCGAACTTTCTCTAGAACCCTGGGAGCAGAGCAATCGGGGGAAGGTGTACAAAAGGAGCCTCAGCTACTCATGTCATATCGCATCCAGCCAGAGAGAAGCTGGGAGAACAGGGGGGGAATAGAGCAGGCAGCGAGCCGTCTTTCCAGACGGAACGGGCCGGAATTCCCCCCATCTGCTCCAACACCTCGGTGTGGAGTCCTAATCCCCGGGCCTCAGCCTCTGTCTCGACAGAAAGTCTGCCCCTGAATTTGGGGACCCCGGGATGTAAACTGCTCGAAGGGAGCTGAGTTTCCCCTTGGGTCCACAGGAGGTCTGGGAGAAAAGCTTGAAGTGCTAAACAGACAGCCACGCTTCCGGCACATACTATGTGCCAGGAGAGGTGGAGTCTGCTCCACAGACCCTAAGTCGAGCGGCCCCTCGGGGCCACCCCCCAACCCGAGCGGGAGGCGCCTGTCAACAGCGTCACGCGGTGACAGAGTGATCCCAGAACGGGCCTTCGGGAAAGAAACCAGGCTTTTTTCCACTGATGCAAGACCCGCAGCATCGCTTTGAGACCTTGATCAGGCGGGAAAGGTTGCCCCTCGAGGAAAACCCCCTGGTTTTTGAGCCACCATAATGGTCACAGATGGCGCAGGCCTAGTGGAAAAGCACTGGGAACTGCCGCCACAAAATTTAACACTTCCTTGAAGCGTCTGACCATGAGTGGCCGACCTAGCCTTATGCTCTCGACTGAGGACGGGATGGAGGCAACACGCACGGGAGAAACCGTGCTGAGTTTGACCCAAAGTCCCGTACAACACCGAGGGACGTAGTGCTCTGCCTCGGCAAGTGCACATTCCTCCCGGTATTCAGTCTCAGCCCGAGCTCCTAAATGTGTGCGAGAACAACATCTCGATGTCGCACCGCGATCTCCCGAGACTGGGCCGGAAAAGAGCCAGTCGTAGAAGAGATACGTAGCCACATAAACCTCCCGGGAAGAGAGAGCCCTGAAGCCAAGCTGGCCCGCAGGAAACAGCCGGCAGGGATACATCGGCTCTGGAGAGGAGAGCGGTCTTAGCAACCTCGGTTGTGAGACCAATACCATGTGCTAGGCCCTCTCGGAGGCCGAGCACATCTACTCCAGAACTCCCAGGAGCGGAGCTAGAGCTGCATCCACGCACTTGTTGAAAGTGTGAGGAGACAAGCTAGGCCGAACGGAAGAACTTGGTATAGATAAGCCTTGTCCCCAAAGGCGAATCTGAGGAACTTCCGGTACTGTGGAAGGATGGAGACATGCAAATATGAGTCCTTCAGATCTGTCGCGACAAGCCGGTCCTCAGACCTGGCTTGCACTACAAACTGCTTCAGAGTTAACTCTCTAAATCTCAGTGAATTCTTATTTTTCTCTCTCTCTCTCAGCGCGGTCAAAAAGCATGGCGCAGAGAGAGATAGCAGTGGCCCTGCGCAGCTCGGCGACTGCCAAAGGGCCATCCCCCGCCCTCATCGAGGATATGGGCGGCGTCGGGATTTCAGGGGCGGCGATGAGTGGTGCGCGAAATAACTCGCCAACTTCCACTCTAGGCATCGCCCCTAAACCGGCCACAGGAGTAGCATAGTTAACGGCTCAACGCTGCTATACACTCTGTGAGAAGCGGGCTATTTCCATGACCTCAACACCTCGATATGGAGGTTCGGGAAAAAAAGGTAAACCCCGACGCTGAGGCTGCACTCGGGCGGCAGGCAACACTCGTCCTTGAACGAGCGTCCCTTGGCTCAGCTGGTCACTCGAGACCCAGCCTCACCATTGCCCGAAACCTCAAGCAGCTCCTCAAATGCAGATGAGATTGATGGCGGTTCAACCTCATCCACATCGATGCTGACTAAATCCACCTCCAACTTCTCAAAATTGGAGAGGTTCAGCAACGCTTCCTCACCCTGGTCGGAAGTAGTCACCACATGGTGCGCTTCCGAGTCCGGCGTGAGGGTAGATTTAACAGGAAAGGGAGAAGAAAAGGCGTCCCCGTCTCCAACCCCGCTGTTAAACCCAGTTGTGATCCTCATGAGCGCGACCGCCGCTGAGCCTCAGCTGCAGCGGGGCCAGATCACGAGGACCGCGAGCCTGAGCAGTTCCCTCAAAAACTGCCAGGCAGAGCGGAGAGTGCGCGGTGACAGCCGCAAACACTCTGCACACTCAGAGCCCTCGAGCAGTGAGCATGCATGCAAACACAGAGAGCGTGTATATCACTGCCCGTGATGAAACGCGGCAGGAGTGACACAACGCCAGAAATCTGTGAAACCGCCATCAAAACACAGGTAAGTGAAAATCAAACTTACAGCCAGCAATGCACCTTACACACACGTTAGCTTCGAGCGCTGTTGAAGACACTAAAGCTGCGGCTTCTAGTTCACTGCGTGCCTATATACTCCTGGCTCATGATATCACCCTCGGTGATTGCACTCGCACACCTGGTTTCAATTGCGCTTCAAGAGACAATCACGCTAATGCGTTCCCATATGCGTTCCGACGCAGTGTTGAGTTCCCTTGACAGGGAACCTGTCCAATAGCAGCCACATTTGGCATTCTTCAATGGCAAAATAATGCTGTTGTTGTTTTTGAGACTTGAGGTTTACTTTGATTTTCTAGGAAGTAAGTTACTTTATTCATTTAATTAACAACTGTTCTCCTGAATATTTAATTTTATTTAAAAATATATATTAAGCAAATCAGATCTAAATACTCTTTCAAATACATAATGTGAGCGCTACCTTTTTTCAGTGTTTTCATATTATATTTCTATACAATATTAATATAGTTTATAATGTATGTACTGAATATATGCTGTATACAGCAGTTTTTATAGTTTGAATTAGCAGTTTTATATATTCTTGGATTTCAGAGATTAATTTTAAACAAATTTTGTTTTTTTATAGTTTTTATATTATTTCTCATACTACAGGGCTGTTGAATGCTTGAATCTGTTTGGTTTATGAAATGCATGGCTAAAGTACTTCCAGGCAAGTCACATTATAGTTCTATATCACCTCACCAAATGATTTCAATCATTTCAAAGGTCCTTAAACACTGCAATAGCAAAATAATCAAAACCCAAAGTGACAAGTCAATTAATAACATTAGGATAAAGATAACACATTATGTCCATGTTTTTTTTGACAAAATTAAGTTTTATTATGAATGGAAAGCACATAATGCCACCACATTGATGGGGCCCTGCTGAGTGAAACATAGCTCACTACATGAGCACCTGTGTTCCCAGAATGGAGTTGAGGTCTAACTGGTAGAGACTCGTGAAAGTATGCGGGAGAGGGCCAGCCTGCCGATTCACAAATGTATGCAAGAGATACTCCTGCTAAAAGAGCCTTATAGGCAGCCATGCCCCTGGTAGAGTGGGCACAGACCACCATAAGGTAAGGTTGTTCGACCAACTCAAGGGCAAGTGAGAGATCCTCATCTAACAACTTGCTCAAAATCTGTTTGTTTTTGGAGGCCCCTCGGGGGGCCCCGAAGCAGCAAAACAGATGATCTGGCTTGTGCCACAGGGCCTCAGCTCTGTGACATAAGCATCCAGTGCTCACCCTGGACACAGCAGATATTTTGCTGGTCATGAAGAGAGGACAGAATGCCTGTAGTACGAAGGGTGAGCTTAAAGATCTCGTGGCTTAGGTGGATTTAAGGAAGAGAAGGTCTTCAACAGAGCTTTTAAGTAAAAAAAACTTGATGGAACCTCCTCAAAGGTTCAACTTATTGCTTTCTGCTGGCCTCAGCCTCTGGTTGCAATAAATAAAATGTATAAGTAATAGGTCTCTACCCAGAGTTACGTGGTAAGCACTATGGCAACCACATACACCTTCAGGGTAGAAGGGCAGTAAATCTGGCCCTGCAGTAAATATCCAGCACAGTGCCAATCTGACATCTGCAATTTCATCTGCACTGCACCACAGAGTGACTTCAGGTCTTTCAGTTTCATCTCTGGAGTGAAGAAAGATTTCAACTACCTGGTTGAACAGAATTCTCAGCAGAATCTATGAGCTGGGCCCCCTCAGAGGCCAACCCCACAGTCTCCACTGTTCTGGGCAAAGATGGGCTATTAAGTCCCCTGCCTGGGACAGGAGGTTCAAAATGATGGCCTCTGGGGTCTGGGAGAAATGCTGAAGCGCTAGATGGACCGGCAGAATCTCTAGCAGGTTTATGTGACAGGAGAGGTGGTGTGTGCTCCACAGACCTTTTGTAGATCGCTCCCTCGGGAGCCCTCAATAGTGTTGCTCCCCATGCCATGAGAGAGGCATCTGTCGACAGCATGGGAGCTCCCAGTAGAGGCCCTTGAGACAGAAACCAGGATGTCTTCCACATACCTAAGATGCATAGGCATTGCCTCGTGACCTTGAGAGGAGAGGATAGAGCACACGCTTCTTTGCATTCAATATCAACCCCAGTTCTTTCCTATTGGAAAGAAGAACATCTCGATACCCTATCGCTTACAATCGTGACTGGGTGTGGAATAACCAATCGTCGATATAATTGAGTTCACAAATGCCTTCGGAGTGCAGCGGGGAATATCTCTGTGTCCAAGCTTTTGGTGAAAGTGTGAAGAAACATGGGCACCGTATGCTGAGGTGTAAACTATGTCACGACGGAGCTGCCCTGTAAGAGAAACCAGGATTCCTATACATAACCAAGGCGCTTAGGCATAACACTGTGACCTTGATTGTGAGAGGTGGGTTGCCTCTCAGGGAAAAACCCCTGATTTTGAGCCACTAATGAAGGGACCGAATGAATAACAGTGGAAGCTGTTGCCATGAGGCCCAGGAGTCTCAACTGCTCAGTGAATGACTGGTTATGTTATTGAAGGATGGAGATACGTTTAGACTGGATTTTGTTATGGTTAGAGGGTGAAATCTTTCGCGAAAGACTTCATTACTGACAGTTCCTCAGAACTGAATAGCTGTAGTAAAAATTCCTCTGCTGGAGTGAAAGTAACCGCAGTGCATGCTTCCAGCTCCGGAACGAGGAAATCAGACCGACAGATGAGGGCAGGGATAAGGCCTAGGTCCATCTCTAGCCCCAATGATTGGTCCGTTTGCGGTCTCCAGGACAAGAAGTCAGGGTGTAGATCGTGAGTTGGGGCAGTCTCCTCGGAGACTGCCAGGCGGGAGCAGAGTGAGCATAGTCGGCGCCCTCGAGCGCTGACCAAGTGTGCTCTGCTCCAGACCAGAACCAACCTTCCATGCTACCTTGGACTAGTGAAGTACTTATAATAGAACTGACTTCATAGCAGGTGGAGGTACACGATGACCTCTAATGCAGCAGAGATAACTTGTTTGTCCATTATGTCCAATGCTGCCAACAGTTCTACTAGGGAACCAGCCTGTCAAGGCTGGCCTCTGATATTTTCTGCCAGGGCCCTGTCTTGCAGGGACATCCCAATCCCCCATCGCTCTGAGGAGGTGCGAGTAGTTCTGAGCTGGCTGCAGCTGGCTTGCATCTTCTAACATCAGGCCCAAAGAGAGTTTTTTTGGTGATAAAGATTGTAGAGTATGGTATCTCTCAAGCATGACCTCCATTTTCTGTGTTATGGCCGTGACATGTTTTTATTTTTATTTTGACTTGAACACCTCAGTGTGAGGATCAAAAGAAGAAGATTCCAGCCATCCCTGTCATTCAGTGCGAAATGGACTATTCCAAACTTTCCCTCGGAGTTCAGGAAGTGTTGTGACAGAAGAGAGTTGATGGATGATTAAGGTAAAAGAGATCGGCTGAAGATTGTATATAGTTTATTGAGTGAAATACAGGGAATTAGTGCCAATCGTTGAGGTTTTATCGATCTATGCACCTATGCAATAAATACCAGTTTTGGATCATTCCCTGAGTGAGACATCATTGTTCTGACCGGACAAACTGTAGTCTTCATCCAACCCGAACCAAAATCAGCGCGAATATCAAAACAAAACTCGGAAATCGTCACCTCACCGAGATTTCGTTTTTCGCATCTCGATCATTTTGTCGTAACTCGGGCGGGAAAAAACCCGAAATCTTTTATCGTATGTCGAACTTTTCGTACGTAGAGCGTTTCGTAAGTCGGGGTTCTACTGTTTTTTTTATTTTTTCTATAGAATGGTGTGGGATGCTCAGTTCTTTTTAAAGTAGCTGGGGATTTTTTTAAACACACACACACACACACACATGCATATATATACACCAGCGGCCTTTCACATGACTGTTTCACAGCACTTGCTGAAGTCACTAAAGCTGTCACTTCTGGTTCCCGGCGCACCTTTATCGTTCATAAACATCCTCATCCCTTGAAGTGCATTCACGCGATCGATTCGATTGTGCTTCACACACAATCACGCTGAGGCATTTCCATGCAGCGCGAGTTCCTTGCAACAACTGTGTTGTCAGCGCTGCTCTGACGATTTTATCCGTAAAATAGAATGAATGAATGAATGAATGAATGAATGAAATGAAATGAATACCTTAAAAGTAACACTAATTTCTCACTATTGAGGTAATATCAGCTTTGTTCTGATAAACTGCAGTTGTGCTTAAGCCACAGGCTTGGTAACCTTAGTTTCACATGCTACTCATTGAAAATATTGTGCTATTTGGATCAATGCAGAGCATTACAGAGTGCTTAGGGTGTAATAACTTTAAATGACCAAATCTTGAGATTTTATCTACATAACAAAGGAAAATCACATTTACCACATTTGATTCCATGGAAACAAGTGAATAAACACACTTTCAAAGGATGAAGAGATTGTCATTTCTCAATGCAGGTATTTATTTAGCTGTGTCAGAATATCAGTTCTATATCCGTAAGTGTCTCTTTTCAGACCAAGTGTAAAATAAAGTAGTTATGTAAAAGTAAAAGAGGTTACCACTGTCCAGCTTTCAAGAGACAAAAGAAAAATATGATTAGAGCTGTTGTTGTCTTATGCTTAAGCTTTTCTGAAATTGTAAATTGTACAGTAAATGTCCTATTCCATTAGCAGTACTTATAGGCACAAATGTTCATTTTAGAGGATATTTAAGTGTGTCGATTTTTTTCATTTGCAAGCTCCTTGCACAAAATGAAATTGGTAATTTATAAGAAAGCGAGGGGAAATGAGAGTGGCTTTGTGTACACATCCCTCTGGCAAAGCATTCCAAAAACTGAGGGGTAATCACAATAATTGTCTGGTGACAGAATATGCTGATTATATGATTATTTATGCATGTAATTGGCATTATTGTTATTTTTAGCTGGAAGTTAATTGCTAATGTAGATCCTGTAATTGGATCACCATATTGCAACATTGCAATTCTATTAGCTCCTAATAACTGCCACAAAGTGGGAACACTTGGAGTGGGTGGAAGGTGATTTTTTGTGTTTTTTTCCGGAGGCTAAGTATCTGCCTCTGTGGTACAGGAGAAAAATGATAATACTTAAAAGAGTTTAATTAGAAACCATTACAAAATGTTTTGCCAATGGAACCAGAGACTTTTTGTACTATATTCAAGAAATTATGAAACTATGTATTACACACAAATACCCACTTGTGTTGGAAATGTTTTTAACATATATAATTACACAGAATTGAATATTAAATATACAATGCTCAAAAAATGAAGTGACCACTTAATCACTACAGTATAACACCAGGTCAATTCAACTTCAGAGATACTAACCTATCCAATTAGGAAGCATAAGTGATTGTGAATGAGTTTCTTCTAGTATAGTGCAAATGAAAGTGACAACAGATGCACTGGAGAGGCAAAAGCAAGACAACCCCCCAACATTTTGCAGGTGATGGCCAAAGACATTGTTCACTCATTATTCCTGACTTTAGTTTTGTGTTTTCTTTGGGTCCTTGTCACTGTCTGTAGCATGAGGCTGCTCCTGCTCTTCCAGGAAGACCCATTGATACATTGAGTCACAAGGAGGTTTAGTGTGTCTCCCAGCACAGTTTCAAGACTACGGACGAGATACCGGGAGACAGTCCATTACACAAGGAGAGCTGGGGCCCCATTTATAAATGTTGCGTTCACACAAAAGAAGGCGTACGCCGCTCTCTACACAATAATTGGTATTTATGAAAAGCAAACTTGACGGGAAAATGTGCGGTACTTTACTGAAGCTTTGACCCAGGCGTACGCACATAAACGGCTGAAATGAGAAATGGTGACACCGTCGGCAGATGGAAGAAACACATGAAAGTGTGTGAAACTGTAGAACATTGTGTAAATTAAATGGCAATGCTGCCTCTCATAAATAACATGAAGACTTCACAAAGCAAGTCTTACAATTAACAGCCTACAGGAACAACCGTTTGATTAATCTGCAGTGTAAAACAAACAAAATCAAACAAAATTACAACAGAAAGGCAAATTAACACATATTTGCAAAAAAAAAGTGAAATATGTTCTGCAATAATATTGCCATGTTATGCAATTCATCCTCATAAATAATATGATCAACAGAACAAAATAATGTACAAAACTGATATTCTCGTCAATGTGTCCTGGCGGAGCAGATATAGATGCAATTAGATAGAGAGATAGATAGATAATTAGGGAGATATATGGATAGATAGATAAATAGATGGATAGATGTATTAATTTTCTACAGGGGAAAGTTGATTTCATAGTAAAAATATATTCATCAGCTACGGAATCATGGAATCACGGAATCATTTTTCTCCTCTTTTCCACCTTGCCAACGATAACTTCTACTTCACATTGAGCGAAGTTCTGTTTTTTTTTTTATTTCCTATCTGTGTTTGCCATCGATGAATATTAAATTGCGGCCGTTTCACGGACTATTCATGGGCAACTATGGGCATGACATGAAGCTGCAAAAGCTGCCCTACATTTAGAATTGATTATGATTTATTGAGGGAAAACAGAATTGGTTTATAAAATATTCGGGTTTTATAAATTGAAATATTTCTGTGCGTACGCACGTCCTATGTTTCATCCGTACGCCACAAATCCTATGCAAAGTTTTATAAATGAGGCCCCAGGACAGGGAGTTAGAAGGATAAAAACTCAACAGCAGGACCAGTATCTTCTTTTTGTATGAGAAAGAACAGAATGAGTACAACCAGAGCCGTATTTACTTCAAGCAGGATACTGGTGTGCATGTTTCTGACCATACTGTCAGAAACAGACTTCATGAAGGTGGCATGAGAGCTTGACATGTCTAGTGGGATCTGTGCTCACACCCCAGCACTGTGCAGCTTGATTGGCATTTGCCAGACAATACCAGAATTGGCAAGTCTGCCATTTTTGCCCCTTTCTTTTTCCGGATGTTATACTATGTGCAAATCATTCAGCATGATTGGTTTGTTGGTGGGTCAGAAATTATGTGGGGAAGAATGTCCTTGGGTCGCAGAGACCTCCGTGTGCTAATCAAATCCTTTTTCAGACCATATGCTGGTGCAGTGGATCCTGGGTTCCTCCTGTTTCATGATCATGGCCAACCTCATGTGGCTAGAGTGTGTAGGCAGTTTTTAGATGACAAAGACATTTGGGGGATTAGGAGGCCATGATGGACCAAGGCCAATGGGCAAATTTGGCCAGGATGCTGGGGTTAAACCCCTACTCTTACGAAGACATCCTGGGATTGTTAATGACCACAGAGAGTCAGGACCTCAGTTTAACGTCTCATCCGAAAGACGGTGCTTGTTGCAGTACATTCCCCAGAGCTGAATCCAGTTGAGAACCTCTGCAGCATTATGTATTGTAGCATCTGAAGCTGCCAAGTAGCACCACAGACTTTCTAGGAGCTCATTGATGCCCTGATCCAGGTCTGGGAGTAGATCCCCCAGGACATCATCTGCCATCTAGTCAAGAGCTTGCCCAGTGAATGCATACAGGCCCATGGGGGTCATACACACTACTGACTTACATTATGAGTTGCTGTGATGAATCTCATGCAGGTAGGAATGACTTCTAATTAAATTTTTTACTCAGATTTTTAATATGATTTTAAATCTAGCCCTCAATGTGTTGGTGATTTTGTTTTTTATAGAATCCTCAGCAAATTATAGAATGTATACAAGTAAAGATTTTTATATGTAATATTTCATTAATTGAGATTTTTAGAATGTGTGATTTACATGCTCCCTTCATTTTTTGAACAGTGTATTTGAAAGAAGCACATTAATGAGGCTTTTTACTGTGTTTTCAGTGTCAAGAAAGACAACCTGCCTTAGTCACCTATTGAGACTGTGACACAGGTTTCTCAATCGTCAACATATTATCTCAAATGTGACAGTTATATTGTCTTGTTAACAGGGGAAGAGACATAAAAATTTGGTTGTATTACCTCAATCTTTCACAGTCAAATCAGTGAAAGGATAGTGGCGTCTCTGTGAACTATGTCAAAAGATAAGTGCACAGACTGAGCTCTGTAATGTATCATTTGACAGAGGGAACCTTTGTTATCAAATGGAGGCATTGTAGCGTAAGTCTCTCTGTCGGGATGGGTCCAGTTTTTCTGCTGATGTGAAAGACTCATTACCGGGCTCTTATCATGCTGGCATGAGGCTAATTGACAGGGTCTGTTAGTCGGCAGTCTCCACCTTCTGCTGTGGGATATGTGTCTTTATCAGTCATCTGATCCTTGACTAGCAGACTGCAAGGAGAAAGGACAGTCGAGAGCACGTGGTCTTTCCTCAACTTGTATCTGTCTCTCACTATCCATCCCCCTCTCTTGCTTTATTACTTCTGACAAGAGCTCTCTTGGGATGCTGCCTGTCCAAAAGTCTTCGGAAAATACAAAGGAAGGCCAGTGGACAAGAGTTTGTGGCAGATCTGCAGACTGCTCCTGAGGTGCTATATGATTTGTAGACGTGATGTCCAAAAGTCTGAGACCCCATTGAAAATCTAGATTTTTGTAAAACCTAAAACAAGTTTTATGATTTTGAGAATATCAAGTCATGACCTAAAATAAGAAAGATTTAAATTTATTATAGATGCAGTATGTATCTTTTACATATCTTTGTATCTTTTACGTATCTTTTTGCAGTATGTATCTGTACTTTTTTTAGTTTGGTAGCCTAACGTCTATGACAAGTCACGCAGATTATTATTATTACAAATAAAAATGGAATTTAAAATAAAACTGAATTTTAAGCAGCCATTACTCCAGTTTTTACTGTCGCATAATCCTTCAGAAATAAGATTTGCTGCTTTATATGACGAGATGGGAAAGTACCACCAGCCGGGACTGCGCTATACGTTGAGGCATTACTCTGTCACTATTGATCTTATAGTTTAGTTAGTTTTAGACCCCACTGTTCATAAAGCATATAATGATATGTATTAAAACATTTTTTATAAATACAAATAAAGACCATGGGTTCTGGGTCAATACGGAGGTTGAGGACTTTAAAATGTAAAAAGTAAAGAAGGTTGGGTGGTTGGTTGTGGGTTTATTTTCATTTTGTTTTTTTGTCAAGAGTGATTTGTGTCCTGACAGACATGGTATTGTTTCACTCTCAGTCAGAATCAGGGTGGAAGTCTGAGTCGATTTGTTTGAAAGTAAGGCTGAGGGAGCTGGGTTTGAGTCTTGTGTGTAGGTTTCCACTGACAGTGTGAGGACATGAAAAATACTGTAATAACACCTTGTCATTGTGAACCTAATGATGCATGTCTGTCCCCAGTCCAGACTGGCAGGGTGACAGCCTCTCTCACTTTCCTTCTCTCTCTCGTCTTACTTCCCCCACCCACCCCCATGTGTGCGCACACACATACACAATCAGACTCCATTTTGTGACCATGAGAAATGACACAGTTATGACACATTCTCTCATGACGAGTAGTACCCCATTACAATGTAGACACACGTATAGTTTCTCTGTTTCAAAGCTAAAATACAGCATTTAAAAGCATCATAGGTTGCACATGGGTTGCTCCAACAGGTGTCAATTCACTATCTTTGCCAAATGACAGACCATAAGTTATTAGTTTATAATGTATTACATGTTGTATGTTGGTCCAATCATTTGCATGACCAGTGTTTTGGGGAAAGTTACTTTGCAAAGTAATCCATTACAATATTGTGTTACTCCCTTACTTAGCTCCCATTACTTAGTTATCTTTTAATAAAGATAATACTAATAAACATTGAAATACTAATGGTCAACTCAATTGCAAGTTGAATCTCCTGCTCTGTGTGTGCAAAAAAAAAAAAAATCCCACTTGAATGTTTCGGATCATAAAACAAATTTAAATATTAGTCACAGATAACACAAGTGAACAAAAAATGCAGCTTTTAAATGAAGGTTGTTATTATTAAGTGAAATCAAAATCCACTTCTACATGGCCCTATGTGAAAAAAGTGCTTGGCCCCTAAACCTAAGATCTGCTTGGGCCACCCTTTGCAGCAACAAATTAAGTCAAGCGTTTCCGATAATTTACAATGAGTCTTTTGCAGCACCATGGAGGAATTTTGGCCCACTTATCTTTGCAGAAGTGTTGTAATTGAGCCACATTGGAGGGTTTTCGACCATGAACTGCCTTTTTAAGGTCATGTACAGCATCTCAATATGATTCAGGTCAAAACTTTGACTTGGCCACTCCAAAGTCTTCATTTTGTTTTTCTTTTGCCAATTAGAGGTGGACTTGCTGGTGTGTTTTGTATCATTGTCCGGCTGCAGAACTGGACAATGATACAAAAAAGTTTCCAACAGTGTGCTCCTCCATGTAAAGGTCTTAGAACTTCATCTCTAATCAAAAACAATGGAGGTTATTCCCTAAGTGCCTGTAGTTATTGGCTTGGGGAGCAGAGCCACTATACATCACTTGCACAAGTCACATAGGATGTGCCCTTGGGTATTAATACGTTCTTCAGACTTCAGACTGGTTAGATCCGTGGGATCACTGAATTGCTATTCCCACTCTGTTTTTGCATGCTCATAGTCTAGTAGGGAAGGCATTTCTTCAGATAACCCTACAGTGAATCTGTCCTCCAGGAACTGCGGTACAGTGCCAATCTGACAGGTAACTGGATTCAACTGCTTTTCACTGCACCACAAAGTGAATTCTTAATTTAAAATGATAATTTTTACTTCAGGTCATGCAGTTTCTGGACTTCTGCTGTGGAGAATGGTTTCAACAACCTTTGTTGAGAGACCACAATCTATGAGCTGGGCCCCCTCAGCATAGTTCAATAGTTCATAGTTACTCACCGAGCCCACAATCTCCATAGTTTTTCCCCCTGCCTGGGACAGGAGGTCTCTCCAGACTCGATTCTCTGCAGAAGAGCTCCTTCGAAGAGGGACACTAGATCTGAAAGCCACACTAGGTGAGATGGACCTTGTCCGGTCACACTCTCTCCAGAACTCCCAGGAGTACAGTGACCGTGGGAAAAGCATATAGACATAGCCTAGGGGTAGAACCTCTATTCCCCTAGCCTCAGCCCCTACCTCGAAAGGATGTCTGCTGCAAGGTTTTGGGTCCTTGTGATGTGAATTGCTCAAAGAGAGAGCAGCTTCCCTTTACACCAAAGGAAGATCTGTCGTGCCAACTTGTAAAGCCCACTCTGAGGATCAGAGATCCTGAGGATAAACAAATCAAGGGTTTGAACCCTCGGTAGGGTTGTGGTTCCAACCACTGAGGGTAGGAACCCCTTGAATCTTGAATGATGGTGTGCAGGACCCACTGAGTGATATCTGGTAGGCGTATCCATGAGACCAGAAACTCTTCTAGGGGAACCAGCCTCTCCAGGCTGGCCTCTGATATTTGTTGAACATTCGATGCAGGGTCTTGTTCAGACCTCCACAGTGCAACCCAATGCACAGGTGGCAGTTGGGAAACCCTGCCTCAGAGCTATCCCCTGTCCCCCCTGAGATAGCTATCCCCTATCCCCCCCCCCCCCCCCCCCCCCGAGAATTCATGAAATATTGGTAATACTTCTGGTATTTTCTTGAGCATTTAAAAGCATTCCAAATGCTAAAGCATTCCACTAGTGTTTTAATGCAGCGTGAGTTCCCTTGATAGGGAGCTTTTGCCATCAAGTACAGATGCTGAATCGGCTGTGTACACTGTTTTCTCTCTGACATGCCAGCAACTCCGAAATGACTTTCACCACTCATAATTACGACAATGTGGTGTTCATGTGCGTTCATCTCATAAAATAAAATCTTGACTTGAACACACCATAACTAGAATTTTTTTAAACTGTCTTCGAAGGCAGCTGCCTATGTAAACAGTGGGCAACGAGGAAGCTCAGTATATTTAGGAAAAATGCTACTGTAAGGATTCGTTCTCCAGTAAGACCCTGAGGGCTTGTTTAAACAGCAGGGGCTGATAAAGCTCAGATGTGAGCCTGCATCAGAGCTTAGAGTTACCCAGCCAAGGTACAAATTCCACAGAACATGAGATTTCTATTAATTAAATCATAATTGGGTTTTATATATTTATTTGCTTCAGACGTTTGGCAGAAGCAAGGAGCGAGATTAGACAGAGATTTACATGTAAAATGCAGGAGATTCATTAGGATACCTTGGCAAAGATGAAATAATTTGACTGCCTGCAGGGCACACAGATGGCTCTGTATGTTTGCTAATTTGCTCCTCTTTCAAGGTCATTTGTTCTATTTGGTGAACTATCAAAAAGTTTATTTGAGGATGGTAAGATTTATGTATGGCGTAAACAAGAACAGTGCCCTTGTTGTGACCGTAGTGCTGAATTCTATTGTTATATTCTGGGAACATACAAGCTCAACGGCAGTGATGCTTGTTCTCATTATGTTAGGGATAAATTAAGAGCCAAAGAATTGTATTTATCTTGCCAAACAAATGTAAGCAGGCATTTATGTGTGAGTACCTTTCTTTCATACTGTAAGTGAATAATAACCTCAAAGAGGTAATAAGAATACAATAAGAGATGTGTACCTGCTGAAAAATTCACATAATCAATAATATAATCTACTTCCACTTCCAAACCCACCCTCTTTCTCAATATTACACTTTTCCCAGGTGGTCTTTTTTACCGAAATGAGGAAAGAAAGAAATTAGCTTTTTTCTCCTCCCTCTTTAGAAAAGGGCTATTTGTTTTGCTAGACAGGAAATGAGTTTTGACATAATGGATTTTCGCCATGCATTACATATACTGCAAAAGTGCCACTCTAAAATAAGGGTTTTGCTCTCTTTGTTTACTTTAAGGTTTAACACTGAAGAACTCCTGAATGGGATTTAATTTTTTAATATTATTATATGAAATCATTCGTAATTATGTTGTGAACATGTATAAATAATCTCACCGCTTAGATACAATGCATTATACTTTGTTTTGCAGCATGCAAAACATTTTAAATACAATTTGGTTTAGCTAATTTGTTCTTTAACCAGATTTAGGCATTATATTTTGTCTTTTCTTTTCTTCTTTTTTTATAAGTATTACAGGGTTTTTTGTGCTCTTTGAAGTTGAAATGAGGCCATACAATTAATCAATTTCTCTGGTTCAAATCTGTTCTCTTAAAATAATGAGGAAAAAGGTTTTATCAATTTAAGTTGATTTTTACTTTGGCCGGTGTTCTCTGTGGAGGACAGGGTGTGAAGCAGTTTCCCCTTTACAGTAATTTATTCTCAATTTTTCCAACCCTTTATCTTCCTTCATTTGTTATGCTTTTGGAGTCATTTCATAGTGCCTGGATATGAGTTTCCTTTGGGAGAGATGATATGGTCAGGGAGATACCATCTGCCCGTGGGGGAGGGGTGGCCTAGTCATTTTACATTCTGTCTTCATGGTTTAGCTTTAATGACAGATTAAAATGATGGGCTATGCAGAATGTGTAACAAAGCAGGGTCGTGAGGAAAAGATGGCTTGTCCTAGTACATTTTGAGTAACAGTTCCTTCTCTTCTTTTGAATATTTGTAGCCTGAGATATGACAGCCAAATAGTGGAAACACAAACAGAACAGAAAAACAAAAATCTTGACACAAATGCTCTTTTACTAAGAAGAGGCAATAAATTGTAATTTTCAAGGATAACGGATGGATATAATTTAATCAACTTTATGCCAAGACATAGATAAAGTTTTTTTAAATCAGGCCATGATCAGAGAGTTCAATTGCTACCGAGGCACATAACAGTCTAGGACAATGCATTCTTTTTCAAATTTACTCAGCAATTGATTTTATGAAGCTTTATATAGAGTATGAACAAGAAACCTAGTTTGCATTTTCTTTTACTGAAAAATCTTCTCAACATCTAAATATGCCAATGTTCGAACTGGTTTGACAGTGGGACTTTTGTGTTTAAAATTCATTACAGTTGCTCAAACAAAAGTATTTCATTTTATTATTTAATAATATGTTTTTAAATAAGTGAAACATTATAACTGACAATAACCTTCCACTTTCATGTTCAGTTAGTTTTGTTTTCATGGACATTTACCGTAGTTTGTATTCATTAGTCACATGTGTTCCAATGTTTGAGTTTCCCACCACTCATAAGTTTCCGTGGACACCAATCTTCATCACCTCTGTTTGTCATTTATTTCATCACCATGTGTAGTCAAGTTCCTAACCTTCACTCAGTGTTTTTACATCACGTTAATGTGTGTTGCTACAGGCAGTTGGGATTATTTTTGTGTGGATTGTTATTAAACTTTGCGTTGAAACTTTATTCATCACACCGTGACAGATGACCGGACCCATAAAGAATTATGAAGCTAAATTCTGGACCGGACCTCTTTCAAGTTCAAATCAAAGCTCATCTGATCTTCAATGAACTCAAAAGGGCCCATGTCAGACCTCTCTTTATATTTCTCTGCCCAGACCAGAAACCTTCAATCGATTGTTGCAAGTGTTATTTTCCTGTTATCTCTGTAGAGCTGCTTTTAAACAATCTCTATTGTAAAAAGCGCTATATAAATAAGATGACTTTAAAGACAGCATTGAGAACAGTTTTCATCTACCACCACTACAGAGCTCAGCCAGTCCTCCAACCGCACTTCTGCTGGTGGTTTGCAGCCCTTTGGCTCCTTCTCTGGTCTCTGACCCCTTTGTTCCATCTTTGCCCATCAACTTGATGGGTCCACCTTGGCTACTCCCATCTTTGGCTCCACCAGATACACTCAGCCTTGCTTGTCCACCAAGTTCCCCCATCCTACTTGCTCCCCTTGGTTAGCTATCACTCCACTTCTGCCACAGACTTGTGGGCCGTCTTCTGAGCTCCTCCACCCCTATGGCTGCAGCAGGCTCCTCCTTCCCTTCAGGTACGTCTCAGTCCTCCATCACACCGGTATCACCTCAGTCCTCAGGCACTCTGACTCCATCTTAGACACTTGTCGCCGCATTATCCTTTAGGTTCCCTGTGGCAGAGCTGTGGCTCAATCTGCCTCATCTCTGTCGGATGTCCCCCATATGCCATCAGCCTCAATAAAATCATGACTCATTCTTCCTTTAACTCAGCCGTGGGATGTTGGCATTGTTGTTCCCATCATTGCCACCAGAGAATCTTTGTGCTCCCATCACCAACCCTTCTCTGCTTACTCGTCCATCTCCAAAATCCCCCCCATCCCTCCTTCTGCTCAGCTGTTTTTACATCACAATGTCCCACCTTTCCAACAGGGGGTGTGCTGTCACACTTATGTTCAATTAGTTTAGTTTTCATGGACTTTTAGTTTGTATTTATTAGCATTCAATGTGTTCCTTTTTTGAGTTTCCTGACACATCAGTGTCCATAGACACTAATCTTTATCACAGCTGTGTTAATCACCATCTGTTTTTAAATTCCTCACCTTCACTCTGTGTTTTTTTTCCAGTCATGTTTACATTTATATGTGTTGCTCCTGCCAGTTTGGATTGTTCTTATGTGGATTGTTATTAAACTTTGTGTTGGAACTTTATTCATCATCTTCTGCAACACCTTATCAAACCACTTCAAAATTGAGGATATATACAGTCTTTTTTATTTGTATATTTCTATTACTAAGGCATCTCATTAGTATACGCCAAAACAGTCTTTAATGAATGAATACGAAGGTTTGTATTGTCAAGGGATTTATTTTCCTTAAGAGCAAATTTAAGACTTATTTAAGAATTATATTATATGTGAGCTTTATTTTGATCTTTCCTCATATGAATTGCACATACTGTTAAATAGATCAGTCTTATGTCTCGATGAAGGACTTTTTCTATGAATTTTCCGAGCAACATTCCATAGGTATGGTTACGTGACTGAGTACCTCATTCCTCAGTCATTCGCTCAGTGTTCATTCCAGAACGATTTCTTCGAAAATTATTTTTTATTCTGTCTCACCAGCATGTATTAACCCTGCCAACACTGAGGAAAGAAACATAATGACATTCCTACAGTCACATTAAATCTGCCAAAGTACAGTAAGAAGAGAAAACCGAATAAAATGTCAGGGTATAAATCCTGATTGAAGATGTTGTACATGCATTGCCTTGCACCCAATTAAAATACATAATACAAAAGTAAAGACCGTAACGTCCATATACTCATCTTTTTTGTCACAGTTATTGTCACACTTGCATTTTTTAGCTGAAGGAATGGCAAGCAGTGTGCAAACTACTGCTTTAGCTCATAGACCACCCCAGTGCGATCACATCTTTGACAGCTGGCTCTATTAGAGGATTATGAACACGGCTGTAGGCGGCAGAAGACCATGCTGACAGACCTGTTAGTAACAAATGACTCCACAGACTATGAAAAAACTTAAACAAGCCATCTGAGTTAATATATGGTCACTCAACCTGGAATGAAGTACCACACCGTAACAAATAACTAAAAATATGGCATTGCAATTATATTTTTGACTTGGTTAACAAATAAGAGCAGAGAATGGGTTGCAGGTGACTGCTGACTATCAATCACATTAGAAAGGAGCCATGAGGAAGTTCAGCGTGAGAAGTGAGGTTATGTGGTCTTTGGCCTGACCATAACAGTTTGGTTGCACAACGCCAGAATAAAGGTGTTTCGGGAACTGTACAGAACTTGTGACAGTGTTGAGGTTTACACTACAAAGATGTGCTTGCGCAGCAGTTAGAGTAGTTTGTTCAGCGTGTTTTAATTTTGGACTTGAAATCAAGTAACCAATTTCAGAAGTTATCATTGTGGCATCAAGAAGGCAGGGTAAATACCAAATTAGTTTCAAAGCAGAACAAAAATTAGCAACTTTAATAAAGCATTACACGCACAAAAAAGGGAAAAAAAGAAAGAAAAAGTGTTCCTCTTTAAATTCGACCCCTTAACTATAACCAAATTTTGGAAAACAAACCAGTTCCCTTTTCACACTGACTCAGATCTCATTTGCTCTACATTATCTGTGACAAGGTCTCAGTCCAGTCCAAAATTATTGTTTATATTATTAATATTTTTATTTAAAATTACAATAACTTATTGATATTGAGATATATTGCTCCAGTGTACTGTTTTCCATCTGAATGGTATTTTCATCACAAGCTGATTTTAATACAACCAGGAGTCAACAAATGAATATGAATTTATTTTAAATGTAACTCTACCTTGTAAGTCTCGTCAGTCATGTCTTGTTTCTATAATCATTCCCAGTGTATACAGTATATTTCCTGTTTTCTGTTTGTGTCTGTTCTCGTCAACAGTGTTGTCAGTCTATGATCGTACTCCATAGACTTTTTTTACTATTACATTTTTATACCTATAGTAATTTGCGCTATATCCATTGTTTTTTTTTTATTTCCCTACAAGTACTGTGGCAACACCCTTGATTATTTTAATATGCAGAACTGTGAATTTGCAAATTAGCCCACCTCCACTCACACAAGCTCAGATATTAACGTGATCAACTTTACAGTAGTAAATGCTGCATAAAACCTGGTTTAATCCAGCCATATAAGTTTGAACCAGAAAATGATTCAGATGATGAAGTGGAAGAGAGAATTATATAGACTCATATACAAGTCGATGTAAATGGAAATTTACGATTGTAAATGGAAATCACTCTCTACAATGTCGGACAGTAATTAATATGATTAGTAATTTGCTTGACTATGTTATCAATCAGCTAATTATGTGCCTAATAATTCGCCATCTCAGAGTGAGATGCCTTCCAAAAAATCTGTATACTTAGAAATATTTTGAACAACTTAGCTTACCTTTTGAAAAGTGAAAAGGTACAATATAGGTGTCTGACTTCCCTTTCTTTAAATAGTGTGAAAACATCCTAAGACACATAGAGAGAAACACTTTATGTTCATTTGTTTATGGAGGATGTGCATGTGTGCATTTTTTGTCTATATGTGTGTGAATCTGTGTGTGTGGTGACTCAGGAGAAGGTATATTGCCAGGATGGCTTGTAATGGTTCAGATAGGCCACTCTCACCCACGGTGACAGGGAGATTGGACAGTTAGGAGACAGAGTGCAGACAGAAAGACCCTTACACAGCCTTATTAGTCATGTAGAGTTATCTCCCAAGTGTCAATACAGAGAGCGTAGCAGAGAGATAGCAGGACAACAGGGAGGGGGCTGGGGGATCTTAACTACGGGAAACCGGATGACCGAAAGAAAGAAGCAGGTAATAGAAAAGAAGAAGCTTGCGACAGAAATCATGGAAAAATGTTGGTGTGGATGGAGAGGGGTGTTGCAGACAGTCTCTCTCTCTCTCTCTCTCTCTCTCTCTCTCTCTCTCTCACACACACACACACACACACACACACACACCTCAGAAGTCAGATGAACCCCAACACAAAGAGAATCTTTCATCTAGATATCATCAAATAGAGACAGTGTCTGTTCCCGAAACTAGGAAATACACAAAAAACTCCCAAACCCATTTAAGAGCAAAACAATTATCACTGTTCAACAAATAAAAAAGAGATATAATACAGATGAGAAAGATTGGTTCGCTGAATATTCCACAAAAGCACTTTTTGAAAAACACATGGTCACAGGTCATAACCTATATGTTGTGTTTGACAGAAACCTGCCTAAAATCAGATAATTACATTACTTTAAATGATTCCATCCTCCAGAATTACTGTAAAAAACATGAGCTTTGTATCAAATGTAAAGGGGGAGGTATTGCTGTAATTTATAATAATATGTTGAATATTACTCAGAAGTCTATTTTCAAGAATAATTATTTTGAAGAGATGGTGCTTTCTGTAAGGTTATCTAGTGTAAATTGTCTATAATCTAGTGGTGATAAATCCAATTTGACATTTGTGTTGTTTATTGTATACAGACCACCAGGGCGCCAGGCAAACATTAAAGTATTTGCTAGTAATTATACTTCAGATCTAATATTGTCACACAGAATCAATATTGATGCCGATGAAATTCTGCAGCATTCCTCATCATGGCTTAGAAGAACAAAAGCAACTATTGCAACATAAATTATTGACTCTATATTTTACAGCACATTAGATATGGTTGCTCCTTTGAGCTTAAAGAAGATTAAGGGAAATAGCCCAATGCCGTGGTATAATGAATACACTTGGGCCCTCAAGAGAGCAGCCTAAAAAATGGAGTGCAGCTGGAAGAAAACAAAACTGGAAGTATTTCCTATTTTGTGGATGGAAAGCATTATTGCATACAGATAGGCCTTGAAACTGCCAGATCTGCTTACTTACAAATTATTTGCTTTTATCAGTCAATCGTGGTTGTATCTCGTTATTAGTAGCCCTGGATCTTTGTGCTGCATTTATCGACCACAACATTCTTTTGAAAAAACAGAAAAATTACATTGGCATGGTTCTAATATTACTTATCTGCTCCTTACTTGAATGCTATCAATCCTGATCTGAATTCGGACTTGTGATGCAGCCTGAATAATACTCACGTGTTCATTTGTTGGTCCGAAGAGAACTGGCTCTCTGACTTAGCCTGGTTTCTCCCAAGTTTTTTTTCCTCCATTCTGTCACCTGATGGAGATGGGGTCCTTGCCACTGTCATCTCTGCCCTGCTTACTTAGGTAATAACGTATTATTGATCTGACTGTACTGATGCTGTTGAATAAGAACTGAACTGAGCTGGATGATGATGGTTTTTCTTATAGAAGAAATTAACTAATTTTATAATTGATGGTCTTTACAATGGAACTGAATCAGCACTAAATGACCAGCTGACCAACAGTCAAAATGCGTTATTTCCTGTTATCAACTGTAAAGCTGTTTTGAAATAATCTATGCTGTATATACATCTATATTGCACTAAATATAAATAAAGGTGACATGACACACACACACACACACACACACACACACACAAATGGGAAAGGAGCTGGCAGACAGTAGAAGAGAGAGGGATAATGTCTCTTACACTCACAAAAGTGGTTTGCTGACAGAAAAAGGGACAAATTATTTCTTTCTCTCCCTCTTTCTTTCTCTCTATCTCTCTCTCACACACACACACACACACACACACACACAGGAGCTGACAGAGAGGTTACACTCCCCCACCATCCCGGCACCTGTCACACTTTGAGATAATCATCCATCATGGCCGGCCGTTGGCCTGTGTGGTCCTTTTTAATAGACACTATTGACACTAGTCGTCTCCTCTCCCACCCACAAGCTGTCACCAGACAGAAGCGTTGTGTGTGTGAGAGAGAGAGAGAAAAAGAAAGAGCGGAGGGGAAGAACTATGGATTTTGTTCCAGACATCACAAACACTGACAAACAAACACATCTGTCTGTCTGTCTGTCTGTCTGTCTGTCTGTCTGTCTGTCTGTCTGTCTGTCTGTCTGTCTATCTATCTATCTATCTATCTATCTATCTATCTATCTATCTATCTATCTATCTGTCTGTCTATCTGTCTGTCTATCTATCTGTCTGTCTATCTGTCTGTCTATCTGTCTGTCTATCTGTCTGTCTGTCTGTCTGTCTGTAGAAATAATACTTTTATTCAGCAAGGATGTTAAAGTGATCAAATGTGACAGTAAAGACATTTATGAAGCTACAAAAGGTTTCTCTTTCAAATAAATGTTGCTCTTCTGACTATTCTCTTTATTAAAGAATCCTGAACAAGTAACACAGTTTCTTCAAAAATATGAAGTAGCACAACTGATTTCAACACTGATAACAATAAATGGTTCTTGAGCACCAAATCAGCATCTTAGAATGATTTCTGAAGGATTATGTGACACTGAAGACTGGAGTAATTATGCTGAAAACCATCACAGGAGTAAAGCATCTTTAAAAAATTATGTAAAAATTACAGTTATTTTAATTTGTAATTATATTTCACAATATTACTATACATTTTAATAAATGCAGCCGTGATGAACACAGGAGACAAACCCTTTCAAAAATCGTACCAACCCCAAACTTTTGAACAATTGTGCATGTGCAAATTTGAAGTATTGTTAGTTAATGATACCGTTGATGCCATAAATTGCATTAACTAAAATTAACAAATTGAACCCTATTGTAAAGTATTACCATTGGGCTATTAATGGATGATGCACCAGTTTATTTGTCTGGCACAGGTTATGAGGGCATTGACCCTGACATTGAAATGGCCCAGAAGGTGCAGACAGTGGGGGAACACATGAAGCTATTTGAGAGGACTCCATAAATGAGGACTTCCATGGAAGTGCTCCAAAAAGGACAAATATCCAATGTTTTTCACCCGGCCAAAGCTTGGTTACATTTATTCTTTGAACAAATCTGGGTGATGCAGAATCACAAGTCTGAAAATGTATGTAGTGTTAATGTGGTTCTTCACATTCTCATCTGGAAGCCCCTGAAACTGTACCATGACAAACTTTTTGAAGTTAATTTTATATTAAAAAAGGTCACTACAGCCATTTAACATCATACTTGAAAATGAACAATAATTATAATAAATACATTTCAATTTTTGAGACATTTGTTTGATAGTAAGCATTGTATGAGCTCAATAATTCAAAATTTTAATTTCAAGTTTATATTAAACAAAAATCACTAAAGCCTATTCCAATCAGTGTTGCATTTGGCTTCATCATTATTTACCATAGTAAACTCATATAGTAAAGATGTATATTTTTCAAGCTTAATACACATTCATTTTCACATTAAATCAAAATCAATTCACTAGTCATTCACTAACAGTCTTTTTTGTTTTTGTTTCAAGCCAGTATGACATATCTATTTGTCATACATATAACAATACAACTCAGTGAAGTCATAGTTGCTTGGACTTTCTCTATTATGTTCCAAAGAAGAAAAAGTCATACAGGTGTAGAACGACAAGAGGTTACTTGTAGCCAGTTACTTACCTACACTGATGAAGACCATCAGACTTGTTTACGCCCATCCAGCTCTAACCTCAGTTGTCCATCTCCACCGTGAGTAGGCCAGACATGCAAACGGAAGCAATGGAGGCTAATGGAGGCTCATGGTGGGGCGGCAGGGAAATGAGGGTCTGGGGCTAGGCATAGGGGCCTGTCCCAGGAGGCTCTAGAAGACTTTAATAGCGGAGCCAGGGAGATGCCTGCCTGCTGTGGTTTCTCGGTTGCCGATGATTTTAGTTTCAGGTGACGTGCATCATGCTCTATTAGCGGCCTCTTCCGACCACAGTTTTCTTTGGCATGTTAAAGGCGCGCTGGAGCTCCACTCTGGACGCGTACCTTTTCAACACACATACACACTCATACACACCCGTTCACTTTTGCATAGATGCAAGTCTGCATCTCTGCAACCAAACACAGGAACGATAGACAGGCACGTACCTATTTGCACAAGCTTTCAGCTCCTCATATTTCCATCTTACCCTAAAACACACATATACACCAGACACATATATGTGCTTATAGGAATGATTCAAGTCAATCAAAGTATAAAGGAGTTTGAAAGGTGACTTTATAAATTCTTAAAGGAATAGTTCACTCAAAAATGAAAATTGTGTTATTGTTTACTGACTCTCATGTAATGTCATACCTTTTTGAGGATAGTTCCGACAACTCTTGATAAACAAGGACAGTTTAGAGTACCCAGAATAAGGTCAAAAATTTCATTAGAAAATATGACTATTCCACTATATTTTCCAAGTCGCTCTCAGTTTTGTTCGACTGTTGTTTTTCACTGATAATATTTTCCTCCGGCAGAGATTGCCTGAAGCCTGTGATCACATCCCCATTCAAAAATGGCACATTGGCATCATTGTTATAATTGTTTGTAGTAACCGAACATGAGTGCTTTATCTAAAGCTATACTTTGTATCCATTCATGCATTCCTTGGGAATCAAACCCATGACATTGACATTGTTAGCACTACCGAATTAAACTGCTCAAATGTACTCTGTATGTAATGTTTTAAGGGGGACAGAATCAGTTAACAATGATTTGATTCTTTAAGAAGACTTAAATTAAAGCACACTAGTTGCATGGACTGTTAAAGTGCTTTTTGGAGATTAACAGCTGTGGTAAACAAAGAGTGTCATTTTATAATGTGTTTCATTTAAAAACAATCTGTTTGTACTCCATGAAAAAGTAGCAGCATGGTTTTGGAACAAAATGGGTGAAAGAATTCCTTGAAATATGCTATTTTGACTGAAATCAATAGTAGATGCCATCTCCATGCCAAATCCATTTGAAATTACCGAAATTAACTTTAATCAGAGGCTGCATATGAGTACTCTATATTCTTACTTTTACAACTTAAATAATATATCAGTAAAAATAAATAAATAAGCTTATGAAAGTAATGTCAAAGATCTTGAAATAAAATCTCAGATGCACAGGAATGACTTAAACTCTTGTCTTTGGCAGTGGTGTCAGATGAGGGATCAGGCACGAGTGTATTTACACCACACAGAGGTGTGTCCACACGTCCCGTAGCGCCTGTGTGAAGTGGTCGGATGTCGGTCCCTCATGCGGTCCTTGCAAGTCTTCCAAAATCCTGGGTGGCTATGAATTTCACTGTAGCTCTTTTTCCTCCCCTTCTTTCCTTCTTAAAGCTAACTCTTTTTTTCTTTCTTTTAGTCGAAATGAAGGAAATTTCCTGTCTGAGGCAATTCTTTGTTTGTTTCCTCGGATGAGGTGGGGAAAAAATAGTCTGAAAGAGGAGGCAGAGCTCGCATGACACTGCCCAGCTAAACATTAGTGCCTAATGTGTCATCTGAACAGGCCCTGAATGGAAATTTACAGTGGAACATGTCAAAGTGGGGCTTCCCTCTTGTTTTAAACCCTGATTTTTCACCCCTCAGTAACAGATTACAAAAGTGTGTTTGAATCCACCTTCTTACTCAGCTGTTATTTTAATGCTGTACAACACTGTCCTGATTATGCACCCATAAAGCCATTTCGTACAGTAAGTAAACACCCCTTAAGGATTCACACACACACAAAAGAACTGAATCCAGACACAAAACAGAGCTGTTTCTCATGTGAAACAGCTTTCATATTCTAATCAGAGTAGACAGAACATCAAAGAGCCTTATGCAGATTAAGTCATTAATGTAGAGAACCTGTTAGTTGTGCTTGCGTGTGTGCAGTTGTGCAGCAGACCAAACCAAAGTGAGAGAAACTGCAGACAATTGAGCCGAGTGGAAAGCAGAGTTTTTTATTGTAATTTCTTTTTTCTTTTTTTACTTTAAAGTGACTGGAATAGGTCGCACGAAGGGTGTCTTTTTACACATGTTAAGTTTTGAACTTTTATATTCTTACAGAGTGTGTCAGGGGCAATGAATTACACAGTTGTGACAATTCAAGCCCACAGTCCGTAACTGAATGGCAGGGAGTGAATGAGTTGTTTGGTCAATACACCAACTCCTTAGCAACCATTTCTGTGGCTAAATGGAGGGAATTTTATGCTCTGGCCCCCATCCAATGCACACAAAGCCGACTACGACTTCATTGCGGCGAGTATAAAAATAATTTATTCTGGCTAAACTCTTTCGCCAAATCTTTTAATCACCGTAAAGGCCTTTCAGTATGTGTTATGTTGCAGATTCCTTCAGATGCCTGTGTGAAGTATTTATGATGTGTTCCTACGTGGCACATATAAGACAGTGATTTATTTTGCGAGGTGGAGTAGGATGCTGTAACACTTGCTTATGTTGTGGATGATCCAAAATTGCATTTGACACTCTCCGGTGATGCTTCAAGAGCTTATGAATCGCTTGATTTAAATGTCTTTGGAAGTTATTTGCTGTGTAACTTGTGTGGAATTGAAATTTGGTGTCTTGTGATTCTCCGTCCAAACCTGTGTAATTTAGTTCATAAACAGTAGCTTCAGTCAAGCATGGAAACTTGAATCCATTTGTGTCCTTATGTTCACGAGAGTCACTGCATTGAAAGGCAGCTCACCCTGTTGGTTTTGGCAGAACAGCATTTTTTTCTCTGCTTGAAATGCAGCGGTTCAATCCCCACTCTGAGCTTTGATGTTCAAGTGTTATAAGTCTGTTCAATTGTGATATATATCTCTATCACCACGTCTCATAAATTTCCAACTATGTCAGTTCTGTAAAATCAGAGAAATGTCACACGACCGCTTCTCCCCATATATATTTTTTACATTATCTATGTGCAGAAAACACATTTTTTTATAAACTTCTTCTTTATGAATAATGCAAAGGAATCGCACGCTGTCTCCTATATTTAAAGAAACGGGTCAAAAACATCTCATCTCATTAAGTAACCCTGTTAACCTCCGGTTAGAGAATCACGTGATTCACGCGGCATATGTTATTTACATTCACGGAGCAGGAAGATGTTTGCAGAGAAGGATAATTTGACAGTCCGATAAACCAGCAGACAGACAGATAAACAGTCTGCCTCGTCGCCACAGAGATCTCATTGTCAGTCTTACTGAAACCCTTTTTTCTCACTCCATCCCGACAGCCACGGGGCAATATTTAAGCAGACAGTCAGAAGACGTCCAAATATTGAACAACAATTTCTCTTTATTTCGAACCCTCTGCCTTTTTTTTCTCTTACCTCTGTAGCAAAAATCTTTTTTTCTTTTTTTCGTGTGGCTAAGACCACAAATTCCAAACAAACAGGATGGCCGAAGAGTGGGAGAATGGGCTGACTCATCAGAGAGAGTGAGAGTGAGAGAGATGGAGAAAAGCTCTCCATTCTAGTTGAACCAGAGTAAAGAAGGCCAACCTGTAAACAAGCTCGCGGACCACCCAGATCTCTCTACTATAAAGCAATATTGCTTTAGCCACCTCTACTGCTGCATTGGTTAAGCTAAAGGTATGAAGTTATTGCAGGCGTCTAGAAAATATTATGCGCTCTGAATACTACTGACCACCACAACAGAGGGACAGTGGTTTGACAAGTATTCAAAACTGTTTAAACATAAGAACTAAAAAAATAAATGAAAAACTAAATATTGTTTTTAGATTATTATCATTATTATTATTGCCCATGCATGTACAGGTAGGTCAGTGTTCTGCATTGTCCTTAGTATCTATTCATATACTTTATTAAAGATTAAAAAAGGTCTTGTTTTTGAAGTTTCCATCTAATTTCATATCTGAAAGCTGTTGCCAATAATTTGATGATTATACAATTCCAGTGTTTGGTGTACAGTCTCCTCTCTGCAGTAATTGTCTGTCTGTTTTGGTAGGCACGAATGTCATTGCTATTCCTTTTTTCTTTTCTTCTGGTGGCCTTTAGGGGAAAGGCTAATATCTTGTGTGTCAACTCACAGCATGAAAACTTTTAGATCTATATAAGGTTACTCATTTCAGAACTTATTTTCTAAGAGAAAGGGAGGGAAAAAATAAATACATTATTTATGAACATATTCCCAGTCCAATGGTTAATTGTTTATCTTTTCACAATTGCTTTGATGTAACCAGAAACGTAATCCATAAAAGAAAGAAGAAAGTTTTCCTGTTTTTTTTTTCTTTCCTGTTGCTGCCTTTTCCGCTCGTTTCCTTTTAACGATTTGTGACAAGAGGACATATAGGTTATTGTAAAAATGATTCCACTTTCTTTCTCTCTATTATGAAGCCGTGTACGCGCCCCCAAAGCCTCATCAGCTTTGATTAAGAACATCTCCTCAGCTGCCTACTCTCATTAAAGCTGCCATCCGCTACCACTGTAAACTTATTATATCTCTAGCTCAACTGACCATGTCCAAAGAGTTTTATAATGAAAGAAATTAAACATTCCTGGGTTTGTTTTTGGACTTAAAACACTGCACACTCAGCCTTTTCATGCATAGCGGTGGAGACAAATTCACAGCAGAAGTCAAACATGTATAAAAAGGCTGAAACAACAAAATTATCTGGCAGTACTAACCTTAAAAGGGGGAGAGAGAGAGAGAAAATTGTCACTTTGCAACCTACAAAATAAAACTATTTTTTGCTTGCCAGGTGCACAATATATGACATTATGTACCAGAGACAACTCTAGTAGTCTCTTAAGGAATATGGTGAGGCCTGTCTCGCCAGCAGAGCTGGCAGAGTGTGTCCAGTATATGGCCGCATATATACTGCTGTCTGTTTATGTCAGATTGAAAGATGGGGGATTTTTCTCAATGAGCCTTTTGTTCATGCTATGGCAGTAGGTACTGCAGCGTTTACAGCAAATGAGCCTTATTCGAATAATTCAAAATGCACTGCAAGAATATGCTAGCATCATGGATTTTTGGTACTAGTTTGACTGGAAATAAGATTCATATATATCAAGTGACATTGTGGTGTTCCAGTTTTCTGAAAATGATTTAATTATACTAATGCTTTTTTTTCTTCTTAGGAAACACATATAGTGAATTTTATCACTTTATATAAAAGTTGTTGTACTTCATATGGCTTTTACTGTAAAACTGGGAACATATTGTATATATTCACTGTACTGAATATTTACTGTAATAATGGATATGGATATGTTTGCTTGTAAACTGCTTTGTGCATACTGTTGTTTATTTTCTGCACTAACTAAAATCAGTTACAGGTTAAACAAGAAATACAATGCTTTTGCTTTTATAATATATTTTTTTAAATCTTTAAATCTAAGAAAGGATAACACTTGAATTTAAAATCTTTTTAATTGTCTAACCTTTCATTTGCAGACAGTGAAAAGTAAATAATTAACAACTAAATAATTGATCAGAAATTGTGGGTTATGTTAAATGAAAATAAGCTGAATCTAATGCAATGTACACATACTCAGTCAAAACATGTTAAAAATAATATCTGTGACAATTTTACCTCCTTCACTTTAACTGTGAAATAGTAATTACTAATTATTTATCCACTGTATATGTTTTCAAGGAGTAGCTATTACATTTTTGAATGCAAATTGGCATCAGCATGGTGTGCCATTTCTACTGTACAACATAACTGAAAATATGGCAAGAAAATTACTTTGCTCTTTAGTGCCTAAAAAATGCTGTGACAGTTTGGTCTCCAGACAGTTGAGAAATTGTGCAGAGGACATATAAATTACTATAAACTTTAGCAAAATGTGAGACAAAATTCCACTAGTAATGATTTATTGCTCGGGCTGTACTTAAACATCAAATTACCCTGAAAAGCATTACCAGAGCCATTTTCTGGCCTACGGCACAATATGAATAGAACCCTTAAAGAGTGAAGAAGTGGCCTGATGGTACAAGGAGAGAAGGATGTGCTCCAATATTCCAAACCCTCAGTTTATCAAGCGTAACCCTGTTGAAACACCTGTGCTTATTTCTCTGTTCAGTGCTCGCTCAGGTAGTTCCTGCTGGCCCCCCTCAGAGATGTGTGGAATATACTTTCTCTCTCCTGCTCTTCTTTCTGCTCACTGTTTGAGTCGTCTTCTGCCTCTCTTTCTCCAAGCTTTCATTTTGCGTCTGTTTTTTCTCCCTCTGATCTCGTCTCTCCTCTAGACATCAGTGTGGTAGACTACGGAGGGCTCTACGAGTGAGTCTCTCTTTCTAAACCGTTGGCTCATTAAGCAGCATGTTTGTATAGCAAACTTAGTATTTTTAGTGTGTTGTTTGTTTTACGTGCCCTCTGTTCTCACAGGAAGAGAGGATGCGGCTTTTCGCTACGTTACGCTAAAGCCGAGTTCTCTGCGCTTTTGCCACACTGCAGGGAGGAGAATTGCAAAACTTTTTCGCCTCTCATTACAGCTGTGTTTCAGAGCGTCTGGGAACACTGCGCTGATGGCACGCCTTTGGTCGCTTCCAAAATTACCCCACAGCAGGTTCTGTGATGTGGTGTTTTCTTGTAAACAGGTTTGAGGATGGCTGTTCCATACGCTTGGAAAAGTAGGTTTAGTGTAAAACTTTCACTGACGCCTGAGTTCTCAGCACGCTTACCTCCAGGCGCTGCCTTCGAGCCAGCCGTGTTTGTGAAGGCCAAGGTGGAAGTCCTGGCAATCCAGAAGGTTCTCCGACAATGGAATAGTTAAACTTGCCCTTTGTGATTTAAAGTGTTATTAAAAACACAAGTGCTTCAGAAATCGCATTAGTTCTGCCGTATCATTGCAAATACGTCTTTTTGCAAAAGTAACGTGCAATAGGAATGAATCTTTTAGATGACAGCATTGGTTTCAAAATGCTATTGAATTCTAAATTCAAAAACAGATTTCATTTTTATTTTTACTTATGCCATCATGCGATCACTTTATGGATTTAATTTAAATTAATCTAGTTTTAAATTATTTTGTTCATTTTAATTATGTTTTATTAAATTAAAAAGCATGTAAACATATGAATCTATTAAACATGAAAACTATGCAATGATTTGAGACATTTCTCGTTAAACAGCACACTTTTTGGCATAAATAGTTATTTAAAAAAATTGAGTCAAAAAACCCTAGGATTCTATATAGAACCTTTTGTTTCAAAGAGTGTAGATTTACACCTAGCACAACATCATTTTATTTAGTTTGTGGTTGATTAAGTAGAAAATCCCTTTCCTTTAGACACAAAAGGCATGGAAAGACATATTTTACAAGAAGTTCATTCTTGTATGTTGTCATAAGACCACATCCTCCGTCTTAGTGGACAACAGACTAAATAATGGCCCTAACCGTTTACGGAAGTTTCCTTCAATTTGTGGCTCCAGCAAGTGGCCTGCTTGCTTAGACCAAACAAGCTGAGGATGACATCTACCCAGCCGTTGTTTTCTCACCCTTTCTTGATCACCTGACAAGCTAACCCAAATGAACAGGCCCCTTCTCTTCTGTTCTGGGTTGCCCTTAGCCTTCCATGGGATAAATATTTCAATTAAGACACTTTTTTTAGCAGTGAGAGATTCCTCCCTAAAGAACATGACAATGTCATTTATCCAACAAACATCAGAAATTATTGATACACATGATGTTTGTGTCTACTGTATAAATGAAGCTTTTTTCACTAAGTGTCTTGTTCCAGATTAGAGCAAACACTTATACAAACCTGCAGTAAAACTTTACTTTTGTAAACTGAAGTATCTCCTGAATGGAGAGAGACCTACTAAAAGGTTTGCTGCAACTAATCGATACTCCATGGCTTCTCCTGTTGCCTGAGGAAACCACGAGTGCTCTTAAATATCCCAACCTCCCTCTCTAGTGAGCAGTTTTATGTTTTCTTTCAGGACTTTATTTGACTTTAGTTGTGAGTGCCTGTTAAATAAATCCCATCTATGTTTCTAAACTATAAGTATCATCTTGTGAATTGTTTTATTGTTGTTGTTATTTGTTTTTTTTTTGTTTTTGTACTGAGACCTGATACTAAAATATGGGTGGAGAATGCCTTACAGTTCAATTGTTTTTGCTCGTAATTGTGACACCAAAGAATGACGGTGATTTATATAAGATTTAAAGGATATTTCTTTTTGTTTAGTAAAATGTCTATAAATAATTTAAAGAAATGTCTATAAAGATACATTTACGGTAGTTTAAGAAGCATATACAAAAAGTGTATCTTGTATATTAATATTTTATCTTACTATAAATATTCTCTCATTGTTTGTTCTTATTTCAAGGATATTTCAAATGTTCTGATGGTACAATTAGACAAAAATGTTATTCGCAGTGCAAAAAAGAAAGAAGTACTTTATGTTGCCAAAAATTCACACTTGTGTGTGTGCGTGTGTATGCATGTGTGTAAACAAACAATTTCTGATTTATTTCTATTAGCAATTTGATTACATATTTGAGTAGATGATTTAAGATACATATGGGATCTTTTTCTTAAATCCGTTGAGAAAGTTCTTGCATTGTCATGTACTTTGTTGAACTTTCTTTTTATCCAGTAAAATGTAAGGCAGTTACTTGACTCTCTACATATAGTTTAGTGGCATTGTTGCATTGATTATTGGCATTGTTGCTTGAATTCTTCCATAGGGAGAGCTTTTTTTTTTTAGTTGAGCTATAATAAAACAATAGCTTTTGCATTTACTGGTCTGATTTTAAAATATGAAGTTTTGACATCACCAGGTAGACTCGTGTGGGAGGACACCTGTAATTTGTATCAAGGTGGAGGCGATGGAGGAGAATGCAAGCGTTGTTGAGATACATAAGGAATATTAAATCGAATAACACTGCCAGACGATCACAGCGGGTTTTTAGGCCCCAGTACTTTAACTTTCATTAGAGAGCAATTGGTCATGCTCACAGCAGGGATCATCGGCTGACTGCGTAGTTGAACATTGTCGGCGGTTCCGAGTGACTCGAGTTTTTGTTGATTTCTATTTCTCTTTCTTTCACATTCTTCATGTGCTCAGAATGGGACAAAAACAAGAAAATAGATGGAGACCGAACACGGTTCTGGGAGATTTAAATGCTGCTTGGGCACACTGCTGTGTCCTTGAATATGGCCAGTCACTGAGAGCCGTAGGCGGCTAGTAAGAGAGGGGGTTGTGTGGAGAGTCCCAGCAGGCCGTTTGTCTGGACGGTGCTGTCTAACCCTCCCCTCCAGCTGGGCAGGGCTGAAAGAAGTAGAGCCCTCACTGACTGATTAGGTCTCATGTAAAGTACCACCTGGGGAGCCTATTAGAAACACCAAAGTCAATGACAACACAGACGGATGACGCACCTGCACGACCACTGAGCATCTACATTCCCTCTATCACTTTGCTAACTGCTAATGTTCAGTATGGCTCTGCAGCAATTGAACTCGACTTGTAGACAGGGTTCTATGACAGGGTTATGCACCATTCGAATTTAGAAAGCATGTTGTTTTCCAAGCAAGTTACATTTCTAAATGCTATTTTAATTGAGGTAGCAAAGAGAAATGCAATTAGAATTTTAATACAAGACTGCAGATTTAAAATGAATCAAAATCCAACAATTGCTTGCTAGAAAAGCAAATTTGCAAACCTTTTTAAAGAAAGACACATGCGAAATGTATGGATGGATGTGTAGATAGATAGATAGAGCATGGCCAATTCAGTTCAAATTTCCACTGATGAAGTGAAATGGAGCCAATTCTGCAGTTCTGAATGTTGCATAACCATCCATGACGAGGTCTCCTTATTAATCTCCTCTCTTTTCCTGTGCCATGTACTGTATAGAACACTGTGACTCTGTTAATCAGGAAGCCGCTGAACAATGAACTTCTGCCCAGCCAGATCTGTAAGCAGTAAAAGACAACCCTTTGTTTCTAAAATAAGAACTGTTTGACATTTGAGCGGAGACACAGCCCGTTCCTATGAAGTTCGCCGGCACCGGAGCACAGACCGGAACCCTTTAAGTTATTTCCAGCCTCGGTGAATACCAGTTATTGTGAACGTGTAATTACAGGCCTAGACGCTGCACTTAATTCCCAAACAATATGGTGTACTTATACACAAGGACATCAAATTATACTCAACCCACCATCTAAAAAATGCTGTCAGAGTGTGGATGCCAAAGCTACCATACAGTGGCCGCCAAACCCTTTGCCACCACCCTCTTCTGCTTTCTCATTATCCAAAGGCCCTGCTCCATGGCCCTAATGATGATGATGGAGAGGAGGCTGCCTCCAACCAACCACAATGCCTTTCACAGCTCAAACAATATCATGCCTAAAAAATTGTGACTGAAATAGACAACACAACTTGTTTGTTTTAGGGAGAACGTTTCATTTCAGCAAAGTGGGGTTTTAGAAAATTGATTTTGAACCTTGTTTTTAATCAGTCATGAAATTATCAGAGCATTTTGAATGGTCATCCAGTTTTAGAAGCTTTCCAAAAGCAGCAACAACATGAGAGAATTTGATCCTGCTCAAGCTGCCTTTAAAAATACCATTGTAACACAGCAGAAAATTGTGCTATTTAAAAATAGAAGCATGTTTTTGTAGAAAAAATGAATTGTCCCCTCATATAGCAAATGCCCTTAGCTTACAAGTGGCTCCGGGGGCTCATTTTGAATATAGTAATGGAGGACAATGACAGTTTGTTCTTGGTCTCTCCTCCTCTTAAATGTGAGTTAACGTGTTTGCTTTGCCTCCCTGATCATTTTAGCTCTTGACTCTGCTGTCAGGAGTACTGAATTGAGACTCCCTCAATTATTAGAGGAAATGACAAATAAGTAGAGTAGAAGAAGTGAAATGTGAAGGGACATGCATCAGAGGTTTCAGGAGAGGAAATAGGAGGGACGTATAATAGTGTCGTACAAAGGATGGAGTGTTTCAAGCGTAGCGCCCAGCTTTTTGCAAGGGAATTAAGAGGACTCTGTTTTTTTTTTTTTTTCCTCTTTCCCCCTTGAGTTTTGTCTCTCTTTCTTGGACAAGCTGATGAAGTTCCTGAATTGCCAAATAACCCAACAACAAACCCCTATAATTTCCCCTATGCCTCAACACAATCTTGTATCCTTCAAAGGATGTCTGAAAGGGAAGCCTGTCTGAAAGGCCTAGTGTTTATCCTCAAAGCTAATTTTGGTAAGAAAAGTTGGCCCTCTGCCCCTAATCGGTGGAAATATTAGCAGTATTTGGGTTTGATGTACAATGTAGAGGGCAGCAGGCAGATGCCAGTCATCGAATTGCCAGCCCATTGGCTCGGGTCTCGTCTGTGCCACCAAGCTGGAGAGGCTGCCAGTCAGCATTAGGCCAAGGATTCCCTGAAGAGACAGCCATTTCACGCAACCAGGAAATTATGCCGTTTGAGAGCAGAATTTGATAATATGCTTATTTTCTCCGTACAGCCGCGGGGAGAGGGAGAGAGGAAAAGGGGAGTGGTGGAATTATATGCTACGTTAACTTTGGAGACATCTCTAAGGCGGCGAAAAACGTCGGAGAGCATTTTTCCCTTCTCAGACTGGCTGCTGTGAATTGAGAGAGAGTCACTGTGACTTACACGTCTCTGGAGACTCATACACCCTAGTTCTTTCTGTCCTCTAAAAATGTGTATGTGGTTTATCTTCTTTGAAGTGACGACTCAGCTCATTGATTGAAAGAATGCGTTCATTTATATCCTTGGAATTGCTGTATTTCAGCAGAGGTTTGCTTAGAAGAGTAACAAAATTAGTTATATAATCAGAGGTTTTCAGTTTTATTTTTGATTAAATGAAATAAAGTTATACAGTACAGAAAATGACATCACGCTAAAAATAAAACTTTTCCAGATTGCTGTCAAAAATTATTTTCCCCTCTGCACTTCAGGTAAATATTTACTACGTGGCACTCACAATTACTTTTGGGATCAAGATCTGATTACGTACACATACAATGTCCATACATCTTTATTATTTTTATCAGCTTGAATAAAACAGCAAATTTTCATACGCTAAACTGGATGCCTGCCATAAATTACACAGAGGGAAACAGATTTCTGATTGGGTTCAGGGTTCAGCTAAGTGCACTAAATAGTATGCAGGTAGTCATGCTGCAATGCTAAATGTAGAGTCCGGCCTCTCCATAAGTCAACACAAGATAGTAGCTGTCTTCTGTAGCTCTGGCATGCATACGACTAACCATAGCTGTACCATGTGATGTGTTCTTGCTTGAATACAGGTATTGAGTGCTGAATTCCAGTGGGCACTGGATTATACTCCACATTCAAGAGCAACAGGGGTTCTTCAAGGTAAACATTACTGTCTGCCAAAAGAAGTCAGGCATTTTGATTTCTCTTTTGTAATTTTACACTTTCAGCTTCAGCATTGATGTCTGATTGTAAAAGACATGCATTTGTTGAAATTACACTCACACCAGGTTAACTAGGTCAAATAAGAGCTGTCAGAAAGTCTTTCTCAAGTTCCTAGCTTGAAATAAAAACAGCTTTTTCCAAAAAATAAGTTAAAACACTTGACTACACAGAATTAGTCATCAACAATCAATCAGGATTAGATAGAAACACCAAAGCTAATAATTATACTTGTTTTATATCATTGTAATAATTCAACAGTGAAACGGCGAAATAAGCAAACCTGAAATGTGGACTTCATCTTAACATTGAAGAAAACTAGTTTCAACACAGTCATCTGTGGCACATTTGGACATAAACAAAAAATCAACACGAGGCTGTGGAGAAGACAAACACATGCTGGAAAAACAAACAAACCCACAATGTGCTGTTGCCGGGCGGCTTTATCTCCATGTGTTCCTGTTTGTTTGTTCTTCTGAGCAGAGGGCTGTGGATAAAATGTCATGAAATGATAAGTAAAGAGCTCTTGATTGCACAACTCCGTCACTCGACGCATCCCAATTCTCAGATGGCTAATGAAAATCATAGTATGAGGCTTATGCGATTCTTGTTTAGGCTTTACCTGATCTGTGCATGTGCAAACAAGAACCGAAGCTAAAATGCTATTGGTCATTCATCCAATTATTTTGATTAGATCTTACTGATGTCAAATAAACATGGCAGTGACAGTTTTACAATATCAGTCCCCCACAGGACATAATCAAAACCATCATGAGGGACAGGATGGCTATTCTCTTGTCAGGCCATAATGGGGTCACCTGGGAAAAACCTGTTGAGTTTGACGAGGTGAATAAGTCCCCACATGGCCATAGGCATGTTGTAAAATACAAGATGCACAGATTTTAACCTGGCCAAATCTGAAAATTATTTAAAAAACAATGTGTTTTTGGTAGGTAGTTTTTCAAGTTACTAAAGCAATACTCCATGATAAGTTATTCATTAAAGTAATCTCATAGGGGTTTTAGACTTGACACAAAGCAAAAATATAAATATTGTAGACTTGCTGCATTCATATAGAATTCATTGTGTGAACAGAATTGGTTATTTTACTCATTTTATTTTATCTTCAATAATATCACTTTAGATATTAAAGACGTCTTTGCCTCTGTTAGTTTATCCAAAAAGTTCTGTTCCCTTTCAAGGGAACTCGCGCTGTGTCGAAACACTAGGGGAATGCTTTAGCATATCGTCTCATGAAGCACTAATTAAATCGATCAAGTGTGAATGCACTGATTTTATGAAGTAGGATGATAAAGGTGCGCCGGAAACTGGAGGCGGCAGCTTAAAGTATCTTCAGTAAGAACTGAGTGTAACATTAGAGTGTGTGCTTTGGCTGCAAACTGTGTGAATATATCCCTAGTCTAGTTTAAAAGAAAAGGGCATTCCTTTATCTCTATAGAGAAATATTATGGCGGAGCAAACAATTGTAATGTGTTGCACTCCCTGTCCACTCTATATCATCAGCAGGGATACACACTTTCTGTATGTCGTTTGCTTGGCAGTGGAGCATGCATGGTCAGCGTTCAAGGGTGCTGACTGTCCCTATTAAAGCAGCTTCCGCTGCGGACGCTCTGCTCCCGCCTGGTGGTCTTTGACGAGGATGCCCAGGCTCGCAGCCCTCAGCGTTTGGGTCCCACAGCTGCTGAGACACAGCAGAGATCTTTGTCTACGGTGGCTTGTAAGGAACTCTGTGCCATCCCTGGTATCCACCTCTCCTTAGACATAAACCTGCTAGAGATGCTGGTGGTCCATCTGATGCTCCAAGGGGCCATCATGTTGTTGTCCACACTGACAAACAGAATGGTGGTCTTCTTCATAAATCATCAGGGAGGTTTGCGCTCGTGTCCACTTTACAACTGCCGCGACAGATTCAAATCTAGTCCCAAGGGAGATAATGCTCTCTTTCCGAGTAGTTCACATCCTGGGAATCTGGGAGCAGACATCCTGTTGAGGCAAGGGCCGATGCTCGAGGAATGGTGACTCGACCTAGAGGTGGATTTGGGAGAATTTCAGCGAGCACAAGTAGACCTGCTCATGTCCCTAGAAATGACTTAGTGTCTCAGGTTCTCCCTCACTCATCCAGCTCCTCTCGGACTGAACATGGTTCAGATGTGGCCGAGGCTCCGTCTCGTTCCCTCTTCAGGTAACTATGGTTACATGCATAACCTGAGACGTTTATTTACTCACCCTCATGTTATTTCCTTTGGTCTGTTCCTCACACATATTGCTTTGGAAGACTTTGAATATCGAATTTGAATATAGTTCAAAAGTCATGTGAGCTTCTGTGTCCATTTTGAAGCTTGAAAGCCTCAGTCCGCATGCAAAATTTCGGTTTGTGTTTGGTTGAAGAAAAGAAAAGCTAAATCAGTTTTCAATGAGTAAACGATAGATATTTAATTTGTGGGTGAACTGACATGAAAAGTTTTGATTTCAATGACCTACATTTAAAAAAGTGTAACAAACAAATTCTGTCTAGAACTTTAATATAAGAAAATTAAATATATTTACTAATTACCTAATGTCATAATTTTTCAGCGATACAGGAAAACGGAAAATGGATTAAAGTCTGTCTCCCTCAGCGTGGGCTACAGACTTCATCAGGTGCAACAACTGATCAAGAAAACTCACATATCAGCCAGCAATGGAGCACAGTCCAAATACTTCAACATTAATCAAACATAATTGGTGCTTAAAGACTTAAATTATTTATTATTGTGAGATCTGACAGTGCTGCTCAGAAGCAAATTGGGATCATCTTCCATGACCACTAAGGATTTGGAGATTAAGCCAGAACTAAGTTTATTTCCTCCATACGGCTTTTATCCCCGCAAACGAACCGTTTAAACGGATCACCCGCGACAGATAACCACGTTACTGTAAACGAGAAATGAGGCTGTTCCTCTTAAGATCTTCTTCTCTCCCCCCACCCCTCCTTCACCCTGGTCTAATTGTGCCGTGGATCCCCGTGGGTTTAGATGTTTGACACTGCGAAATGCTCTTAAATCCTCCTCGCTTCTCTCTTCCTTGCGCTGTGCTCCCTATCTAGAGCCAAAAGGATGTATGTCGAATTCGTAAATTTATCACTTTGCAAAACGGTGCATTAAATGAGTACGGACACGCTCTGATTTGAAATGCTGACTTAAGAAAAGAAGTTCTGATGTTTCAAAATGAGTTTGGATCATGGCGCCAACCCTCCCCCCTCGGGCCTCCCCTCACACCCTCCTCTGCCTCTCCTCGTCCTCTCTTTTCGTCTTCCGGCAGCAAATATCTGTAGTCTCACTCTCTCTCGGGATATAGTCAATCTAAAAGTCCACTACTTTCACTGTTTCTGCCAGTCCTTTACATGCAAATGACATCCTATCTAATGATTAGTGTTTATATGCAGCTAAACCGATGAATAAACTGATAATTAAGTAGATTAATCTGATGCTTTGATGTTCGTCTGATTTAAAAAAATATATTTTAATCCATTATATTATTGCAGACTCAAATATGTATTGCAAAACATAAATAATGTTCACAGTTTTACTTTGTATTTAGATCACTAACGTAAGACATAATCCGTTTTAATCCATCAAAACTGTTATGTTAACTAGTACAAAACAAACAGTGTTAGCTTTATTTTCAAAGTGTAATCCTCTTGTGTTTAGTCGATATGAGCCCAAGGCTTTCTGTAGTGTTCTTTAAAACGTGCAGTGACCTGCTGACACAAAGAGAAGTTTTTTCTTTCACTTAATTTATTGTACTTCAGTACATATTGTACATATTTTACATAAAGAATTATTACGTTTGCAATATTTTAAAACATTTTTTAAATCCCTAATTCCTCACCTAATTCATGGTTGACTCTTGTAAAATCTGTATACAGCTCTGTTACATTTAATGTTTTATTTATTTTATGTCTCATGGACGTAGCAGAGGCGGTAACGTCACACTTAACACACGAGCCAGTCCTGCAAAGCTCACATAAGAAGCTCACATATTTGCTTTCTTTGGCAATACGTGTACTTTCCTTCTGATATGTTCCTTCTTGGATTGCAGATAAAGTTGCAGCATAAATCATGCTTTCTGAACGTCTCAAGCTCCAAGCCAGTGAAACAAAATCTGTAAAAAGTGTGAGTGAACTTCTGCCATAGATTCAGCATCCTCAAGAGATATTCAGACAAGACTGTGAAAGGCTTTGATGACAACCAAGACCAAAAGCCCCCTTTTCCTGGGTCAGTTCACATTGAGAACTTTGTTTCGTTCTGAATCTTTGGTCACCACTGTATTCTTTTATCTCTCTGTTCCCTCCATTTGTTTGGACAGTGTATGAGACCTGCTACAGTGCCTCTTCTAGACCCGTAGCCTTGATTGCTCTGTGTGCAAGGTCATGTTGGACACATAAAATAACTTGTCTAGCAAAGCAAGGTCAGAACCAATGGTCTGTATAATGATATAGTGTCTAATACACATCACAGTCCTATTATATCCATACCCTAAACTAAAACACCACAGCTTGGGACTTGTTGAAATGATGTGCTGAGATTCTGTGGTGAAGCCTCTCCACTTTCCGCAAGTAAACAAGCCATAATTAATTGTACAGTGTGTAAATTTAGCCCAGAGGCACGGAGACCATCTAAACCCTCGCCGCGAGGAAAGATCTTGGCAAATAGCCACACAATATTTTTAATTTGACCTTTTCCTGTAGGGTCCTACAACTGGGTTCTCTGTGTAATGTCTATAAATCCAGACTTTTTTCTGTCATTTTAGATTGTAATAATGTTGCTGTGTCAGCAATGTGTTGATGATTCAATACAAAGTATGAGTAACACTGACAAAACTTTGAATCATATGATGGCCACAAGAGCGACAAAAGTGAGAACATAGAGAACATAATGTCATAGATAGCTCTAGCAATGTTTGCGCAGTTTGTATTCCCAATATAGATGGTGTAAAAGGGTATTATGAGAGAGCTTTTCAGTCTACAAGCCGAGACTTGCTTATACATGTATTCACCTCCTTTCTCTTTGCGTGTCTGATTTATTATCCATCAGTGTCATGGGTACAAGTAATGTAACGTGATGTAATCAGATTACTTTTTTCAAGTAACAAGTAAAATAACAGTTACTTTTTGAAATAAGTGATGCAAGATATCAGAGACACGTCAGAGATTTTAGGTGTGCTGTTTAAGCTTGATAGTTATTTTAGTTGCATTACTCATCTCGAACAGCTTCAGCATTCCTCAAAATGAAAAAAACTTGCAAACTCAAAATATTACGCAAACCTCCTATATACGTTATGCATTTATTCATACTTTTTTAACCAATGTCTTTGCTGCTAACCTTTGGTGACTCAAATCACCCATGCGTATAAACAAAAATGGCATTAGATATATCGCATTTGTGTTTAATTTTGTTAATTTATTATTTATTTTCTATTATTATTATTACAGAAGTATAAGTGTTTATTCTGCATCCTATTCTTCTGCAATCCAGAATAGCATGACAGCTGAAAGGTTTGTTTGAGCTGCGGCCTCTTCTGTACAGGCATGATTTTTTATTTATTTCATCCTGAGGCTTAATCATTTCACTTCTGTTGTGAAGGGGAATATCCATTTTCCACAAATATAAATCCTAAAAGTAAAAGTAAAATGCAAAAGTAATGCGAAAATAAAAAAGGAAAGCAAAAGTAACATAATACATTACTTTCCATAAAAAATAACTAACTCAATTTATCGTGCTACATTAAAAAGTAATTTATTGTTAGAATTTTGTAATAAAAGTCATGAAATTAAAAATATGGAAGTTTATCAAAAATAATAATACACATAACAGTCAAAATCAAACATGTGATCGCTGTTCTTCACAAATGGCTCATTGTAACTTTAGCCACAATGTGATGAATTGCGTTGCATATTATTAATTGCACACATGCAGTTTAAATAAACTCTTTGCTATATACTTTCTTTTAGTTACATGTCCTATTTATTTCAAATTTAGCAAAAAATAGTGCACCTATAGTTAAAGCAAGTGAGACCATGTCCTCAAAAACTTGATCAGGTCATCCAGCCTCAGTTCGGCCCTAAATCAGTACAAATGAACTGATTATTTAAGCGTAAAAAGCAGTCTGTGCCAGGTGCGTGCTCTCAAAGGTGCGTTAGATGGAGCAAGTCAAGGCGTTAACATAAGGCAAGAGCGTGAATGTAGCAGTGGGGTCTTTGAACCCTCCAGGTGCAGCTGTATGTTGACTGATGGAAACAGGCTTCGGCCTGCAATGCAACGCCTCGGATGCCCCAAACAGGCTCCGAGAGGAAGAATTGTTACACTTGTTTATCAAAGAATAAGTTACTGAACAATGCATTTTTTCCAGGAGATAGCTGAGGTCGAGAGTTTGTGTTTCTGTGCGTCTGAGACACTCCAGTGGGGTCTTATTTGGCAGTGGGAGAACACAACTGCATCTTTTCGTGAACATCCGCAGGCAAGTTCGCACTTTGTTTTCCTCTGTGTGTAGTTGCAAAAACCCTCTTTCTTTGAGCAAAGGGTGTGTGTCAGTAGGTTTACACACATGTGCGAATCCCACTGGGCCTATAGTCTACGTCGAGCTCCATTTTATCCCCTGTTGTTTTGCTATTCAAAAGCTGCTGTCCTTGTCTCCATCTATGTGCCCACATACTCATTAAAAACAAATATGTCCTCATTAGCGGCAAGGCATAGATTACACATGTACACATCAGTCTGCCGAACGCATTCGCACAAACATAACAGCCCACCTGTCATGAGTCTCAAATATGTTTTTCATTTGACTTGTTTTATATCTCATACAGCAGCATGATGAGCGCATTAGCACGTAGTTATAGGAACGCTATACATCTCATAATTTTCACTCTATTTCCTTTCACATAAGTTACAGGAAATGTAATAAGTGCAGGTTGAAGAAATCAAGTGGAACCGTGGAAATGGCAGCATAGCTAGAGGGTTCTGTCGGGTCAGCGGGGAGAGGGAAGAGTGTAAGGCAAAGGAGGTGAATGAAAAACAGAAGTAAAGCAAGTCTCCTCAGCTTTTGCCCTCTCTTTACACGTTCCCTCCTCCAAATCCATCCATACCCCGCAGCACACCAATACTCTTTCTTGGGGGGGGATCTGAAGAGAGCAAGGAGCAAGCGTTCCATGTGCCCTGCACGTATTGCCTTGGGCTGTGATGTGATTTCCTACTGAACCTCTGTGAAGCTTCCAGAGTCTCTTCCTGCAGATGTCCAGAAACATCTAAGCTCAAAGCGAAATAAGGTTCTGAAGCCTTGTGTGGCATGGGATACATTAGCGACGCATGAAGGTAAGCTCGACGCGTAAATAAGATGAGGAGAGTTGTGGACGAAGCAACAGTTGATTGGAGGGTCACCACGCTGTGCAAAGGACATAGGTTGAGATCAAGGCACGGGCTGTAATTAGTGAGGCAAAGCGCTGAATACGAGTCCCACTGTGAAGTGTGGGGAAGCAACATGTTAATTGCTACCTTTATCAACACACAAAAATACAGCAGGAAGTGTTCACTCAAACCTTATGAGCATGCAGAGAAGGAAAAACTTGGACATGCAGACACTAATGGACAAACTGTGTTTTCGTGATATTGTTGTTGAGCTTCGAATAGATGGCAAAGGGATTAAATAATTGCCACATGCCCAGATGAAGTATTGTATCATGCATGTTGAGATGATTAATTAGCTCATTTGATCTAATGAAATCAGGAAAGGAGCCCATGCTAATTTTACATGAAAACCGAATTTGGATCCATTCAATTTGTAAATATTTCAGCAGTCTTGTGTTTCTATGTTATATATTCCAATATGTTTTTACTGAGTGGTTTTACATGCAGATTTTGTCACTGATTTTTCTTTAAATAAGAAAAGGGTATAGGTAAATAAAACTGCATGAGTGACTTTTGATGTCATAAATGCTTTAAAGTAGAATATAATCAGCGCATGTAGATTTTTTTAAACGTGTGTGTGTATATATATATATATATATATATATATATATATATACATATGCAGAGGGTAACCACGCTATGCAAAGGACACAGGTTGAATATATATATATATATGGGGTCAGTATACCTCAGTATTCAGGACACATTAAGTTGACAATAAAATAAAATAAAGAAATGTTGTTTTTAATTTTCTATTCATCAAATCCTGAAAACAATAGTATACGAATCACTTTTACTAAACAACACAACTTTGTGTAACACTAATAATAAGAATGATTCTTGAGCACAACATAAGCATATTAGAATGATTTCTGAAGGATTATGTGACACTAAAGACTGGAGAAATAACTCCTAAAAATAAAAAAGTTTCACAATATTACTACTTTTAATGCATTTATCAAATAAATGCAGCCTTGGTGAGCATAAGAGACTTCTTAAAAACATTTAAAAAAAATATTTTGCTGAATGGATATAGAAGCCTGTTTGTGCCATTCTGACATACTGTGTGACAAGCGTGATGCTGATGTACTCGTTTTGTCAGCTTTTCATTGCCATTTTAACAAAGGGCTCTCGTGGGCCCTCCTGACTTGAAATACTTGGCCATAGCCAATGGCATGCCTTCGAGCGACATACTATACTCACTCAACCTCAAGGCTGGTGAAACCCTCTACAGAGATGTCAGTCATTGATCCCTCTAGCATGGACATGGCCAGGGGACAGGAATATCATGTCTGGGCTGATTCTGACTTGCCCCTGGAGACTCTAGGCTAGTTGTTTTGTCTTGGGAAGTGGCGTTCACTTCTATGATGGAAGCCAGTCGGTTTGTTGACATGGTGGTATGGAATGTTACACCTTGTCATGTTGCTCCAGTAGAAGAAATGTCTTTCAGTGACTGTGTAAAGAGATGCCTCAGGATTTTCTTTGTCAAAGATACATCAGAGGAGGTTGTACAAAAGATGTTTTAGAGCTCTCAAGAGAAAGAATTCCTCGGGTCTGTTCTGGTCGTCTCGTGCTAAATAAAGATAGAATAGAGCAAGCATGTAGCACTTGTCTAAACTGCCGTGATTATTAATTCAGCAAACTTTCCAAACATGATAACAAGCTGGCAAAAACTGTAAACAGCCCACTTACCATTAGGTAATTGAAAAGACTCATTTACCCTCTGTGCAACCTTCTCTCCCTTTTTTGACATTTATCTTTAGTTAGAAAAGGCGAGCATGTAAATTGCCTGAGACAAGTGTTTGTAGGATTATCTTTACATACTCTGAGATTAGTGGAGGATGTTACGCCATGGTTGTCGGGAACAATTAAGATGAATAAAACAAAGGGCTAATGAGAGTATGGTGGATATCTTAAATACCTTCTGCACCTAGTTTAACTGGGTTTGAAGTCCTTTTGAGTCCTAAGATTTCAGCTGGTTTTGAACTGTCTTAGAGTTCATATAATAATATAATATAATTGTTATAAGGAAGGCAGTGTGTGATGCAGAAACACGGGAGGAGCCACATGATATACTCCTCAAAGGATTTATTAACGAAAACAAAACACTTTAAATATAACTCAAAAGGCATGTGAGGGTGCAAAACTCGAAATAGGGAGAGACACAGGGGAAACATCCACACATGCGATAACAACCATCTAACACGGACAATTACCGACAAAGACAAAGGAACACAGGAAGGTATTTATGGACAAACACGGGATTGGGACCAGGTGATGCAACTTGGGATGTGATTAGACACAGACGGGAGCGTGCAGGACTGGGAAGATACACAAGGGAACCCGGATGTGACAGACGCAACAAGACTTTGAAAATAATATAATATAATATAATATAATATAATATAATATAATATAATATCATATCATATCATATCATATCATATCATATCATATCATATCATATCATATCATATCATATCATGTAATATATACATTTTTCCAATACCGAAATTCCAACATATTGTAGATGAATGGAACAGCTTAATTCCTATCCTTCTAGAAAACACACAACTAAATCACTGACATTGCAATTGCTTTAGTCAAATTAATAAAGAAAATTCTATTTAGTTCATCAAGTGCGAATACAATGTATGTTTTGAATAATAATAATAATACTTGTTTTTATGCAGTTCCTCAATTTAATTATGTATATCATTAAAAGAAACACATTTGCAGTTTAATTTTGGTGCTCTGTTTAATTTACTGTAGAGTAATTAATTTAAATCAGTAAGTACACTCTAGCAAAGGAGTGTCAAACTAATGCTTTTTTGTACTTATGTCAGTTGTTATTGTATAATTGCACCTTATCATGTGTAATGGTATTTAATTGTTTATGAGAAATGGACGTTTGACGGTTAGTCAATATTTCAGTTATTTATTAAGAGCATCTGATGCACATTTTAAATACAATTTAGATACATTTTAATTTAATAAAAAGATCAGTTAAAAACAGTGAATTTCAACTATAGAGAACTACTACAGAATAGCTGCACAAGAGCATAAAATAGATTGATTTGGAAACTCTTAAAATAACTCTTGTGACCAGAATATCTCTCTCTGAGTCTTGCAGGCACAGTGAGGAATCTGATGAGCTAGTGTTGCATTTTTGTTTGTGGGTCTGTTGCAAGTGCCGTTCTGGAAATCTCTTGGCACCAAGATATATAAATATGCCTTAATATCATAAAGGATTTGCTATTTTAGTCTAAACAAAATGATTTTTGGTAACACTTTTTATGAAGCCTGTATTTCTAATGCGTAATAAGGGTATTCTTAATGCATTGTAATACATGCAGAATGCCTTATAATATGTTGTATCATCATAACATATTCATAACAACAAGTACAACACATTATAAGACTTGTTTGTGGTTATAACATTTAAGAGTACAATGCATTATAACCGCAGATGAAGCCTGCAATGCATAATATATATTTCTGATCTTATTATTTATCAGATGATACAATATATTATCAGGATACTAATAAGGCATTACGCATTCCTTGAAGTGCATTAAGAATATCCTCATCCGCATTATAAATACCGGCTTCACCTGGGGTGTTAATGCATTTGACTAAATATATCAGTATTGCACTGAATTGTACCTGTTGTTAGGATCATTTATAAAATGCACATTATAAGGTGATTTATAAGTCATTATGCATGCATTATAACATGTTTAGAATACTCTTGTAATGCATTATAAAAACAGGCTTACCGTTGAGTTTCTTACAAAAATAACCTGTCACTGTAAAGTATTTTGTTTGAATGCACATGCCTTCTCTTCACAGCAACAGAAAATGTACTGATTTGTTGAAAGGTGTCCATGAGCATGAAAAACACTGCCATGCTTGATAGTGCTGTTCATTATCATGTGAAGAACACTTCATTATTGCATCGTGCCGCTATGTGAGCCAACCGTAATAAACAAGACAGGTTCTTCTGAATGATGCCATTAAATAATACTTTTTAAAATGCACGCAAGAGTTATGAATGTGCATTTTTAATAAGTGCCTCAAGTTATTTGTCATTTGCAAATTTGTCTGACAACCTGCCATTGTTTAATGAATCTCAAGAGCAGATTCCAAACAGGTGGTGTAAAACATACTACGCCACTAATATTTTAAACCCAAAAAGTCGGGGACTGAGATGAACATCAGTACTGATCTCTGCACTATTTATTACCCCATTATAAGTGTGCCCTGGAAGAGTGACGTTAAGTATAACACAAAGTGTTGGCTTAAAGGATGTCTAACAGATGGCTTACAAAACCCAGGATGTTTTTGAAGGGAAAGACCTCAGCTTACATTATTAAGCTGTCACATCTGCACATTGCAAATATGCTGGCAGGAATAAAATCAAATGAACAGAGTAGTAGCAGGAAGGGAGAGGTACGGAATAAGGGAAAAAAAGACAAATCTCTCTCTTGCTAAGTTAATACGGAGGTCAGCATTGCGCTTTCCAAAGCCAGACAATATATAAACTTTGCATGCGTGGAGTTCGTCCCTTGTTTCTTACCCATCACTGTAGCAGCTCATTCATGCCTTCATTACACCCGTAGAGAAGCGACCTCAACTGATGTCATCAAACTCGGGTTCATCTCGCATGGCCTGGCAGACTATCGTGTGCAGAGCTGATGGCTTGGAACAGGTATTTGGGACTAAACCGAAAGCAGATGTTTCACTTTAAGACCTTTCTTAGATCTCTAATGAATCCGAAAGTTAAGGCCTGTTGATCCAGAGCTGTTTGATTTGCCAGTGGAAATGGGGCATCACATTCGTAACTAGCAGCATTACCTAATCACAGTAAGGCAGCGTGGGCTGTGGGGGAGTGGTGAACTGGGGAGAGCTGGGCTAGGAAATGAGTGCTTCTAATGCCTCCTGAATGTTGCGAATGAATCATTGGTGCTGAGTACATGCTGCAGAGTCCAATTGATGTCTCATTTCCTTTATCCTACCGGGACGCAGAGAGCACTTCAACCTTGCAATCAGGGAGACCTTAGAGAAAATCACTGAGACCTACGCAGACCTTTGAACGGTCATGTAACTGAGTGTGCGTTATGCAAGATTTGTGAGACTGCGATGGTAAATATGTGTTTGTATGTACTGGGAGTAGGATGCATTTTGACAATATGCAATACTAGATTTTTCCAAATTTGAATCTACATCGATGGCATCATGTTTAATTTTTGAATACTGCTGGGTGCTATCTAGTACTTTGCATTATTTAATCATACCACAAATCATACTGGGAACTAGAGGTCTGCATCCAGACAGAGTTGTTAACTAAAACTATTACAGTATAAAAAAATTGCGGTAACAAGTAGAGGGCTCAGCTTAAACAAACCTTTCAGCTATGCTGCCATTCTGGATTTCTAGGGGCTAAGAAAATCACTTTTGCTCCAGCATTTAATAATAATAATAATAATAATAATAATAATAATAAAATAATTAAACCACTTTTAAATGTTAAGTCTTTTTTTCTTATTAATATGGTTTAATTGGATTATTGAAGGTCAGCAACAAAGTGTCAGGGTTCTACCACATTCTGTCTAGTCTATCTCTTGGTGTTGTGGCAGAGCTCTTACACTACCGTAATGTCTGGAGTTTTGTGTGTGTGTGCACGGCTTCGAGCGTTCGTGTTGCGCTATTGGTGTTGGTGTGCGATGCGGAGAACACGGGAAGTAGACCGGGAGATGCTGTTCAATGGTTTATTAACGAAACCAAGGAAAACAAAAGACACTTTAACCATAAACATAACCGGCACTCGGTGGTGCAAAAACTCATGGAATAAACACACGGAAACATCCACACACTTGACAGCCGAATAACATCAACACTGACAATTACCGACAAGGACAAGGGAGACACGAGAGGAATTTATGCTACGCATGAAACAACACACAGCTGACGGGACTAACAATCAGTGATTAGACAGACATGTGCAGGGAGGACTGGGAAGATACACAAGGGAGCCCAGATGTGACAGACGCGACAAGACTGTGACAGTTCGAGTTGCGCGCACTCTTGTCTGTGTCAAGTCTTGTGTGCGGGTTATGATGTCCGGTCCAGATACTTTGGTCTAGTTCTGTTTCGGTTTTGTGTCGGGATTTGGGCATTCATGACTTGTTTGTTTGTCCTTGTCGTGAGCGCGCGAGCGAATGGTTGCTCGTTCTCGCGTGCTTTACGCTATGTGAGTGGGCATGGTTTCAGGCTTTGTGCGAGCCGCGCTCTCTCCTGTCTGTGTGTATTGTTGTAAGCACGCGGTTCGTGTTTACATCAGCCGTGTGCTGTCATGTTGTGTTTTCGAGTTTGGTTTTCACCAGCTGCGCGCTGTCTTTGTCTAACGCGAACACGCGGCGATGCGTGTCCGCATTGGCTGCGTGTTCGTGTCTTGTCATTGTGATCTCCCACCTTGTTTCCTTGTCATTAGTTTTATTTATCCCAGCTGTTTTCCCTCGTTACCTTCGCCATGTTCTCCCTATTTATTCCCTCTCTGTTTGCTGTCTTGTGCTGGTTCGTCGTATTTTGGACGTGTTGCTGTCGCCTGTCTCGTTCCTGTCCTGTATATTTTCCAGTTCTAAGTCTAGTCAGTTAAGTCTAATTTTTATTTTATTTTTTTCTTGTATAATAAACATTCACATTCTCTGCACTACTGAGTCCTCACTCATCCTTCTACACACCTGACACAAAGATATTTGGGGGGGGGGGGATGAGTGTAACCAAGTTCATCTAGTTTGAGCAGTGTGTGTAAACATGAGGCACACCAGTGACTGATACAAGTGCCTGTGGTCTTTAATATCCTTGTTAGTGCACCCACCTCCCATGCTAGAAACATTGATTTGAATCCCGCTCAGAGAGGTGCATGTAGAACCTGAACATTTTTTTTTGTCCACATTTTACCAGGTCAAAAAGGTCAGATCAGGTCATTATTCATTTTCAGCGGTAGAAGCTAATTGCTTAGCATTCACTATGCAAACAATCTTAAACGGCTGTATGCCACAATGTAATCAGGTATTTTTTGTCCGTGTCTATATCGAAAACGTCTCGGGTTACGTATGTAACCCTGGTTCCCTGAGGGGAACGAGATGCTGTGTCGAAGCACTAGGGGAAATAGCCTTGCGTGAGTCACGTGAAGATCTATGCAACCAATGAGAAACGAACGCGTGTGAATGCGTCACTGCCGGCCGCAGCCGGTGACGTCATGAGGCAGAGCATAAAGCGCGTCTGAAACCGGGGCGCGTCAGCCATGAATGCCTGAAGCGGGCCCGGAGGCGCCAGGAGCTGAGGCCAAGACACAGCGTCTCGTTCCCCTCAGGGAACCAGGGTTACATACGTAACCCGAGACGTTCCCTTTCTGGGAACTCGAGCTGTGTCGAAGCACTAGGGGAACGCTATGCCAACGCCACCTCAGCGACGTCAGCATCCGGGTGTGTCCCAGCTCACTGAGAGAGCACCCTGGTTCCCGGGGCGGCATCGAGGTCTAGCTGGTAGAACCTCATGAATGTGTGCGGTGAGGACCAGCCGGCCACAGCACAAACATCAGACAAGGCGACTCCGGAGAGGAGAGCCTTGGATGCTGCCATGCTCCTAGTGGAGTGGGCTCAGACCCTCAAAGGAGAAGCATGTCCGGCCGACTCGTAAGCTAGACAGATAGCCTCGACTATCCAACTGCTTGGTGTTTGCTTAGAGCTGGAGCCCCCTTAGGGGTCCTAAAGCCAACGCAAACGAACAGTTGGTCCAACCTACGCCAAGTGGCAGTCTTTGACGTAAGCGTCCAGTGCTCGCACTGGACAGACCTTGTTCTTGCTCCTGCTCATGATCATCAAATGGGGGAGGGCAGAAGGCCTGCAGCATGATAGACCGAGCCACCTCAGTGGGAACCTTGGGGATATAGCCTGGCCTCGGGTGGAGAAATGCCTTTCCCATCCCGGGCGCAAACTGAAGACATGAAGGGGCCACTAAGAGGGCCTGAAGATCCCCGACCCTCTTGAGCGAGGCGATTGCCAGCAAAAGAAGGGTCTAAAGAGAGAGGTACTTAATAGAGATTCCTCTAAAGGTTCAAGGGGCGGCTGGGACAGGCCTAGGAGTACCACGGACAAGTCCCAAGCCGGCACCCTGGTCTGTGCCGCAGGTCTCAGCCTTAGTGTACCACGGAGGAAACGAGTGACTAGGGGGTCCCTGCCCAAGGGTACCCCACCCAGAGGTACGTGGCAAGCCGCTATAGCAGCCACGTAGACCTTCAAGGTGGAGGGGGACAGCCCTGCCACAAATCTTTCTTGCAGGAACTCCAGTACTTTGCCAACTTGACAGGTTACTGGGTTCACCTGCCTTTCACTACACCAAGAAGTGAAGAGCTTCCACTTCAGGGCGTAGAGTCTCCTCGTGGAGGGAGCTCTGGACTGAAGGATGGTCTCAACAACCTCGGCTGAGAGACCGGCCTCTATGAGCTGGGCCCCCTCAGGGGCCAGACCCACAGTTTCCCAGAACTCCCGGGAGCAGAGTGATGGGAGGAAAAAGCGTACAGGCGTAGCCTCGGCCACGCCTGTACCATAACAACCCGCCCCAGAGGCCCTGGATGTTAAATGAAAGCCACAGAGGGCAGAGAAATTCTTACGGAGGCAAACAGGAGACCTGTGCCTGCCGTATCTGTCCCAAATCTGCTCCAAATAAGGGGACCAAGGGTTCCAGCCCTCGGGGAGAACCCCTGGTTTTCAGCCACCACTGCAGGGGTCTCGCACACAGTCGGCCCCATGGAATAATCGCTGGAGCCGCTGCATGGACCCTAACACCTCAGAGTGTCTCACGTGAGTGGCTGCCCCTCGATACTCTTGACGGCTGAACGAAGGCTTGAATGCGCTCGGGGAAGAGCCGAGCCAACATAGCCACTGAGTCCCAAAGACTCCCAAGAAAGTGGTTCTCTACGTGGGAGAAATAACACTCTTCTTGGTGTTCAGCGTAAGAGTGTCACTCGTCGCTTAACAGCTCAACGAACGGCCTGGATGCTCTCGGGGAGGAACCGAGCAGACATGGCCACTGAGTCCCAAATGACTCCCAAGAAAGTGGTTCTCTGAGTGGGAGAAAGTACACTCTTCTTGGTGTTCCGCCGTAAGCATCGACGAGAACCAGGAGTTCTTCCGCATGCTCAGGGTGCGTGGGCATCGCCCCGTGACCTTGATTGCGAAGCGGGTACCCCTCAGGGAGAACCCCTGGTCTTAGTCCTAACCCCAGCTCCTCTGTGTGCGGGCACAACACCTCGATGTTGTGCTGCCCTTGCAAGTACAGATGAGCTTAGAGCAGCCGGACCAAACACGGAAGCACTGATACTGGTACGCCTTCCCCCCTGAAGGCGAACCACAGGAACTTCCTGTTGTGGAAGGATGGGAATGAGGGATTTATATGTCTCTGATGTCGATCGTGCCGGACCCGTTATAGGACCTAATCTGTACTACGATCCGCCTGAGCGTCGCATCTCTTCGCATCAATTTAAGAGACAAAAATCCAGAATGAGCCGCAACCTTCCATCCTCCCTTCGGAACTATGAAGTAACAGCTGAAAAGCCCGGACTTGCTGTTCACGAGGGGTCCATACCCGATGGCCCCTTTCGCCAGCAGAGTGTCTACTTCTTGTTCCATGACCAGAGCCTGCTGAGGGCCTACAGCAGACTGTAGGACCCCCGAGAACCGGGGTGGTGAGACCCCGAACTGAATGGTGTACCCTAAGGTGACCGTGCGCAGGACCCACTGAGAGATACCGGGTAGCCGTGACCACGCATCCCGGAACTCTACTAGGGGAACCAGCCTCCCGGGGCTGGCCTCTGGTGCTGATAGCATGTCCACCACTGGGCCGGGATTTCCGGATTCCCGGGTGGAGTGCTCTAGGACCCTCCTCGGAGGGGGTGGTTTTCCCATGGCGGGCTGACTGGTCAGCTGCTCCAGGGATACACCACCTTGTTGCGGCTTGGCGTCAGGGCCGCTTGCTCTTAGCCTTCTTAGCGCTCAGGACAACCCTCAGATCGCCCCTCTTGCCAGAGGCTTGAGCCTGTCGACCCGACCCCCCGGGATTAACCGGAGGAAGACGGGTGGCGACACTTCGTTTTTGAGCGGCCCTGTGTGAAGAGCTTTGAGACCTCCCTTGACTGGCGGTCTCACGTGGAGGGCGGCGGGGAATAACTTTACTGAACGACACCTGCTGTGGTGCAGCCTCCTGAAACTTGTCGACAACGCTTTTTACGGCGTCGCCGAGCAAGCCCGAAGTGGACAGAGGAGCGTCCAGCAAAACAAATTTGTCCTATCTTTCATAGCTGACAAATTGAGCCAAAAAGGTGTCTCTCCGTAGCCACCAGAGCTGCCATGAAGCGGCCGACAGAGTAGGCCATCTCCCTAGTGGCCCGAAGAGACAGATCCACGGTCCGGCGCAGCTCTGCCACTGCCTCCGGACCGATACCGCCGCCCTCGTTGAGGTCCCCAAGCAACTCCGCCTGATATGCCTGCAGCAGTGTCGTGCCGTGCAGACACGCTGTGGCATGACTCGATGCGGAGTATGCTTTCCCCACCAAAGACGATGTGACGCGCATCGGCTTGGAGGGGAGCGCCAGAATTTTAATGGAGGACGCGGACTGAGGGACGAGGTAACTCGCCCTCATCCACTTTCTTCAACCCTCCATATCAATGATCTTGAGCCCCACTAGATTATTATACATCGTAATATTACGTGTATAAATTTTCTCGGAGGCTGGCCTTCCCCAAGATCTAGATACCTCGGCATGTAAATCAAGTATGAAAGGCATTGCTCGGCGCGGGGAAATGACGCGAGTCAGAAGATAATGCTCGTCTAACATACTTAGGACGAGCCCTTCTGGTCTCTGCTGGCCAATCAAGCCCCAGACGAGAGACCGCTCGCGCCACAACCTCAACAAGCTCCTCAAACGCCGGCGAGGAGAGTGGCGAATCCTCCTCGACCGGGTCAACACTAGCTAAATCGATCTCACTCTCTGAACTTGATAGAGCTAGTGTTGGAGTCACAGCACGGGCATCTCACTCAGAGTGCTCGTGACTGGGACCCGCTTGATCTCGTGAAGGCTGAGGTAAGGACGGACCCACCCCAGCAGCCTCAGCGAGATCCATTTGTGATCCCCAGGACCGAGAGCGCCACAAAGCCTCGGCTACTGCAGGTCCCGAATCGCGGGGAACACTAGCCTAGGCGGCCTCGTTACAGACCGCCAGGCGGGAGCGGAGATCATGCAATGAAAAATTTCATCCAACCCGGGCTCCGAACCCCGGTCTACCGCATGATAGGCAAACACACTATCCACTGTACCACATGCAGCATGCAGATAGAACCTTTCGCAGTCCTTACAACCGGCACTCTCAAGTGCCGACCGTGCATGCTCCACTCCCAAACAGATTACACACATAACATGTGTATCCCTGCCCGTTATGAAACGTGGGCAAGGATAAACACACGGTGTGAACCTCTGTTCATTCGCCACATTTTCACACTCATTCTGATGATTTTTAGCTATCTCAACTCAAAATCACTCTCACACAGACACAGCACGCTGAAGGCATTCAGAGCTGACGCGCCCCGGTTTCAGACGCGCTTTATGCTCTGCCTCATGACGTCACCGGCTGCGGCCGGCAGTGACGCATTCACACGCGTTCGTTTCTCATTGGTTGCATAGATCTTCACGTGACTCACGCAAGGCTATTTCCCCTAGTGCTTCGACACAGCTCGAGTTCCCAGAAAGGGAACTAACTTTCAGCATTTCATAATTCTCTTTGTTGAATTGTCTCTAAATATAAAGCTTTTAGACAGAATTTATAATATATCACTCTTTGTTGTTACAAGTGTGTCATGAACTTCACTCAAACCTGTTCACCAGGCCTTTCAGGTCATTGTCCCATCATATCCTCAGAACAGTAGCCAACCCTCGAAACATGAGTTTGTAGCTATTTGTGCTCTTTTTGGTAGCGAAGTGGTGGACACTTTAACCTAATAGACCTTAATGCTTCTGGCTCTCAGCGGCAGTAATTGCATCCCATATCTGTCTGCCCTGACCTCTTTCACCACTGTTGTGCTTTGGACGTATGGCCACCAGAATGAAGATGTGATGATATATTTTGCAATGTTTTAATATCCTTTCTTTTCTTTTTTTTTAAATGTTCTATTTTAGCAGAATGATGTCTTAGAGAGGACAGTTTACATTTAAAAAAGGTGATTAAACATGTCTTTAACAAGTTTCCTTTCAAACTTGAATTTAACAAATTGTGACAGTTAAGCTTTTTAATTTATTTTCTTGAGTCCAATGTCATTTTATATTTGTCATATTTTAATCTAAAGAAAACACACTGGTATTTTCTTCTATAACCATGGCAACATGAGTGCATAACATGCTATTTAGAAGAAAAAAAACACTAACTGTAATATTACGATACACAATGTTATAATTATTCATCAGTTAAGGCAAGTTAAAGGGGTTGCCACATTTACATGACCTTTGATACGTGTTCCATGTCTACCTCTGAGCTTTCACCCTGATGGCTTCATTTGTCACTCTGAACTACCACTAAAACAGCGTCATGTCGGCTATGGTGAGATTAGAAAATTACACAAATGGAAGGGTGGAAAGGTATAATTGAAAATGGCAAATGGTTGAATGGGGAAGACATTTAAAATGAGTGCTCTGTGCTGTTAGGCTGGCAGGATGTTGGGAAGCCTTGGAAGGGCATGCTAAAGAATCATTACACTTTGTGACAGGGATCCAGGACAGCGCCAGTTGGAGAAAGCTGGCACGACGCGCCCAGACAAACAAGAGTAGAGTTTAATCACGGAGATTACTGCAGTGCCGCTGCTGCCATGACAGGGACTAATTGAGGAAATACAAGACACCTTCTAATGAACATCTAATTAAAGCCACACAATGTTCCAAGAAGCATCTTGAGGAACGTACTAGGGAAAATAAGACATCGCATGGTGCCTTGCAGAGTGTAAGTGGTACTTAAGCCGCTTTGTCTTTGTGGCTTGTTTCCCGAAAGCATTGTTATGCAGTATTTAAATACATTTGGAGGTTTGAGAAAGAGTGATGACTGTCAGCCAGCAGCACCTCCCATTTAAGTGCGCAAATTATTATCATGAGCAGTAACTATCCAATATGAAGTTCAGCCCAAGTTGTGTTTTTAGATTTCAAGTGAAAAAAGATTTAAAAAAATCCCATATTCCTAAATCCAATGTCACTATTCCATAATGAAATAACTTACAGTATAATTTACTCATTGATGAGTGTAATTTGTAAGGGTAAAACAAAGCAATTGCTAAATAAAGTATGTTTAAACATATGTATGAGCAATTAAAGAGATCAAAATCGTATAATTTTAAAAATACTCTACAGAAAATGACCTGTCTCCTGAAGGACCTCCTGAGGATCGTGTCCTTATGTTGGCCTCCTCTTTAACATCATCGTCTGACATGCATTCAGTTTAACCAGGGTGCCTAGTTGGATAGCAAGAATGTGACCTTAAATGGTACCATAATTTGGACCACTGTTGGTCCCATTATATTTAGATTTGCAGAAGTCTTGGAGTTGCATCAGAAAATGACCCTTAGCAACCAAGGCATGTAACAACATTATTATCTGCATTCTAACAAGCCAGAGACTTTTTGGAGTGCCTTATGACATTGCCATTCAATTCTATCTTGTATAGGCGACATAACGAAGCCCACTCTGAGGACGTATGCCAAGGATGAGACACATTTTCGAGCTGTCACTTTGCTGGTCATTTCACCCTAATTGGGACATCACCAACCTGCTTTCCCTGAAAATATGTCATGGTGTGCCCTTGTAATTATGCTGTACCTGTCAAAGGCTGTAATATCACACCAAACAACTCAACTTTTGCTTATTTTACCAGCATAAAGCAGAATTTCTATGATATGTGACCTAAGAAATACAAGTAATATAACACAATTTTTCACATTTGATCTTTGTTTTGTTTTTCTTTGCACTCATTTAGTACTTTTTTAGTACAGTCTCCAAATTTACGCAATGAAACACATTCAGCGAATCCATTGCCAAGTTTAATATAAATCTCACATAATTTTCCATTTTAAAGCATGAGTTGTTTCTCAAAATTGTGTAATTTTTATTCATGGCCACACAAATGGACTCAAGTTGCTGAATACCACTAAATGTTGGGCTTCACTTGTTTTATTTTCCTTAAATGCTGTCCAAGAAAGCTGGGGTTATTGGAATGTCTTTCATTTAGAAATATCACCAGAGAAGGCAACATCAGTAATCTAATTCTTTTTTATGGTAATTATACACTATATGTAATTTCCTTGCGATTTTTGTGTTTGTGGATGTTCTTTATTGTGCCTTTCTGATATCTGGGATAACATTATACCATAGTAATCCTCTAGTTTTTTTTTTTCTCTCTTCTTTTTTGTTGTATCATGTGTTGGACACCTGAACCTTTTTAAAATCCAAGTATACATCTTAAATATGAAGAACGTCATTGAGGTTGTTTCAGAGTATTCAATTCATTTAGAGCCCAAACAGGGACTAAATTGGCAAATTACTCATTCAAACTTTAAAATATGCAAAGTATACCTACCATCACAAATTGCACCCAACATCATATCCATTGGGGCTATTGTTTCATCATGATTGCAAGAACTAAATTTGTGCAAAGCAAGACAGTTTGGACTTCATCTTTGTATAGATTTCCCTTGGCTTTCCCCCCAAACAGTCTGCCACCAAGACTTAGTCAGGGACATAGACATAGCAATAGAAACATCCCTCAGGTTAAAACCCCCATTTGTATGGATGTTTTAAGTGGAAATCGTTAAAATTCAAAGCATGGACATTAATTGAAGAACTCTTAAAAAAATCCAGCCCAATTTACCCACAGGAGCTTTAGCGGACGGGATTCACGTTATCAAATAGTTTGCCAATTTTACTCTTTACTTAGCTGCTAATATGTTTGACAAGTCCTTTAAATCAGTGATACTGAGAAGGCTGTTTGATTGGACTAGTTGTCACTTTAAAAAGTATGCCTGAGGCTGGTGATTGACTCACTCTAGATGGAAGGAGAGAGCTTTGTGAGGAATGCTGTTCTGGAAGTGTCCGTTGGATTAAGAGCTATTATGGGAACATCTATTATGACACCTAAATCATCAGCTGCAAGGCGCAGCCAAATGCACCATGAAACGGACCCGTGAAGACCTCGCTCCTCACACTCCATCTGTGCTGCTTGTCACACGCTTTTCGGCGAGTAGAGACAGAGCTGCTAAGAAATAGCAGGCTGGAGGGAAACAGAGGGATGTACATATGTAAGAGCTCAATCTGTATGTATGCCATCCAACGCAAGTGTCTCATTGAGCTGCTCTCCTTAGGTGAGATGTGTTTTCTTCCTCCAAACACAATCGGGGTCTTTCTATCACCCTCCTGAAAAGTAGTTTACTGTTTCGTCGCGTTTCATTTTGTTTTGAAAACTGAGATGTTCTCTTTTTGAAATGAACAATTTATGTCAAATAAAGTCCCATTATGGGAGCTGGCTTATTAAATTTAGTCTTTCGAATAAATCCTGGATTATGAAACAGATATACAGTACAGAGATAACTTGGATGAAAGGGTCGTGGGGGGTCTTGCCCCACTTGCTCTTACCTTGAGGTGAGTTCCTTCCATCTAATTAGAAGATAAAAGCTGCCACTTTCACAGTGCTCAGGGCATGCTCGGAGAAACTCGGAGTGAGTGAAGGAGACAGAGAAGAGTGAGTGGGGTTGAGTGCGCCCTCAAGTTGCCATGGACACCTGCCAGAGCGTTCAGGTTCGAGGTCTGTAATAACTAAGGAGATTGAGATGTGAAGATCTATGGTATTTTCAAATGAAGTGAACTGAGAACAGAGTATATTTCCATGTGCTTTTTAAAAAATTAGATACTGATTAGACACTTTTTCATTAAAAAAATCAAAATAAACAACATAAATTATATAGTAATGTACATACAACATATATACAGCAATACAATATATATACAGTCCTGTTTACACCTCGTATTAAGATGTGTTTTTGTTGATCAGATCACAAGTGGACAATGCTAAATACAGGTACAAAGGGGCTCTAAAACATTTGCAAAAAATGTCTCAAAAAAGAGCAGATTGCTTTCGTAGCGTAGACGCTCATGTGGTCGAATGCCTATTGACATAACATCAAACATTATAGGAAGTGTGCTAGCCAGACGTGATTTAAACTTTGTTGGCTGAAGACCCAAGATTGGTTTGAAGATAAACATACCAAAGACAATGTTCTCTCATCATTCCTGAAACGAAAGCTTCTCCTCTCCATGTGTTTTTCCCATCGTCTTCAGTGTGTTCAATATGTACAATTTGTGAGCTCATTTCATCCATTGGATCGAAAAATCTGAAAAATCTACACTCTGCACTCTCCCCTCAAAGAAATCAGATATAAACAGTGCCTAAAACAAAGAACTTGCAGCTGCCAAAGCACATTTTGCATACAACTGTTTCCCAAGCATTTGCAATTCTTTCTTTTTTTTAAATAAAAAATGTATGTGAAGCTGGTAAAGAACTATAATTGTCCAATTAATTATAATTATTAAGAGCAGCACATCTAAGCACCATATTGTTTAATGAACATTCAGAAGGATGCAGTTGACAAATCTAGTTTGGTATGTGTTATATAGCATATTCTTTCAGCGAGCACAGCAAGGTCCTTTATTTAAATGTAAGGCAGTGAAGAAAAATTGTTCTTGAATACTTTTCCATGAATCCAACGAATTCTATTTTAAAGCATACTCAGATAACCCATTGTTTCCCTTTAGAAGATTGGAGAGCTGTTCATGCAGCAGCAGGGTGGTTGTCATCATAGAGGGTCTCCATGCAAGCTCGTGGCTGTGTCTGTGGCAACCAGAGTGGTAATAGGGGAAAAATAAGTTGAGGCACCAGTCGTAATCCTGTGTTCAGAAGATCCAGATGGCTAACCTTTCAGTCAAAATATTGTTTTTGGAAAGAGGTGTGCAGACTCCTACCTCACTCTCCCTCTCTCTGTCTAGAGCTCTCGCCCTCTCAAACCCCCCCAATCCCTCCTCTTTTCTTTCTCTGTACTTCATCAGATCTATGCGGGTTCAGAGTTCGATCTAGAATGGAACATGAAATCATGATGTTCTTAGAACGCTTACCTTGCACGTGTGTGTGTGTGTGTGTGTGTGTGTGTGTGTGTGTGTGTGTGTGTGTGTGTGTGTGTGTGTGTGTGTGTGTGTGTGTGTGTGTGTGTGTGTGTGTGTGTGTGTGTGTGTGTGTGTGTGTGTGTGTGTGTGTGTGTGTGTGTGTGTGTGTGTGTGTGTGTGTGTGTGTGTGTGTGTGTGTGTGTGTGTGTGTGTGTGTGTGTGTAAATTAATGGATGGATATGCATGTTAAAAGAGGGCTCCCCTCAGTCTCCTGGGCAGGACACACACAGAGCGACCTTGTGTTAAGGAGAGGGCTGACTCGAACCTGCCCACGCCACTTAGTACTGTTGATACAGAAACCACCAGTGGAATTTCCAGCACAAAAACTGGACAAAAACAGTTACTTAGAGTTAGCAGAGAAGTACGCAACATATGTTAGGCCATATTTTGATTGGGATATTCAAAATAGTCAATGGCCTGACAATTTTTAATAATTAGCACAGAACAAATCCAGCTGAAAACAAAGAATACAAAGAATTAAATACATTTTAAATTATCATTGCTTTATAATACTTGTATGTATGTATGTATATATATATATATATATATATATATATATATATATATATATATATATATATATATATATATATATATATATATATATATTACAGTGGAGTTCACTTATCTTGAGTCACGGTTAACTTGCCAATCTTATTATGTTGACGTTTTTGAAGTGGAACCGCCAAACTCCCTATTTGTCTTAGTATTTTCTTGTGGGTTAAGTCGATTCTTTTACATCGCCGAAATATAATATCTCAAGCAAAAAAGAGGGACAAATTCACCACTTCACATGGTTAGCTCGTGAATCGAGCGTACCTAGTTCACTACGCATGTACTGAGTTTGCCTTTCACGTGGATCGCGGTCCGCTCACTCCAATGACGTTTCACTTACTGTCGTTGCTCTTGTCTGAGGGATAACACGCTGTAACTATTCTGTTTTTTTCTCTCCTAAAAATTTCTGGAGGTGTTAAGAAAAAACTGCACAATCAATCAATAGAGAAAAAGTATGAAATCGTACTGCAGCTAGAAAAAGGAACAAAACCGGCAGAACTTAGTTGTCAGCACAGCATTCCAGCAAACACCATTTCAGGTTGGAAAAAGTATGTACAACTGTACGAGAAGTCTGTCTTTGATCCAGAAAGACATATGCATTTTACAAGCCTTTTGTTGTTAGCAAACATATACACAGTACAGTGTATGTAAATTGTTTTAGATAAATGAAATCGCTTGACCAAACAAATCGCGGAAACACTGTTGTGTAAAAAGACACCAAAAACACGAGCATGTACATTCTCATTTAATAACTCACATCATGTACATCAGTACATTTTAATTTTTCTTTCTTGCGAGGGTTGTCTTGTTAGGTGCTCTGACAGCTGACAGCTGGCGCTTCGCTTGTACTGTCACTCTGACAGCTGGTGCTGATAGGCTGTCTGACCTGTCAATCATGCAAGAAGAAGTGATTGGCTGTGCTGCCATGAGGGTGGGCTCTTCTCATCTCATCCGACACACTTCTGAAAGGGACGAGCTGCTGCACAAGCGAGAGAGACTGGTTTTTACTTTTTCTTCTGATTCTGACTTGTGTTTGTTTTCTTAGTGTTTGAATTTCACGCACAAGCACTGTGTACCGGGCCTGAACAGTTATGGATAATTGACGTCATGCGAGCAACTTTTGAAATTCGATAAATCGGTAATGTATGTTTTGTGGGTTATCTGGATCATCGGTTATCTCGATGCTTTTTTGCAACCCCCGAGGCCATCGACATAACTGAACTCCACTGTGTATATATATATATATATATATATATATATATATACGAATAAATGAATTACATTAAACATAAAACCTGAAAATAAGTTAAAGCTTGAAAAATATAAAAATGCGCAATTCTCATGTTCTTCTAAACCTGTAAGACCTGTAAGACCTTTCTGTTTTCTGCAGAACACAAAGGAATATGTTTTGAATATTGATGGTAATAAGAAAAAAATTTTGTCAGGGTTCTGCCACATTCGGTCTAGTCTTTTCTTGGTGTTGCAGAGCTCTCGTAATGTCTCATGTTTTGTGTGTGTGCACGGCTTCGAGTGTTTCGAGTCGCGATCACTCTTGGATTATGGTGTCCGATCCCGAGACTGGTCTTGTTCAGTTTCAGGTGTGAGTCGGGACATTCATGACCCGTGTGTTTGTCCTTGTGAGCTACATTATGTGGGTGGGGCGTGGTTTCGGGCTTTTGCTTGAACCGCACATTCTCAGAGCACGCGGTTCGTGTTTCCATCGGCCGCGTGCTTTCATGTTGTGTTTTTGTGTGCGCTGTCTTTGTTTCATGTGAACATGTGGCGATGCACGTTGGCATTGGCTACGTGTTTGTGTCTTGTTATTGTGTAACCTGCCCACCTTGTACCCCTGTTATACTTGAATTTGTCCCAGCTGTTTCCTGATCAATTATCTTTGCCCTTGTGTCTATTTAATCCCTTTTGTGTTTGCTGTCTTGGTCTGTTTCATCGTCGTCATGTTAATCCTTTTCCTGTATAGTGACCAGTGGCGTTTGCCAGCTAAGTCGGTCTTGTTTCTTTTGTGTTTTGTTTTGTTTATATTTTGTTTATAATCGTGCATTATTGAGTCTTTGACTCATCCCCTTACCCAACTCTGACATTTTTTCTATAATTTTTTTTTTTTATTATAGTTTTTAAAATATATTGTTCATTTTTTTTATAATTGAAATATTTTTCATTACAGATATTTATTGTAACATATATTAATTTATTTAATTAAATAATTAATTTATAGCTGTACTGTAGTACTGTAACTGTGCTGATATAAAAACAAATCATATAACCATAAATCTATCAGCAATTCATCAAGATTATTGCTGTTAATGTGCTGTCAATGACTAAACTAAAATTGTAATTGCATTGAAGTTTAAAAGAAAACATGGCACACTGCCTCAGAAAAGATGCCATTTTGGTATTCTTGTTAGTCCATGTCACTTTTAAGATAACAGAACACATGGTGTAAAGTACAGACATACTTCCCACATTAAAATATACAAATAAAAAAGTTGAACAAATCCTACTCTTATTCTCTGTCTCTTTCTCCCTCGCACACACACTTGGGTCCAGTCAGTATGCCTCATGGGGGGAGCCGGACTGGCTCCTGTGGTTGATGGTTGGGGCGTCTCTGCTGCCGTGTATTGCCACACTGGTCCTCTTTCCTCTAGAGCCGCAGAGACAGCCAGACTACTGCATGCTGCTGCTGCTACTGCCGCTGCTGATGCTGCCGCTGGAACACACGGCTTGTGTCCAGCATTGAGCGCTCTAACGGCGCATTCACTGCATGGCCAGAAAAGACAGAGACATTCCAGCTTGTTAGATGTCCCTATTAGTTTATTAAATATAGGAAAGGCCTGTCTGTGTGCAATTTGGTGAAGAGAAGATAGACAGCAAAGGAGAAAGCGGGAAAGGTGTGCTAACTCAGAAATGCAGTTTTCCATGTTGTCGCTCTGGATGCTAAATGATGCTTGGTTGTAACTAAGTTACGATAAGTGGGAGGGCCAATAATAAATGCAATTACAAACAAATTATGCTTTTGTTACTGAGTGCTCTGTACAGTAAGGTATAATTATGTATTTTTCCCCCCTTAACAGTTTCCTCTTCCCTTGCGACTGACCTCGGCTACATCCTGTTGCAGTGTTTTTACAGTAAGAAAACTCTTTTGCTGCTTTTTCTCGTATTTTTGTGCCCCATTCCAATGAAATCCTCATTATGCTATCGTAACATTAGAAATGTATGATGAACTCATTCCTTCTAACCAAAACCCATTCCCATTAAAGGTCAGATATCCCCAGGATATTGTAAACAGGTTCAATACAAATGTGATGTCACTGAGAGAATGGAATTCCGTGAACCCGAGGGAATGTATTTTTGAAGCGGTAAATGCTTGTCTTCCCTGTACTTGTGCTATTCCAGGTTAAGATATCATTCATAATTAGGTTGGTATAAATATGTCTTGAAAATCCACATTGTGTCACTGTCAGTATAATGTGTTATTGTGTGAATTTAAACCATACAGAAGTAATGGCAATCAATGACAGTAATCACTGCTTTTATCCCTCACTCTCGCAATGCTTTTATATTTAAATAACAATATAATAGGATAGGATAGGATAGGATAGGATAGGATAGGATAGGATAGGATAGGATAGGATGGGATGGGATTTGATAAGATAGGATAGGATGGGATGGGATGGGATGGGATGGGATAAGATAGGACGGACAGACAGACTGGCACGGCATGTCCCATTTTGTTTGAAGTTCTTGATGACAGTTGCGACAGCAATTCCAGCAATGACAAAGGTCTGAACGTCATTGATATGTCTCAAGCCTAAATTTACCTCTGAGCCTGGAGAGATGGGAACAGGTGGAGATCAGGCACTGCCAAATACTTGCGCCACAAATCTTATGGGCCACTTTTTCATGGGGGTGTGTGTTTAGGGAGCAAGTGTCTCATTTCTATGTGTATGCATAGCACTCTCTTCAGATCCAAGAGAGTTTGCGGGGCAACACAACCCACATCGGGGTTTCTGTTCAAAGCCAGCTGGCCTGGCTTTATTAATGCAGGACATTCATTTGTTTTCATTATTTTTTATTATCATTCATTACTTCTTTTTTTTTACCGTTTGATTAACCTGGCCCTCAGCTGGAGCTGCAGGGTGTGACTTCCTGGGGAAGCACAAGATCGGCACCGGTGAGTTTTTCCTCTCCGAGCTCTTCCCTTCCTCCTTCCCCTCTTGTGATGAGTTGAAAATTTTTGTCTGTGGAAAAATCGAGAACTGCAGAGTGGCCGAGCATAGCATGTTGCAGGGAGAGTTTTTTCCATTTGTCCTTCTGTGACAGAATTTCAGTTCAAACTATGTGAGCTGTGAAGTTCAGGGGGTCTGAAACATCTCAGGTGAAGAGAGTTACTAAAATCCACATAACAATTTGTACACATTTCTATAGTTAATCTACAACCAAAATGAACACAGACAAGGACTATGCAATCCTGAGATTATTTGCTGCTTTTATTTTGTCCTAATTCTTTGACGTCAGACTAAATTATTACTCCTGTTCAGAGTAATTGAATCCAACAGCTATTTGCTTGGTCTGAAATGAAGCATAGGGGAAACCTCCTAGTCTCAGAACAGTGTTGACTCTTCTCACTCGTGAGCTACCTGCCACAACAGAATCAATATCAATTTGTACCACTCTGGTCTTAGTACAAGTTTGACATTGCTAGTTAAAGTTTTAAATAACAGGGCTTACACTAGTAGAAGCGATCTGAACAGTTTGAAATTAAACAGATAAATGTTTTATAATTCTGAGATGTAGAGAAAATGTAAAGCAAAATGTTATCACAGATTGTTTAATAAAGGTGAATGACATGTTGCATATTATGTTGCATAAGGCAAGAAGATATGATAGAAGTTTTTTTTTCTCAAAAATAATATTTTTCCTTCTTATGGTATATAATAAATATAATAATATATATAATACATTTGCATTTAAATGAGATGATTGTGAAAAGTACTAAATTGAAAGAAGAGCAAAACTGATGCAATTTGCAAATTCGCATTTTGACATTGACTTAATCATAAAAATATATATTAAAGATATTACTTATACAATGTATATATATATATATATATATATATATATATATATATATATATATATATATATATATATATATATATATATATATAAATTCTATATCTGTATTTACTTAAAAAATTGTCAATATGTTTTAAGACTCAACAATATACACTTCGTTTTGACATCAGCTTAGTCCTTTGAGAATAAAATCGGTATTCAGTCTGCTTGCTCCTCTGGCGTAGTTTATTTGCATTCTGAGAACAATATTTCTGAGGCAGCATATTTTTAAGAAAGCAACCCTTACAAGCTTTCTGCCATCTAATCCCTCTCTTCCTGGGTGTTCAGGGTGTGACATGCCGCACCCCCCACCAACCCACCCCATGGAGACAGAGGCAAGGCAGCTCTGACCCAGTTTACCAAAGCTCCCATGTTTGTCATTTGAAAAACTTTCTCGCTACCAAAATAAATAAATAAATAAAAATCTTTGATCTGAATTGTGGTTGGAAAAGAGCGTTGTTTTCTCACAGCAAAGGTGGTGCACTTTGTAGAGAAGGCACCCTTTTCTTTTTGAACCCTTCTCTGTCTATTCGCCAGTGGCTATGTCAGGATTCAGTTTGTCTGCCTGTTTGTGTGTGTGTTTTTCGTCTGCTAGTCCTCTTCTCTGAGCTCCCGCAGGCTCCCGTGTTATTTGCAAAATCCATAATAGCCCCAAATTAACCGAAATTACGCAAATATGGCAGTCAGCCTTGTTTGCTTTTGCTCGTATTTATCAGAGCATTTAAAACCATAAGTGATCTGACTTTAGAACTGAAGCCACTCGGCGTTGAGGGTGTGACAAAGATGGACCTGTTTGTGCACTAATGCAGTCTACACTAACTACGAAACATATACAGTGCTGAGAAACGAACCCCCCACATTTATTTATATTAATCACAGTTGGCATGCAGGCGTCGCATTCGTTACCATCCTTATGTTGCATATTGCAGATCCAGATGCCATGTTCTTAGGTTACATACTTCCATATAACTGTTTGTTGGACGAGTATTTCATATTTAAAACAAACTGTGACATTAAAAACATGCAAAAAGTTTCATCTCTCTAGTACTGAAAAAAATGAGTATTATCTTTGTCCTACTATAATTGCTTGCAGTGACGGCTTACTTTTTCTTTCTTCTCTCTCTTTTTCATAATCTAATTCCAATATTTCACACTGGAGCTGTAGCCTTGGCCGTCTGACTTTGCTCCTTTCTATATTCTCTTTCTCTGTTCTTGCTCATCCACTTCTCTGCCCCTTGGAGAGGGTGGCATCGGCGCAGCACTCTGCTCAGCTCCTCCGTGGGTCTTACATGTTGGATGGGGCCCGTCTGAATCTACAAAACACGAGTGCTTCACCGCCTTTTGATCTCAGCCTAATCTCTGTTGCCTGCCTCCAGTCTCATCTTGTTTGAATAAGAATGAGTCTGGGGTGCTATTGCAGGCACAAAGAGGTTTAGACGGCATCCGTTCTGCAGAGCAATGCTGTGCCGGTGTGTGTACACCCAGAATCACTCCTCAAGACTCAGCGCTGTTTCTAAATTCTCTAGTGTGAAGCTTCTGAGAGTGTGTGTCTGAGAGGCGGGTTTTCTGAATTGTTAAAAACCTCTGACGTTTCATTTTGTCTGAGTGGTAAATTAGTGAATTTCCCTGTAAATATAATGAGAATTTGAGATCCAACTAGGATATGACTTATCTGGTGTCTCACATTAATGAAACATTTTTTTTAGTTTTTTGGGGTTTTTTTGCTTTAAGATGGGAGGGGTGTTATTGGTCTTTTTATTTAATGGAATTAAAGAATTAGGGAATTAAGAGGGATTTAAGGGAATAAAAAATAAGAATGCAGTTAAGTAATAAATTTAAGCTATTGGAAAATGATATTTCATTTTAAAATAGGCCTATGCATACATTCACTCTTATTCGTCTAATGTGTAAGAAAAAAAGAACACGAAAAAAGAATGCAAAACATTTCTTGATTCTTCACACTTAATTAGGTCTATGAACTATATAATAATGACATATGTTCAATTCAAAATTATAAATTTTCATGAAAATGTACAGCTTACACACTCTTTAAAAGCATTGTGTTGGAATTTGCTCTTATCTTTGGTGAACAGTAAGGCTCACCTATTTTGATTTTTTTCCTTTGAAAATTACCTTTAAAACTTTTTGACATCCTTACAAAAAACAGATGCATGACAAGCTACTCTAATCTATACTATGGAAGTTAATATTGAATAGCACATTCCACCAATGCAAGATAACCTGTGAATAATGACTAAAAATCAAATGTTTGGGGTCAGTAAGTTGTTGTTGTTTTTTGTCGTTGTTATATATGTTACATGTAGATGCTATAGTAATAACAGCAAGCAATGCATAATTATATTCAACCAATCCTAATCCTAACCTGTACTGAATGTGTAATTACATTGTAACAAAGGCATCTAAAGTGGGTTTTTTTTGTGTTCTGACGTGAAGATGATCAAAAATAATTTTTGTGTGAACTTATCCTTGTAAACTTATGATTTGTAAAGCCTTGGTTTGATTTTTTTATGTGTAAGGCTATGATAATAGCACAGAATAATTAATAAAATCCTTTCCACTGTTGTATAGACCTAAAATGAAGTCTATTCTGAAGTTTATAGGGCATAGAGAGGGGCTTCTCAGTTCACGTCTTAGGTCAAGAGGACAGTGGTCAATTTTCTTTCTCTTTCCTACTACAGACTGAAAAGAGAAACAAAGAGAGTTGAAAAAAAGAGGGTTTGATTTCTTTACCACCTGAAGTGTGCACGAGTGTAACTGGGCTGCAGTTTCAAAACTGCTGGAAAGAAAGAGAATAAATGAAAGAACAACACAGACAAAATGTGAAGGGACGACAAAATAAAAGAACTGTATGTGATGTCTAATAAGAGTTTGGGACATAAAACATTCTCTACCAGAAATAAATAATCACATCAGACACGCATACTTATACATGTACGTAACCACCCCCTGCACAGATAATCTACACTGTCTGGTATAGCAACTATTATATGACCAGTTTGGAATATACATAAGAAAATACAGGTAGAATTTCCATTGCCTGCCCATAATGCCCACCATCTGTTAGGACCCGACTTCTGCACAAATTCAGGAAACACCGGTTGGCACTCTAAGTCTGGAGACAGAAAAATGTCATGTTGGCATCTTTTTTAGTGTCGCCATTGTGGGGGGAAAAGCATGTTGAAACAATGAAATAACTGTGCAAGTTTTGCAGAGGTTATGAGTGAATTCGTTTCCACCAATCAAAGGAGGAAAAATCATTTAGAGTATGATTGTTTTAAACATTAAATAGACAAAGGGAACTTTGAACTAAAGGGTGAAATATACAAAGATGTAAAAGTGATCCAGTCAAATTTAGGCTTCTGCAGACTTCAGAAATGTAATGTCTGAAATAAAGAGACTGACAATTTAAGGTGATTTAAGTATGGGACAGAAAGTCGGTGCCAGTGCTTATATTGAGAGATTTGCATCCTCATATTTATTTATTTAGTTACTGTAAGTCATGCTGATTAACTTATGCTTGTAGCTGCATCCATTTGACTTACAGTTAAACTATTGAATCAGTTGTGACAGTGAGGGTTGACTTCTGTGAAAAAGCCTTGGTCCGCCCCTACTGGCAGAGGTATGTGATGCAGTTACACAGTTCACACATGTAGTTTGTTTGCTGTTCCAAGAAACTGCCCTTTAAGATGTGCTTTTTTCATGTTTGGAGCTAAAGTAAATATAGTTTTCAACTTTTACTGTCATTTGACACTTACTCCTATTTAGGCCTCCATTAGCAAGTGGGACAGAGTACAGGTGTATTGACAGGGGAGATAAAGACTTCAGTAGAGTGCAGGGTAACTGGAACTGGGGTGGCTTTTTCCAGCACACAGCTTTAATGCTGAAACCAGAGCAGCAGCATCCTGCACAAAGGCTTTACCGTGTTGTGCTGCTTGTGGTTCATTTATAATGAATCAAAGGTGTAGCGTTCACGCGCTGTTTGCCCAACAGAACATGCAAATTATCAAATTTGTCCCCACACGAGTCAACACTTCACTACCGGTTTTCTTCCAACCACAATATGAGTTAGCGTGCTCAGGTGTTATTGAAATGCATTGAAGAATGGTCTCAAACCGTGATGATTTCATCAGCTATGCGCTTTCAGAAGTTTCTAAGTTCATTTTTAAGGAAAGTTAAAGTTGCACTTTTTTCTTACTTTGAGATAAAATTGAAAGTTGCAGCAATATGCATAATGGCTTGATGTAGATAAAGACTTTGAAGGGTCAGACGAGTTACTGTAAGATGAAATCTCAGCTCTGAGATCTAAAAAAAACATGACAAAATGATGGCACTGATTTAGTTAGTTAGCATTATGTTTACATAATGAATTGATTAATCTGTGCGATTAAAGGTAAACATGCAGAGACCTGTCTTATAAATGTATGTATAGTTACTCTATAGCTTAAATAGTTATTATAACCAGATTATTATTATTATTATTATTATTAGTTCCAGATTCCTTGATTCTTATCTATCTATCTATCTATCTATCTATCTATCTATCTATCTATCTATCTATCTATCTATCTATCTATCCATCATCTATTCAAATAGATCAGTTATATAATATAAGATATAAAAGTAATAAAGTAATATAAAAATGCAAGGGCACAATTATATTTTATTTGGTGCAATTTTCACAAGCAAGTGTTGCATTTTAATAAAATGTAAAAAAAAAAAAAAAAAAAAAAAGTGATAAAAAAATCATCTAGTGTTTTTTTTTCTCAAACATTTCAGCATGTTTTCTTTTAAGTAAACAAAATAAATTTCTCATCTATATAAACGTTTCATTCACAGTAATTTGCGTCTCTTTTCATTCAGCATAATACATTTGTTTATTTTAAATTTAATTTAATCCAATTTATCTTAATGGTTAATCAATTACACATTTAGTACACCTATTCTATTGATTTACTTTGCCATTTCCGAGACGGATACATTACTGTAATACACATTACTGTAACTCGCCCTTATGAAGGTCAACTATAGTATAGATTTAGTCATATGGCACAGTATTAGAACGCTTACTTTATTGGCAGCAAACCCTGCTCTAGCACAAAACATGGCCGAGTCATTATTCATACATTTTGATAACACACTGGATAGATACTATTCAAAACAATGGATAAAAATATGGATATTATGTTACGTTAGTTAGATAATGTTATTGTATTTTCGAATGTGCCATCTGTAGCCTGTTACTGTAATTATTACAGTAACAAGCGGTATTTTAAACATGTATTTTGCATTGTTTGCTCTTAAATGAGATGATTGTGAAAAGTACTAAATTGAAAGAAGAGCAAACCTGATCTTTGTTTCGGTGACTAAACCAAATTTTCTGATTACATATTACAATATTCTTGTGCTTGAAACATTGATCATGTGGACTGAAATGTGTACAACTGCAATGAAATCATGGGATCAGTTTTTGAAAGAATGACTTAGTTGATCAATTATCAACTAAATTACTTAAGAGCTACGGAATTCCAAACGTAAAAGATAATTAAAAACAGAAAATATTTAGACATAAATGCATACTGAAATGAGGCAGACACAAAACTGAATTTTGTATAATATTACTTACATTTTTATTGTGTAAATACTGCTGTCTGTGTCAGGTGTGTGGAAGGGAAGATGTGAGGACTCAGAGATGCAGTATGGGGATCACTTACAATGAAAACAAACAAAAACACAACAAAAACCACCCAGAGGGGGAAAAAAACAAACTCAGCAGACTAGAGTTGACTGGGAAACAAGACGTACAGGCACATGACAGCAAACACCACCAAGATATGATGACGAACCAGCACAAGACAGAAAACACAAAGGGATTAAATAAGGAGCACATGAGGAGGGTAATGAGGGATAACAGCTGGGAAAAATCAAAGTATAACTGGGGAACAAGATGGGCGGGGTTACACAATAACAAGACATGAACTGTGCGGCCGATGTAAACACAAAAAATGCAGATCCAAAGCTCGAAACTGCGGCCACTCACATGATGTAGACCGCACGAGAATGAGCAACCACTTCTCCCATGCACTCACAACAAGGACAAACACACGGGTCATGAATGTCCGAATCCCGACAGAAAACCAAGACTGATCAAGACCAAATTCTTGGGACTGGACATCATTACCCGCACACAAGACGCAACAAAGACAAGAGAGTGTGCGACTCGAGACACTCGAAGCCACGTGCTCCCACAAAACATGAGACATTACGGTATGTCAGAGCTCTGCCACAACACCAAGACTAGACCGAATGTGGCAGAACCCTGACAGTCTGTCTGTATGTCTATCTGCCTGCCTGTCTAAAGGTTCAAAGTTTAGGAGAGAAACCAGGGCAAGAGGAAATGGGAGAAATTATTGGTGGTAGAGGGAGTGAGAGAGAAAGAAAAGTAGAGGGGAGGTGAGGAGTGAAAAGAAGGGAAACGGGAAAAGAAGAATCTATGGTCTGGCCAGACCTGGGAGACAGGCTCATCCCTGGCGCTCTCCTGTACTGTGAAAGCTCAGCGCTGATGTTTGAGCACTTGACAGTGTTATCAGCATTGACAGCCAGATTGTGTTTTCACATGAGTGTGATTACACACGTATACTCACGCACACTAACAGCCTTGCTTGTTCCTGTTTGCCAAAGAAAATGTGTTGATGTTTATTGTGGTCTTAAAATAAAACGAAATAGAGGCCTTGTCCCTCTATCCTCCCTGAACGCTACTTATGTCTGACGGAAGATAATAAGATACACGTGGGTAACTACCGGGCTCACGAAAAGAAAACAACGTAGGCGGGATTGTTGTCACCAACTAACATTGTGTATTTATCTTCCATCTCCTTACATCTGCTCGTTACAAACATGAACAGATGAGGCCAAAACCTCAAAATTACCTTTCTCTGAAAAGCCTCTTGTGTGTATACGAAATGACATAACTGCTACTGGACACTTTCCTTGTGGCTTTGAACTTACTGGAAATCGGATTGTTGATCCTGAGTGATGGCAAACAGGTTCAGTTTGGACCGACAGTCTGGTAGCAATCGACAGCCAAGGAAAACAAGAGGGAGAATAATTCATTTGTGTATACACATGTATACAGTATGTGTCTAACTGTTTGTAAATTAGGTCAGGAAATCTAACTTACAATGTTTTATGTTTCCACTGACATAAATCCCCTTTTGAGATATTACAGTAAAGTGTGTTTAGGGAACAACCAACAGGCAAATTTTGAAATTTTTACAAACTCATTAGTCAGCTCAACTGAGCGATGCTTAGTAGACTGAACTAATGTTGTGAAAATTATCGATCCAAAATAAAACTACATATTAAACATATATAATATTTAAATACGTTTTTATATATATTTTAATAGTTTTTTTTTTCTAAATGTTTTACGTAAATGGAACATTGAACATTTACATATATGTGTGTGTGTGTGTGTGTGTGTGTGTGTGTGTGTGTGTGTGTGTGTGTGTGTGTGTGTGTGTGTGTGTGTGTGTGTGTGTGTGTGTGTGTGTGTGTGTGTGTGTGTGTGTGTGTGTGTGTGTGTGTGTGTGTGTGTGTGTGTGTGTGTGTGTGTGTGTGTGTGTGTGTGTGTGTGCGTGTGTGTGCATAAAACGCCTCCTTGTAGAAGGGGAACTATGTGAATAATAAATCCGAACTGGTCAGACAGAAATGAGAGGGAGTGAGAAAGAGAATGGCAGGAAAGGACAGGAACAAAATGTAAATATTGGTAATAATAGCTATTCTCTGCATATCAGAAAAAAAATTATATCGAAAGCAAATGATTGTTCTTATGCAGATCTAACTCAGCCAGATCAACATCAAATATATATACGGTAAAGTTGCTTTAGTTACTGTTGTTTCTTTTCCTCTTCCTGTTTTTTATCTAGTTTACCTACCACATGAATATGCAAGAGGCAACTCAATAACGGTGTTTATATATTTATTTATTCCTTTTGTAGTTCCCCCAGCCATGCCGTGTATCTTGAACACTGTGCCTAGATATAGCTATTAACACAGAAAGAATTTTTCTCTCCCTTTGTGTCTTTTCACCAGGTGCCAACTAAACAAACAAAACCACACACTGAAACCTGAGAGGGTCTTCTTGCTAAAACTGTGCACTGGAGCTGGAAGGACTGAAGGAACTGTGAGCACGGTGGGTATAACATAATAGAAATTCTTTGCAAATGGACATAACAATTAGTAAAAATAGTGTGGCCTGATCTTAAGGCCAAATATATATTATATACTGTATATGGTGAATCGGAGAATCTGATGAAACTTAGCATGTGGTATCATATAGCTGGTGGAACCGGAGCCGTATTGATCTAGATATTGAAATTACCAATAAAAATGCAATTTAAGATTACAGTGTCTTGTGACTCAGAAGTGAGATCCCATGGAAGCTGATACCCTTGGGTCCAGTTACAGTCTGTCAGGCAGATTAGCAAGTTTTATTAATTCATTAACTGATTTCATGTTTTACCTCTACTTCTAGTCTGTCTGTCAATGACTCAGAAGGGGCTTAAGGTTAATTCTAAGGCAATAGTTTCATGGAACAATGAAATATCCACATGAAGCAATTCAGATGACTACTTTAAGATGGGGAACTGAAAAAAAAAACTAGTAATATGATAGTTTCTATTCTTTTGTCAACCCCTTAAACGTGAATGTATTTCTAAATGTGTATGGAGCTAATTCTCATATTTTGATTCCTCTGTAGATGTGTAAATCTTTTCATGGGGGGACAGATCTGTCTGATTTATTCATGTTTAGCATGTGTTAAAGCACTAATCTATGCAGGCTTATATGAATATGAAACTTTTTCACTCTATAGGTTTTTTGAGTTGGCTTGAGTCCTTTATGTTATTTTGTAGATTCTTCAGATCTGGGTTCATTAGAGCCATCGTAGATGGTTTTCTGAAGACCTTGAGAATAAAATGTTCTGTAGCTAAAACGAGTTTTGAATCTAATTAACACACACACAGACCCTGTTTTCATGTTTTACATGGACATTCTTTAGACTGCACATTCTATCCCACAACCCTAAACCTACCCATCACAGAAAACTTTCTCCATTTTTACATTTTCAAAAATCATAATTTAGTCAGATTTATTAGCTGTTTTCCTCACCACATGGACAAGCATCTTTATGGACACACACACACACACACACACACAAACACACACACATCTTGGGGACATTCTATATGCATAATGATTTTATGCTGTATATACAATACTATTCTGTAACCACAACTATAGTAAAATAATCAGTTAAAGAAAAAAAGTATTTAAAACCTACTTGTTATCTGCTAAAATCACATTGTTGAAAGATCATCTCTGGGTACAAATGAAATTAAAAGTCTCAAAGCTAAAAGTATCATTGTATCTGTGCAGCCTCTGATTAGCTGTACACGGTGTGATTTGACCTGATCGGGAAGGAGATAAAAACGCATTAGTGTTGCGCTTCTTTCATTAAAACACTGGAGTGATGTAAGCCCGTCCCCCTTCAAGAATAAACCCGATTATTTGTCCCGCGTAAAGCGAGAGGGAGAGAAAGAGAGAGAGGGGGAGAGACTGAGAGAGAGAGAGAGAGAGAGAGAGAGAGAGAGAGAGAGAGAGGGGCTGAGGCGCAGAGCGCGACATCATCAGTCGCAATAACGGCTTAATCATTCCTCACCGTAGACGACCATCACCAACCTCAGCATCTGAAACGCTTTATTAGACACGAGAAAAGAAACACGCATTTAGAAAACGACACTTTTCCTTGGTGGTGTTGGTGATTTTTGCTGGATTTTAAGTGTGAAGCGGTGAAGTCCACCCGGCGCCTCAACACCTTCCGTAACACCGCAGGACAAACTTCACCGGACACACTTCAGACGCGCCATGAAGTAAGTGACACTGGTACCGTACACCGGTACGTGTTTGTGCGTTGATATTGTTGTTAAGTAAACAATAATGAGATGAGTTAACGTATCCGTTATTTCGCGAGATCACAAGGGAGAGAGTTAAAGTAGCTCCGTTAAGAAAGTTGACATGACAACACGCGTTATTCCCGATTACTGACAGGAGAATCACTACTGGTGTTTCTGTGTTTTATTGTTATTTTAAACAGGCGCGTGCCTTTGTTTGGGTTTTCTAAAGTGCTTTATCAGCTCGCAGAATAAACCAACACACTTCTCACTGAGGTCACGCATGCGTTTACTGTTAGTCGAGGAGCTGTGCGGTGTTGTGTGAAGGTCCGAGGGTCATCAGACGATAAATGCTGGAAGAACAGGCGTCCGAATATGATCAACTTACATTCGTGTGACTTTTCTTTTCTGTTGTCTATTATTACTATTATTACGTTAGACCAACTTGTGCCAGCAAATGCACACATAAATAAAAAATAAAAACTCACCATATAATCATAGGAAAAACAGCATTCTTATTCTGACCAAGAATAGCAACATTTGTAAGTCACTAAACACTACACTCAACTCAAGCTGAGAGACCATCCGTTTATTAAATATCCAAAAGTCCATAATAAGTGTTCAGTTTTATGAGGGTTAATTTAATCTTCTCCTCAGTAGCCTAAGCTAAACATAAAAGTGCAATTGCGTTAAACAAGTTTATATACTTAAAAAATAGTGCATGCGTGTGTGTATATCTATCTATCTATCTATCTATCTATCTATCTATCTATCTATCTATATATATATATATATATATATATATATATATATATGTATACATTCATACATACATACATTTTTCTATTTTGATCTAGTCCCAATTAAATTTAAAGAGCACAGTTATGTTTTATTAAAAAAATAAAGCCATATATATATTTATATTAAAAAAGCATGTATCACGGCAAAGAAGTGTGAATATATATATTTATATATGTACACACAAACACACACAGGTGTGTGTGTGCGTGTGTGTTTATGTATGTATGTGTTAGCAACATTTTTCATATCAGTTTTTCAGGAGTTATTGTAAAAAGCTGTTATAATCTAATTACATTTTGAAGTAACAAATTAAAATGGTAGCTGTTAAAATATGACAGTCTGCAAACTTTTACAAGTAAAGGTGAAGATAGATAAAGATGTAAATGAATGAATGTGATTGTTTAATTAACAGAATTACTTTTTATCACTTCTTTTTTGTTCAGACAGATTTTCTTTGTAGCATTCCTGTGCTTAGCCATGAAATAATATAAAAGGTTATGTCACAGATAAAAAACAAAACAAAACAAAAAACAGTTTAAACCAAATTTGAACTAGAATTCAATTCTCCATGCAAAAGAGCGTCACGTATTGTATTTCTGTCACTTCTTCCACAAGTGCACTCTTTTTCCGATTATACTGTCGGCCATGCGAACACAATCAATGAAGCTCCTGTATGTGCGTGTATGTACATGTGTGTGTGTGTGTGTGTGTGTGTGTGAGTGTCTCACCTGTTGCTCTCCTGGGATTTAGTGTTTGCTTAATCTGCCCAAGAGGAAAATGAACACACTCGCATGTGGACTCATATGATTACACTCAGAGGGTCCTCTCATAGCCGTGCACATATACGCACAGACACGCACACACAAACACGAGCGGTCCTCCTCAGACCTGTCGTCTCTAGGAAATCACCGGGGATTAGGCTTCTGTCGATTCACAAAACCAACAGTGACAACATGGCCTTACACTTCTCTCAAAGAGGGATCAGCTCTCCACATGTCACTCTGATTGGTTGAGCTACTTGAGCCGATTGTCAGGAGCATTTACAGGCAAAGTTTATGTGCCTCTCTCCGAAGTACAAATGTATTGTCTTTAGGACTGTCACGAGGAAAATGTTTTTATTTGCAGTTAGGTAAATTGCACTTTTGCTCTCGGTTCAAAAAAGTGTGTGCGGTGTGACAAATGATTATTGATCTCCAAGCAAAGGTTATGCAGAAAATTGTGTAGAAATTAATTTAGTCATTAATCTAAATGTGTTCTATTTTCTCCTCAAAATAAGTGTTTAAACCAAACATTTGCCACTATCTCCCAAGAGGTTTCATGAGCTTAAAAAGAAAGACAGATTCTTTATTTTCATTCTAACTCTTCAGCAATAATAATAAAAAGTAATATCAACCCATTTGATTAAACAGCAGTGTGTTAATTTTGAGTCAATGAAGGCAAACATTTTCTCATTTCGTTTTTTCCATACTCTCTCAGCCTCATTTACTAGGCTAAAAATTAGTTTAATAAAGCAAATAAACGGCTTCAGATAAGTCATTTCTACCCTCAAAGAGGTTATGATATTTGGCATTAGATGAGCGTACCCAGCGCGTACGAGTCTGTCCTGGTTTTTGCATAATGAATTTAACTTTGCTTCTGTCTCTATTTTGTAATTAGCAGTGACGCTTGGCAACTTTCTTTCTCGCTGTAAAGTGGAAGGTGGTGTATGGAGTTGATTCACCAGAGTGCTGCTCAATCACAGAGGAATAGTCCTGCCTTTGATGTTTAATTATATTGTGAAACGAATATTTCTGCATAAAATTGAATTTTTCAGCTGAACGTTCTCTGTTCTAAAGATCTGCTGTGGGCTTACGTGGTATGTACCGAACACACAATGATTATTATGTATGCTGAAGAAGTCTGTGTGTATGTGGCTGGAAATAGTTCTGAAAGTTGTGTATGTGCATTTGCATGATATGAGGAAAAAAACTAAATTTTACTGTGTATTTGTACACAAGCTGTGAAGGATGGTAAAGATTGCTATGAGGAGGCTGCGATGATAGACAAGTCATGTGTGAGCGCACACCGAATGAATGTGCGCAACATATCATGCTGCGAACATGAAAGAGGTGCTGTTCCCAAAAAAAAAAAAAAAAAAAAAATTCAGATGTGTAAATTGACTCCTGTTTCAAATCAACTCCTCTTCAGATTTGGGTGGTCTAGCAGGGAACCTTTTCTGGCCTTCCTCCTATTAAGCATTGAAATGCTTCCACTTTTGGTCAGTACATTTTATGCCAGATAAGAGTTCACAGAACAGTAGAAACAGTTTAGGAAAGGGTTCATCCCTGCAGTTGTGCATATTTGATCCAGCATTTTATATACAGAACGTTTGTGTTTTATTGACTTTTGCTAGAGCTGGCGATTTAAAATATGTCGCTGAAAACAGGTTTAGAGATTTCACACATTTTCTGAACACACCAGGCAAAAAAATCACAGGATCGTGACACTTTGAAAGTGTCAAGAAGACCTTCATGTAAATTGCTGAAAATATATGCCTTGCGAAAAAAGAAGAAAAAAAAAAGCATACGGTCAGTTTTACTTACAATCCAATTTAATTGCAATCCAGTAAAACTTTTCTTTAATCATCCTGATCTGTGTTTTCCGACTCCATGCTTAAAGACAGTAGACGGAGTCTATGTTTATGATATGTTTTATGTTCCTTGATAAAGCACAGTGGGACGATGTGTGCGCCTTGCTTTACGGTAGAGAGACCCATGGCACACTGGTGGACGAGGGCCAAAAAAGCTACGAATAACTTCAAAAAAACAAAAAAATGGGAGACAAGTTGAGAGGTTAGGGGAGGGGAAAAAATGCTGAAATATTTTCCAGAAAATGTAATTTATCTTTGTCAGTGGGGCAGCATAGCCCAGTCATTCTGTAAGACTCTCCGGTGAGAGGGGGGACAGAGGGGCCTCTATGCCCCAGCTTCACATAGCATTCATAACCCCGACGTCTCTGTCGCCGAAGTTGCCCGTAGCACAGTGCCGTGTGGCAAGGCGTATATTTTTAGCAATTTGCTCGAAGGTCTTCTTGACACTTTCAAAGTGTCACAATCTTGTGATTTTCATCATCATCATCATATACTGTTTGGTGTGTTATTTTTTTATCTCGTTCGGTGGTAAACACGGCCACTGCGTCCGACAACTGACAGACATGATTCGGATACGTTTGAACATAAAATGTTGGGAGGAAATATGAGTTTCTTTTCATTAGTGTGAGGTTGAGGTGTTTCATTCAGCCGAGCTTGCAAAGACAGCCTCTCAGGCGCTCTCACGAGCGGTGTCCTGCCAAGCTACACACGTGTGTCTTTCTGCAGTCATCTGTGCCGTTCCCAACAGCGGGCTGTCAGCATCGGAGGATGAAACTTCGGAAAAACTGTGCCGTGCTGGACACTCGAGATTCGAGGAAGAGAAAGAAAAAGAAAAGTCGTGAAAACAGAAGGGGAGATGTGTCTGTGAGCCTGGCATTGTGACACTTAATGCCTTTATGTTTGTGGTGGCGTTTATGCAGGGTCCTTCAGCGGGCTGTCACCCACCTCCAAAATAACCAATCAGACGAGGCAGTTTCAGCCATTGGCTGTCTGCTCGGTCCTAAGTTGGTTTTATTCCACAGTAAATAACAGGTGCAATTAATTTTAGACTGTAAAGAATAATACAATAAAATATGTATAATATATACATGCACACATTTCATTACACAGAAAGTGAGTTTTTATATTTTCATTCTCGTTCTTTGAGTCTAGGAAAGATATCAGTTTTATTTTTCATACTTATCCCCCCCCCCCCCCCCCTTCTCCACAGTACACTGTTTACTTTGATCTATGACTCTTCTTTCAGTAGTTACTCCGAAGTACAGCCAATGATGTCATTAATTTTATTACAGATGCTCCATCTGGAAAAGAAGAGAATAAAAGAGAGAGATGGAGAGAAAAAGAGAGTGAGAGAGAAAGAAGGGAAGGAAATGTGCGGCACCAACTTGTATGCATAATTAATAAGACCAGCACTTCATTTGAAACTTCAGGGTTTGCTGGCCAGTGCAGGATGGGACATGGAGTGCTCAGCTTTGTGTGGTGAAGTGTGGAGGTGGCTCCTTTCACCTGCAGCTGCCCTGGAAAAACAAATAACCTTGTGTGTGTGTGTGCGTGTGTGTATGCCCGTGCTCAACCCTGACAATGGCGGGAGCTCCTGTGACATGAAACCATGTGACACAGGCGTGTCATTAAACTGCTTGCTGGCCCGTGGCCCACACTTCCTAAATGATGCTGTCCCGCCAGAAATAGCTCAGCCATGAGATTGACTTTTTTTTCTTTCTTTTTTTGCCTGTGTTTGTCTGCCTGTGTGTGCATATGTGCGCCAGGGACTGCGATTGTGAGCCTGCAGTATTGTTCAGGTTAAAATTGGTCACTGTCTTATTTTTGGATCAGAGTAGCTCACGGGTTATAAATAGACAAGGAAAGGAAGGGAGATACCTGCCGAGACTCTGGCAAGCTTTGCTGTCCCCCCCACCACCACCACCACCCAATGTTCACGTTGTATCCTCTCTGTATCATGCTCTCCTTAAACAGATGTGTGGTTATAACAGGAACTTATTAAATGGAGAATAGTCAAATTAATATAAGTTGCAATAGAGATTTTTAAACTGGTTTATTGTCTTCATGGTTGAAAAAGAGAAGGTAGTGTGCAAATAGAATAGAGAAAAAATAGTGTGTAGGCATGGAGTGTAATCAAATAGGGCGATGTCCACATCATGGAATATTTTTAGAGGTGAAGTGCTAATTTTATTTCTTCATTACAAACTCGAGTTGTTTCTGAGCATTCAAATATTTTCCCACCTCCAATAGAAGTACCACAACTATGTAACGGCCCTAATGAATATAGTTCCAGTAAATGAATAATTGGAGTTTTTAGGAACTTAAAAAGCGTTTCATATGAATGTGATTCTGTATTAACTGTTTTTAGAAATTATTAATTCTTAAAAATATATACTTTTTAAGACTAAGTCAATCTGAGCGTATTAGATTACACAAACAAAAGTATTTTAAGGGTTAGATCAAGTATACATAGTTCCTTAAGATAACATTTATTGAAGTAAATTATGCGTAAGATAAAATGCATGTTATCAGTGTAATGTTTGACTTTCAGTCTGTGAATAAAATACAGCGAATGAAAATTTCAGGGTACTTTGCTAAGAAAATATATCTAAGTTTAGTTTACATAATATTTCCTTTGTTTTGAAATACCGACAGTAAGAAATTCTTACTTTTAATGGGCAAAGATGCATAAAAATCATGAAGAGTGACAGTTAAAACATTTATAATTTTGCTAAAGATTTCGCCCTTGCCATCACGGGAATATATTAGAAGAGAAAATATTTTTTTTATCATTATTATTATTATTACAACTATTAAATATAATTGCCACGATTACATTACTTTTTACTGTATTTGCAGAGTGTAAGAGGATCCTCTTAAAGACATTTAAGAATCTTAAAGAGCCCAATCTTTTGAACACTAGTTTATATTTGATTAAAACAAACTTTAGTGTGAACAGCTCTGCACTAAGCACATTACAACGTCCCCAGCCCTGTTCATAACTGTTAAGATTGTGAATTAATGATGTGGCATGATTGAATTTGACTTGGCAAACATTCCTGCTAGCTCGCCCCAGTTTCCCGCTGGTGTCTCTCTAGAGGGGTTGTGTATTGGACCTCTGGACTCTACGTTAGCACCTGTAGACCGCAGAGAGGCCTGAACATAGGCCTGACACCTTGGATAGATTAGAACAACTTTAGAGTCTGAAGAGTTTCACAAGAGAGTCAAAAAGAGGCGTATTCCTTGCATCTGCATTCTAAATGTCAAAACTGATCTCTAAAATATATTTTTGGGTTAAACTTTATTTTAAGATGTCATTGATAACAGTGCAATTATATATTTAAGCACTTAAAAATATGAATTAACAGCCTGTACTTACTATAGGGTAGGATTGGGAATTGGTTGAGGGTTTTCAGTATGGTAAGTACATGTAGCATATGTAACAAGGATACTGTAAAATAAAGTGTTACCTTTTTTATCTGCAGTTTTCTCTTTCAATAACATTGGATTGGTCCCACCAGAGTGACACACAATGGGCATAATTTCATTATATTGACACGGTTGCTTTTATCCTCAGGTTATTGTTTCCCAGGTCAGATTAAAAGCTCTGTGCTTTGCAGGCCTGTTAACGTAGGAGGTGTAATCTTATTAGATTCATCATCATCTTTCGCGAGAAAGAGGAACTGTTCTTGTCAAGCTTCAGTGCGCAGGTGAAGAAACCTCATGTTAATAAAGCGGCAGTTAGCCTCTTTCCCTCTCTCCCCAAACGGGCATGTGCCGTTATATTAATGTGTTTATGACAGTTTAATTGGATAAGCAGCCCGCTCGTAAAAAGTCTACAAATGTTTTCGCCAAGGAAAGAGCTTTTTTTCCACGTTCTTCAAAATGCTGCTAGGCAGCCCGTCGATGACCCACTTCTGAGATGGTCGAGAAAACAAGGAAGAGCTGAGCACAAATTGTGGAGAATGACGGAGAGAGGGCCAAAAAAAAAGGGAAAAGAAGGCTAATTTTGTTAGGAAGTCGATTTGAAATAATTTTTTTGCACTTCCCCTACCTCTGTTCCTTATCCTGAACGCAGACCACTTTTTCTTTTCTACAAGCTTCCCTCCAGCAGAATCGGAAAAGAGAGGGACTGGGAATGCTGGTGTGGATTAGCTTCCGATGCTTGGCTAGCCCCTCGGTTAATTACATGTGTAATGAGTTGTTTATTTGGGATAATGCGCAGCAGGAACGTCTGCCTAACGCCGGAGCTGGGAGAAGACCCAGGGAGAGTCAAGGATAGGATAGGAGGATGGAGGAAAGAGGAGACAGGAGAAAGACAGTCCCCACTGTCGGCGCCAGTACGAGGAAAGGGAGGCTCAGTGGAGGAGGGGTGGGCATTCACATCCCATCTCAGGGTCAAACAGCCATAGGATTTTTCTCAGGGGTGGGGGGAAAAGAAACCTGCAAAAAAACATACAATGTTGAAAAAGAAAAACAACGTACGGTGGAGGAGGGGGTGCTGATGTGTGCCCAGCAGTCCAGAAGGGAGTGGAAAAGTCCATGGGTGCAAGCGCAAAGAGGGAGGGAGAGACAAGTTGTGCTATCATAAGCTGAGGGGGACAGCTGGGGTTATGTGAACGCTGCAGCTGGATCGGGAGCCGAGGGAGATCGCCTGGCCGATCCCTGTGCTGCCGAGTGGCTGGAGCCTTGAGAAAAAGCTTCCCTCCCTTCGCAACCTTCTGCAGACTGCACTTTCCCAAACCCCCCCCCCCCCCCCCCCCTAAAAGCAAGATGGTGTAGATAAGCCTCTGGAAAACACACACACGCACACACAGACCTGATTTATACAACACCGGCTGTAAGCACTTGCTTTCACTTGTTTTCTTTTCCGCTCTTATCGAGTCGAATCGAGAAGCGGTCATTATTTAGCTAGAGTGAGTGATTACCATCAGAATAACAGCAATTAGAAGAGTGATTATTTTTTATATAAATGCCTGAAAAAACAACACGCGATATGCATCTCACTATTTTTTATTCTTCCTCTGAGCAGGGATTTTTTCTTCTCTTTTTTTTATTTGACTAGCCTTTTTTTCCCTCCCTCATCGAAATGACTGAAAAGTGTGAAGCAGAAAAGTGAAGCTGTTTAATCCTGCGTACAGCATCGGAAAAATTTCGCTGGCACTCTTTTCTGATCATATGAAAAAAAACCGTCACAGCTGCAAGACACAAGAAACACACGGTAAAGGAAGCTATGCAAATGCATGCAACACTGACACGCTACAGAACAACAAGGTAAAGCCTGAAAAAGAAAAAAAATTGTGAAATACAAGCGCGCACATCACACGCTACACGTGGATATTCCTGTATGGAGGATTTGATAGGAGAATAAAAAAAAAAGGTACAAGTTGTGGAACATTTTTTTATACACACAGGGGAGAGACTGAGATTAATTGCAGTGATGCATAGCAGGACATCTAGAATGTCACCATGTGGCAGTAACATGGAAAAAAAGAAATAATTACCCTTAAAAGGAAACTTAGGACTATATATATATATATAAATTGCAACTTAAATACGTATCTTAGTGTCAAATAAAAATAGCTGACACAACAAAGTGGGAGGAGCTTGGCATGAAGGGTCACCTCTGTGTAATCCAGGAGCTTGTTGCTCAGTTAGTCTGTTTAGTGTGTGTGTAGCACCAGTAAAAGTCATGAAAATCGAATATTTACTCTTTTCTTCTGTTCTTTCTTCCTCCTCAAGGGTTAACCAGCAGCACTTTATCTGATCACACTAGCTCCTTGCTCTAAACCTCCCATCCATGTTTGAGGTTTTTCTTTGAAAGTCCGTAGCGTTTTGATTCACCGCAGCTGCGCTGGCTCTTTAATCAAATGCTATCTTTTCACTGCTTTGCCCTGTCTACCCTTCCCTCTCACCCTTCCCTCCTCTCCCCTCCCTCATCCCTTAACGCATCTTAATTGGTTGCTTTCTGTGACAAATTACGAGCGCATGCTTTGATGAGGTCAAGCCGAGCCGGTACTGGAGTAACTTGTGCCAGCCCCTGGTGGTTCCCCTCACCACTACAAACGGGGGGTGGGGGGTATGCGTCGGCATGCTGAAACCGTAATGAGAGACTGGGCCCGGGGCTCCCTGGTCCCCAGCTACAAGCTGTGAAGACACAGAGAGGGGTTTGCAGGTATCTTACCCGAAGAGTTCAGAATTTTGAGTTGTGTTTTATATATATATATATATATATATATATATGTATATACATATATATATATAGATTAAAATATACAAATATTTTACAAATTATATATTCATATTATTTGATATTGATTTATATATAATCAAATATATCATTGAAATAAGTTATTATACATTTTTATCAGTATAACTATTTTAATGTATTTATTTATTTACATTAAACTTTTATAAGCATGCTTACATTGTGCTATACATGTAAATATAATTTCCACAAAAAAGTTGTCTTGAAATATATTTCCTTTAAAGCATCATTGCTATAGCCATATGCAATAAGATGGTCATCGTATGGCATTGAGTCACGTTGAAGCTGTGTTTGAGCTTCCTGCTATGTGTGTTGTGTGTTTTTTTATTATGACATGTCAAGTTAAAAATAACTCTACTTTAAAAAATGTGTCTTAAAACCCCAGTGTGAGTCAACCTGTTTTTGAACACATCTTATGTAAAAGCCCCCTAAGAAATGTGTCTTGTTTGGTGCACCTGAAAGCAACCTAATTAAACAAGACTCCTTAAGCCGACTAGTCATTCAAGCAACCTTAGAAATAGTAGATTTAGTCCAATTCCTTAGTCCTCGATAAAATAAAATACGGCCAAGAAATAAAAGAGTGAGTCCAGAAGGAACCGTTAGAGAGGAGGGAAGAGAGATATGCGTCACCCAGTCATTTTGGCACTCATGTTTAGACAAACGCTAACTGCAACAATCACAGTTTAATGATCCGCAATGTCAACAGTGCAGCAATGCTTCCAACAATCAAGCAAATCGGCTTGCGCTTAAACCAAACTGTGACAAAAACGGAAAACTGAGGAGGGATGGTGCAGAATAATGGCATAACATATTGCAGCAGGAGATTTGAGATAGTATCTGAGCTCACATAATCTTCATCTCCTCTTCCGCGCTCTCTTCTTCCTGATCTGGGTTACTCGGTTTCCTCACAGAGCTTTGGGACCGGTGATAGAGAAATGTGGGGGGTGAAAAAAAAGAGTCAGGTCAACATTTTGAAGGACATCCTTGTTGAATGGATCTCGACTTCAAATTATGTTCCCCTTGAAAAGGTATAAATGTGTTTTGTGATCAGTTTAGATGTCTTCAGGTCATCTCAAGGGGGGTCAGAATTGCCACATGTGATGTTACGGTAGGAACTGATTCAAATCTCTGCTCAGTGTAGGTACGGCAAACAGTTTCGTTGTACTGCTTTGTCAGTTTGAGACCTAGCCCTGCGGTTCTCAGAGTTATATCATTTGCTTACAAGAGCTGGTCACAGATCAGTCAGAAGTATGCATTTGCATTGCTGAGTTCTCAACCATAAAAGCCAATTCACACTCCATGGACAGACACCAACCAAGGTTGACAATCACACGATTACAGTATGTCACTGTTAAGATATTCCAATACAGTGAAAACGGTGTGCCGACCAACGGTGACAAAACCTGAGGATGTGTCTGTTGCTGTTGGTTTGTCTATACAGTGTGAATTGGCGTTAATGGAGAAACTGAGGCAAATTACAGCATTTCTGCTATACATATGAAAATGACACTTGAGATGACACATTTGATAATAATGCCATATCAGTCTGACCTTAAACCTTTTGTTTTTGCTTGTTTTTGAGTACCGTGAAATTGAAAGTAGCATCTGGTCGCCTACAGTTTCACCATCATTACTGAAACATCACTCATACAAAGAACTTTCACGCAATCTCTGCCGATTGATGAGAGAGTAGAGGTTGCTCAACTTCCCTTTTCCACCTTACCCCCTTACTCCCACTTCAACCAGCATCTTGCAAGGCCACAGCAAGAAGGAACCCAAAAAATTCCCATAAACAAAATTTTTACAAAAATCCAAAGAAAAGAAAGAGAGAGAGCGAAAGAGAGAGAGCGATGATAAAGTGGCAAAGGAAGTATCTTGGCCTTCACTCTTGCCTGGTGAGCCATGTTAGCCTCTGGGCTTAATTGAAGCCAGGAGGGAGCGTTTAATAATTGCTGTCAGAAGATCAAATTTAATTCTCTTTTCACAGGACCGCTGTAGGGTAGAGTGAAACAAATTGTCATCGGAGATTTCCAAATGAACAAAGCTTTTAATTAGTCTGATTAGAATTGCGTGGTACAGTGGGAGAAGAGAGGAGGAAAAAAATACTCAATGAAATAATCAGAGGATCATCCGAGCATGCTGTCTGGTGTTGCGGGGAGGTCACATGACTTTGTCTTCTCTCCTAACTATCGCCCCAAACAACATGGCTAACATTACAGGACATTGAGGTTATCTGCTCATAATGATTTTGTATGAAGGTGTCAGGCCCTGTCTGTTTGTGGTTAAAGTTCTGTCTTGTTCTCTTTTATTTTCCTTTTATTATTTATATCGTTTTCTGTGGTGTTATCAAGTGTGGAGAATAAACACCTACATTTTGTAAACTATGCAACTGTCTTCACAGCTGTTGAATAATCTTGTGATTCAGCTTTTAGCATCACTATGCCTGTTCACACATAATTCAGTTTTGAACAAGAGTGACAATGCTTTCTATAAATGATCTGACTCTTACGTGAGAGACAACAACTAATTAATACAATGTGAGACGCACTGTGCGTTTGTAGTATGGTAACAGACATATTCAAAAGGGGCTTGACTTTAGTTATTAATTTCTACAGACATTGATCAGTCACTTATGTAAGATATGAACTGAAGTCACACCTGTTAGTAAATACAGACTGTATATGAACGTAGTCTTAGAGTATTACTGACACAGATTCCATTTTTTTTTTCTTTGACATGCTAGCGTAGTTTAACATTATTTCAGTTCTCCTTTCTTTCTTTAACTCTGTTCCACAGTACTAAGAACTCACCCAGAAGTCTGAGATATTCTTTGAGGTAATGTCTCCAGCACACTGACCGATGAAACCACCCAAAGCAACCCACGCAATCTCCGTTTTGTTCACAAAGCAGGGCCATCGCCCTTTTCACAAGAAGACCGAGCCACTGACAGGGCTGTTATTTTTGCCTTATTTCTTTACTAACAGCTGGCCGACCAGAACGGGACAGTGAACAGACATCATTCACTCAGTGTCTGTCAGCTGAGCAGCTGGTTTTAGCATACCTCTTTCAGCTGGGTCAGTAACCAATCACTAATTGAAAGACAACTCTCATCTTCACGTTTCTGTCTTTAGTAGTCCACACTCCACTGTTTACTGACTTCATGACAGATGCAACTGCTGTTAACACCCTTTCATCCTATTTTCCACTCTTGCGCTTGGTTATGTGCCGCCATATGAAAGACTACAACACTATTTTCCAAATCAATCCATCAAATTAGTAGAGACAAAAACATTTTTGAAAGAAAATTGTGAGCCATGTGGCTGTTGTAAATTTAAGTTCTGTACATACCAAAAAATAAATATTAAATTTTTTCTACAATTTCTGTTAGTACATCATGTAGGTCAAAGGATGTACGGGTTAAAGGTCAATCTCAGCATGTTAGATGCATGAGATATATTCATTTATTCGGAATGTATTTCAACTGTGTGAGTAGGTTCTTACATTTGAATTTGAACTTTGTGATCGTTAAAAAAGTTTGTTCTATATAGTGCGAATCTGGGTATTATGAATGAAATTTGGACGTACTACATCCGCCATGTTGTTTCTGTCATGTGACCCACCTGGGCCAGTTGTCGCTTCACTGCAATTAATAAATCATCTCCTGTGACCTCATGAGATAGTAAAATGTCCAGCGAATGTACACTTCAGAATCTCAACGGAAGTAGTAAGTCATCTGGAGACTTTTACTGTTTTTCAAATACTTTGCATTCAGACATATTGTTGGTGAACTGTTTTTCGCATACTCTCTCCACATTGTTAAGATGGGGTAAAAAGAGTGACTAAATTAACTAAACAGAAACTTTTTGATCATTACTGAAAATTAAAATGAGTGCAGGGTTAAGCTGTGCTGTTGTTGGCTGCCACAACAACAGCAATAAGCTGAAGAAATTCCTGGAAAGCATAATTCACTATGAGTTGTGCGAGAAAAATGCTCAGGAAAAGGAAAAATAGTAGGATAGTTGGGAATTATTCGATTTACATGTTAGTGGGAATGGCTAAACTGTAGAGAGCTCAAAAAATGACTTTCAGTCATTGAAAATGGTCATTTAAATCTGAATTTAAACTGCATGCAGTGTAAACCCACAAATCTGACAAATCGGGTGAGAATGTGTCATATTTATGTCTTGCATGATTCTATGCCAAGATTTTTTGCTGTTTTAACAAAGAGAGGTGAACTTTGGGGGAAGTCAGAGGGGCCGGCGTGTTATTTTAAGGTACATGTATAACTATTTAAGTAATTAGCTGTTGATTCCTGTAGAGACAGAAGGAAGGTATTGCAGCAGAGTCCTGAAAGAGCGCCCTGTATCACATAAATAAATCACTCCACCCCATGCCCTAATCGAGAAAAGAACCTGAAAAGAGCTATTCACTAATCACTGCAAAAACAGAAAAGTAGTTCATCTATAATTTTACACTTTCGCTAATAAAATCTCACATTTAAAAAATGTCTCTCTTCATCTTTTTCCTTTGGGTTGAAACGAGTTTATGAAGAAGCAAATGACTTGCATGGTTTAGAGAATAAGAATGGCTGTGAAATCAGTTTTACCATCACAGAATGAGGTTGTTTTGTGTGATGAAATCTAATAATGTGGATGCAGTGATTTTTTGAGCATATCCTCTGTGAGTATGTTTGTTAAGCCTTGTCATTAAATTTTTGCCCATCACTACGTGCTTAAAAATTACAAACCACAAGCCTTTGTTTCTTTTCTTTTCATTTTGTTTGGGGTTGCATCAGTTGAGGCCATTCACAGTCAGCTGTGGCTCAAGCCCTCAACTCATTTTCTCTCTATTCTTCTCTTCTTTTTTTCTTCTTTTCTGGCCTGGAGAAGGAAGCGCAGGAGTTTTGGTTCCTATTTTGTGTATACTGGAACAGTTTAGGAAAGGAAGCACCTTTACACCTTTGATTGTCTGTGGCTGCTGATGTCATATCCTTCCACCATTCTGTGTGTGTGTGTGTGCATGTATGTTTCCTGTCACTATCCAATCATAGTGGGGGCTCTTGAGAGTGTAGATGACCATGGAAGAACCCAGATAGTCACTGATGTTCCCTTAATTTAATAAGAATGTGTGTCTTCTTTTAATGTGCTTTGATTGTATTCAAAATACAGTCTGTATAAATTAGGGTGAATTCAATTCAGATGTGTTGCGTAACTAACTGCTTTTCTGCACTACATATCCAAATATTAATATTGACAGTAATTTTGTTAAGCAATATATTATCGGAGTTGCATCACAGGAAATGAGAGTTCAACATCAGTTTTTGTTTTCCTGCTGATCCACAAATATGTATTTATTACATTTTTATTTTGTATTTTTACATATAATCTTCATCTACATATCTACATCTATAATCTATAAAATTACTAATTAATGTTTTCTTTTTTCTTCACAAAACAGTTTTTATTACATAAAGATTTCTTTAATATTTCTTTCTTGACAAAAAACTGTATTACACACGTATGTGGATTTAGCAGCACTCATTAAAATCTGTTCTGCCAGGGTCCCTCCTACACCGATCCTGATCTCAGGTTCAGGTCACCCATCCTGTGCCTTTTCCACTGCCAAGATTTATAGGCACTCGTCAGCTTTGTCCCTCAGGCAGACTCTGCCACACTTAAGAAGCACTGGCCATAATGATGTTATACAGACAATAGGCTGTTAACTCTCTCACTTATGGGCTCCCTGCCCCATTTTAAGTGCAAACCAAACGGGCTCACCTAAACATGTACACATAAATATGTGTGTAAAGAATAAACCTTGGGTGTAAATAAATAGTATTTATTTAGTTTCAATGATTACAGCATGAAAAGTTCTTAAGATTAAGATGTGGTAAAACCTCTCACATCCAAGGTTCAAAAGCGTGCCTTTGTATTGAAATTGTTCATAAGACATATTGTTGACCTCTTCAAGGAAACGACTGTTTATTTTAAAAGAGTGAGGGCTTATTTAATGTATCATGCACCTCCTAAAAGGTTTACTTTCTACCCATAATATGTTATTTCAAATCTTCCCAACCACATTTCCCCACAAGGATAGAGGATACTGGCCTTTTTTTTTCAAAAACACACTAGTACCAAATGTCTTGCAGATGTGCTATGAAGAAGAAAAAAAAGAAAAGAAAAGAAAAGAAAAGAGGGAAAGTGGAAGCGAGAGAGTATACAAAGGGTGGCAAGATAGTGCTGAGGGCGATTTCTCAAAAGATCAGCTCCTGTCTGATTGTAATAATAACCTACAGATGACTTTAATGTGGTGGGAGTCAAGCAACACTGCTCTGTAACCCCCCAGTACCTCGTAGATGGTGCCCGGTCTCAATAAAAGTGAAACCTGGCAGAGTTTTATATCTCATCAAAACAAATGTTTCATTATCACATAGAATCCCTATATTTTTTTACAAATATAATTCATGGTATTTGCATCTTAATCATTTTTCATTCTCAGCACGAGACCCCTTAGAGAAATAAAAAAATTGCTTTGTTTCTTTTTCCCCTTACAAAATGATATCGCTGAGCATGGAGAAGTAGTCATATTCACTTTATTACAACTTTGACAATACAATCGCGTGCAAACTATATATATATATATATTATATAAATTATATATATAATTTATTTATTTTTCAGTGGAACACTAGGGACAGAGCTGACCCAGAATTGTGCCTGTTTATGAACGTACTCGTTGCCCTCACAGTTCCATTTCTTAAAAGGAGAGAGAGAGATGGAGAGAAAGAAAGAAAAACACACAGCACCTCATTACATCCCAGTGCTGGTACCCCCACCTCTCTTGCCTTTTCCCCCACGATTTCTCTTCGTTTCCCACCACACTTGTGCTCTGTGGCAGAGAAAGAGAGGCATGGTTAACAGATGGGAGGGTGGATGGCAGCCTCTCCTCCCTTTCCTCAAGAGAGACCTGCTCACATCTCTCTGGTTTTCCTTGGTTTTCTCCTTTCACCCATATTTGCTCTTTGCTTTGAGCCCACTATATCAATTGAGAAAGGTTGTGGGTTAACTTGTCTTATCTTTCCCCGCTCTGTCTTGTAGCATCCCTCTATAACCCTTCAGCCCTTGGTGATGACCCCTCTTCCAGGCTTTCTTCTGCCTGTTACACTATGCTAAACCTGTCCTGGGGTTCTCTTCTTTCTGGCTGTTCTCTCTCTCTCTCTCTCTCTCTCTATATATATATATATATATATATATAGTATATAGTATATATATTTACTGTATCACACAGTTCCCAAATGCTTTGGCTGTGGATTAGTGAATTGGCTTAGCATGGTAGAGAAAGCCTGTTAGTAGTCCCTCTCCGCCTCACTCTTTCTCTCTTAGGAATAATTGCACGTACTAAACTTTAAAAGCCTCACACACACACATACATATTTGATCTTAAACACACATAGTATTTGTTCCTGTGCTTTCGACAGAGGTCAGCCATACTTGTGCATCAAGAACAGACATAAATGATCAGATATTGTATGCGTGTGCTTGTGTGGCAGCGAAGGGACCTTTTTTTAAATCTAAAACGCCTCTGGCTACTGATCAACCACAGCTTGTCTGCAATGTATTTCGGCTTTACTGGTGTAAATTGGATTGTGCTCATCTGTGGTAATCTGAAAGCAGATGAGTGTGAGTAAGTGTATATGTGAAGAAGGGGGTGATGGAGAGAGAGCGAGGGAGATGGGGGAGGCGGGATGGCCCATGTGTACAGGGTGAAGGGGGATAGAGAGACTGTGCTTAGGTCAACTCACGTTATCCCAGGGGTATCCATATCCCTTATAAAGGTAGGGGAAGATGAGATTATAAAAGTTACCTAGTGATGTGCTCATCCCACATTTAGTAGCACCAAAAAGTATTTGGACACTTAGTTCACTCGTAAACTTGAATGAAAACCTTTGTAGGCATCAAACCAAGTGAAACCAAGTCAAATTTATATTTATTTATGAGTAAAATCGTTTACTTATGTGTATTAATCTGTATGAATAATTGTTTTTGTTTTCTTTTAATTATCAATTTTTACAAATTGTACAAATAAATAATGTTTTAATGCTTTATAAATAATTATAGCAATACCTGAATAAACTGCATTATTATTATTTATTCAAAAATTGAAGTTCTATCAATGTCTATCATCATTTGCTTACAGATGTTTGGCATTTTGTCAAATCTAATGGAATAAAGTTCATAATGTAATAATTTTTGGTGCCACTGTAAACAGGGAGCAGTGCCCAGATGAAGCCCATTAAGGGAATTTAAAATTACATAAGGCACAGCAGGTCCATGTTGAGACTATGGCATGATTGAATCAGGGATTACGGACCTGTCGTTATCAATGAGGAAGCTCCTCTTGGAGTCGCAGCCAAAGACCCTGTTTTGATTGAGTTAACTACTTAATCAGCTTTCAAACCGCACTCGGTTACGCCAGGTTCTGCTGGCTACACGGAGGGTAAATATTTACACAGGCGTCCAGTCATTATCACCAGCTTGTAGTCGAGTTGTTTTGGTCCTTGTTTTATGTCTTTTACAGTGGTCCTCTAAGCAATCATCAAGCTGATTCAGATTTCACCACTTACACGTTGCTCACGAACCATCCAGCTAACAGCTCTTGGTAAAGTACAGAGCACTGTTGTTTGTATGCTAATAGAGTGTAGCTAATCTTATTCAAAGTTATTATTAGAGAAAATGGAAAATGCATTATATCCATATCAGCACAAGGTTGTATTTGTAGCAAATAAACTGTGTATTTAACGATTCTATTTCAACAACACGGAAGGAATCCAACAATTCTGTGTGGAATTTCGCAGATTAGTAGCATCCTATGAAATGGAGATGGATCTCAGCCAATGAAATTAGAGTTTGCTTGCGGTTTAACTCATATGACATGGAAAAGTCTCTCGAACACTTTCAAACACCTACTCCACCCATAAACACTTGATTATTAATAAATGAGAGAAGCATGGCAGCGCGGAAAGACGTGAGAAGCACAGCATATCCTTTAGGTGTATCTACATCAATGTTCCTTGCTTGCTCTGGCAGGTGAAATCTGCTTCAGAAAGAAGAAAAAGAGCTGGAGAATAAAGAGAAAGCAATGGATGGCTTTTAACGTGACACCACTGACAGCTTTACTGCATTACAGAAAGCTTAAATAATGGGACGCTCATTTGCATAACGAGGGACGTTATCACCTCTACTGTCAGAATAAAACACAACAACACTTCTGCCGCTCCTCCCAGAGATGAATCGGGTTGGCCTACTTTATGGCACCAAAGAGGTGTGCACATGCACACAAACACCGGTGCGCGCACATGTGTGTTCTGTGATCGCGAGCTCTCGCGCTGTGTGGATCTGAGCTGTGAGCACTTTATAGAAAGCCTGGGTTAGCTTCTCGGGTGAGGGCAGCCTTTCAAAAGGCTCAGCAGGAGGGCCCGATAAAGGCCTTGCACACTCCTTTCCCTGAGAGATGGAGAACGGAGCAAAGCCATGACGTGACAACGGGATCATATTCCAGAGCGGGTTTGAAGAGGGCTAAATCAGGATGGCCCAGGTTTCCATACAGGTTCTTCTTCAGATCTTATGATACGTGCATAGTAAAGCCCTAGCTTTCGGGGCACCACAGCTCTTCCACAGTTTGGTTGCGTTCACACAAAATTTCAGCTAAAAGGGAAATACTAGTGTGTTCAGCTTGCTGGTGACAATTCTATGCGATGTTACACCGACGTTGTTTAGGAAAGTGCCGCTGTTTGTCGTTCAGGCGACAGTAAACGTTACACTGCAAATGATTAGAGCTGTTAAGTTGGTGGCACTTCCAAAACACTGTCAAATTCTCTGTGACTGTAGAGAGAGCATGACAGTGCCGTCTACCCTCATAGTCGCAACCGAAGCGCGAGAATCTGATTTGCATGATATTGATGGCAGAAAACAGTGCTGCCTCGAAACGTCTACGGATTCTTTTGTCTTTATTTGCTGTCCCATGTGGCTCAGACTCTGCCTTTCCCTGTTTTTTAACGTCGCAGTTATGCCATTTTTCATCTGACTTAATGCCTCTCTCTCTCTCTCTCTATGACTTTCACAGGTACAGCTACTGGAATCTTTGAATTGAGCGGAGGAAGTCAAGAGAAGAAAGCCTGGTTTGAAGAAAACGCTAGCAAAAACAGAGGGACAAAAGAATAAAGTTCATTGGTGAAAGAGAGAGACGAAAAGACGGGGACAATGGGGAGGAAAAAGATTCAGATCACACGGATTATGGATGAACGCAACAGACAGGTGAGTCACGCTGACCAGAAGGAGCCAAAAACTACCTCTAGACAGCTTCCTTCACAGAAGTTTGATGGGTTATTTCAAACTAAAATAGACCAAGTAGGTGGTGTGCGTGCGCTAATTGTCGGCATTTTCGCACGCTGCCACCTCTTGCTTACGGCAGTGGAATATTACTTTAGCAGGGGGAGGGTGGGTGGAGAACACAAACACGCAGAGATGGCAATGGTGGAATGATGCCACATGCTTCAGGGCTTTAGGTGGAGTCAACACAGAGGTAGAAGATGGCCCTTGAGGGGCCTTCCTGCCTTAGTTAGTAGTTTTTCTTTCAAATCAGTTCTCAGATCACTGAGATTCTGTGTAGCTTTAGTTGTGTTCATAATAATGTAAATTGTAATTGTAATCCCTGCTGAGAAAAACATACTTAAATTCGTTTTTTATACTGTTTGAAGACAGACTACGGTAGTAAATCTCCCATTCCCATTTAGATGTGCCAAAAACCCTCTGAAACCAACAAACCAGACCAAATCAGCTTTGACAAATTTTCTTCTGCATAGATGGGTACTAAAATTATGACTTAAAAGTATTAATTTGTCTTTTTTGGTGTGTTCTTCAGACATAAAAAAAAAAAAACGGGCAGATATTATGCATAGCAGATACTGTAGTTGTATTGATCGTATTGGTGCCAGTTACATAGATGCTTGTTTTACTGCAAGATCAATAAATGTTCTTTAGGTTTGACATTTACATTTGTCCCCTTATAGAAAAAAAGCAGGAAAGCCTGGAAAGCAGTTTGCAGTTTGACAGAAAGTAGCCTTGATTAGTTTGAGGTTGTTCTCTTTGTCTTTTCTGTTGTAACTTGACTCTCTAAAAAACTCTCTGAACAGTCAACCAGAGTCCTCACATCCTTTCACAGGATGACACTTTGTCACAGAAACAGACATTTGTAGTTCCTCAGTCTGGTTTGAAGAAGAAGAAAAAAAAAGTGATTTTGGGAAAAGGTCTTGGCTAACAGTTGATATGACTGAGTGAGACCATACTGCTGCAGTTAATGGCTGCTGTCTGGACCTTGGGTGGGTTGATCAATTATTGAAGATAGTGCAAGGGCCTGAGGAGAAGTGGAGGAGAAAGTGAGAAAAAAGCGGGTGAGGAAAGTAATGGGCGTGTCAGTCGGAGCAGACGGAGGGGGCACAGTGACATTAGTCATTCAGTACTTGTGGGTTGAGTAAGTTCTCCCCCTTGAGGAAACCAGAGGCTCACATGCATGTGGGCTTTCATGCCAAATGCTGAAAGAATGAGTCAAGGTACTTCTCAAACCAGAAACTTCTCTGTTCTCTGTTTCTGTTTATTTTGAAAAACTAACAAGTTTTGATGTTAACAAGGCATCACTTTGAATTTGCTTTGGAGTTTAAAATAATAAGTCTTATCAGTGAGTGTATGTGCGCTTAAATTAGTTCTTAGTAAATTAGACTTAAATGTCGTTATTTATTTGCTTCTACTAATTTTGGTAGAATTTAACAGATTTTAAGAGTTCTAATGCAGCTATGTTACATACAATGACCGGTCACATCTATCAATTCCAAAAAAGCACAAGAAAATAAAGTAGTCCATCTTAGAACTAGTGATATTTTATGTCACTGGCCCCCAAAATTTGTGATTTCAGAGCTATGACTGAGGGGAAGATTATATAATAAATTGCATTTCCCACGCAAATATATTACATACATTTCTTTTTTTTTTTTTTTTCTTAATTAGAGCTTGAAACATGCAGTGACTATCAACTGATATTTAATGGAAAAGAGCGGATTTAATTTTAAAATTTCTCCTTTTTTAAAATCCACAAAAAATATAATGTCTATTGTGACAGAATTTTCCTTTTCTGTTTAACGTTTTACACAAGTTTTCAATGTTTCTAATTCATTCTTTCTAATCATAAGCAAATATAAAAAGGAAAGGAGGAAAGAAATAGAGAGAAGGAGGAGGAGGAGGAGAAGGAGGAGGAGGGGGGCTGAGGTCAGGATGTTTTTGGCTAAGCTATCGTATTGCACAGAGAGCATCCTGTCTTGGTGTTATTGCCGTTCTCCTCTTCTTCTTCTTCTTTCTCTCTCTCTCTCTCTTTGTTTCTCTCACTCCGGCTTAACCAGACTTTGAGATCAGAGATTGATACAGGAAGGACACCTGATGAGAGTCAATGCCACAGATTTCCAGGTCTTGGGATAGAAAAGAAGAAAGGGGTGACAAAGGAAGAAAACAATGACATTTATTTCCTTCTGGCCAGTTTCCTTAAATATGTTTGAAATTAAGCCTTTTATACTAATTCAGTACTTTAGTAGTTCTGTTAATGTTCAGATCCGTCACACTGTGTGGGATTGACCTTCTTGGCATGCTATAAAAATAAACTTCTAAGCTGTATGATTGGAGCATTGAGGAATAATGGAGTAAATTACATTTTAAATTTGGATAATTATTTGTAATAGATTACTTATTAAACACAGAAGACCATTAAATGTATCCTTTTGCCAAAATTCGCCATACTTGTGTGTGTGCTTAATGTCTAGAATGACCACATAGTTAGCCATATGTCAACAACTTTAATAAAAAGCAATGCCAAAACCTACTGTGGCCTTGCAGAGTGATAAAAATAAGCTCATAAATTCTCTAGAGAGGTTTTGGTCAGAAGATGCTTTGCTGAAAACATGCATCATAAATTGTTGTGTATTTATAGAGTATACACCATGTTCAACAGCTGGCACAAGGGTTATCATTGACTCTTGTCCTCATTGCTGCCATTCATCTGGTGCTGTTGCAAACAACCCGCTTCATTGTATTACAAGAAAACCATGAAGACAGACATCACAAGACAAGAATGGGGGACCTTTGACTTACAACGTTTTTTTTTTTGTCGTTTCTATTTTGTTTTTTTCTCTCCCTTCTAGCTCTTAATGTGTTGAAGACGTGGCTGGGGCTGCACATATTTTCACTTCCTCTTTAAGGAAATCTTTCCATACCAAAGCCAAATAAACAACAGACTGCTTCAATGGTGTTACCTTAAGCACAGCATTCTTGAGATGTTTGCTCTTTTTTCATGCAAATGCATCTAAACTATGAATTATATATGTTATAATAAATAATTATATATAAATAATTATTTTCCGCATAATTTTTAGTTGTTGTTGCTGTTGTCTTTCAGCTCTTTTGCATATAATGGCCATCCAAATCTGTCAAGCTCCAAAAAGGCATTAGAAAAGTAACATAGAAGTAGTCAGTCTGACAACCAGTTTTGTTTTAAGTCATTCATTTTGAGTTATAGTTGAGGGGAAAATTATAATGTAAGTTGACTTTCAGACGTTTACAATACAAACCTATTGCATTTTATATTTGTTGTTTTTTTGGTTGTTTATTTATTTATTTATTTATTTATTAGAGCTACTTAATATTTTTTTAGAAACCGTGGTACATTATTTACTATACCTAATTTATTTGAAAAATATTTATTGACCCCAAACTTTTATACGGTAATTTATATGAAATAGTTTTTTTGTTATCTAATATATAACTCAATTCTTAATTCTCAATATTATTTGCATATACTTTATTTTCACTTATTTTTATGTTTAGCCTGATAAAAATATTAAATAAGGCAGAAAAAACTACCAACCATCAATATTAAATGGATATAATAGAAAAACCTAAACCTACTCAGTCCACAATAATTATCATTTTCAAACGCTTAATGTCTGAATGCTCCAAAATATTTGGCCCAGCTGTCTTCTCCCATAATTTCCTTGCTGATATCACCTCTTCCAGATTGGCAGCTTTCCTACGGCCCACCCTGTCTCTGGCGCCATGCTTATGGGCACAAGACTTCAGTCGCCCTGGGCGGCCACTTTGGCTCCGTAGTCCACCTCCTGAAAACACTTGCGAAGAGCAAGCCACCTCCAGCAGGCCTCCCTGGCGTTGACTGGCTGCCCAGAAGCTTAGACAGAGGGCATCAGTGTGAGAAGCCTGGCTTTCTTCCCCTCAGCCACTCAAACACTTTCCTGGGCACGTCACATGAAAGGACCCCCTGTGTCATAAAAGTGTTAGCCACATCGCTAACAAGAGCATGCTTGCTGACTAATTTTCACACTGCTTAATACACAGCATATACTTACAGGCGAGTTTGAGTGAGATTAATTCATGTAATAAAATGTTTAAACAAAATGATATTTAGTTAGTTACAGTTGGGAACCAATATCAGTGCTGATCAGGGCTGTGCGATATCGAAGAAAAATGTGATGTGTTAAATAATGTGATATTCCATATGTGATTTTAAGTGTGTGAAATCAGTTTTTCGACTTACAATTTTGATGTTTTGCTACCTTTTGAAGTAGCCTATTAAAATCAGTCAGATATCGCATGCATGTCATGATATGTAGTCTTCAAAGATATTTCAATATATTGTGTACCCCTATTGCCATGATGGCAGGAGAGTCCAGGACATAGTCTGATATTGATGAGGATGAAAGAAATTCAGATTTGCCATCAGAGGAATAAATTACACTTTAAATCATATTACAATCAAATACTTTTTACTATATTTTTGATCAAATAAATCCATCCTTAATAAGCATATCTTACTAACCAATAGTAGTAATAGTAGTCTATTTAATTTGTATTTTAATTGAATTGGACGAGAAAGAAATGACGACGGTCACTTTTCTATGAGCTGTGGTTTTAATCTAGAAAGAGCAAAAAGAACAATGACAAAGTTGACATTTTAGGGTTTTCTTGAGCGGAAAAGCTCAATAAAGAGGGTCAATATGTACTGTTAGAAATCCGGTTTCTGGAAGGATCTGTGTGATGGAAGTTCATTCAGAAGTGCATACTTTAATTGGCACTCAACATGCATGTGGTTTTCACCCCTCTAACTGACTTGGCAAATGCAGGCACCACACGTTCCACCGGCTTCTGTTACCTTTCTTTTCATCTCTGCCTCATGATGGTGTGATGGCATGGAGACGGTGCTTGATTCAGCCACCCATGACAACAGAGGCGTCTCTCCAATCAACAACGGAAAGGTGTAAAACAGTTTGAGTAAAATTAACAGCAAGAAAATAATGAGGCCCTCTGGGTATCCCATCACCCCTTGCTCTCCCCTCCACGATTCCCACCTTTCTCTTGTGATCGTTACCTCTGCGCCTGTCTCCTCACGAAACACGCTGCGCGTGTTTTTTCACTTTTTCATCTGTCTCTCCCTGTCTCTCTCTCTCTTCTTTTTCTGCTTCTTCACCAACATCATCTCAAAAATTCCTTTGCTTCCGCGAAGTGTAACTTCTCCAAATGTCTCCTCTTAGAATTTATCTTCTTAAAATTCTTTTGTTCCTCTTATGCTAATTGTTATTCCACTTTTCTTCTCATTATTCAGATCTTTTCTCTGTTTCATTCTTCACGCAGGTTTTGTTTCTTATTGTGCTTTTGCTGATGACCTTCAAAACATTTTCTTTGTTAAAGCAAAGAGCAAGAGATACTCATCGAGTTTTCGAAAGTGACGTGCTGAAATATCACATGACTTTTTATTAATGTCAATGTAGTTTAGAGTAAATTATGAGTTTGTTAACACAAAAGCACTCTCACAATATGTTTAGAAAAGGAACAGAGTAGAAATTTTTGGGTCCCACATGTAAACACGATGTCTATTGTCAATACAACCCCTACAGTGAGACTTTACCTTAATGTTTCATACATTGTAACACGGAGCGTGAGCGGGGAGATTTTGGGGTGCGTGGGTCGCACAGATCATGGTTCAGGGGCAGATGGTGACAAATGGACATTCACCCTCCGTGTCTCTGTCCTCTAGAGGAACTCCCCAGGGGGAAAAAATGCACTGGAGGCGGGAAGCAGAAGCGAAGCCATTGTGAAGGGGAAGCTGTCAGGCACTTCCTGTTATGAGAGGAAATGCATACAAATGTGCTTCCTGACCTCCCCCTCCAACTCCCCCTCACACACGTGCAGACACACACCAAACTCAGGCTGGGAATCAGACCATTTTTCTCCTTTCTCCTTTTCATTCTTTCTGTTTGGCAGTCGAAAGTGATTCTCAGTCTTTTGAACAATCTCACCTTATGTGTGCAACGGCGCATTTATGTCTACATGCTCGGCAGTTTGTTTGTCACGCATGATAAGAACGTGCTCACATGATAAGGGCTTCACACTTCAGTGGTCTACAGGTTCAGGTTTCGAAGAAACAAAATCACAATCGTTATGATCCGTGGTCCTTCGTTCTTTGCAGCTCTCACCACATCGAGGAGGTGTTGCAACTGGCATTTTCTGCAATTAACACGCTGGATTGCTGAAGGCTCATGAGTTTCACAGATTGTGGAGGCAGGTAGTGAGCAGGAGAAGAGGAAGAACATCACACTCAAGACCCTTGTGATCACATCACGCTAGCATGTTACATATATGGCATACCTAAAAATGGTTTTGGGTGACAGAAGGCTATTATGATTATCTTCTTTACCAGATAAGATGAAGATAAAGTACTATTTGGCTAGTGTTCAGTCATGTAAATGTCACAGTGAGTTGAAATTAAGCAGCTTTTATTAGGCTACTAGTAGGATAGGAATATTTGTTTCATGTTGAGTGGACATTATTTAAAAACTTCTTTCTAGTATAGTTTACAAAAAAGAGCTTTCTTTATCCTTTACTCGCCCTCATAATATTCCCAATGGCATTCTTTCTACTGTGGAATGTAAAAGAAGATATTTTGAACAAATGTCCATTGACTTTCATTGCATGGACGGAAAAAAATACATTTCTTAGAATATAATATTTTATGTTCCACAGAAGAAACAAAATCTTGGAATGATATGAGGATGAGAAAATGAAAGCTTTGTCACCTTTAGGTAAACTATTTATTTAAGAATAAAATACTGAGTGCAACGGTCACTTATACAGGAATATATGTGGCCATGTAGTTTTAGAAAAAAATATATGATGAATGATAAGCGAAGTATCTTTAGTATGTGTTGTTTTGTGACTGTGGATATTGATGTCACAAGCCACAGTTATGAGCTTGACCACAGTGATTATTTAAAGTCCTTATATCTCCATATCTAAATATGTGTGATGCTACTTCCTCTTTCAGAGAACTGCCCAGTGCAAATTGCATTTATTTTGGATCTGTGAATTAATGACTGACTCTGTTATTTGTTATTCAAATAATCCAAAATTCAAAGTCTGTTCATCAAACACATTGTTCAGCTTTTTCTTTTCTCAACCTGCTGTCATACTGGAGGATTTTTTGGCTTGTTCTTTTTGCATCTTGTCACACTTGCCAAATCTCCAGAAGCCTCAAGAAGAAACCTCTCAGAACTGCTAAGCCACGATGTGGAAGCTCAAAACTTTCACTGTAGCTTTATCTTGCAGAAAAGGGAGCTGTCAAAACATCAGTTGTGTTCTTTAAGTGCCTGTTCCACTTGTCAAAATGAACTTGTCAAAATGATACATAATCAATACATCATTACTTTGCTCATAAATTATTAGAAATATGATGATAGAAGATGACCAGTAGGATGAGATTCACTACTGTATCTTCTGTAGCTATAATCTGATCTGAAATGAAATTGGTGAACTATAGTTCAAGTACACAGGCCATTATTCTCTTAATGGGATAATTCAGCGGAAAATGAAATTTATTTTGCACCAACCCTGTATGGCAAAGTTTATTTTGTGGGGCACAAACAAATTTTCCAAAATGTCTTTTCTTTTGTCAATAGGATCCAGTGTTATTTTGAACCCCAAGCTTTCATTATGTGGACAACGTTTAATTTATTCTGAAAATAACCTTTAAAAATAACTTGTTAGTGCTCCTCAGAAGAAAAAAAAAGTCTTACAGATTTGGAACGGCATGAGTAAATTAATTTAATTGTTTTCCTTGGCTTATTCTGTCATGTTAAATGAAGTTGTGGCTTGAATAAAACCAGTTAATTTAGATGCTACCACATGAAGTACACAGTAATGTAAGTAATGTAACACATTACAATTCACTGTTCCAACCATATTTTTAAATTCAAACTTTCTGAAACAAATCATCTGTCATCTCCCATCTCTCATCTCTCATCTCTCATCCCATCGCGTCATCTGCAACACAACAAAAAATAGTTTTACCATGACAATGTCAGAAACAAATGAGTTTCCTCAAAGACATACCTTAAGTTAAGATATGCTAATTGTATTCCATATCAAATTGCTAATAAACCTTTGTAATATTATGCACTTTTCTTCTGCAATAATTAACACAGACGTATATCATATTTACAGGTACATGGAGACATTTTGGTTACACTTAAGAGGTGAAGAGTTTAGTGGTTAGGCCTCAAGCTTCCTCCTTTGTGTTTTTCTTCTGATGAGCTGGTCTTAGCTTGTGTGGTTTCAGCGCTGCATTTAAGTGCTCAAGAGACATGAAACCTATGAGGTCAGAAAGAGATGCTTCTTATTTTTAATGCTGCTAATTTAGATGAGAACATGCACTGAGAAGTCATTAACAGCCTCTCAAACACGCCGTGAGAGCGATGATCTTCGTGAGTGTTTGTATGTCTCCGCATAGCTGAAAAGTGCATTTGTACACGAGGAGAATTTGCCTCCTGTGCAATAAAGGCAATCTTAATTTCTTCCCCAATTTGCTTGAGGTGAATGTGGTTAACCTTAATCGTAAAAGTAAGATCCTAATTATACAGTAGAACTATTGTATTAGATGGGCCAGACACATTAGTGTTACTGTATTAATCTTAAATGAAAGGTTATTGCTTGGTTTTGGAGAACACAGAAAATATTTCAATTACCAAGCTCCTTTCTTCTTATGAATGTAAGAATAAAAGCAAAAGTGAAATAAGTATTTTACTTTGGGTTAAAGAATTGAATTTTTAAATGATCTTCATTTGATTTATGAGAGGAAGGAGCTATTACGCCATTGTCTATTTTTCCAGATAATTTGGAGTAGCACAAAGGAAAATAAAGGAAAGTAGACAGAAGCAAAGAAAGGTAACATTGATTTTCCAAAGAAATGCTGTATTTAGGACAACTCAGGAGTCAGGAATATTTAAGAGCGTCAACGCGCTGAGCAAACACACATAGAGTCATCCATCTCAGTTTTTATACGCCGTCAGTGCAGAACCTGCGACTTGTCTAACCTTGTTTCCCCTCTTCTGTCTCTCTCTAGGTGACGTTTACAAAGAGAAAGTTTGGCCTGATGAAGAAAGCCTATGAGCTGAGCGTGTTGTGTGACTGTGAGATTGCTCTCATCATCTTCAACAGTACCAACAAGCTGTTCCAGTATGCCAGCACAGACATGGACAAAGTGTTGCTCAAATACACTGAGTACAATGAGCCACATGAGAGCAGGACCAACTCTGACATTGTGGAGGTAAGTTTCTCTAAACACACCACACTCTATCAGGTTATTATTATGGATATTATATATATATATATATATATATATATATATATATATATATATATATAAAACACTACTATTCAAAAGTTTGGGGTCAGTCACCTTTTTTTGTTTTGTTTTGTTTTGAAATAAATATATGATTTATATAAATATTTGATTTATATAATAAATCATTCTTATAAGCTGATTTGGTGCCACAGAAACATTTCTCAATATCATCAATGTTTAAAACAGTAGTGCTGCTTAATTTTTTTTTAATAATGTTTTTAAAACGTTTTTCAAATAAAAAATTATTATGATCATAATGAAACCATGAGACTTTTTTAATTAATAGAAAGTTCATAAAATGAATTTAAATATAACTATTTTTTGACAATATAAATATCTATAATGTCAATTTTGATCAATTTAATGCATCCTTGATGGAAAAAAAAGATATATATATATTTTTTTTATCTCACTGACACCAAACGTTTGAACGGTTGTGTAACTTTATCAAATGTTAATGAACTAATGTGCTAATATATGTTATGTGCTTTATTTTGCTGTTTAAAAGGAAACTCATAACAATATGTTATACAATAAATGTAAAGTATATATTTGGGGTCCCTTAAGTTGGATGAAAGTCTGGGTGGTGGTCTGTAAAGGTTGAAAACCCCTGCGTTAGTGAGTGTGTACACAGAAAGATATATAAATGAGTGTTTCATGTGTGATATTTCAGTAGAGGAAATGTATCATTAGCACGTAACTACGACTAGATTCCGTGTGCAGCGTACCATATTGCTCTCTTATTTTCAGCTCAACCCTTGTCCATGGTGAGACACTAGACATAAACCCAACAAGTTTTTTTTTTTTTGCAGTCTAATGGGCTAGAAAAATGCACTAAATACTTTTATTTTCATGCTACATTTCATTGCACTCTGTTCTTTTTGAACGCCTCTTGCTTTGATGTCGTTGTTTTCTCAATCAGCTTAATGCTCCTAAATGCTCTCAGGTCTTAGAGACACGTTGTCTGTTGGCTCCTGCCTTTAACCTAACCTGAGGTCAGGCCATGCTAAGCAATTGGCAGCAAGCATCCAAAAGCATGTTGCAGCGTGAGCTGGTTACATAATCTGCTTTTCTAAGATGTCACAACACATTTTGACAAGCAAAGGTGACATGGGTTGACAAGGTGGTCCTCTGAAGAACTACAGGGCTTTAAGAAGGTGTCCTCATGCCATGCCAACAGCGCAACAACACATGAACAGGTCCACATCCACAAACGGTTCTTAATATCCTTAGATCTAAGGGCGAGTTTGTGAGGTGGGTTGTTCTCAATCTAAGTGCAATCCAATTGCTTTGCACTTAAGAGTCAGACAGAAAAAACAAACATGTTTTTCTGTCTGCTTCCTTTTTTATCTGCTCACTTGGTGTTCCATCTTCATTTCAGATGTGTGTACACTCGCTCAATAATTCTCCAGCTTGATAATGTTTTGGGTTTATTTACATATTCAGCAAGTATATTTCCATATGCGTACATCTTATAAAGCCAGTGTGGCATCTCTTTTCTAAATTATATATTTTTAATTTGTTTTTATGCGACAGAAAATTATCATCTCAAATGTAAAGATGGGTTTTTGGGAGTTCTGTGATCATCTGTCATAAAGTGTGAAACATGCTCTATGTTTTCGTCTCATACAAACTCAGTCATTGAGGCAGATTTAAAGGGCAGACATAAAGTGCTTGTTATTCCTACAGTGCATCAAGGCACAATTATAGAAATGCACTCCAAGCATGTACAGCTGTTCATTGCACTTAAGTAAATATATAATACTAGATTTATTGATTTATTCTTAGAATGTTTATCATTCCAATTCATATTGGAATTCTCAGAAACTTCCATTAGTGATTGAACTTACAATTGAAATATGCTTTGTAAAGTGTATTATAGGGTATTACAGTGTCTTAGACTTGCCCAGTAGTTTCTAAATGTGAGGAAGACGTTAATAAAGAAGATCCAATTTAGACTGAAGTGTTTGCATAATAATGCACCATTCAAGTTTTTTTTTTTTTTCATTTTAATTTTTATATTGTTATCAGGGGAGAGTAAAGTGGAATGTAGAGTCAGATTCAGGACCCAGAAATAAAGAATTAAGATGCATTTTTTACCTGACAGGTTTTAAGTCATTTAATTCAAAATATTTGAATGTACTTTACAAAAAAACAGTAATAACAATAAAATATGTTTGGTTATAGTCATTTGTTTTTAGTATATCTTATAAATATTATAATTTAAACCTAAATATGGAAAACATATGCTCTTTAATTCAAATGTCAGCTATACAGTTCAAGACTATTATGAGCCATTCTCATGATTAAAAAAAAAGCTTTTAGTTCAGTTAAACGTGAAACTGTCTTTATTATTAAGCTCTAAGATTGAAAAATACACTTTCTATGCTTCACGTTTTGAAACCTTGTAGAACAACTTCTGAATGTGCTTAAAGTGATAGTTCACCCAAAATTTTGTCATCATCTACTCACCCTTATGTTGTTTCTTTATTCTTTAAACACATATGAAGGTATTTTGAAGAATGTTGGTAAGCAGTCAGTTGACAGTAACCATTATCTTCTATAGTATTTTTGTTCTACTATGAAAGTCAAAGGTTACCGTCAACTGTTTGGTTACCCATATTCTTCAAAAACAAATGTGTTTGTTCAACAGAAGATGGAAACTTACGCAGGTTTGGAACAATTTGTTGATTACGTGATGACAAAGGTTTAATTTTTGGGTGAACTGTCCCTTTAAGAAGCAGGTCCTAAAAATCACGGTTTGCTTTGCCTTGTGAAGACAGAGAGGAATCGGAAAACGCAAACACTGAAGTGGAAAGAAAACAAAAAAGAGCACAGTGAGTCAAACCGCTCCCATCACCAAGCAACAGATTTACTGGAGTTTCTTTCCAATTTGCCAGATTTCGTGTTAGAGAAATCGATTTGAAGGTGGCTAAAATGCCGCCCTAACTGGATTTGTCGACGCTGAAGTGTTGAGCTCCTGCAGGGCCCCGTTTTTCTGCTGCTAGGTTACATCACGGCCAGGGGATGTGGGCGGTAGGAGGTAAAGAGGAACAAAGCAGACTTCCTGTTGTGATGGCAGGATGGGGACGAGGCCTTGGGGTGGGCCGGAGGGGGAACTCGGCATAGGGGTGTCAGTGCCATAGTTCAGCTTTGAGCTGTAAAGTGTGTGAGGGTTTGTGTGTGTGAGACACGCATCGGCTTTGGACGGTCTCAAACGTGTGCTGTACATACATAGATTTAGCATTGTTTAAACCAGCAAAAACCACACACCCTCGTATAAAACGCACAAATCCAAGCAATCTTTCCTGTCTTTGCCTGAAGTGCCTGTGGGGTGCAGTGGGAGGATAAGGAGAGGCAGGGGAGCCGGGCGCAGCGTGTGGGCGTCTTGAAGAGCAGCCCGCTACATTAGCAATAAAGCTCCATGTAATTAGCATGTCTTTGCTTGATAATTAGCGTTGTTGGGAGAGAAGCAGTGAGAGGCTTGCCCAGCCTCTTTAGCTCTATTTATGAGAGGCTAGAGGCTCTGCTACCCTACTCTACTTTCCGCTTACGTCTTCCGTTCTCACCCCATTTTTATCTCTGTTTTCGTTGGTCAGGCCATTATTTCATTCAGCCAAAATGTGGATGTGGATGTGCCTTTCTCCATCTGGCATTGCCGTAATTAATAACGTAAACATGAGAGTAGAGACATGAAAAAATATAGAACTTGCAATAGTAGAAAATGTTAAAAAATGTTTGTGAAAGGGATCTTTCCAGTATTCGATTTTATGAATTATATGACAAGACACAATGGTGATAGAGTTATCATACAGATTTATATCATACCTTATTAAATGAAACAAATTAACAATTGTGATTATTGTTATGCAAACTAAGTAATGTAGATAGATCATATTATTCAATTCATACATTTTCATGCCTCAGTCGAAGCACCTTTCATACTGTGTTTATCGTTCACACGAAAACTTATTAAGTCTCCATAGTCAGTCTTAACATCTGAGGCTAGACGAAAGGTGGGAAGGTCCAGATAATTACACCTTAAGTCACGAAGAAAGAACAAATTACGAGTGCTTGTGTAAGGTAAAATTATCTAGTTTTAGATTAGCTGGGTGGGGGGAAAAACACAACAAAAACACAACATGGTTTGGTTGTCAAAACGCTCTTTGAGGTTGGCAATGCAGCGTTTATTTGGCAGGTGATTAAAAACAGACATAGATTTCCCATGATGCACTTCGTCAGACAAGCATACGTGGAGCATTATGCCTCTTTCATTGGGCAACATTTCTGCAAAACGATATTACATTACCACGTTTCACGACCACTTCGAAGTGAAATGTCCATTGAGTGGAGCTAAAAACTTGCTTGTTCAGTTTTATGTGAACAGCTGAAATCTAATCTGGCAACATTTTATAATATTGGTTTTTATATGCATCACTGATGTTCTAAATTAAAATGCCCATTGAATGGCGCGAAAGGGTTAATAACCCCATCGCATTTTAAAATAATGTACATCTACACTAAATCCTAAACTAAACCTATCCAATGGTGTTAACACAAGTAAACGTGACGTGAAAATGCAACTGCTGAAGCCACCATGCAATTTAAGTCATTGAGCTGTTTCGTGATTTGTGTTTCTCAGGACTCGTACCCAAGTGCTCCGCATCACATGTGCAAATGCTGTACCAGCTGAGCTACCAAGCAAGCTTAGGATGTTAGAAAAGCCAAACATATGGTGCTGGTTATGTGATGCAAATTCCAATGCACTGAAGTAAAAAGTGTTTTGAAGTCATAATATAATATTTTGCAAGGAGCCATGTTAAGATAAGTCTATTAATCCATAGTTTGCCATTTTAATTTTGTATGGAAAGGATTCAGTGATATGTATGTATTGGTATGTATTTAGCTTTTTGCTGTAATGTTGCCACAGGTACGTTTTTCCGATGAGGAAAATCTTATTAAAGCCAAAATAATATTTAGCATCACATTCATTGACAACCATATAATCATTCTCCACGCTATCTACTCGGAAACCTGGGTATCAAAATGATTTCCCAGTGGTAAGTATGACTTGAGAGGGCGCTCATGTACAATTTTAACTAGGAAACTCATATTTATGATAATTCTACGTAAAGGTGGCATTAGCGCTGGTTTAGATTTTTGTGCAACCGACAAAAGATCGGTTGCATTGATTCTCAGCGACTTTTTATTTGATCATCTATTGCTTGAAATCAGTAAATGTGTGAATAATGTAAAATATATCAATACATATAAAAATATAAATAGACAAATTATTATTACATAAAACATTTTTATAATATATTATCAGTTTCAACATTTTACTCTAAGACATGTCATATAAAATTAGTCAGTTATTAAATATATATATATATATATATATATATATATATATATATATATATAATGTGAAGTAAACAAAGTAATATATGATGTGAGTAATATGGTGGATATATGTCGCTTTAGATAAAAGCGCCAGCTAAATGAATAATTAGTAGGCACTATTCTATTTTTACTATTTTTTTTATTATTAATTCAGAGCAGCATTAACAGTATTTAAAAAGGAGCCAAAAAGAGAAAGATTAACAGGCGTGTGTTAGAAAGGAAGCACGTTGCAGCTGCATGTCTTACTCATGTCAACACACGTCATCACATGGAGCTGTCGCGTGAACAGGACACAAACACTTGAGAGAGAGTTTGCCAAGCCCATCCCATCGTAGATTGGCTTTATCTGAACATCAACCTTTTAATCTTCTCTCTTCTCTCACCTCCACAACTACTAAATGAATTGGCAATAGAAAGGAGCGCGTTTAGATGTAAGCTGCGGGAGACAAACTGAGAGAGAGAACGACAAGGAGGGAGGCTGGTGATTATTTCCAAAGGTCACACTGTTAATGACTACCTGCTTGGTTAATGAGATTCCACAAAGCTCCCTCACGATGTTTCACCCTCATATGTGTTGCCGTGTGCTGAGATGTGTAAGAAGGGTTGCAGGCGTCAGGCTTCTCTCGACTCGCATCTGTTTAAAGTATAAGGAGAAGGAGAAGGAGAAGGGGTGGGGGAGTGGATGAAGATAAACACAGGTTCATTAAACGTCTTGGAGAATGCTTAATGTGGACAAGGTACACTAATTAACTGAATTTCATTTCTTTTCAAAGTGGCAGTAAAGAGTTAGTTAAAATATGTTTTCCTCGTAAGGCTCCTCCAGTAGAACCCCTCCCTCAGCTGTCTTTGAAAAGACTTTCTTTCTTACTAGTTTGAGTAATCAGAGATCAGAGAGAACATTAGCCTACAGCGGTTTTCTCTCAGCGCCTAGGCTCAATGACCATCTATTTAACTTACAAAGGCCCGCTATGACATAACACACTCACATAACTGTGTCCTCTTACAGACAAACATACATCTGATAGAGGGAAATATTTGTGTACCACCATAATCTACCAGCACGCACACACACTATTAATGGCTCACGCAACGAGTCAATAAGTTTATGGTAATTTACCCGAATGATGTTCAAGCCAGAATTTTTGATTAAACTCAGAAGAGGCTTAAGTTAAGCAAATAAACCTTGTGACATAGACAAGTCAACAGAGGAGGGGTGTTGATGAACAATGAGCATCACAAACAGGATGTGGAGCCTCGTATAAAGGGAGGCTATATTATTAGAGTATGTGATACATTTTAATGCTTGAACAGCTATAATATAGCTTACAATTGATCGTATGTAAGGCGTAATCTATGTTGAGCCTCATTTGCATGGAAAACATGGTTTTCAAATAAATGCTATTATTGTGAACTTTCTACTCATTGAAAAATCTTTAAACTTTAAACTGTTTTCAACATACTAATAATAAATGTTTGTTGAGCGGCAAATCAGCATATTACAATAATTTCTGAAGGATCATGATACACTGATGCCTGGAGTAACAAGAATAAATAATTTTTTTTGAATAATTTAAAATTGAAATTTCACAATATTATTGTTTTACTTTATTTTTTTTATCATTAAAATGCACCCTTTGTGAGCATAAAATACATTGTGTATATATGTATATATATATATATATATATATTTATTTATTTACTTATTTATTTATTTAAAAAAATTATGTCCACATATACGCTAGTCAGTAGATCAATACGATTTCTTTATGTCTCTTATTCTCACGAAGGGTGCATTTTTATGATAAAAAATACAGTAAAAACAATAATATTTGTAAATTTCGATTTGAAATGATTAAAAAATGTGTTTCATAATTACACATATACATATATAATGACTTTGTTTCCTGCAGTTCGAGACTCAAAAGTCTTCTTACAATAACAAACCGGATTACATTTTAGATGGATCCTTGACGAGATGAAAAATAACTGTAAAATGTGACATGCGTGTGAGACATCTGCCCAACCTCATCGCTCATTCAGAGAGAATCAGCGCCAGTCCAGAGCATGTTGACCCCACAGCCTTAGAACAACTTGTTGAACTTCTGCCACATGGCAGCAGGATGTCGATGAGGAGAACCGAGGAGAGCATTTGCTCTGCCTCTCTTTCTCTCTTTTACTCTGTCTAAACCTCCCATGTTTTCTCTACACTTCCCTCTGATTGGAAACAGCTGCAAAGCATCTATGGCAACACTTTTAAAATGAGTGTATTTCAGATGTGTCCAAATTAGGAGCCCCCTCCCTCTCCCCCTTCCTCCCTCTCTGTGTGTGTGTGATGTGGGTCTGTGTGTGTGTTGAAGTTTTTTTTAGCATCCTTCCCCTAATAAATGTCTCAAAAAATGGTAGTGGTCTAAAAATAGTGTACTGTGTTGCTAAATTTAGCACTTGGCTTATTGCGCTGGCGAAGCAAATGGAGAAGAATAGGCGTGGAGAGGCAGGGTGAGTAAGCAAGTCTCTATTCATTCAACAGCTTGTGTGGAGGCCTCTAGTGAACCGCTGCCCTTGGACTGCGATCCCCCCTCCACCGCCAGACCTGGGGGTGCCACTAAACATTTGATCCAGGGGATAAATGCTGCTATTATTTATTTATTTGTAAAGACTAAAGTTTTTTATGGCTAGTTAAACGGATCTGAATTGCTTCTCCAGTGATTCCATGTTACAGACACCGAATAGTGCATGCACACAACATATTGATATTTACAAATGAAAGTTTTTATGAATTTATGTAAACATAGGTTTGAATTCATACAAATGTATTAGATTATAACAAATAGAAAAAATAAAGTATAATGTATAGGTATAATGGGCCCATTCTATGACATTTAAATATTTCAAATATTTAATGTAGCTTTAGTTCATTTGAAGTTTAGTTCATATGAGGTCATAATAAAATTGCATAAAACTGCTTATATGATCATTATAAACCATTTAAAAAATGTACAAATTCTTATAGGTGGAATATAATGTTATCGCAATGACATCCAGTTTCAAATAAAACGTAATGTAATTGATAGATATGATGAAAGATTGTCTCTATTTCATCAGCATGAAACTCATAGATTGATCGTAAATCAGCACAGCACATGACATCAGCTCTTAAGATATAAGAAACAAGGCTTTGCTGTCTGGCTGTCCCTTTTACTGTCAGTGGAAAATGAGCAATCTATTTCTGAATGTGGGTGTAGATGGCAGTGTCCCTGCACATAGGGCCCGAAGGGTGTGGAAACACAAGGTCATGCCAGCGAGGTCAGGTGCCTGTGCATTGTTCCTCAAAAACCCTCTGCCCCTTCCTGTAATGCAGCTGCATGATAAGAACCCCCTACAGACAAAGGCTGATAACTGATGTCTGTATGTGTGTGTTTGTGCGCGTGTGTGCGCAAGTGTGATTGTAGTTCATTGCATCCAAAAAAAGAATCACAGCCCCTTCAATATGTGTGTGTGTGTGCATGTGATAGGTGTCCTTCTGTCTCTTTAGAAATAAAATAAGACATAAAGACATAACCAGCATGTTTCAAATGGAAAGATGGCCATGGTATAAGCACCCCTTTATTTAGCTTGACTGAGTGTCATTGTGTGCATGTATGGGATGCTCCATTAGATCATATGAATGACTTGTTTGTCTGTAACAGCCATGGAGAGAAAATATGAGATGACACGCTTTACGGTCATGTACCAGAATCTGAAAAACATGGCACAAATGTTCAACTGAGTATACTGAAAAAGGTTGTAAATAAAGACACAAGCCTAGCGTTTTGTCCTACAGTAGTTTGTCATTGTTAAGAGTAATGTTTCTTTGAGTAATAATGTATCCTTTCACTCTTGAAAATATCCAGATAGCTATTGTCTTTCTCTCTGTGTACTACTTCTTTATGCCTGTGTATTGGGAATAGCTTTCATTTTAGAAATGCCTAAATATAGAAAGTTTTAAGTGGATTTGGATTTTCCCTATGTTCATCCATTCCAGGATGTAATTAGATGCTCAAGGTATGATATTACTTATCCATTACCTACTGTAATCATGAGAAATCAGATTTTCCTTGATCGGTTGAGATAAAAGAGTTCATTGTGTCAAGAAAACACTGTAACTTTTACAATTGAAACGATCTCAATGAAAAAAAAAACATTTATTGAAACTAAATTGCAGAAACGGCTTGTTCATTCTACAAATATCGGATGTAAAACCAACGAAAATAGTCGAACTCAAATACCGTAACTCAATAACTCTTTTATACGCTAACCAAGGGTGTTTGACCATAACATTTATAAAAACTTTCACTATTTAAAATAACTGCTTCCTATATTAATGCATAGTAACATACATATTGAAAACAGCTTCTGCTTGTTTAATGTTTTTGCACACAAAAAAAAACCTTTTGTGTTCAAAGTAACAGCATTTTTGTCATTGTAGTAGTAGTAGATGATAGTATTTTTGGTGCAAAGGATTTTGGTTACCTCCTGGGGACAAAAATATTAAATTTGTTACCATTATTCATACTAACCATATTATGGAGGGCTATATAGTATAGTTTGTCTCTTTGATGCGTGATTGCACTGTAAGGGTGGGGGGGAGGAGGTACAAAGCAAGAAAATTACAGTCAAGTAGCTTGTTTTTAGGAGTTAAGAGGTGCCCACTTCCAAAGGCTGAAGAGCCTGATGGGTTAGTTCAAAGAATGATGGTCTTTTGTGATGCACCACCTCACTCTACCATTATACTGTACGCATACACATACATACACACACACATGCACATATGGAGGCCACATCCTTTGTCATCTGCATTCGTGTCTCGCTACACTGTTGCAGCATGTTCAAACCACACTTAATTAAACGGTGGCTTCCCTGCTTTCTCTCCAGCCATATGCTTCCAATAAGGTCAAGACAGACTGGCTCTCTTCCTAAAGTTCTGCACTCTCATGTTCAACGGGAGCAGGAGACTCTGCGGTCCTCCCAAAAGAACCATATCAAAGCACAGAGTTTTAGTGAGGCCATCTGCAGAGGGCTTTTGGATCGCTTGTGTGTCTGTCAACGAGCTGTCCCTGACCTCCATCCAGTCTATTGAAGCAAAAAGCGTGTACGGCTGTACGCAATAATCATCTCCAATTCTCTCCGAGCACACACATGGCGAAGGCGTGTCTGTTGAGGTGCATGATGTCATTTTTGTTGGCCTAATGGGACCACCTTGGAGTTAGTGGCTTTATAGTGCACGGTTTGCGAATTCATTGTCTCTTAGGATTGACTGTGTATGATTGTGAGATGAATGTGGGAGGCGTGGTCACTGATCACCGCCACCATCATCGCACACACCTGAATCCCATCTCCCTCTGCCTATTTAGTTCACCTCTTCCCTCACCACTGTGTCGAGTCGTTGTTCAGCAGAGTGTTTCCTTGGTGTCCTCGGTTTTCCCCGCTTCCAGTGTCCGTGTTCGCCTGTTCCAGTGTCTGCCGTCTGCGTGTCGTTGTGTGTTCCTGGTTCCCGTGTCCCTTGTTTCACCTCCACGCCGCGCACTTGGATATCACCGCTTCACGTCACCATCTACAGCCCATTGAGTCTCTGCGCCGTCAGTTCCTGGACATTTCTCTGTTTATTCATCACCTTCAATAAATACATTTCGCACTTGAATCCAGTCTCCTCAGGCTCATGACAGAACGACTCGACCCACCGATGGATTCAGCGAATGCACCCAACTGGCAAGAGTTTGTTGCTAACAACATGGCGCGCCTGGACAGGCAGGAGGAGCAGATGTTGGCCACCGGGCGCGCCGTTTCTACACTGGCGGCGCAGATGTCCGAGCTCGCCAGCAAATTCCAACAGCTGCCTGTTCCCGCTGCGCCAGCCACACCGCCGGCCCCTCCCCCCATCAGCCGCCCCACAGGTCAGTCAGAACCACATTTACCACCACCTGAACGTTATGCCGGGGAACCGGATTTTTGCAGATCTTTTATCACTAAGTGTTCAGTCTTCTTTTCATTGCAACCTCAAACATACTCCACCGAGCAAGCCAAGGTGGCCCTGGTCATTACGTTACTCTCGGGGCGGGCAGCCAAATGGGGTACGGCGGTGTGGGAGAATCAAGACCCGTGCTGCTCCTCGTTCCAGGCCTTCGCGGAGGAGATGAAGAGAGTTTTCGACCGGTCGGCAGTCGGCCGCGAGGCAGCACGCAGGTTATCCGATCTCAAACAGGGAGATCGGTCGGTCTCCGACTACGCCATCGAATTCCGTACGCTCGCGGCCGACTGCAAGTGGAACGAGGAGGCGCAGTGGGACAGGTTCCTGCATGGGCTGGCTGACCGTGTCCAACGAGAGATATACGCCCTGGATCTACCCCCACAACTCAATGGTCTCATCGAGCTGGCGCTTCGAGTAGACGCTCGTTTGGAGCGCAGTAAGTTCCGCTCCACCCCAGCGGTAGGTCCAGGGTCCCCCTCGGTAGTCCCACCACAACATCCCGGCACGGTCAGTTCCTCGTCCGATCATGAGCCCATGCAGGTTGGTCGAGCTCGGCTTTCCCGGGAGGAGAGAGAACGCCGCCGAGCCCTAGGTTTGTGTATTTACTGTGCCGGCGAGGGGCATTTCATCCTCCAGTGTCCGGTAAAAGCACGCGCCCGCCAGTAAGGAGGGGGCTACTGACGGGCGCAGTCACCATGAACCGGACCTCCTCTTCGACTCTCCTCCCGGTAAGACTTCAATGGGCCAACGAATCTCGTCACTGTTATGCACTACTGGACTCCGGGGCTGAGGGCAATCTCATGGATCATTCCTTCGCACGTCAACACAGGATCAACACTGAGCACCTCACCCATTCCATTGCCGTCAACGCCTTGGGCGGCCAAAGCCTTCCGGACATTGCTCTCAGAACCATTCCACTCACACTGATCACAGCAGGTAACCACAGAGAGACCATAGACTTTTTTATCACGGACTGTCCCTCTGTTCCCATCGTCCTCGGTCATCCCTGGCTAGTCAAGCATAACCCCAGGGTTGACTGGGGACACAATAGCATTCTTAACTGGAGTGATCAGTGTCATGCCTCTTGTCTCGTGTCTGCACGTTCGTCTGTGTCTAGTTCTGTGTTGCAGGAGGAGCCGATGAATTTGTCTAACGTGCCCTCGGAGTACCTCGACCTGAAGGAAGTGTTCAGTAAGTCTCGGGCTGCTTCTCTTCCTCCGCACCGTCCCTACGACTGTGCGATAGATATTCTGCCAGGTATGTCTCCGCCTAAGGGCAAGTTATACTCTCTTTCCATTCCGGAGAGGGAGGCCATGGAGAAATATATTTCTGATTCTTTGGCTACCGGGTTCATCCGCCCCTCTTCTTCTCCAGCGGGGGCGGGATTCTTTTTTGTGGGGAAGAAGGATGGGTCTCTGCGACCTTGTATTGACTACCGAGGGTTGAACAACATCACGGTAAAGAATACCTATCCTCTACCGCTAATGTCTTCAGCCTTCGAGAGGTTGCAGGGAGCATCAATCTTCACAAAATTGGATTTAAGGAATGCTTATCATTTGGTCCGCATAAGAGAGGGGGATGAATGGAAGACAGCATTTAATACCCCCAGGGGACACTTTGAATACTTGGTCATGCCGTTTGGGCTGTCCAACTCCCCAGCTGTCTTCCAAGCACTCGTCAATGACGTGTTGAGAGACATGATAGACCAGTTCACGTATGTTTACCTGGATGACATACTGATTTTTTCCTCGTCTCTCCAGGAACATGTTCAACACGTCCGGCGAGTGCTCCAAAGGTTACTACAGAATGGTCTTTTTGTCAAGGCGGAGAAATGCGTTTTTCATGCACAGTCTGTTCCTTTTCTAGGGTATATCATCTCGTCGGAGGGAGTGTGCATGGATCCCGACAAGGTTAAGGCTGTGGTAGAGTGGCCAACCCCGGACTCTCGCAAGGCCCTGTTGAGATTCCTGGGGTTCGCCAACTTCTACCGACGTTTCATCCGCAACTTCAGCCAGCTAGCCGCTCCTCTGACAGCCTTGACCTCCCCCAGAACTACGTTCAGGTGGTGCAACGCCGCCGAAGCGGCGTTCTCCAAACTTAAGAGCCGCTTCGTTTCGGCTCCCATTCTGATCGCCCCTGATCCCACACGTCAGTTTGTGGTGGAGGTCGACGCTTCAGAGGTGGGGGTAGGTGCGGTTCTCTCCCAGCGCTCTCCCTCAGACGATAAGATGCACCCTTGCGCGTTTTTTTCCCATCGTCTGTCCCCAGCCGAGCGTAATTATGATATTGGTAACCGAGAGTTGTTGGCAGTCAAGCTAGCGTTGGAGGAGTGGCGTCACTGGTTAGAGGGGTCAGGGGTGCCCTTTCTAGTTTGGACCGATCACAAGAACTTAGAGTACATCAGAACCGCCAAAAGACTCAACTCCAGGCAGGCGCGGTGGGCCCTTTTTTTCGGACGTTTTGATTTTTTGTTATCTTACAGGCCGGGGTCCAAAAACATCAAGCCCGATGCCTTATCACGCATTTTTGATTTTTCCGAGCGCCCGTCTACTCCCGAGTGTATTTTTCCTGAGAGACTCATTGTTTCTTCACTCGTGTGGGAGATCGAAGCGAAGGTCAAATCGGCCTTAGAAGGGGTAACGCCTCCGCCCGGGGGTCCGCCGGGTCGATTATTTGTGCCGGAGGAAGTCAGATCCGAGGTCATCCGATGGGGTCACTGTTCCAAAATAGCTTGTCATCCAGGAATCAGTCGCACTAACTTCTTAGTTAAACAACGATTCTGGTGGCCTAAGATGGCCTGTGACATCCGAGATTTTGTTTTGGCTTGTTCCGACTGTGCCCAGGGTAAGACTTCCAATCGTTCACCAGATGGGTTGCTTCAGCCGCTGTCAGTGCCTTCGAGACCCTGGTCCCACATCGCGCTAGATTTTGTAACCGCCCTCCCACCCTCCCAGGGGAACACGGTTGTTTTAACCGTAGTGGACCGGTTCTCGAAGGCAGCACATTTCATACCCTTACCCAAATTACCATCCGCTAAGGAGACAGCGGCATCTGTCATTGAACACGTCTTTCGTATTCATGGCCTCCCGACAGACGTGGTCTCTGACAGAGGGCCCCAATTTATATCCAAATTCTGGAAAGAGTTTTGTAAGTTACTGGGGGCGACTGTAAGCCTGTCTTCGGGTTTCCATCCCCAGAGCAACGGCCAGACCGAACGAGCTAACCAAGACCTTGAGAGATGTTTACGGTGTACGGTGTCACAGAATCCGTCTTCCTGGAGCCAACAACTCCCGTGGGTTGAGTACGCACATAACTCGTTACCAGCATCATCCACGGGCCTTTCGCCGTTTGAGTGTAGTCTAGGGTACCAGCCACCTGTTTTTCCCAGTCTGGAATCCGAAGTCGCGGTCCCCTCCGCTCACGCATTCATCCAGAGGTGCCGTCGCACTTGGAGTAGAGCCCGCGAGACTCTGCTACAAGTGGGGGCGCGCACCAAGGCCCAGGCCGATCGCCACCGGTCGAAGCCTCCCGTCTACGTCGTGGGTCAAAAAGTGTGGCTTTCCTCCAAAGATATTCCTCTCCGCTCCGTGTGTAATAAACTGGCTCCCAAATTCATTGGCCCGTTCCCTGTCACCAAGATCATTAGTCCGGTGACAGTCCGCCTCAAACTACCTCCCGCGTACGGGAGGATTCATGCCGCCTTTCATGTTTCCAAAATTAAGCCCGTTTTTCGTTCTCGCATTAATCCGCCCACCCCGGTTCCTCCACCGCCGCGTCTCGTAGACGGGGAACCTACTTATTCGGTAAACCGTATTCTGGATTCAAGGAGGAGGGGACGCGGATTTCAGTACTTGGTGGACTGGGAAGGTTACGGCCCGGAGGAGAGAAGTTGGGTACCTGCCAGAGACATATTGGATCACTCCCTCATCGATGATTACAATCGACAGGTAAGTGCCTCTGGGAGCGTCGAGAGACGCTCCTAAGGGGGGGGGTACTGTCACGGTTTGCGAATTCATTGTCTCTTAGGATTGACTGTGTATGATTGTGAGATGAATGTGGGAGGCGTGGTCACTGATCACCGCCACCATCATCGCACACACCTGAATCCCATCTCCCTCTGCCTATTTAGTTCACCTCTTCCCTCACCACTGTGTCGAGTCGTTGTTCAGCAGAGTGTTTCCTTGGTGTCCTCGGTTTTCCCCGCTTCCAGTGTCCGTGTTCGCCTGTTCCAGTGTCTGCCGTCTGCGTGTCGTTGTGTGTTCCTGGTTCCCGTGTCCCTTGTTTCACCTCCACGCCGCGCACTTGGATATCACCGCTTCACGTCACCATCTACAGCCCATTGAGTCTCTGCGCCGTCAGTTCCTGGACATTTCTCTGTTTATTCATCACCTTCAATAAATACATTTCGCACTTGAATCCAGTCTCCTCAGGCTCATGACACAAGGAGAGTCACTGAGATGGCAATGTGGAGCTCTGTGTGAAATTATGTATTTTTGAAAACCACTAATGTGAGCTAATGAAAACGAATATAACTGCTCTGCTAGGACCTCAAAGTAACAGTGTTTGATTATCAGAGTAAATTCTTTGGATCTGACAGGGGCACAGAAATGTGATTTAAAGTTGGAGAGAAAGCATCCGTGATAATGTTTAATTATTTTGTTTATCATGATTATTAGTCAAATTTGAGACATTTCTGTTTACATTTCATACAAACTATTGCACTTCCATGCAAGGACAAATCAAGAGAATGTCAACTCAAACTCATCTAGTTTCCTGACTTAGCAGTTAAGAACATTAGTCAAACTTAAAAAGAAGCGTCTGTCAAAAGCTAAAATAGTGAAATGATATCAACTCCAATAATTCTAAAGTATATTAATGTTTTTCTATTAAAACATCAAAAAATGACCTTGTATTGTAACAATTCATTTCTTCAGCAACGGCAATCGTAAACATAATAGTCGAGATTCATTTTTGGATTGGATACCATTGAAGATGTTTGCTCACATATTTACTCACAGCAAATAGCACAAGCAGTATTACAATTTCATTTGAGTTGAATATCACAATTGAGTTTGTTAAACTTCAACAGACATGATTCACTTTGTTTTCAGATCTCTTTTTTTATTTAAATGTATTTATTTATTTTGCAGAGAGAGTATGTGCGTATGGTTACCAGGTTGGAAACATTAGTAAAACACTGGGCAAAAACGGTATCCATTTAAAAGAAGAGATCTTATTGAGGAATTTACTCCATACATTAAAACCAAAGCAAGATAACAAAAACGTCAAACAAAACCTTTTTCAGGATAAAAAATAGCAGTGGACCAATATGCTTAATTAATCGAAAGGAGCAGAAATCATGATTGATTGATCATGGTTAAAATATGATTAATTGTCTATATTTTGTTGTCAGATCATATAAATTAAGTTTTGTCTGTCTTATCTCCTGGACTCTACCAGAATATTGAATGCAATGCTTTCTCCAGACTTTCCTGCAAACCTGTCAGGTCTATTCCACAACAGAAACCCTCTTGAAAATAAACCATGAGGTCTGTCTGGGTCAGAATCCCTCATCAATCTGGCCTGGTATAATGAGCGCTGGACACTGTTCAGATTTAAAAAGAGGCCAGAGTAAAATGATCAGTTGTGAAGACAGTAGGGAATCATCTTGGCTACTCGAGCTAGAGTTTCTCTGGCTTGATTACAGCTGGAATTGCAAGACCATAGCTGATATCAGTCCATTATTTAGGCTTCAGCCTGGAGAGGAGGTCTGACAGAATGAGCCAGGAGAGATGAGAAATATGAAGGAGTTTAATTAGGAGCATACCATTGAAGGAGACAATCCTTCCCACTCTTTTCCCCTCCTTGTCTTCACTGATTCTTGATTCTCAGAAAACTCAAGCCACTCGTCCCTCCAGAGCTCTATATTGACTACCTCTGTGCATTTTAGCTTTTTATCAGCCACTCCCTACCCCCGCCTGGCCATTTTCCACTTTGTTAGATTGATTACTTCTCATCTATGTTTTGGAAGGACGATCATGCAGCTTTCATCTTGCGGAGCTATTAAGATGTCAGAATGTTCTCACTGCTTGGTCCAAGCACAGGGTGTTTGTTGTCTACTGTATCTTATTTTTAGACCGGCAAACTAGAAGCATTACTGTTGTTTCTTGGGAAATCAATTGCATTGACTGTGTGTTTCGCCTTCCTTCAGAAATGAAGAGCATGGGAGTGATTATGAGTGAGTTATTATTTAAACCCATGAGATAGAAAATTACTAACTGTTTCTCCTAGACAGCAATGACATAAAAGGGAGTTATAGAAAAATAGAAACTTTTGCTTGAGAAAGAGACCCCAGTAGCATAGTCTTCTCTCTTAACATGTCTCAATCTATGCTCATATTTGCCAAATGGAAACCAAATGGATCTGTTGTCACTCGTGGTACTCCTTAAAAGTTTCCCAAATTTTAAAGTTTATTCAAATAATTTTTTTGAAAAATGGACCTAAAATTCAACTGAATTGATTAATTTATTATTGATACATATATTATGAATTTATTTATAAAATGTAATTTTAAAAATGTAGTGCGTTTTATTATTACATTTTATTTTGCATGACCTGTTTTTAATTTATAGGTGTAATTTTATATGATTTATACATTTTTATGAGATCAATTCTTTACTTGAAATAGACTTTTGCTTAAATCTCTTGCTTCTAGTGAGAAAACGACCGTGATAAATATGCTCAGACTTGCCAAGTCTGCAATCAAAAGTCAAATTTTTCAATTAAACTCTTCCAAGATCAGATTATCTGAGCTGTGATAACCAATTTTATTGCTCTGTACTCTTACTGTATATCTGTCTATCATTACTGTATATCATTTGTGTCTCATTTAATTTAATTTCAAATATTTGAAACTAAGAAAAAGATGATGCTTCAAAGAAGTGTAGTTAAGACCTCCACTAAGCCTCCTGAGCAATGAAAGAGCAACATCAGAGCTTTTTTTTTCTCCGGGGAATGGGTGTTTGTTTAGCCATTTATGGCCATACTGCCTGTGATTGGCTAACAGAAGAACATATGTATGTGTGAGTGTTGGTGGCAGGTGTGGACAATCTGACAGGTGCACATATCTGGAATGAGTGGCATAGCGGCGGACCTTCAGGGGGTTCAGAGCGGCTGCATGCTGGGTCTTAAACTGCCGATCCCTGCTTGAGCGCTCACTCAGCCAGCATGCCCTCCCATCAGCACACTATAGTCTACTCTGCCTCTTTGCACTCCGCTACCTCAGATCAACGGCAGCAGTCTTCCCTCACTCCGTTGCCGAGGCAATACCTAAGTTCTGCTAGTTAGGGGACAACGTATCAAAAAATATATAACTACAATTTCAAAGTAACACATTTACTGCACAAAACATCTGGATTAGCACTGTGTGTGTGCGTGTGCGTGTGTGTGTGTGTGTGTGTGTGTGTGTGTGTGTGTGTGTGTGTGTGTGTGTGTGTGTGTGTGTGTGTGTGTGTGTGTGTGTGTGTGTGTGTGTGTGTGTGTGTGTATATATATATATATATATATATAGCATCATGAAGTTGTTTAGTTTGTCTTTTTAATGACTGAGACTCAAAATCCATCATTTTCTATTTCAGTCGCACAAAACAATCAGCCTGGTACTCATCATCAAAGCATTTGATAAGCTCAATGTGTATAAAGGGAAAAAAAATCTCTCATCACGCAGTGTCGCTCTCCACACAGTCCCTCAACACCTAATAGAAGCATGTCATAGCAAAGAAAAGAGGATGAGAAACCCGTCTTCATCAAGCCTTCACGTCAGCAGAGTAAATTAATTCTTGTGTGATTGATGCAGACAGGCAGATGAAGGCAGAGAAGGACTATATGTGAGAGCGCAAGCTGCACATATGTTAGCTGGTGGCTAATATCCCGCCATGCCACACTTAAAGCCAGTTGATCCAGTGGAACGCGTCTCACTTTGATGAAACGTCAGACTGCTCGAGAATCTTCTGCAGATAATGTCACGAGACAGCTGAAGGGGGTTGGGTATGGTGCAGCGTGAGGCTGTGTTCCTCAAGTTTCATTTCTTCTTTTCTTCTTTTCACAAAAATATTGTCAATATTAAAAATATTGTGTCTCTCCTAGAATTTCTGATATTAGCTGGTTTTGTATCACTCGTGATGGCAGAATTTCTTATCTACATTGAATGAACACAATGGCTATAATAGTAAATGAAAGATTTTTTAGTGTTAATACAAAAGTTTTCCATTAAGCAGATACTCTACCATTGGTTGACTTAACTGTGAGAGGAAGATCTCATTCCTACTAGAAGGTGGCCATCAGGTGGCAGAGACAGAAACTGCTGCTTTAATATATCAGGAGAGCCCGCAATTCTTTCTTTTACTCTTAGACTAGCTTTTTTATATAAGCATAGCACACATTTTTCAGCTTTATCACACATTTTTGGTTTATGTTCTTAATGGTTGTGTCAAAAGAACCCTTGTATAATTGTATGTTTCTTGGGTGTCTCTCTGTTAATTTATTTGGACCAGGCGTCTCTCTGATGTGGTCAGTAGCAGTAGGGCAGTTCCTTTCTGCTGAAATCACATTTAGAAATGTTTCTCTTTGGTACCCAGACCTGGTTAAATATTAACGTTTATATTTTAGGTTTCCCCTTCTTGCGTGTGTGTGTGTGTGTGTGTGTGTGTGAGAGAGAGAGAGAGAGAGAGAGAGAGAGAGTGAGTGTGTGCGTGCATGTGTGTGTTCTCTTGTCTCTCATCAACTTCCTTTACACCGACTTACAAGGAATATGCATGATTATTTTATGTTACAAAAATATAAATAACATGACCTTATGCAAAATAGTCTAAAGCAAACAAGATTCTTGAAAATAAAAGTCAGCTTGAATTTATTGGTTAGTGCACCTTTTAAAGTTTCTAGTGGTTCTCAAACTGAGGTCCACAAGTGACAAAAAAAATGCCTACTATTATGCCTTAATTATTAAATTAAGTAATAATTAAATTTAATATATACATTACCATTTAAATGTTTGGAGTTTGTTTTTGAAAGAATTATCTTATGCTCACCACTTATTTGATACATGGGAAAGACATTTTTAAGTAATTGTTTGTTTTAAAATGTAATTTAAAACATTCCCATGATGTCAAAGCTGAGTTCTTAGCATCCTTACTCCAGTCTTCAGTGTCACATGATCCTTAATATTTTTGTGAAACCATAATACTTTTTCAATATTATCAATTTTTTTTTTTTTATTGAATTCATTTGTAACATTATAAATGTATTTAATATGTCTTTACTTAGATATCAATGAAATGTCTTTCTATCGAAGACAAATCATGCTAATCTTTTGATGATGCTGTACATAACTATACACAACAGTTTTGAGATAGTTTCCTCCTAAATACTGAAATGGGCTTTAGAAAGTATTCAGTTTAATTTTGTCTAAATACAGCTTGTATGACCCACCTGAGGGTCTACGTTTCGGTTGGTGTTTGAACTGTGTACAAACTGTGTATTTACAGACCCTGAGAAAGAAGGGTCTAAATGGCTGTGACAGCCCTGACCCCGACGCAGACGACTCGGTGGGCCACAGCCCTGAGTCAGACGACAAGTTCCATAAAATCAACAACGACATTGATCTGCACATGATCAGCAGACAGAGGATATGTGTAAGTACCTGCATTTCAGAATGGACCTCTCACACTTCCTTCTCTTTCTGTCTTTTTTCTATCTCTCCTTGTGCTCTGGCTCACTGTGTGCTCTGTACGGGGCATCAGGCATTGAGCAAGAAAGAGAACAAAGGCGGCGAGAGCCTGGAGCTCGAGTCTGCTCTCACTCTCACTCCGCGCACAGAGGAGAAATACAAACAGATTAATGAAGAGTTTGATCTAATGATCAAGACTCAGAAGATACCTGTAAGTACACTGAAGAGAGGAGATGCTAAAAACTAACAGCTTTGTGGAAAAGCTAGCAAAGCTAACAAACATATTTGGAGAGAGAAAGTAGTTTATTCTAATCATCATGATTTAACCTCATGTACAATATAGAACTCATATAAAATATATTATACTGCCGCTGCCCTTGTATGCATGGGAGATAATTGCACTTCTGAGATATGACTAAAAAAAGTAGAAGCATAAAGACACTTATTGTAAAGAAATACAGTCATTTTAACCTCCAGAGTATATTAAATGGAAGAGATTTCCACATCTTTTTGTGTACGTGAGGCTGGACATCTTCGACATGGAGCCTTTCTTCCTCTTTTTGCTACTGTACACTCTAACTGGGAAAATAAAACTCAGTCACTGTGACCACAGAGTGAACAGTCACAATCTTTGCCACTATTTACCACTTCACTCCACCCAACACAACCTAACCCAACCTAATTCCCCTAACCAATAAAACACTGTAGCTTACTGGACACAAATATTTTAAAAATTAAAAAAAGTATTAAAAAATAAATATATATATATATATATATATATATATATATATATATATATATATATATATATATATATATATATATATATATATATGTAGTAATATTTTGTATAAATTTTAAATATTTTTTATAAATATTATATTATTATTATATTTTTATATTTTTAATTAATTAATTAATAATGAAACTAATGTTATCATCAGTAACTTCTCAAAACATGCATGGTACTAAAACTTCCAACTGACAGACAGATAGATACTACTAATAATACTGAATTGATTAATATGATGCTAACATCATGAGAGAGCATGCTTTTTTATTTCTCTTAATTCTATGACACACATAAGTAGCTATGAAAGCACATGCAAGATCTGCTATTTAATTTGTTTAATTGATTCAGGCATGTAACGGATAGTGTCTATTTCTGAATGCAAATCAGTGGAAGGCCTTCCAACGCACAAAACAATAAACGAGAAGGGATGCAGTTTAGGAAGCTTAGACGAAGATACTAAAGATTCCCTCATGTTCTGTGAAGACCGACTGTTATTATTGCTAAGGGTGATCTGAATCATGTAGCTATTAAAATAAAAAATAGTCATGTAGATATTCCCCTTTTACTTTCGTTTCACTTTTAATAGATTTTGTTTTATCAAATTAAATTAGGCTTTAATTTCTGAAGCGGTAGCCCTGTTTTTTCAGAAAGTAGACATTAACTTTTTAGGAATGTGATGTAGGAACATATTTGACTATTACCCAAGGAAAAATACAATGTACAATATCCAATTGGTGTTATAAATTAGTTCTCATACAATTTGAAAAAAGTCATGAAGCTTCAAACTAATATTTTTCAAGCTATTAAAATGCCTTAGGGTCTCTGAGACTCAAAACAGAACATGAAGGTAAGACGGAAAAATGAACACCTAACAAAAGTGAAGCTGTGCCCACCGAGACCTTCCCTGCGGAGAGAAAATATTTGGCTGCCTCAAGCCATGATTGCTGTGGCCTTGTGAGTTAATGAAGAATGAAAGTGTGAGAAAGAGCGAGAGGCTCCTCTTCAGTTCCTGTCAGTTGATGCTCTCCCAGATGAGCACTTACAGACCCTCAGGACACATGGCTACAATTAGGGGCTATTTTGTCCTTAAAAAAAACATATTATGAAGGAGGAAGGACTCTCTTCAAGGTTAACCCTGTGTCTTTTGGAGTGACATGAGCAAGAGGATTTACAGAGATTTAGAAGGCTTAGAGTCATCTCAACCTGTTCATTTAAGATAGATAACAGAGAAAATGGACAATAACACTTCTCAGGAGCTCCAAGAATTGATGGCATTGCATGCAACATATTTCTCAAAAGAAAATACAACTTTGAGTATTCATGTTGATCTGATTTCTGTCTTGTTACTAATTATTGTTTTAAAGGTATATTTTGCTTCTGTCTCCAACCAGGCTGTGCCCTCTTCCACCTACGAAATGCCCATGAATAACCAGATCTACCCAGGCAATCATAACCTGCTTCCACTGGCCCACCACGGCCTGCAGAGAAACAGCATGTCTCCTGGGGTCACACACAGACCACCTAGTGCAGGTAAAAACACACATACACACATATCATATTGTGCATAGTTTCACTAGAAGAAAATGATTGTTGTCTGTATTACTCTGAGCAATATTTTTAGAAAATGAAGGTGCTCTAGACTCAAAGCTTTTATAAGGAGAAATGATTGCATCACACTTTCATGTTTAATTGGGTTATTTCAATTTTTTGCGAGCTGTTTAAATAGTAAAATTGAATAAAATGAATATATTAATATAAAATTAATTAAAACAGAAATACATCAAATGATCCCATTATGGGAACACCTAAAAGATTATATTTATGAAGTGCCTGACTGAAACCTTTAAGGTTGTGTATAGAACCTTTTCTTCTGGCGCTTTATTATTATTGTGTTGTCTTGCTTCATTAGACACAGTCTCTCACCCACAGCGCTGTCATTAAAACAGCTTTCTCCTGATGCAATCAGCTCTGTATTCCAGGAGCGCTTAGCTAAATATGAGTTTTGGCCCAGTCTGCACACCTCTGACCACACTTGCTCCCCTGCATGCTTAAAAATAAAAATATGTCATTTTTCTTGGACACCACGGACGAGCCCCATCAGCCACATCGCTTCCTCCTCAGAAAAGCGTGCTGAGGTGGAAAAGGACAGTGTTTTGTTCTTCTCAGACAAACACACACGTCTCTGTCACCTTATATTTGTCTTCCAGTCTCCTTTGCTCTTAAACGTGCTGAGAGGGAGGAAGATCTCTGTGGCTTGAGGGAGCTGAATAAATGACCTGACAGTTTTAAGAAGGAAGATTTTGTGGTTGGATATGGATGTCGGCTGCAGTGAAATGACTGAAATCTCCCCTCTCTCTCTTTCGTTCTCATGCTAGGTGGTCTGATGGGCACTGATCTCTCTACTGGCGCGGGCACCAGTGCTGGTAAGGACGGCATCCCCACATACTACAGTATGTTCCCTCTCCATCATGACTTTTACTCAGCCAGTAACTGCACGAATTCTCTTCCAGCTCTAACTAGCCTCGCAAATTTTCAGCACAACGTTCTGTTTGTATAAGCTGGGCTTGTATTCACAGTAATTTTTTCGCAGACTTTAGTCATTAAGTGAGCTGGAGTGAACTGGATTGGTTCAAACCCAACAGCCACAGTAATTGAGAATATTTGGTTTTTTTTCCTTCCCTTCATTTCATGCGAAATAATTACTATACAATACTTGTTTTGTGTTAACGTGTGTCTCAGTATTGGCACGTTTTTAATGGTTTTGAAAGAAGTCTCTTATGCTCACCAAGGATGCATTTATTTGGTCAAAATTAGAGTAAGACTTTGAACTGAATTTTCAGCAACATTACTCCAGTCTTCAGTGTCACGTGATCATTCAGAAATCATTCTTACATACATTTGTTGCTCAAGTAACATTTCTTATTATCATTGTTGAAGACAGTCGTGCTACTTGCTAACAGAAAATAAAATTAAAAAGCATTTATTTGAAATAGGAATCTATTGAAACATCATTTTTGATCAATTTATTACATCTTGCCTGAAGTTTTCATTTCTTACAAATAATTATCAAAAACAAAAAACTAAATAAAATCGTATTGACCCCAAACGTTTTAGGGATTATTAGCATTAAACCATTTCCGAATTATTCAGATTTGGTGAAATCAAATGCACACACTCTTGTTGCACGCTCTTCAAGTTTGTAGAGATAGTTTTTTCCTCTAAGCTTTGTAAATATCAGCTTTTTTTAGGAAAGAGGTAAACAAGAATATTGGTATGTTTGAGCCATGTGCTTTTCTTGTTTGCTTCAGCTCTTGTCGGAAAATGACAGCTCCCCTCTGACCCTGTACTTCTGCTTTATGTCTTTTGTCTTTTGCTTTATGTCTTTTGCCTATCGTATGTTTGGAGTGAAACATACTTGGAATGTTTTTCCATCTAGTAGCCCAGTCTTGTATATGAGTTTCTGTATACCAGAACAATCCACTTGAAAGTAATAGTTATACAGTTGGATTGATGCTTTGGCTTGTGGTTTCCTCGGAGTCTGGGTATATGTGGACGTCTGTGCATCTGTTTGCTGCTGCGTGTGTGTGTAAGTGTGTGTGTGTGTGTGTATGTGGGTCTGCCGGTCTTAACCACTAACCAGTGGTCACTGCAGAAGCATGGTTCGGATGTTTAAAACGGGACAGTAGATGTTTTGAACTTGGCTTCCGGGTTGCTGAGGCAGCTGGGTAACCTTGTCTGGCCCCGGGTCTATTGTATGTGGGTGAGAGTAGGTCTGTCAACTGACCCCCCTCTCCTCACTGTCTCGAATGCACAAAAGTAGCACTTGTTAGTGTGGCCCTGCTGTCCACATTCAAGGTCTACAGCCATTAAATATAGCCATTGTGCCGACGACAGGCTAACACAGGGCACAGTGTGGAGTTGATGTAGACCTCAACTCAGAAAACAAGAATTGAAGAGAGTCAAACGACACAAGCAGCCTTTTAATGGCCTAATAGAGAATATTACATTAATATTCATGACAAATATTTCTCTCTCTCTCTTATAGCAGCGTTAGATACCTATTGATTCCAATACATTTAGTATCCTTCTTTTTTTAAATGGCTGATTTATTATTATTATTATTATTGTTGTTGTTGTTGTTGTTGTACTTCCACTATCATAAAAAAACATATATATATATATATATATATATATATATATATATATATATATATATATATATATATATATATATATATATATATATATATATATATATACATATATATATATATATATATATTTTATTAATACCATTCAATAGTTTGTAGGCAGTAAGATATATATCTTCAAAAAAAGCTAAAAAGATTATCTTTGAAATAAATGTTGTTCTTTTGAACTTTCTATTCATCAACGAATGCTGAAACAAAATAAAAATTATTAAGCTGCATAACTGTTTGATAATAATAATGTTTCTTGAGCAGCAAATCAGCATAATAGAATGATTTCTGAGTAATCACGTGACACTGAAAACTGGAGTAATGTTGCCGAAAGTTCAGCTTTGCTATCACAGGAATATATTACATTTTACAAATAGATTAAAATAGAATACAATATTTCACAACATTACTGTTTTTATTATATTTGTGATAAACACAGCCTCGGTGATCATAAGAGATTATAAAACATTAACCAATCTGGTCACGCTTTATATTAGGTGTCTTTAACTACTGTGCACTTACATTCAAAAAATAATTATATTATGCTTATTGTGTTCATGTTGTATTGTGAAACATTTTTGAGGCTATTGAGGTGGATACGGTTAAGGTTAGAGACAGGTTTGGTGGTAAGGGTAAGTTTAAGAGTGGGTTAAGTTTTAAGGGAAATTGTAGATGTAATTACAGAAATAGTATTTATAAAAGTAGTTTTATGTATGGCATTTTTAAAATATAAGTACAATGCAAAATCATGTATGTACACAATAGATGCACTGTTTCAAATGATTAGTTTAGTTAAGTTTAGTTTAGTGATTAGTTAAGTTAGTACCAAGTATTTAAAGACACCTAATTTTAAACTTTTGAAAAGTAGTGTGTATATTTAATATATTTGAATGTTGTTATGGAGTGGTGTTTTTCCAGCAAAGTGTGTCATGGTATGATAGTCATGGACAGTTATTTGTTTGGCTGATACCCTGGTATTCTCAGACAACCGCAAACCCTCTGCTACGTGTATTTATGCATGATATGATATTTATGAGATATGGAGAGGTCAGCCAATATTTGAGAAGGTCTATAATTATCTCTAATGTGGAGTCTCATAGTAAAGCCATTGAGTTTTTTCTTTCTATGTTGTTATTGTTCATTGACTGCTTACAGGCATTTGCTTCTACCTCACCTCTTCAGTTTATGGGTCATTGAAGTAGCAGTGCATGTGCAATTCTTTCAGTTGTTAGAACCGAGGCTGGCCTGAAACCTCAACACCAAATCAACAAACACGGACAACAGGATTAAGTACGACTGTTACACCACAATGAGAAATCAGAGACGATCCAACTTGCAGGGAAAGTGAGCGTGTGCTTAACCACACTAGCCGGTCAGCTTGCTTTGACGCTGAGTGGAAACTTAGGCCAAGCCCATTTACAGTTAAGCCTCCTCTGCGAACCCCCAGAAATAGAATCGGTTCTTTTATCATGTGTACACATCAGGCGATTTGTGTGTGAGGAGGGGACCACTCATTTCTGGGCAGCTGTAATTTTAGTACTTCCCCATTGTGAGGGCGATAGCTGGGCCACAAGCACTCAGGGAAGAGACTTATGTGGCTTTTGCAAGGGAAACAGCGTGAGGCAGAAGATGGACACTGTTGTGGCCTAGAGCGCACTGGTTTTGAATCCGAGATGCCATTTACAATGGCTTACAGAACAAGCAACTGTAAAAAATCAGGTGAATAGCATGAGATAAATTAGTTTTGTGCTACATATTGGCCACCTGAATAACAGCTGTGCAGCTTCTGATCCATAAATCAAGTCACTCGGGCTCATTCATCACCGGTGTCTAGCACACGTCCTTGGTTGAACTTATTGTCTCCAGCTTCCTGTTCACGACGGGTCACTTTAACTCTTGTGTGGTTTTGCTAATCACCAATGCCAGCGCTTTGGATGTTAAATACATCTCGGACTATGTGATCTGAGCAGTCCATGTTTTTTAATATTGGCTCGGAGTGTACTGTACTGTACAGACCCCTTTAATTTACGTAATGAAATCAGAGGTTTCTATGGTCACCAGAGCAGAACACAGGCCAGTCTCTTTGAATGGTTCTGTCTATCAGTTCTTTTGCATGGTAGTAATTACAGAAAGTGTAGGATTTTCTCACAGTGTATCAGTAAAATAGCTTGAACAATATATATTTTTAAATACACAGATATTCAGTAAACATTAAATGTGGCACTAGTTTATTTGTTAAAAGACTTTAGTGGAATATTTTGGCTTCAAAACAAGACATGCAGCCAATTATAATGGAAGTGAATGGTTACACTTAAAATGGATCTGAATAGGGCCAGAAAAACTTTTTTAAAGATTTGAAAAAAGGCCTAGTTTTACAGAAAGGCCATAGATTAAGCCAGCCAAGTTGCATCTTGAGATGAAACAATGTTACATATTTTAGCAGTTAAAACAAGTAGTTTAGTATGGGACTAGCTTAAGCCTTGTCTGTGAAGCTGGGGAAAGGGGTTTAAAACTGAAATGTTTTAAAACTGAAATGTTTTTAATAATAACTTTATTAAAGCAGGTTTATTAATTCATCTGTTAAATATTGCATATTGTTTGAGCTCTAACACTACTTTTACGGTATTTTAGGGCATTGTGTCAAAGTTATAACATTAAATGGATACTTTAAATAGAAATGTTAATATTTAAGTAAAATTGTGTTAATGCAAATTGTTTGTCACTATGGAAGCAGCTAGTATGTAAATGTGTATAAATTTACCCAGTTAATTTCCATTGTAAATTTTGCAATATAACCTAATGTTAGAATGTTTTGTCGATGGAGCGTACTGAGCCCGTTGCATTTCTTTAAGAATGGAAATTTATTTTTAGGGCATCAAATGCAGTTTTATTTCCTCATCTCCACTGCAAACAATGAAGTGTGGCTGTTTAAGTGTTTAGAGAAGAGCTCCAGCCAGCTGTTTTTCGAGCCCTGTACTTCACTATGTATGAGGAGGCAGGAAATGCATCAGTGCACATGGCCCGTATGTACATCCACCCGCTCACACTTGTACAAACACAATCTCTCACAATCACAGTTACTCTTCCTGGTTCCCAACTCATGTCCTCCTTATTTTCTCTGAATCGTGCAAATTGCGCTTTCAAGACTTCTCATTTGAAAACAACAAAAACCATCGCCTTCAAATTAAAGAAAGATCACCAGGGCGAAATTGCCGAGGACGACATCTGCGTCTAGTTTTCCTCTCGAGTGTATGATTGGGAAATTCATTTATGTCTACCGTATAATTCCTAACCCTCTTTTAAGTGGCAAAAGCCATGCGGCACTCCATATTTTCCCCCTCGAAAGCAAAAAAAAAGAGGGACTTGGATTGAAACAAAGACTCTATACTTCTTTCCTCGATCCCTCCTGTTTTTTTCCAGTATAATGTACCCCTCTGGTTCTTTGGAGATGATGAAGTTGGGTTAGCAATTGTGGATGAGGAATAAAGATTGCTTGTCTGATCCACTTCTGGTAGTCATAAAAGAAAGCCACATGTGCACACATGTATTTATCATTGATTGCCAAATGACGACCTTCACTGTCAGTAGTTAAGGGCCATGCATTTTCTGTCATTCATAGAGACTGCTGCCTTGAGAAATGAGATGTGATAGTGGCAACCTGCCCATTGTGCTCCAGATGGGACTTGGAGTAATCCTTTACAGTTTTGAAATGACTGGAATATCATTCAAAATCCATTTTCTTCCTCATATTGAACATTCTAATATTTCATGTTTTATTTGCACTTTAAATGTGTTAGTTATTCAGGTTGTTATTTTTATTCATCGCAAATAAGAAAATGTATTTGATTAATATAAAGCGTAGGTACAAAAACATCAGTGTCCTGCTCAAAAATCACAATAATACAGGACACGTTTCAAAATGTTTTACCTGTTTACCGTTTTGTGCTCATTCGACGTCAGCTCTCAAAGCCTCAAGAGTTACCGATGCCACCTGTCTCTATTCATGAAACACCTGCGTCCTCACCGCAAATCCACGAGAGGAACACATGAGCCTCATCACTCTTCTCTTTCGTTCTCTTTATGTACCCGCTCTTCACATTTTCATCTCTCAACTTCTGCAAAGAGACATGATGCTGCAACAGTTTGCTCAGAATCAGAGACATTCAAGCAGTCTGTCGTGAATGTTTCCTCAACCAATTAAAAGAGACGAAGTGAGGATCAGTGACTTGCATAGTAGTTTTCACCATAGTGCATCTTATAAAGATAATATTACCACTTTTAATTAATACAAATAAACAACTACACGGTTGATCCTACCGAATTTGGGCAATACTAGTTTTTTTGGTAACACTTTATTTTATGGTGATGTAATTACACATGTACTTACTATAGTAATAGCAGTAAATTAATCCATAATTACAAGTGACTAACCCTAAACTAAACCCTAACTCTAACCATAAGTCTATAGTAAGTAAATTAATTAATATTACATTATTTAATTAATTAACTAGTTTACATTAGTTAATTTATATTACTGAGTACTTATTTGAGTAAGTACACTATAAATACTTAAAATAAAGTCTAACTCCTTTTTACTAAATTTGTTCCTTAATATCAGATGGTGTTGACAAAGAAAGTAGGTGACAGAAAATGGTATATTTTAAATTAACCTTACCCTTCCTGTGTGTAAATAATATTTTTATGTTTCTAACTTTGAAGTTTAATATATATTTTATTTGTATAGTATATTTTAAGAGGTTTGAGGTGTAATGAGTGACGTCATAATTTTTATCAATACAATTATATTTCTTCTCTGCTTCATTTCAAAGTGAAAATGTTAACAAATATTTTCAAAACATATTTTATCTTATGAATAAGTGCCAAATAATGTAGCTTTTCCATGAGAGAAAAAAAGGAGAAAAAAAATCATAATGACATATAATGATTAATGAGTGAAAATCATCTGAACGTGATGAGGTGATTTGGGATAGCTGAATTAGTCTGGCTTGGTTTGATGGAGGGTGAATGAGAGGGTGTGTTTACCAAGTGCTTGGTACAAATGAATGAGTGGTGGTGGAGGTGAAAGTTGTGTGAAATGGTGTGGAAACATTGAATTGAAAGAGCACATTCTTGGTGAAAGATGGCTGCAATACTCCAGAACGGATAAAACAGTGTTTAATGGCGGCATGTGGTGAAGGCTCACTGGAACCGTGTGGAGAGCTGCAGACAGGGTTGAATGGAAGCTTCACAGTAGATGACGGTGGAAATGGTGCATTCTGGTGTAGGCGAGAGAGTGAAATGAAGCTTGCTTAAATTGTGTGCATGGTGAAAGTTTCATGTACTCAATTTGGCTCTGTTGTGTCTAATGCTTTTCCTCCTCCCTTTCTGTCTCTCATTAGGAAACGGCTATGGAAACCACCGCAACTCTCCAGGACTTCTGGTGTCCTCTGGAGGAATGAACAAGAGCATGCAGGCCAAGTCCCCTCCACCAGTGAACCTGGGAATGAACAGCCGTAAACCTGACCTACGGGTGCTCATCCCACCCGGGGCCAAGAACAACATGCCCTCCATTGTAAGTCTACCAAAGTGTGTTGTGTTGCATTTTTTCTAACAAACACAATGGTACCACATCCATAAAACCACATGCCTCGGTTCCTTCGGAATCCTCCGTGGTTCTCCTCTCCTTTCTTCTCATTTCCTCTCCAGTAGTTTCATAATCTAATAAACACAGGTTAGAGTTAGAGCTTTCCTGTAGCTCAAACAGTAGAGAGTTGTGCTTGCAACGCTGAGGTCATGGGTTCGAGTGTGTTCCTTGAATGCAATGTAAGTCGCTTTAGATGCCAAATGCATAAATATTAGAAACATCCTAATTAGTCTCCTCAGCAGCTGTGTCTATAGCTTCATGTAGTGTCATAGGCGGCCATCAGCCATCAGCTCAGTGACACTAATTCTGGATTTATCACCCTCCCTTTACTGCCATCAGTCTGAGGATGTTGACCTTCTATTGGTAAGTGACACTGTCACTCAAACTGGTGACATAGGCAAATAGATCTGATGGCCATTTGTCATCCTCATACACACACATAAAATGATCAGACCAGTAGTGTGCGGTAGATATCGTTTTGTTGTATTGCTGTAATGCCAATAGGGCGATGCACATGCTAACCTGTCGAATTAGTGAATAAGGAACATCTGCACAACTAAGCTCCAGAGTGACATCTAGTGGTTATAAGAGTTGTTTCGATTTCAGGTCGTATTGACCCCTCCATGTCCATCTCTGCTTTTCGCTGCTTTTCTTAATCTGTGTCGCATCATTCAATCATCATGCCAGCACGACAAAAGAGGAAGAAACTCTTCCAACCCCTCTTTTACTGGTTCTGTTGCCTTGGAGACCTTGAGTTTCTATAGCGACCAAGTGCCCTATGAGGGATTGTAAATCATAGGTTGAGATGGTTCAGTGGTGCTTCATGTCAAATGACTATTTTTTCCCTTCGTTATTTTAGTGGGCGGTGCACCCTCATTTGCTTGATGAAGATACAGATTTGTTCAAGCGTCCAGATGTGACAAGTCATCTGTATGTGTTCTTCTGCTCTCTTCCACTTCTTATAGAACCAGAGAATAAACAACTCTCAGTCTGCACAGTCACTGGCTACCCCCGTGGTTTCTGTAGCGACGCCCACTCTACCAGGGCAGGGAATGGGCGGTTACCCATCAGCCATTTCCACCTCATATGGTACTGGTAGGTACCTCAACTGCACTAACACTGAGAACGCCTTACATTATGCTTACATTTCACGTCTTAATCAAAATGTTTCAAATGTTTTTACTATAGTAGAATAGATTTTATATATGTATATATACCATTAAATTTAGTCATTTGAATATTTTATGTTTCTTAATAAACAAATTAGCACATTTTGTTTAATATAATGCAAAATAATTCAAATCTATTAATCACATCAAACATAAAAGTCTTTGTTTACTTAAATTGTGTGTGCGTATACATATTTTTTTATGTTAGATGTGATTAAATGTTTCAGCGCATTCAAATTGATTTTACAGCACTAAATATAATATAATATAATATAATATAATATAATATAATATAATATAATATAATGTAATATAATTAGTATATCAATCTGAAAAACTGTTTGGTACTACTGTACCAATTACTACTGTAATTACTGTTAATTAAGTTTTATTCATTTTTTTTTTTTTTTTTACTTTTTATCTACTTTAAAGCCTGATTAAATGAATGCAGATGCTCACTGATTTAACTATTCTGTGTGTAAGAGCGCTATCTCTCCAGCAGGTGGAGCCATTGTTGTCTAAATAAGCAGCGGCAACTTTTTAGGTTGCAAATATTAACCCTGGTCATATACTTTCTTCTAGAATATTCTCTGAGCAGTGCAGATCTGTCCTCTATATCCGGCTTCAACAGTGCCAACACTCTGCATCTGGGCTCAATGAGTGGATGGCAGCAACATCAGATCCAGAACATGCAGCACTCTGCTCTCAGTCAGCTGGGGTGAGTACAAACACAAACACACCACATTTACAATACACACTTTGCAAAGGTACACTTTGTAACTTTTGCCCTCTAGCTATTAAAAAAAAAACTAGATGGATTTTGCAGAAGAACATTGTTTTGGTTGTGCTTCTGTTTTCTTCAGTTGTAAGTTGCTTCGAATAAAATCATCTGCTAAATTAATAAATGTAAATGAAAAATGCTTTGGCTCTGTGTGACTGTGAGGACGAATATGGTTATCCTACTGCTCATAAAACATTCACTACTAGACTTAAGAGATATAATCAGATTAGATGGAAAGGATCTCATGCTGACTAGATAAAGACGTTACTGTAGCTAAACCCAGTAATAGTTATTAAAATGCACTTCCTTGAAAATAAACTCCAACACAGCAACAACCATAATGAACTGACTCTTTAATATAGAGAATGCTGACAATGAACTCTTTTTGAGAGCTACATATCTTACCTGTTGAGGATTAAAAACGCTTTAACATTACAAATCACTCATTTTTTCACATCTACAAAAAGCCAAGCCAATGTTGATTCTTGTTTTATTACGGGGTCTGTCACATTCTTTTTTTCCCCAAGAATCTCTCCTCTGTTTGGCTTTTTTATTTTTTTTTAATGGGTAATCCCAACCTTTCTCGTTTGTTGTGACAACTAACCTATACCACTCCCACACCATACACACCTCAAAGTAGCCGAAACAACTTTTCTTTATTTTACCGATTTGACAAAACGCGCATTTGACTTATGCCCAATTTCTAAAATGTAAACAATTATAATGGGCTTATCATAATGAATCAGGTTAAGACAAATGCATATTTTGGAAGTAGGATTGATGATGTGTTTAGTTTTGGACAACAACAAAAAAACTTACACAGTGTACCTTTAGTATGTGCAACATTCACTTTCTCTTATTGCTTTTTGTCACTATATAGAAAATATGTTCCAAACGTAGCATTTTTATTCTGAAACATCCACGTTTGAGTATTGTTAGACAAATGTCACTGATTTGATTGTATCTTTGCCACCTGTGTACAAGAGTGCACAAGCACTCGTTCCGATCCATAACCCCCTTCATTTCCTTTCCTTCCTACAGAAATTGCTCTAGCACTCACTTATGTCAGGGTTCAAATCTCTCCCTGCCCTCTACTCAAAGCCTGCACATCAAGTCCGAACCTGTTTCTCCTCCTAGAGATCGATCCAGCAGCACCACGCCCGGCGGCTACGGCCCGCTACCGTCTCACCAGCAGCACCAGGGCCCGCCCCCGCAGGGGCGACAGGACTCGGGCCGCTCCCCGGCCGACAGCCTCAGTAGCTGCGGCAGCTCACACGAGGGCAGCGACCGCGACGATCACCGCCCCGACTTCCATTCGCCCTTAGGATTGGGCCGGCCCGGCATGGACGAGCAAGACAGCCCATCCATCAAGCGCGTCCGCCTCTCCGAGGGGTGGGCCACATGATAAGCGATGCCCCGTTGGACAGCCCCATCTTCGATCTTGACCTCCCTGCGCCATGCGACGTGATTCCATGGCGCCTCAAACGTTTTCGCTTTCTCTCTGCCATTTATGACTAGTCACAATCATCGCTCTCCCTTATTCTCTGATTTGCTGTGGAGAGGGGAGGAAGTGCTCTCAAAATTAACTGTAATGTTTTGTTTTTTTATTATTATTTTATCAGAGTGTGTCTGATATACATATTGTTGTGATTGACGGGTTTTCAGGGAGGGAAACAGGAAGGAGGACTAGTAAAAGCAGTCGGGGAGGGTTTAGTGGGCGGGCTACTATGCATCATTTGTGCAGTGTGTGGAATACAATGTAAAGAATTACCATATATGCATATATATTTACACGTTGTGTAGGTGTACATGTATGCAGAGTAACAAACCAACAAAAAGTGTCAGGTACTCTTGGATCTTTTTTCTTTTGTTTTGTAAAGTACTTGCCTCAGTGATGTTCAGCCACAAGAGAAGCACAGCAGAGAGGTGACAGCTTAGCACTTGAGTTGCTGTACCAGTACAATATGTACAGATTCCTTCTTTTAGCGCCACTCTCTTCAGAGGGCCCCTTCGCTAAATGTATGTTATGGGTGACAATGTCATGTTGCAGGTTCAACGTATTGTACATAGAGACGAGGTTGGGACACAGGGGAAGGGTCAAGGTTGGTAAATATTGCTGATTTCACACAAACAAAACTGTTATGCAAGCATTTCAAAGGATTGTACAGATATATGTGCAGGTTCCTTGGATAAGTTATGGGGGAGTGGATATTTCAGAAGAAAAAAAATCTCCTGCTGAAGGAAGGAAAATAGCAGGACAGAGTGGCATCGGAAAGATGAAGGACTTTAAATTAAGAGCCATGTTACTTCAGTCTAATGACATTTAAACCTAGGACTTGCAGTCGTTGCTCAGTATTAAAAGAAGAAAAAGAGAGAAAAAAAATGTATGATACACTTGCTTCTATTTTCATATAAAAAAGGAATACGATGCAAAGCATTTTTGTGGCTTTTTGTAGTTTATAAGAGCCAGAATGTGTTTTGATAGCTTTGCTTATATGAGAAATGATAGTAAAGGAACGAGAAACCTTGGGCTTTTCGAACGTAAGCCATGAAATCCGAGACAGTGAATCCTTGCTTTGCTCAATGTTTTTCCCCCTCTCTTTCTCTCTCTTTGTAGAAGTTTTGTTTTTAAACGTGTATTTCTAAGTATATTGAATAATAATATTAAGAATCTTTTTAAAGAATCTGTGAAATTAACATGCTTGTGTATAGCTTTCTAATATATGAATATATATGATAAAAAATTATGGTCATAACTTTTTCCCGATACAGGAGATTAATTGTTTGTTTTTCTGTTTTTTTCTTCACCGGACTGAGTCTTTCAGGGGCAAATACACAGAATGACATTTTGGAATTGAAGTCACACTCGTAAATATGCCCCCTCTTTTTTAAAGCACAAGAAATCTACCCAGATCTCCACTTTGGTCTGGAATATTCACAACCTTTTAAAGTTTCCAGTGTCACATCAATCGACATTGCACTGAAGATTTTTAATATAAGACAGCACAGTCATAGATACCTCATGACTGCTTGTGTAAGCTTGTGTCATCATTTAGTGGATTGTGAATAGTTTTGTTCAATTGTTCTACATATCTATCATTGTGCATTCTGTGATTTTGACAGGACATATGTTAGTCTGTTTTTTCTACCAAAGACAAAAAGTGATGTTACATTTGCCGATCCATTATCCTTTCTGGGTTTGAAACCTTTGTGTTTCTTCACAAGTTGTTCATGCTAGTGGCTGGTACCTCTGACTCACCCTCCCAGTGCCTCAGATTACCTTTCAATGAGTTGGTCCTGTTGAGAATTTGGAACGTTCTCCTCTAACTAACAAGTGTACAGTATTGTGAAACAATGCCATTGTTTGTTATATAGATTTCAACTGTCCATGTATGACTCTCCGGTTGTTTTTCTTCTTTTCATTTCTTTTTTTATTGATTTGTTTGGTTGACCTTCTCTCTCTCTCTCTCTCTCTCTCTCCTCTCTCTCTCTCTCGTTGTTTCCATTAAGTATATAAATAACAAAATAAAAAAAACAAAAAAAAAATGCTGAAAAATTCTGTAGTAACAAATGACAAATGTAGCTTGTATAAACCTACAATGGGTAAGGTTGAAAGAAAGTGTCTTTTTGTTTTCTAACCAGGAGAAAGAGGCTTTCAGCGGCACAAGCTGGACTTTGTCGCCACTTGAAGACAAGATGTCATTAAATTAAAACCACATCTCTGTATCTCAAGGGACTTGATTCAGCTGTATGTAGTTAAAATTAATGTATGGAATAAAAATTTGTTTCTCCTGCTGGGACTTAAAAAAAAAGGTATTTGTATTTTGCAGAGAATTCAGTAAAGTTACTGGCTTTCTTAGTTACACAGACGTCATGGTGTGATTTTTATTGTGTTCTGTCCCTCACCTTGATTGCAAGACAGCTTTGTGAAAAATCTCTTAAGTATCTCAGTATCGGTAAATCAAAAGTTTTTCCTATTCTGAGTTTTTAATCACAGAATTATTCATGCAAAATAACAAGGCTATGTTTTTATGCACCAAAACATAACAGCATTTCTATAGCCCTATCTTCAAATAGAGGTAGCTTATACCCACAAGACTTTACAGGACTTTGGATTTAAACAAACACTTTTATTTTTAAAGTATGTAAGCAAAAAGGTAACTGCTCATGAATAAGGCAAGGCTGAATAGGCTTCGGGTGCCTAACAACGCCCTTCATCCATGGCTTAGCACTAGCCTCGAGTACCTTATTGCTTTTATAAAAACGATTATCACACAATACAGCCAAAACATATATGGATCAATACAACTTTTATGAAGTAAAATCACTAAAAGCCTTCCTTCAGCTGGAAAAAAAAAATAGTCCCTAACTGTGAACAGCAATGGAAGTTCCATTATTATGCCATTAGATGGAGGCAAATACTGTCTTTATGAGTGAGTCGCTCAGTAGCGAAGACTTTTATATTGAAAGGACTGAAACTTGTCATGAAAATGGCAAAACTGACTAAATGCTTTGAACAGCTCAGTGTCAGGCCACGGGATCCCCTTAAGTGTTAAAAGGACAATATATAGCAGTAGACATTCAACCGTGTTTTTTCTTTTTCTTTTTATTGTTATTAACAATGGACATGAAGGAAGGAACATGCTAAATGTGAGGTAAAGTAATACACTCCGTCATTATATTTGACAATACTCTTCTACACATAATAAAGTAAGATGCAATGAACAATATCATTTGAGAACAAAATGTATGTTTATATCGCTAAGAGTGTTTGCCAAGCTTCATAGCTGTGTTTTATAGTGAGTAAACCAGCTATTGGCCAATCAGAATCAAGGACTGGAAAAAAAAAACATTTTTATAATACAGTATATATATTCGTTTTAAATTAGATAATATATATCCATCATTCAACACATTCATTCAACTTTTGTTTTGAATTAATGTTAACAAATCTCATTGAAAATGTCATCATGTGCATGTGAAATGTAGGCTACATCCTTTTTGTAAACGTTTTTGTTTTTGGATTGTAGGTCTATACAGAAATTAATCCTAAAAGATACTCCGATTCCTTAAAGACATAAATTAATTAACTAATATATCACAAAAAATATGATAGCCCGAGTCTGTAAAAGATAAAGTGAAAAGTAGTTGAGGTCAGACTATTTGTTTAGCCAATCAGAAGGCGTCCATGGGTTTTCTGTCGTGTGCGCAGTGTCTAGTCCATATAAGGAAAGTGGTATATAATCTACTATATGGTAGTAGATTAACTTGGAACATTTCATGAATTTGAAGGGAGCGAAAACACATATCAAACTTCTCACCTGTCAACAACGGCCCACATAGCTTAAACCTCCTAAAAGGAACTCTGAAAGTAAAACGAAGAGACCAGAAAGTCAGTAAACACTCGTAAATCCTTTTATGTATGAGGAAGATGAGAGGTTAAAAACGGTTACGCAAATAATGTAAATATAGACGACTTTTTCACTTTGCTTCTACTTTAAACTGTATAGATTATATATTTTCTGATCAGCAGGGTCACTCCAAAGTGAAATGGTTGCGCAACGATGGGCGTTGGTGGTTTTAATAACGAACATCCCAGAATGACTAGCGTCGCCCACAACACCTGCATGCCATTCATTCTTAATGGTTCTCATATTTGATCCCCTTGGAAAATATGTTTATCTCCCACACATTAAGCAGATAACATATGTTCTAACCAAAAAGCAATTTATTTGTAGAATTAGTATAATAGTAATAGCCTAATATTTGTAATAAACCGGGTTTTAGATTTAATCAACTTTTTAATGATTGTTATGGTTTCTTAAGCGTTAAATATTCTACAGATATAATGAAAAAGGGTTTTCCACAAAAAAGGGGGGGGAAAGTCAGATCAGAGGTGACCCAATGCAACTGAATTACATTACTTTGGATGTGGAAACAGCAGAGGACGCTGAAGAGACAATGAGTCATTTTGGCCACAAGATGTCACCATTGTTCAACTGTTAAAAGATTTCTTGACCGCCTTTATGTGATTGTTCACACGAGATTACCGAACTAATCACTGACAGCTGCTTTAAACGATATATTCATGGCCTATGCATCGACATAGACTACACAGTCATACTCTTCGATTAGGCATTAAATTCTGTGTCTATTTTATTTGTTTTGATCTTTAATTGTATTGCATTACAACTGATAGAATTCTAGCTGCTTGGTCGTTAATTGCTGTTGGCCTGTTTACTCAAATATATAAAATTTAATCCCATAGATTCTTAAAAGATATGAAGACAGTTTTATGCTTTATCTGTATGTATTATTCTCTACCGTTGATGCTTGGTTTATAGTGGTCGTATATAAAACACGAAAAGTCTTGTAATTGTATTTGAAAGTCTGTAATGATCGAAAAGAAAGTCACAACAAATAGATTATTTCAACATTTAATCAACAGGTTTTCAACAGGCATTTTATCTCCTTTATATGGATGGGAGAAGATATTCTCATTTATATTACTCTTTCAGAAATCTTTCCAAAATGCATTGTATTTGAAAACAAACGAAAGAAAATCAAAGGCGCACTTTTGCATTGAAAGAATTTCCTGCCAGTTAAATCTGTAGTTTGAAGTTTACATTAGCCTATATCAAAGATTAATAATTGCGTTTTCCCAACCAAATTAACGGGTATTAGTTAAGCAAAAAAAAAACTAAGTGTTTTTCTTATGAAAGCGTATTTTAAGAATAGCATCACAAATTCGATGAAACATTACTGAAACGCGGTGAAACTTTCCACTATGAAAATAAATAATTACAATGACAGATCCTAGAGTTTAAGCTCATTCTGACTCTAGACATAAATGCAAATACATTTTGCTTCAAGATGCAGAGGTTGCGGCTCTCTGCTTAAAATGAACATAAAATGCAATAGCTGTTTCTCTGGGTTAAAATGAAAAACAAAACCTTTACTTTTAAGTTACATGGTCTTTTTTTCAAAATTTTAATCAGCCAAATATGCAATCTGTAATCTTTGATTCGTCCAGTACATTGTTGCGATTGATTTGGCTCATCGAAAATGACCAGATTAATATTTTTTTAGATCAAATATATTGCTTAATCTAGACTACATAATATCAATACATATTATGAAACATCTCGAAGACATTTTCTGCTTAAATGCTTAATAAAAGGGGATACGTGCGTTTTAGACTATCATCTAGTGAATATGGTAACTTTAAAGGTTTTTTATGAACAGGAAATTGTTAAACAATTGGCTACATTATAGTGTTGAATGTTTGACAACTGTTATCGCAATGTAAAAACATAGAGTCTCATAAATGCGTCATTTTGAAAACGCATTTATAATCTGTCGAGTGTAACCCGCGTATTAGCCGTCAGAGACTGAGACTTTTTAAGAAAGCAAGACTTTGAAGTTTCTCTTTGTGTACCAGCTCTTTTCCTGGCTTTATTAATGGATCTGGCTTAAGTAAGGACGCGGAATGAACGAGGAGGTTTTTCTTCATTTTCCACAGTTGCCAGGTGTCAGACAACTGCGAAGTGCTGGATTTAATTTAGAACAAGAGCTACCCTATTAGTCATTACTGATGATTGAGGCCAAAAAAAAAAACAGCTCTGTCTATCAGAACCCAGGTATGTGGTTAGATGGTGTTAAAACTGTTTGTATATTATTGTGTGTGTGTGTGTGTGTGTGTGTGTGTGTGTGTGTGTGTGTGTGTGTGTGTGTGTGTGTGTGTGTGTGTGTGTGTGTGTGTGTGTGTGTGTGTGTGTGTGTGTGTGTGTGTGTGTGTGTGTGTGTGTGTGTGTGTGTGTGTGTGTGTGTGTGTCTGTCTGTCTGTCTGTCTGTCTCTCTCTCTCTCTCTCTCTCTCTCTCTCTCTCTGTATGTGCGTGTGTGTGTGCGTAGTAGATTTTATTTCCCACATGTAGAAAATTGTAAAACTTGTCTAAATATAAATGTACACAAAACTCCTATATAATTTAAAGAACTTGATCATTTATTTATTTACTTCAATAGTTGCTTAAAATTTGAAATCGTTGCATCAATCAGTTTGCTTTATAGAAAGAGTACTACTAGTCTATTTACCTTGATGGAAGCTTTTCGAGAGAAAAAAAAAACTGAATGCATTATCAAATATAATTATAATGGTACATCACTTTTAATTTGTGGGTCGCTCTTGTCCATTCTTTTTAATTATCAGTCTTGTCCGTCTTGAATCGTTGCTTTTGATCCTTCGCCAGTTCCCGTTATCGCGTCTCACCACTAGATGCCGCCAGGTGTCTCGGAAATGCATCACGACAACTCAAATTTAATTTCTTACATCGAATGAATTTCTACAGAATCAATGAGAGGCAATATTTAGAAACGCCTTAAAATGTCATTTAAAATATAGTTCTATAAAGAACTTCTGTCTTACACGTTAAAAGAAATAAGGATATAGCCTAATGAATATTACTCTGTCCAATACGCGAGAATTTTTTTTGAAAACAAGTTTGAAAAATCATAAGTTTTTTTCTTCTTCTTTCTTTTCAGCTTTTAAAATATTTTTAAATACCCACTGTCGTTCTTGAATTTTAATACTCTGTTAATCGTGAGGTATGCACTACATTATTCGGCAGAGCTAAACAATGGAAAGAAAGCATGAATGTCTTTGTATTGAATTAGCTGGAAATCAGCCTCTCACTCTCCCTCCCCGCCCCTCTCTATTTATCACACGTTTAATTGACTTATTATCTATTCATATATTTCATACGTTATATAGCTATATGTGTACTTGTGATATCAACGATTGTGAAAAGAACAAAAAAAAAAGAGAGAGAGAGAGAGAGAGAGAGAGAGAACGGGGGAGAATGGGAACTAAGCCATAAGGCTCGTTAAGACGGATAGATGTTTTATGTTCATGTTTCTATCATTTAGGATACACACAGGACTGAAGATGCTGGATTTAAGATGTATTTTTGATGCAAAAACAAAACAAAACAACAGCAACAACATTAAGATCATTTATTTCCTTCTTTTATTTATGCTTATCTACCCCGATAATACGAATGATATTAAGTTTGTCGTTTTACTCTAATAACAGTCTAGTTTTGCTTGTTGATGAACCGAAAAACATTGGGGGAAAGAAACGATAAGCAAAAGCAAGAATCTTAGCGTAGGCTAACGAATCTAAAATATGAAAAGCGAAAACAAAAAAAAAATCGTCAAATGTTCATTTTTCGTTGTGTAACGTCTATTCCATAGGCCTCTTAAGCAGTCTCAAAGTTATTAATATAGCATCATTTTTTATTTGGTATTAAGATGTCATCATGAATGTCCTGAAATCCCGTTTAATTCTCCGCGAAGTCGAAATCTGACTTATATATGCATTTTATATATTTATATATATATATAATTTGTTTTTGTTTTTTGTGCCTTTATAGCCTATTCGTTTTATACTAACTTAGATTATCTGGGCAAGAAGAACCGTCAAATAAACTTTTAAAATACTTATAATCTGATGCAAAAACGACATGGACATAAATGAAGACTAAATTATAATGGTTAGGTTTAATTGTCCAACAATAACACAAATTAATTTTGTGTTATTATTCAAGACGTTGTGGCAAGTCATAGTCTCCCATAATAGTTTATAGGAGCTGTGGGAAAGTTTGAAATCCTTTTCTCTATAGGTTTTAAATATGCATAAGTATGGTAATCGCGGTCCCGCTGTGTTGCAAACAGGCGCAGTAGATCACACATGTGCTGCACAACTTCGGACCGTACGAAGTCGCCAAGCTGAGGACAAACAGAGTCCAAGTAATTCCTATTTCTCTCGTTGACGTCTCTTCGTATAAAGAGGTAGGCTATAGCAGGGCTGTCTTAAGTTTGTTTTAGGCGGAAAACACGCGAGCACGTGTGTTGACCCATTGGGAGTAAATCTTTACGTGTGCCCGTCTGACCACTTCTATTGGGTGCCAGATCAGTTGAGCAAAGGTTTACAAGATGAAGATCAGACGCTTTACGAGTAGGGACTATGAAGGAGTGATGCGCAAAAAAAAAAAGTTATGGGAAAGAGTCATGTGTCGATTGTGAACGCAATAATATTAATAGAAAATGGATATTAGGCCTAATGATGACTTTAGCGGTAAGTTTTGAGGTCGATGATGTTTGTGTGAATGGCAAGTTCAAGTAATAGATTTCGTTTGTCAATTAATTTTCTAAATTTCAGGTTTTCTTTTTTAGACTGCTGGCAGACCAATTATCCATGTGGTTTAAGGCAACTATAGGACTAAAGATGGGATGCTATTTCTGAATTATGTATTAATTGACAAAAATATACACCAAAATGTATTCTATTCTAATTTCCATGTGCTCAGAAACTGAATTTTTACGTTTCTCATTTTATTTCGTATAGACGTCTCCGGATTGTATGTTAATATTTGCTTTGTCTAATAGTAGCATTTAACCGACTGGTTCTGAATAAGAGATGTTCTAAATTAATGATATGCTAATGTCACTAAGCTCTTTGTGCTTTTGGTTTGAGCCGTTCAAATGTCTTTGTTCACTCATAATGCTTTTGAATGTGCATTTTATAATATGTGTACCTATTAACGGATCCTAAAGAAGAAAAAACACTATGAAGTATTGCTAAACCTCTAAACGGTTGAAATTGTACAATATATGGAGACAATGGTTTAGCCTATACATTATAAAATCCGCATCGCGAAGAGCCAAATCACTGCCAAACGCGAAGGAAATCATAGACGACACAGCCATTGTGAATGCAAAGGAAATTCAAATATACCTTTTAAATATGCATCAATATTAAAAATTATACACACGCAAGGACCAACTGCGGTGAAGATGTAAGAATGGCGGAGCAGGCGTCTCATTATGCATGACGGGCGACTTTCCTGGCAGAGAGTCTCCGCTTCTTTGCTGCAATATCGTCCAGTATTCACGCTCAGGAAAGGTGCTTCCTTTCAATAAAAAACAGCAACTTACATATTCTTCCGGGGGGTAAAAAAAAGAAAGAAACAAGCCACCTCGAAGCCGATGAGGGGAAATTACTCCGACCGCTGAAAGAAAGGCTATGTTGGGGGATTTGCATATTTGATGCGCTAATTTCCCTGATGTATTTAAATATGGCTGCACGTAGCCGATAGGCTTGCTACGTCATTGGACGTGACCTCGTTGTAAAATTGAAACGTGAATTCGTTTTAGTCAAACTGGAGAGCTAGCAATAATTGAGAACTGGGAAAGAAGAAGAATTGTAGGCAACGTTATTTGGAAATGTTTACAATCTCGAATGAAGAAATGTGCTTGAAATTTGAACGAGAGTTCATAAAAACGCTTTGCAATAGTGACAATATTATTCTAGTGATAATTATTATTATTTACAGGTATTCATGGTGTGAATTTGTGAGGGTTTGGGCGGGGGTCTGACCCCCCTAATTCAGGTTTGAAGCCCCAACATAGAATGTCAAAACAAAAGGTTTACCACGATTGTCTTACAAATAAATAGGTCTATTTTTAGGTCAATGTTCAAAGTTAGATTAGAAATGCGTGTATTTAAATATACCACTCGCGAACAGCCATCTCATTCGCCAGTGAAGGTAACTATAGCAACTGCACTTTTTGTTAGGATCATCAACGGACGAGACTTTGACTAAACATAAACAGCATCATTATTTATTTATTTATTTTACTTTTGCATATCACAGATAGCATAGAAAGTACGATAGGTTGTATTTTGTATACTTTTAACAGATAATTCACTGTACAATTATTTCTCACATTGTAAATGTTATAGCGTGCAGCCAATAGGCCTAAACATTCGTGGCTTTTTTTTGCGCCAGCATTCTTGAGGTAATGGTAAGTTTAAAGTGTGAATATTTTCCCTTCATAAGCCATTACGTGTCAGTGTGCAAGTTTTCTCCGAGCTAATGATGTCCTCTCGGTGTCAGATTGCCATTGCGTTCCGTCAGTCAAAACGTGTTGGGCAGAAGCGCTCGGAGCAAATTCATTACCGCAGTCAATCCGTAACCTGGTCTGGGAACTTGGGGCTAGTCCACGCCAATAGAGGAACAATGCCTCCTCAGTTCAAGTCCAACAAAAGACCTGGCGAACTTGTTTGAATTTCAGAGCACGTCCTTTCTTTCACAGAGCGGACTGCCCCCTCCCGAACACCCTTCATGGAGAGAAAAAAAAAGAAAAGGAAGGGGGGGAACATGCCGACCTTCTCTCCTCAACAGTGCACTTTTCTATTTGGTGCTGCAGACAAATAGGTTATGGGAAACTTCTCAAGCCCTCCTCCCTCTCTCCCCCTCTCACTGGCTCTCGCTTATACGGTAGCTGTCGTTCTCGTGCGCTTGGACTGCTCTTGTTAGAATCAGAGCCGCTGAGGCACGCGTAATGAACTGAGTATTAGCGGCAATTTTAAACCGAAACCTCCTCGTGCACGCCGGCTTCTTATCTTCAGCAGGAGTTGCATCTGGTCCCGTCGACTTCGGCATAATTTAAAAAATACATTTGCTCAAGTGAGTACATCTGGAGACACGTCTCATCCTTCTTTTTATGGCCATTAAGAATAATATATATGCTTTGCAGAACTTTGACAAGGAATTACACATTATGAAAAAAATGTACTTTTGAGTGTATTCTTGAGGTAAAATAACCACGTTGTAGAACAATGAATATGTTAACGTACTTTGAACTGATTTAACACAAAGCACTGGTCTCAAGGCCAAAGTCTCATGCAGTAATACAGTGTTGTCAGGGAATTTAATGTTGCCTGTTGGGACAGAAAATATGTTTTCTCTTGTTCATGCTGTAGAAAGTGATTCATCAATCACACCTTTTGTCTTCTCTTGTCTTATGTGAGCTGTCATTACTTCTAATTTAATCACTGGAATCCTGATTTACGATTATTGGAGGAAGAAACGTAAACAGATTGTTGTTGTTTCAGGAAAGGCAGGCAACTTTTACACATGCACATGTTCTTGTACATAAAGTGTGAATGCTTAGACTAGCTTGATGTGATGCAATTTATGTATAAATTGCAAAGTCAAATGCTATTGATTTTAGCAGTGATTTGTTTTTTGTCATGTTTAGGTTCTTCTAATCATGGTCCATTGTGGCACAAGAACTTAATAATGCTATGATGTGAAACTACTTGTATAAAGGAGTTTTTCAACTTTAAACTATTATTTTGTCTTTATAAACATAAATGAACTGTTGCTGCGAGTATGCGTTCCCCCTGGGCCAATAATTCAAAACTGCTGTTGTGACATGCTTCACCCAAACGGATTCAGTCAGAAAGCCCTCAAATCAGACTAAACACAAATTTTGACCTTATGCATAGCGAAAATTAGAGACCTAAGGTAAGAGAACTCGTATAGGCCTACAGAACACCTACTGTGCTCACATACATGTATTGTCACAAGTGCAAATAGCCTATTCAGTTAGTGACAGAGTGAAAGTTAAATGAAGACACAATTTCTAAGATAAGTGATACAGATCATTTTATTGCATATGTTTTGCAGTGTTCACACAGAGAGAGAGAGAGAGAGAGAGAGAGAGAGAGAGAGGGTTGTACTGTGAGTCCCACATTCTGAAGCCCACACAGATGCTGGAGAGTCAGCATCACGTTTTGAATGATAGGTTTGTTATCCACTTACTGCACTCAGTTACAGTTCTGGTGGAGCAGAAAGTCTTGTGTGACATCAGTTTAAAAGAAAAGATTCTGATATCAATGGCAGATCAATGATCTGCTATATACAGCTAAACATACCTGCACGCGTTGTCTGTCAAAGCCAGAGGAATGATCGCAAGATTCCTCTTGTCGCTGGCGAGCGTTTTCCATGTATTCAGTCGCACAATCTAAAATCCACGTGATGGAGGGTGAATTGCTATTGCCCATGAAATATGTCCATCGAGTAGCCTATGGTCGTCGCTGAACATGTATTATGCGTACAGAAACGGGGCTTGCGGGATCGCAGCTTAAACCCGCACGAGGGAAGCAAACGCACTCTGGAGATTTCTAATGACATCATTATCATCATTATCATCTTCGCCTTGCACTCCCGTGGTCCAAGACCTTTGACCTTCTCTGGCTGGTCCATATTTTGGTACTGGAAGCCCGTCCCCCCCCCCCCCCTCCCCGCGCTTACCCCCTCCGCCCCCCCACTCCTCGAGATGTGGCCCTGTTCCCTCTCTCAGACCGCTGGCAGCAGCAACACAATCCTCCTCTCGTCTCTCTCATAGCAGCTCTCAGGGATCTGTGGCATTACCGATCTCCTCCGTGCACGGACAACCTGTCACCACTCGGCCAAAAATAAGAGAGAGATCTCTCTATTCAGTGGCGAAACAAACGCGATGTTATTTCCGTGTGCACTTTTTTCCTGTGGAATCGGATTTTTCCCTTTGTATAATCTCGCTGCTGGTTCCGTGGGATATCTATCGCCGCTGCCACGATTTAATAGAGCCAAAGGAGCCTTTTGTGAGATTGGGAGGTAATTTGCAATGCAAATGATGGCCTGTGCGAGGATGACTGCTTCTTATTCGACAGGCTCTCTCACTCCAACTCTCATATTGTTTTAACGTTAACTGCTCCGATGTCAAATGGATTATAGCTTCCGTTTTGATTCTCATTACCCTGTGAAGAAACTGTCATTTATTTTTGTTGCGAGCATCTACTTTTAAGAACTACAAATGACAATTGTGAAGTCCCGTGCCTGTTTTTATTGTGTTTTAGCAACTTCTCTACTTGGATTTATTCTTACACGAGACACGGAGGTATCCGGGATTACTGTTGTGGAATTGGAAGCGAGTTGTTATCTTTGGTTATCTAGCTGTATGAGTATTTTGCACTTCATAAAGCTAGATAACCGAAAGTAAAAACTGCCTCCTGGATCATCGAAAACTCTGGATGCCTAATGACACGAAGATACATTTACACACAAAAAAAAGAAGAAGAAGAAATTGTTATACGGCTATATTACATGTAGTATAACCAGTGTAACATTTGGAGCGTTGATAGGTGCATACAATGTCAGAGAAGAGTTTGGGTTTTATTATTATTCATTTTTTGAGGCTTCTTTTTTTTGTTATGTTGCTTTGAAAAGTAGGCTATGCGTTTTCTACTCATTGCTCGCGCGCAAAAAATACCACCCTGAAAAAGTCATTTTCTTTTTATTGTTCTTCGCAAGAGAATAAATGAACAGACGTGCTGAGATGAAATGAGTTTATATGATCTCACCAAAACTGACACGTGAAGAGAGAGGGACCCACGTGCTCACTATTTATTTCAGCTCGGTCGCCTTTGGCCAGGAAACGGCGCTGGCATCCCAAACAGAAATAATTAGGACATATAGAGAGAGCTGACAAAAATGAAAAGGGGTGGGCACATGGGGAGCGAGGGGGTCGGTCCTCCTTAATTGATTCCGTTAAACGGAGCGCAGTAGATGTGAACGACTGGACGCTTCCATTCCCACGCTCGAGGGCAAGTGGCAATGCCACGGCCCTATCCAGAATATGACAGACAGCGCCGGCGGGCTCGGGGGGGCTGGGGGGCGACATGGGTCATGAAAAGATGTCAAGTGCACCCGACTCATCTGCATCCCTTTAGAAAGTGGCGACCGTTCCCAGCCTCGGCCGACGCGGGCCCCAAAGCAGGAACAGTAGCCCAAAGGCTGTGAATATCTTACAGACATGATGGCTATATACGCTGCTTCTGCTGAGGGGAATAAGTGTGGGAATGAGGCGTGTGTGTATGTAAAAGAAGTGGCGTATTGAGCTTGAAGTTTTGAAGCATAGCTTTGCTGCAGCTCTGCTTTACACTGAGTTAAAACATGACATCACCACTATTGTCCTCAAAGCACTTGTATTTGAACTTGGCAAGTGTGAGAATTTTTTTTTCTGTCTGGCTTAACGTCCTCTCATTATACTGTATTTATTCTTTGCAGCCGACTTTTAATATAGATCTACTTGTTTATGAATTGATTCAGGGTAGTTTTAAAAAACACCTAATGCACATTTGTTGAAGATTAAATATAGGCCTAACACTGACTAAAGTATTGAACCTTAAAACATGTTCTCATATTTAGGATAATTTCAGTATTATTGTTAAACACTTTAGACAGTTGAATTGTAATATTATTTTAAATAATTATTTTAATATTTAGCCAATACCAATTATAAACTAAGTGCATGCTTTAAAATATATTGTTTTTGTAATTAGAATTATTATATTTGTAGTTTGTTATATGTTATATATGTTACATTATATTTACATTGTACATTATATTATAATACATTATACATTTTATTTGTAGTTATATGATACATAAATGTGGCCAATTGGAAGGGTAGAAATATGTTCCTTTGTTTAAATGCCTGACAAACTATTGCATGTGAATGTTTGTAATAACGGGGCCTTATGTGTGACCAGAAAAAAAGAACATGATATTGACAGACAATTACCAGAATCTACTGTGAAAATGCATTGTCACCCTGCCTTTTGAGTTCTCAGATTTCAACACAAGACAACCATGGTGTGTTAAAAACAAAAGCTTGCTTTTTTATCCACTTGTCAAGCTAAATCAATTCGATGCTCTTCTGGGTTTTTATTTTAGCTCTTTTTAGTATCGCATGAAACCATGGACTTTGTTTTTTAGCACACCAGTCAAACTCATCATAATTCCTCTTATGATAATGTTCTGTGTCCTCTTTTTTTACATATCTAGCGCTTGCTTTGTATGCACTAGGACTTGACAGTCAATCTATTCAAAATGTCCGCATGTGTAGTGTTGAAAGGTTGAATGCCGTGCCGAATGTTTGCAAATCATTTTTAAGATCACTTCTTTCATTACAGCTATACCACATGCTTTGAGTGAAAGAAATGGGTCATGTTTTTTCAAGAATTTTAGTGATAGTATAGAGAAGACAGAGGTGCTATAAGCCAGCGCTTTAACTTGTAACATACATAAATCATATTTAACTTATTATTTTAAATTTTATTGTGAGGATTCACTTCTGCTAGATTATATCTTGATTTTAAAATATAATCTTGTTTTAGGGAAAAAAGCATGAACACAAAAAGTATACTCGCTCAGAGTTTCCACTAAACATTCAGCATGTTTACATGATTTAGGACCTAGATTGAGGTGAACTCCAAGGTTCCTTTTGAATATTAATTTTTATGTAGTAGACCGGCTGCCTGCAGCTCTATGAATGAGCCGTTTGCTATTGTGCATGTGCGTTGTCTTAGACAGTGGAGGCATATTGCTGTCTTGTAATTGGCTGAATACTATAACCATGGCGACCATGGCAGCTTATCAGTATTCATTGGGCAAGCAATCTTCATATTTTTGGCCACTTCACATCCCCTGCCTGTTCTGAAATCACAAACTGCAGCGCTTCTGCGCAGTTTTCTTTAACACTGTGCTCATTGTTACTGTTAACATTTGGTGAATTGTCATGGTTTATCATTTCTGTTTCATTTTGTTGTCCTCTAATTTCAAATATACTTGGATGCTTAGCCTGCTTAGTCTCAGTTCCATGCTTAGTTGATTGTTACAAGCATAATATTGCCTACGCTCTTTCTTCTCTTTGATAAATGCATTTTGAGGGAAATTAATTCTAGATGCAATTGTAAAGGGCACATTTAATTAGCTGTAGTCAGCCATGGTTGGGCACAAGATTTAAGAAACTGAATTGATTTTTTTTATTAATTATTTTTTTGTAATCGTGTGAGGATAGCTATAGATAGATAGATAGATAGAAGTTCCATCCCTACATTCAAAAGCGATCAAGTCTTCTGTACATGTAGGATCTGCTTAGCTAAATTTGTTAATTACTGATATTTATGATCAGAAAGTTTATGTTTAAGCTTACAGTTCATAGTTGCAGATGAGACAAGTCACACAATTTTAAGACAACATTCAGGTTTACTCCTTAGTTTGAATGCTCCACAAATAATATGTTTGTTTGATACATAAATTGGCAATTGGTTATGCACATGCAGCATGTTGATACTTGTGCAGTTGGGACAAGTGCAGTTTGCTTTCTCACCACTGATTTCTTAAGCAAATCTAGATTCATTAAGCTTCCGTGTCCATGTGTATGTTTACGTCCGACAAACTAAAGGAATAATGCACCATAAAATGTGCTGAGATGTTAAACAAGCAGATACATGTTGGCACAGAGCATCCTATAAACCCGCCCCTTCTGGACCAGGTCACATGTACAATGTTGTTCCCGCTGGTTGGAGTCGCTGTGGCAACAAGGGGTGATCTCACATGCGTATGATGGCAATGTGCAAAAGCAGGACAGATTTCATATGTGTGTGTTTGTGTGTATTAGTAAGTGGAAGATTATTCCACTTGAATGTACTTGTTCATTGTGTGTACTGTTTCAAGGTTTCAAACAATCACTGTTTCAAGGTTTAAGCAACCGTCTGGTATCTCAGACTCAAATCTTGATTTATCAGAGTTAATGCAGAGCTCATTGCCATCTCAAAGCAGACAGATGTAGTTTCAAAATGTTAGTTAAAATGGAACAAACCCACAGTATGATTCATGGAGCAAATTTACCACGGTGTCAAGACGCCGTATGCGTTTGCGATTTGACTGAGCATGTCTGTTGTCTGCTGAATTTAGATTATGCAAATTTTTCAAGCTATAAATAAGTCAATAACTGTGACTCAAATATCCCCCCAAAACTATGAGATGAAAGTCTAAATGATCCATATTATGCCAGTGAGAAGTTTGAGAATATTATTTACAAAAAGTAATATCATTTAAAGCTTACATTGCTCATTTTCACTATACCGTGCATTTTTTAAATTTTAAATAATTTATTAAAAAGAATCTATTGTGATACGTCACAAATCTTTCAGGAGTGAATGATGGCGTTAAAATATAGCTATGTCGCGGGTTTGTGTGCAGGAAACCCATTAGCACTTTGACCGTAATGATCAGTTTGGAATAAATCAGTATAATTAGGGTTGCACTACCTCATTTCTCAGAAAATCTGAGCAGAGATTTTTTGGTGTATGCGTGTGTGGTTAAAAACGTGGGTTACAATCCGGAGACAGCATTTGCCATACGTGCCAGTAATGTTTCACAGTCAAGTGCTGCGTGTTTGCATACTTACATTTGAATCGCTTGATTCTATGCAAATTTAATGCATGCAGACTCATGCATATATGCGGGAGCTCCAGACTCTCTGCTTAATATCCTTATTAGTGACGTGGGAATTAAATATTTATCATGCAGGTGGGGTAGGCGAAGGGTGCCCCACAATCTTCCCAGAATCGCATTGCAGACTCTGGGTAGGGAGGAGGTGGGCTGGGCTCCGTCAGCGCAGTAGCATTTCCTTCAAGGTGCCACCATCTTAAAGAATTTAGCAGTGGTGAGCATGCGAAAAGGATAGACCTAAAATGTCCGCTGGCACGCACTTGATTACAAGCCCACCTCGCATATTCCAATAAGGTGCTGCCGCATTCGCATAATCACGCTCAGCAATTATAAAATTAGCTAGTGTCACTGGCAACCTGCATCGCACGAAAGCCATTTGCATGCATAAACCCGCCCCATTATTGTCAGCTACATATGCAAATGGTTTGTGGCGAGCCTTGTACTTATCCGGCACAACACATGCGCCATATTCAAACACAGCATGGAATCCTTTGCATTTCACCCACATTGTATTCATTTTTAGCCGTGTACGATTAAAAATTTCTGGATGAATATTTATTTGCTACTCTACGTGGAATTGTGGCCCTTGGCTAAGGTTAAAAAGAAGGCCAATTCTTGTGTATTTAACACATTTTGAAATGTCTCAATATGATTGTGTTGAATGTGATTACTTTTAATATCCATCTCGATTATTGTAAAAAGGTCATAATATACAATTACGTCCCTTTGACAGAGATTACAATTTTTAATCATCAAATTAACATTAAAATGCCCTTTTGGCAAATTTAACAAACATTTCAATGGAGATTCTGCCGTAACATTTGCACAGCAGCGTTGTGTAAATGGATGCTTGCTGTCTTTAGGAGTCACTCAGAGCAATAGCTATTCCTCACTCAGGCTCCACTCCATTCCACTGTCTTAATTATTTCAAAGGTGGCTGTCTGGAATGGAGCTCGCTATATGACACTTCTATTTGCATTACCTTTCATCTCTGCGCGTCCTCTTGGCACTGCTGAGGCAGGAGTGCTAGAAATGACTCTTAATGCTTGCCTCTTTGTATATCACCCCCATGCAGACACACAAAAACATATAGAACGTTGGCATAGAAGCCTCGCATGATTCCGCATGCGTGTTATACCTGCAAACGTAGTGCTTCCAATTCATGGTGATCAACCATGGGATGAAATAAATACTAATAAAAGAAGGCCAAGCTAAGAAGTAGTTGCACGCTCATTCTCTTGTCGAAATGCGCTACGTGCATCCATCAGCAGGACTGACATCAGTTGTCATAGAGTGATGGGCTTCTTTAAAGTCCTTTGAATTCAGTGTAGAGGAAAGCATCAAAAAGACATGATATTACATTGCAGAGTGGCAGTGAGGCATTCTCATGGAGAACGGACAGATACATGAATCACACTGCCACGGTCCTGTGTTATCCTGGTTCGGATATAGTTACTGCATGACTTCTACAGATGGTGACCAGCAGGGATGGTATAATGAGGTGGCATTGGTGAAGATCAATTTTTATGTGCATTTGTTGCTGTCAGTTAGGTATTTGTGCATGTGTATATATTATACTCCCTCACACACGTTTGTTGCAAGTATTGTGCGCATCTTTATCTGCACAGATTGTTCCGAGATGAAAGGTCTGCGCAAATGTCCTCTTGAGCCTGTCATGTAGACTACTGTCACCCGGTATATCTGAGAAGTGTTAATTAGCGTGAAAGTGGGCAACAGAGGTGTCAGCAAAACTCCCTCCTTCTCGCACCCACCCACCCACACGCACACTTATACCTGATGTGTGCAACCTACCTCCACCTCAACACCCTCTCGCTACCAGACCGCCATTATGAGAGCCGGCCGAATTGTAATTAAATTCCTGCATGTTTTAGACTCAGCCTGTCTAAAACACTAAACGTGTTGAGAAATGAGATAAGAAAGCGTAAAGGTTGGTGGCGTAGATGAAAAGGACAATAATGTAGACAATAGACAACAATCATTCACATAGTCGGAACAGTTTTATGCCACATGGCTAAACAAAGCATTATCCAAAGCTGAACTGATGTTCTTGGGGGGTTTTCTTCTTCCTTCTTTCTTTTCATTTGAAATATCAATTGAGACTTTAAGGCCCTGTTTCCACTTGGTATTAAGATGTGTTTCAAATTCATCTCCTGTGACTTCTTCTGTTTCAATTTCTTTGAGACACTCCTGTCTTGTTTCGTCACACTCTACATCACTTTTGCAGGATTGCCGAATGATATTGACAAAAAAAAAAAAAAACTATGTTAAACAGATTACGAGTGATTTGGGGTTACTGAAAAGGAAGAGATCTACAAAAAAGAAAGAATCTACAGGATAGATAGATAGATAAATATGATGTTGACCATAACCTGTGTGTTTTGGTAAAATACAGTAAAGTTTAAATGACTTGTGTTGCTTTTTTGAAGTCCCACAATGCTTGCACATTATATTTTATTTGTCTGTTTTAACTCATTCAACTACATGAACATCTATGCTATGAAAGCAATCCAGTTTAGATCTGCCTCTGGAAGTGATCAAAAATGGTCAAGCTTAAAACATTTTAGACCTTGTTTATGCCTATATCTAGCGTCATCCACTTGTGATTGGATTGACTAAAACATATCTTAATGTTTAACATCCTAACATCTCTTCAGTGCCTAAAACATCTAGATTGTCATTGTACAATCACAAAAATACCCTGAGTTATTCCCCATACACGCATTTTTATCCAAAGACTAGTGTGGTTGTATGTGTGTAAGGTGTGGCATGGTTGTTCCTAAGTGTTTTTGTTTGTAGCTGGTCATGATCTGTAAGGTATACAGCTATGTGTGTGTGTGTGTGTGAGAGAGAGAGAGATCTCTTGCTTCTCAGCCATCAGATGTGATGCAGACTGTCAGCTGGGGAATCATACCTGGCTCCATGCTAGAACAGTCGGCCTTCATATATAGTCCAGTAGCCACTGATTGTCAGGACTGAGGTGTTGGCAGAGGGATCCAGTGAGTGCAGATGCTGAGGGTGTGGGGAGAGGGTGTGGGGGATGGGACGACTCAAACACTGCCAACATCAAGCGCTAAAATGGACCTTGGTTTCGCCATACTGCAGGCGACACAAGCACATAGAGACTCATAGCTATTTAGCATAGCTGCTCAGCCAAATTATTTCTATCTGCTCTCTAAAACCAGGTGTCTGTCTTCAAAATGCTTTTTCAGTTTGTGATATCCGAAATGTGTATTTACAGTAGCTTACCTCCTTTGCATAGAATGTGCTATTATGTGATCATTTTGAAGGTTATATTTTGTTATTGAAACCTTAAATTCTAACTTTAATTTGTGGATCCTAAAGATAACATTCTCACAAACAAAACAAAATACTGTCATATCTTTTACTGTATTGTATCTTGTGAAAGCAATGATTGATGTGCTTTTTAAAATAAATAAATGTCTATTTTCTCATTGGAAATGGCTTTTTATTTTATTTTTCCTTATACATTTGCAATAGCCAAACAATCAGCTATTAATAATGCGATTGAACCACGAGATATTGTATTTGCTGGTATTTTCTATTTATTTTGTAGCGCTATAATTAACATCTTGTTAGCCCTCTAAGGGTTTATGACATAAGAAGGGCGCAAAATCTCTTTTTTTATGTGATCAGTAAAAAGGCTTGTAAAGGCTTATGATGAGAGGGGATTAAAATTCTCAAAAACCTCTGTTACTCATAGGTACCAACAGAAAATGTAATAAAATATTATTATTCCATATGGAAAGAAATGCATTGCTGCTTTGTGTAGCAGCAGTGACTAAGTCAAAAGCTCAAGCCACAGGAACACAGAGGCTTAATAAAAGTTGACAGCTGTCACTCTGCCTCTGACATGTGTCAGAAGAAGACTACCTTTATGTGGACATGGCCCTACACCGCTCTTTGAGAGTTTCTGGAGATAACACATTCTGCACAGGTTTACAAAAAAACAAAAAAAAACTTCTTTGAAACTGAAATGATTCAGCATGTCCTAAAGTATAATAAAAAATAAAACAACAATATTTTAATTGAGCCAAGGGACACAAAACAAAGCATATTTCATAAAACAATTTCATAAAATCTACAGCTAATGATGTCAAAGTATACACATTTGGCTTGAAAAGCTGCAGCCCTCTGGCAGTATCTATAGCCGATGTGTTATTTTGCATGTTTATTTCTTACTGCACATATCAAGAAACCATTCCGAAGCTTCCTGTTCAGCTTCTGCAAACTACAGAGCTGTTTGCACATAAAAATGTATATATGCTTAAATATGTAGAAAAAATAAATACAGTTTTATGCTCTGGATCAGTGCTACAATATAGCAGTACAGAGTGTGTGTATGACTCTAGGGAATGCATAGTTGCAGAGATCTCGGGCTCTGCTGGCCAGAGACATTCTTTGAGGTGACAGTCATGCAGCCTCTTCCAGTATTCTCCCGTACATAGGGATGGTTTGAAACAGAAAGAGACATTTCATCTGAAAAGTCACCAGTGGTGAACCCCCTCCAGGTAGCTGCAATTTTGGTTGCACAAGCTGCAGCGACTCATGGGCAGAGTGTCTTTCTGGACATCCAGAGATCATAACCCATACCTCAATTCTTTAAATCTGTCTTCCTTCACTATCATTTAAATTAAATAGGAACCCATTCTGCCCCTTTGTACAAGATGCAAGAAGTCTCAGGTGTCCCCAGAATATGCCTGTGAAGTTTTAGCTAAAAATACCACACAGATCATGCTGTTTTATAAAATATATTTATATATTTTTGCATATATCTTTAAATGCAAATGAGCTGTTGCTCCCCACCCCTCTTTCCAGAAGAGGGTGAAGCTTGTGCCTTTTTGATTATCATCTCTATTGCGGACACACTCACTTGGCAGTCAGTTATGTCTGTGAAAGTAAAAAGCAGGGAAAGAAATTGCATGTGTATATTAGGTCGTGTATGAAAATTACAGCAGTGTGATAAATATAGTACTTAATGCTGTTGATATGAACCAAACAACTAAAGGAAAACAGAAAATAACTTGCTGGTCTTGACTGAATAACTTTTGTAGCTTTAATCAGAATACATTTCTTACTTGAATGCTGCAGTTAAATGCTCTGGCGAGGAGATAAACATGGAGGAGAAGAGCTAAGCTAATAGGGCAGATTCCATGCCAGTTGTGGACGGGGCCGTGAAGTCACATTTGAGCACATTTCTGAGCCTGTCCTTATCAGTCAGTGTTTCATTTTTATGGATAAAAACAACAAAGGGAGTGGATTGACTGCTGACAAATAAATGTTCAATAAATATATCAAATTTTATTTAGCATAATAGGTCCCATTTGACACATTTTTGCATATGCCATAGACACAGCAACATCACAGTGATATACTGAGACACACACACATACTAATTGGATTTCCACGTTATGTGGGGACATTCCACAGACTATATTATTTATACTGCACAAATTGTATATTCTATGCCCTAAACCTAAACCTACCCTCATAGAAATCCTTCTGCATTTTTAAATTTTCAAATACATCATTTAGTATAAAGCGTCCTCATGGGGACCAAAACAAATTATCCTTATTATCCTTGTGGGGACATTTGGTCCCCTTAACATACGGTTTACCAGGACTGGAGCGCACACACTCACACACACACACACACACACACACACACATACGATTTACTGAACTATGCTGTGGCAAACCCCTCACAGAGACTCAGTTGACAGGATATTTCTCAGTTGTATAATGATCTTGTTGTGCATGTCCAATTTGACATTCATTGGTTTATTTTATTTTTTATTTTATGTGGCATATATTAAAAGAAAAAGTAAAAGACTTTGCACATAAAATCATTAAATATACCTGCCCAACACACATTCTTCATAATTGATTCACATTCTTACATAATTTGTGTCATCAAAACGGGTAGATTCTTGCTCGAATCAGAGTGTAAAACTAATTAAACATATTTTTTGTCAAGATTTCCTCTGTTCCTTTGTGTTTCAGAGCTGAAGGAAAATGTGACTATTAAATACCCACTGGAAGTGAGCAAAAGGGAACTGGCATCGATGTTATCCAATGATAACCCAACATGTGGTGAGTTCTCAGATTAATCCAAATGTAAAAATCAATAGAAACCTGCCTGTACCACAGACCATAAATATATTTATACAATGCTTGGTGTTATTTTATCTTAGAGATAAATGTAGTTGCAAAACAGCATACCTTGATTCTCATAACTTTTGAGACTCTTGTTAGTACAGACAGTGCTTGATAAGCACATAAACATTAACACCATACACTGTCTTACGTTAAGATGCATGTTCTTTCCATTCTTTTTCATAACATTACAATATTTCTTGAAAATTGAAAGCATAAATTGAAAATTCCAGCATAAATTAGCATGAATTCCATTTTGGTCCAGGCTGGTTTGTGCTAGTTGGAGCCGGTATAGTGCTGATCTAACTTGTGGACCAGCATATTCGTGATGTTGGTGTGTCTGCTCTACCGCTTCCAATACTGATGACCAGCAAACCAGCATCCAAATCATACCTTATTCTGGTGACCAGCAATGCAGTTTTTTTTTTCAGGGTTCACAGCCAGACACTAAATATTTTAACATTTCACTTTAGAAACTCTGAATTTGCATACCTGGAAAGCTGACTTGCAAAGTTTGCAGATATATAAGGAAAATTGAGTGGAAAAAAGCAGTCAGTGCTAGCATGCGTGGTATCAATACATTATACCTGTATATCAGCAGCACACAGGCAATGCCTGGGTGTTTTATGCATATTCTGTGGCCCCTCCTCTCTTGTGCCTTGCTGTGGTGTGATTAGCGTTGGCCCTGAGGAGCTAATGAAGTCTGCCGTCTGCGTTTGCATGATTACAGTTGGCTGCGGCACAAAGCGAATAGACCACAAGGACAATAGATGTCAGTTTACAGATGCCAGCCCATACCTCTGCTGTGTATCAAACGTCCTGTATCGGTGTGTTTTAAGTGACATGTTTGAATGCATATGGTGTGGTAACATTAAATCTGCTTTGTACACTATTCAAGTGCATTTCACTATAACCTGATATAGTATGTGAAAATATATGATTGTCATTGATTGATTTAGGTCTTATTGATAATATAAAATATTTTACATTTGAAAAGTAATTTAATTTTTGATTCAACAATCCCCACCTTCCAACAATTGCAGCACTCAGTTCCTTATATAGCCCTTTTTTAAATCCTTTTTTTCATACTTTTATGTTATTTCTCATTTTCAAAAAGGTAGTTAGCTTTTTGTGACAACAGATGATGAAGCATTTTTGCATTCATTAAAAATACAAGCATTTTCAAGCAGAGTGCATAACAGCGATGTGCGACGTGGTTGTTAACCTCATCCTCCTTTCCCTCTCAGAACAAAGAATATGCGCATGATAATGCGATGCAAATGTATGCAGATTTCAAGCAGCAAGGGGGAGGAGTTGAGAGGGAAGGCAGAGAAGAGGCTGTAGTCTAGCTTCACTGCAAATACACTGAATTTTTACATATATATATGTGTGTGTGTATATATATATATATATATATATATATATTCATATTCTCGAGGCACTTTGTTTTTAGAATTTCTCCGGAATGCCAGATTTGAGGTTAAAAGACGCAGAAAATCATGCATATTAATTTAAATCCTTCGCATAAAGACTCCAACCTCTTTTTATTCAAATCTACACATATTCCACTGCGCCCACACCCACGAGACAAGGATCAGCTTTATCACCTGAAAGTTGCTCTAAGCTATAAGTTTTGCTTATTGCTTCCTTTTTTTCCACCTCCTTCACCATTTCTGACTGTGAATATTCCTTTTGTTTACCAGATTGCCTTAGTAATGATGATATCACTGATGAGAATAATATCACTGTAGCATTTTCAGTCAAATAAAAATAAAAATATATCAAAGAAATAAGAAGTTAGCATAATCCATAGAGGTGTGAGATAACATAACCTGAGATCATACATTAATTAGGAGAAAATGGTACAGAAATTTAATTGAATACATTATTAATAAATAATTTCTTCCCTTTAAAATCTAGGTAGTGGAATTTCAAAATCTTTTTTTAGCCTAATAAAATATTGGGTTAAAAAGAAAAAAAAATAGGTTAGTGCTTCAGCTTGATTAGAATTTATGACATTTTATAAGTGTCTCAATGGCTATTCATTATTCTCAAAGCGATATATTGCAAATATAACAGCCCCTCCCCATTAACAGTCTGAAAAATGGGACTCGATGATAGTCACAACTGATTACATTTTGTATGAAGCTGCATAATAAGTAAACACTCGCGTGACAGTAATGGCTCTTTCGTCGCTCATCGCCATTAGCAAATATTGAATTCAAATTTACTGAATATATGTTGATTTTCTTTCTTTAATTTTTCTTTCTTTCTTCTTTCTTTCATACACTTAGTACACAGTTTTTAAAGGTTATGCACTCTTTTACGTGTGCTTTTGTTTAGATGTGCGGCAACCTAACCTGAGCATTATTTGCGGCATCTGTGGCGCATTAATAAAACTTCTATACGTGTGTGACAGGGTGGGGTTGTCCGTATGCGTATGTTTGCCACTTCTTCCATTTCTGAAAAGATCAGTGATTTGTGTGCACCAGCACATGAAAGGCCGTTAAAATAATGCCCATCCCCAGACAGGAGACACAATACTGCGTTAGTCTGTGGCACACACACGTCTGGGCCTCTCCTCAGACACAATATGGCGAATGGAGAGCGAGAGAAAGAGAGGAGGGGGGTGTGAAGGCACAGACAGACACTCAGAATAATGCATAATGATGTTAACATTCCTGCATGTCTAATAGAGCAGGACCCAGCCACAGAGATCTGTACCAAGTCAGACGAGCACATGTGTGTGTGTGTGCGCGCACAGATTTCTCTGTCCATGCACTCAGCGTCCGAACATGCATTAATTTTGATTTTTTTAATGCAAGAATGTGTTTGAATCATTACTTTGAGGTTATAACTGTGATCCCTGGCCCAACGGCTTCAAGCCACTGTGCTTCTTAGAAACACACTTTCACATGTGTCATCCAAACAGACAAATAGCAAATAGACACAGACTTTTTTTAACATACCCACAATGCTTTTCCAATATTTAGTTATATTGTACTATAGCAATACTTTAGCAGAGATTTATTGTGCTAGATTGTGTTTAAGAAATGGACAAGAAGAGTGTGTGTGTGTGTGTGTGTGTGTGTGTGTATGCGTGCAGGAAGAGGAGTCGCAATGACAATATGGATCCGTCCAGCATGCACACGCATATACGAAAAAATAAATTCAAGCAGCCACAAAGCAACCCTCCTTCCCCATTTCAATACGCTCTCATTCTCTGACATGGGAGGCTGTATCATTTTAATTGGGAGCTTAGACTGAGGTGAGATTGTCCCATTTCTATTTATTTCATTTTGTTAACCTCACATCAGGCAGAACTGTGCCAATGGGACCAACTGAATTGGATATGAAAATAGACAGGAAGCATTTGTCGAGGGAGAGAAAGAGTGAGGGAGAGAGACAGCCGTTGTCTCCGGAGGAAGGTGGGCGAGGACGGAAAAGCTCATTTTCTGTGGCCACCCCGTGCCGTCTGCATTGCAGATCGCTGAAAATCCTGGCAAATATGATGGCGAGGCTCGGGAGAGGGTTTATGTTATCTGTACCTTTGGTACGCTTTTATTTTTTCTTTCCTTCCTTATTTTTTCCTCTGTGGTCGCCATAAAATGTCAAGTTAATTTCCTGGGTGGTGTGAGCGACGCCTCGCCATGCGCCGTGTGTGTGACATGATGTGTGTGTGGTAGCTTGTGGGGGAAGAGGTTTGCAAGGAGGATCTCATGCACTGTGCCACGTTACATGCAGGTGTGTGTGTGTGTGTGTGTGTGTGTTTTGCTTAAAATGTGCTACTATATACAGTATGTGTGTGGGGGGTGGGGTAACAATTTCTGTTATAGTGTGTGCGCGTGTAAATTAGCCATCACTGCTATACTGCGTTAGTGGGAGTTCCAGCACCTCATTTGAATGTGACACAATGTGAAGGATTATGGGTTGATGATTTTCCAAGAGGATTCAGACCTGAACCATATTACAGGGTTCACAGACGTCTCTCAGCCAAATTAAACTCCCACACCTGAATAAAACCATCCTGCCATTCAGAGTGTGAGTGTGATTGAGATATATGTGTATATAGCTCATATTTATGTAGACGTATGTGACTATTTCCTAATATATATTTATTTAAGTGAACTGCAACGAACAGTAATTTCCTGGCAATATTGTATTGCTTACTTTGAGAAATAAAATAGTTTTTTTTTGTGTGTGTGTGTGTGAATGTGCATATTTTCATGTAAAATGCCTGGTTGTAGACTGAAGTAGGTGTGTGATGAATAGGAGAGGATTGCCAGTGATTTGACAACCAAAAGTATAGGGAACACTTAATCTGTTTTCACTGGATTCACATGGTTTTAGATGAAAGGCTCCAAAGGCTTTGTCTATCATTTTGCTTTTTTCTGTATGCTGTGTGAATATAACTATGTATGCATTGTATGTTTTTTCCTCTCAATAACTCACAAATTGATTATCCTTGAGACTCACTCTGTCACTCAAACTGTTTCAAAATTGTGTGATTTCCATACAGAACGGCCTTGTTGTACAGAGCACAAGCACTCTGACAAAGCTTCACGATCCATTAAGAAGTCTCTTCTTGTTCTTGCTCTAGTGGTGTTGTTCATATAGCCATGATACCTTATGATTACAGCCGAGGTGTGTTGATCCGGGAATTCAAATGCTTGTATGTGCAGTGTAGGTGTGTGTATTTTAGAATGTATTCTGATAGACTTGAAACATTTTTAAATGTGGAGGAAGGGATTAGGCATTTGTCACTCTCGCTTATGCTGATCTGTGCTTCTGCCCTACAAATGTCACATCCCATACGTCGGGAAAATCTCACCAGCCCTGCCTAATTGTACATATTCATGATGGCGCTTTGCATAGCAATTGTAGTGGATTGAGTTGCGGCGTGAGAGAGATATATGATGGTAAACGAGAGGGTGACTTCACAAAAAGCAAATGTACACTGTGAAGATGTTAAGATGGGACATCCATTTATTTTGTAATGGCATTTAACTGCTCTGCATGCAATTTCAATAAAAACCCGTAGAATTACTCATTTAGAGTCATTGTTATTTTACAACCTTACAAATTCACAATTTTTTATTTTATAAAAAAATCCACATTAATAATACTTATTTTTTGTCGCTTTTTTGGCTTTGTATTTTGCTGATGAAATGTGCAAATCAAGAGAACGAGTGATTTTACACAGACAATGAGGGTACAGCTATGTGAGGTGTGTGTGTGTGATCCAGGTAAACCCTATATTATGAGGACAAAATGTCAACACAAAGATGGCAATATTCAAATTCCTTGAAATTGGAAAATGTACAAATGCAGAAAGTTTTCTGTGATGGGTTGGTTTGAGGTTAGAGTTAGGGGATAGAATATACAGTTTGTATACGTAAGTGTGTACAGGTATGTGGTTTATGAGGACACAAATGTGTAAGGAGAGTCACCGTGAAACACATATTGAAGAATGTGTGTGTGTGTGTGTGTGTGTGTGTGTGTGTGTGTGTGAGAGAGAGATAGAGAGAGAGTGAGAGAGTGAAAATGAGAATGAGAGAAAGAGAAAGAGCGAGCAATCATGAATAGGATAGAAAACTGTATGGTATAAAAACTCAATGAAAGAGACAAGAAGCTCTACCGACAATCCCTCATCTCTAATGGCTGGATGTGAAAGGTAGTTTTGAGTCGGGTGTTTAGAGCAGACATAATCAGGAGCGCTCCGATTAATTAACGGGCACAGCAAGGACTTTGGCTATTGCTTGGGTAAACAGCAATTGTTCTTGGCCTGAGGTTCCCAAACATGGGGGGAACAATGACGATATTGTCCCTTTACCCCTCATTAGGGGGAGTGTGAGGGGAAACTTGGAGGTGTGTATGTGTTTGCAATCACTCTCCCATGATCCCATTACTGCTTCCTGGTCCTGGCTCCTATCACATCTTTCGTGCCAGCTGCAGAGAGAGAAAGAGAGCAAGCCTGTCATAGCATCTTCACATCAAAACCTCCTATTGGAGAGAGAAAGAGAGGAAGGGGGATGCGGAGGAAACGAAAGAAAGAGCGTGTTGTGTTTGGACTTCATTAGCATAGAGGAAGAGGTGCACAATGGAGGACTTTACAGCCTTGTTAGTGAGAAGCAATCAATTAACAGGGCCAGACCGACCCTGGCAGAGCATTGTGGGGTCTTTGAATGAAATTTCTCTCTCGCTGATGAATAAATGTTGTCATTTCCAAAAAAACTGAATGTGTCACTGCATTCAAATGCTTGATTGGACTCTCAGCAGCTAGTGACAGTGTTTGCCCCTTGTGTGTGTGTGTGTGTGTGTGAGAGAGAGAGAGAGAGAGAGAGAGAGAGAAAGAGAAAGAAAAAGAGAATGAGACCAAGAGAGGTTGAAACTCCATACATGATTGTAAAAGGCACAAAATATACCTTAGGAAAATATAGCTTAGTGTAAAGAATGTGTACAGAAACACAACAAGAGATTTGTATCTGCCATCAAACCCCCTCTGAGCTTGTTTTGTTGTTATTTTCTCTTTCTCTCTGTACTCTATTTACTTCATATAAAAAAATATCTGATACCTGGAATTTGCTCTCCATCTGTGGATTTGTTAAATCATATGGCACATATTAGAAGTAACACACAAGAATGCCCTCGAAATTGTGAAGTCACCCAATGCCCTGTTTCGGCTCCTAGCAATGATGGCTTTTACAAAATAAAAGTTGCAGAAGAGGAGAGTCTACCGCAGACAATGACAGTTGCATATAAAATTGAAGATCCCACCACCCCACCCTAACAAACACATCCCCATCTGTGATTCTTATTCAACGTTATGCCAGACTCCTCTGATGCTTCTCTCCACCTGGGAAATTGTCCTGATAATGGCTGCAATCTGTATCCAAAAGGCAGGTGACAGTTCCCTCTCCGGCAACCTGTGATGACTTCCATCTAGATCTCTAATTGAGAGGCATCAGTCAATCCATCAGTGATCACTCTGATGTGAAATTATGGTCACACTTTAGATTAGATTAGAGTCCAATTCTCACTATTACTGCTTATTATTAGTTAGTAAGGTAGTTGTTAAGTTTAGGTACTGGGTAGAACTGAGTGATGTAGAATATACTCATGCAGAATAACACATTAATATGTGCTTTATACGTACTGCTAAACAGCCAGTCTCCTAGTAATATGGCTGCTAATAAGCAACTAGTTAATAGTGAGAACCGGGCCCTAAACTAAAGTGTTACCAATATGTGTTCCACAATGAACTGGATTCCCTTAAAGATGAGTGTTGTGCAGTAAATTGATTTCACTAAGTTAGAAAAAAAAATATTGTATGGTTGCATTGTAATTTTGGCATTATAGTAATATTAAAATGTGTTGTTTATATGATTCTTAATATTGCTCATTAGTAGTGTAGAGACTATTTAGTTGTCAATCAAATATTGCACAGTCAACAAATGAATAACAAAAATATTTACATGTATTTTTTTTTAAATGTGAAAATGGTTTATTTATAATATTACTGCGTTTGAGTAATGCAGCCTTGTGATTTCTTGCTTTTTTGGTCTGCCATCCCTAAATGTTTCAAGAACATAATTTTTGGTAGGCTCATGGTTTACATGCCAAAACAGCATAATGTTCAGCAGGGCACAAATCTTCATCATTTTTCCCTTCTCACAGACTTCTCTTCTCATTTTGAAACATCACAGGCAAACATTATTTACTGATTTTTATCTAAAGCTGTGCGTGACTACAACTGCCACTACCGTGGTCACCGCAAAATCCCGTACGACTAGGACATATTCTAAATCTAAGGCCCTCATTTCAAACCTCTTTATTTTCTCCACATTCAAGTTATTTCCAAATCAAAGACTTGCGGATTTGTCACAGAGGCATCTGCTGTTAAGCTGATGGTCTCTGCCAACTCGTCCCTCAAATGTCTGTCAAATACCAAACACACCCCTGTATTTTCTAAAATGCCAGGTGCTTCCCCCAAACCCTCCTTCTCTGCTCCTTCCTGCACTCATTCGTGGAACTGTTGTGTTTAAAAAGGAAGCCCAGGTACATTATCGTCCCATTATTCAATTCTAATACAGAGTGTGTCCATCGCAGCATCCTCCGATCTGCAAATCCGTGCCCAGGGTCTTTGTGGCAGCTTCATTTGCATAGAGACTGGTTCTCCCTTAATGGCACATTACCGTGGCAACAGCATGTTGTAAGCAAGGGAATAATTAATGACGACTCAATGACATAGGTACTCGCAACAGAGGCGGGCAGCTGCACTCGGGTGGTATTCTTTAGAAAGCATTAGCCAACATTAGGAAGAAATGCAAGGCACCTTGATGTGTAGAGAGGAACAAAGGGAAACAAAAAGAAAAAAAGCATATAAATGTGTGGCGATGGATGGATGGATGGGCGTGGGCACAGTCACGTCTGAGGATGTAGGGCTTCCGTATATTCTCAAAAAAGTCAGCGCTGGCAAGAAAGGAAAGATCTGAATACGATTGACACTCTAATAGAGGTGGTTTGTATTGCAGCTAGGGCAATGTACACGCTGTGCGTGTGTGTGTGTGTGCACGTCTCTGTGTTTTGATGGGGGGTGCTTTAACATGCTTCCAGTTGAAAGTTGAAATCTTCAATATTTAATACAGTGGGAGAGAAAGAGGGCGTGCGTGCGCGTGTGTGCGGGCACGGGTGCGGCTGTAATGATTATTTGTGACAGAAGACTGTGTGTGTGGGATCAGTCAGCTGAATGTAGGGCAATGTCAGAAAGCCTTTCTGCCTTCTGTGGGTGCCGCTGAGAAGTGAAAGGGCGGGGGGTGCATGCAGCCCCTCACTGCAACTGAGGAATACCCTGTGCCAGTGTACTTTTCCCGGAGGTTGTTATTTGAGAAAATGTCATGTGCTGTGATAAAATATGAGATCTCTTGCAATGCTTCAATTTAACAATCAAAAGTGTTTTTACATTAGAATAAGTCAAATACATTAACAGCTCTCTCTCATTTCCAGACATTCTGCAGTGAATACTTCTAATAGTCTAACCATTTGCTGGGTCCAATATTAAGACTCTCCAATTGCCAAATATTTAACTTTAACGTGTAAATTGAACACTCGCCAGTGACTGGTAACTTTGGAAATAACTGCAACATATAGTATTTTTTAAGACATATTTACTTATTATACACTATTTATGGTTATACACTACTGTTCAGTTTGGGATCAATAAGAATTTGAAAGAAATTAATACTTTTAATCAGCATGGCTGCATTAAATTGATATGTAAAAAATTTAATTACAGATTAAAAGATAAATGCTGTTTTTTATCAAAGAATCTTAAGAAATGTATTACTGTTTCATCCAAAATATTAAACATCATTTGTGAAATATGAAAATACAGTAACTGTTTTCAACATAAATAAAGTAATAATAAAGATTTCTAAAGAATTGTGCATGTGACACTGAAGACTGGAGAAAGGGCTGCTGTAGATTCCGCTCTGCCATCACAAGAATAAATTATGATTTTTAAAAATATTTTACAAAAAATAAAAACATTTATTTTTAATTGTAATAATATATTTTGTTGTTGTTCAAATACAGCCTTGGCGAGCATAAGGCTTTTTATGCATAAAAAACATAAAAAAGCCTAGGGACCCCAAACTTTCAATGGTAGTGTATAATAATTTTATTATAAAGGATGCAAAAGGAACTTCACGCAACCTTACATCGGATCCCTGGCATGTTGTATTGTTTCTGTCTAGCTTTACTTTCATGTTATGTGCAGTAGCCTATGTTTATCAAAGAACACTTTTAATAACAAGAAACAGTTGAAACAAGAAACATTCAAGAATGATCCACCAAAATGTTAACAGAATAAAGTTTCACTGAACATACAGTAGGGGGTCAAAAAGTCATAGAGATCAAAATCTAATTTGGTCAAATTTTCTTGCTTCCATTGAAGCTCAAGAACCTCTTTGGATTATTCTCAAATCATGCTGGAAAACACGATCATCAGTTAATGAATCTCAAAACCTGCTGATGTCATTACAGCAAAAAAACAAAAAACATTAAGGGACTGTTAACACAGAACGTGTTGCTGTATTCCACTGCACTGCATTTGCATTGTTTTGTTGTAAACATAGATGGACATTTTGATCATTGCACTCACAGCATCTTGCACATGACACTACATTCTAAAAACACAGCGCTCAAGTTAAAAGGAGTTAAACTTTTTAAAAATGCCTCTTTATATTTTTTGTTTCTCTACCATACATATCACTTTTTTTAAATGCAACAATTTGTCCTGAGTGGATGCCCCTAAGACAGTGGTCTCAAACTCGGACTTGCAGAGTTTAGCTCCAACTCTAATTAAGCACACCCGAACCAGCTTATCACGGTCTTAATGATTAAGGACCTCCTAGCAGGTTGGAGCTGTTTGGAGTTAAACTCTACAAGGCTGTGTACCAACAGGAGCTGAGTTTGAAACCAGTGACCTAAGATATTCTCAAACACAAAATATAATTTTAAAAGTGAACAAACAAACAGCTGCAAAATATGAGACGTACGGAGGGGAAGACTTTAAAAAAAAAAAAAACAATCACACCAGGCCTAGTAAATCCCCCTGGTGTCTTGGACCGAATGGATAACCAGGCATATGAGAAAGTGCTTACATGGGGTCCTGAAATCAGGGGACCATATGTGCAAACGTTCTGTATCATTATGCTGTGTGGCGGTACTCTGGGTGACCACCATAACTTAGTTTGTCGTCCATACAAAGTTTGAGCCAAGCTTGGATGGATTCATTAGATGGCCTTTCTTTGGAGCCAATGAAGCTCAAAAGACCTCCAACAAAGGAGCTAATCACAGACTCTCTCCTCAGCTTTGGCTAGAGTCTTTCTTTTCACTAAGTCTTAGATCACAGCTCTCACAGCTAACTGGCCAGCTAGCTCCAAGCTTGTCTGGATGGACAAACAAAGCTGTGGAATATTTATCCTCTGTGTATATGTACAGCTGTTGTTTCTATAGGATGAGAATACGTGAATGCGCCCACACACACACATTCATACACACAGGCGGAACTGCTGCTTTTGTTGGTTTTGTGTCACACACAAACAGACCCGCGCTAGTGGGGGTGCCGATGACTTCTGTTGGTAGTGGTGTGCTAATGTATGTTTGCATATGTGTGTGAGTAATGCGGGTTACAGCAAAACAGACAACACATCAGCATGCCTCCATTCTAGCATTGACCTTGAACCCCAGTAGCCTTAATTCCCATGGTTGCTGTGCAAGTCTTTATGCGTTGGAGGCCTTTTAGATTTACGTTGCCTTGTCCCTGCCCTCTTTCAATTTGACGACAAGCCTCCATTCGTACAAAGCAATGCTCTCCTGTCTCTTAAAGATACAGGAGAGCATAAAGATACAGGAAAACATAAAGATACATGCCCCACGATGTTATTCATAAACATCTGAAAATACACTCTTTTAAAAGCAAAAATTGCAAATATGTTTTGCAGTCTTGTTCCAGTGGAGAACCTCTATTGTTCTTTAGAAAACCATCTGTGTACTGGTACTTCAAATAATCTAAAAGGCTTTCTTTTCCTCTTCTAACAAATAAGCTGATATGAAAAGCCAAGACATTTTATATCAAGTATATCAGAAACCCAATGGGTTTGTCTGTACAATGGAAGTCAATGGTCACCAAAGCTGTTTGGTTACCAGCATTCTTCTTTTGTGTTCTGCACAAGAAAGAAAGTCATACTGGTTTGGAATGACATGAGAGTGAGTTAATGATGACAATTTTCATTTTTGGCCGAACAATCCTTTTAAGTGAAATAAGCCTTCAATTTGTGCACACCTGTGTCTTTAGTTGGAACCCAATTAAACAGTAAGATATACTTGGTTAATTGAGAGTTGGCCTGTGCATCAAAATGTTCTCACTTTAAGGATAAGGGGATCCAAGATTTACTGTGGTTTGAGCCTAATTGTTTCCGTCAGTCTGGTAATGTCCCGGCAATGTTGTCGTTGTCTCACTGCCCAGGGCCCCGTAACTGAGCTCGGCCGAAGAGAATGGGCCCACTTTGTAACCACACAGCAGGCTCGGGTAGGACCTATTCTGCTCCCCAAACTGTCATGCATAACAACTTTATTGTGACCCAAATGGGAGCTGAAAGCAAAGGGTAGAGCAAGGGAATGAAAGATGAAGGGAAGTGAAATAAATCTTCTCGTAAAGCACAACTGGAAAAGGGCAAATCAGGATATGTAAACAGAGTTCAAGATTTACAAATCTATATTTCAGTGAGGACTAACACTTATGATATGGAATATTGCAGCTTTGTTAAATATTTTGTGTATATTATTATTATTAGTATTAAGATAATATCAAATGGATTTTGTTTTATGTAAATTGATTACAATTTGAATTTTGAAGACATAGTGGTGACTTGTCATCTGCTATAGTTATTGTATGTCTAATGTGTTCGTGTAAAGTACATAATGTGTCAAGTTCTAATTTCAAATGTAATGTGGATAAACCTCCCTAAATAAAGGAAAATCACCCAACTCAGCCAGCCAACAGGGAGTTATACAGATAAACTTCATGTAAATCCCTTCAGTTTGACCTGTAGGGAGTTCTTCCTTGAGAGTTTGTTTTGGATGAACATTATGGTGTTACTATCCCGAGGATTTAGAGCCAGAATTAAATATCCTCACCATGAGGTCATTACCTATGTGTTGATGAAGGAGTTGAAAAGACCACTTTAAACTAGTATGAATTTCCAACAGATATTTAATTAGCTGTTCCAGGCTGGTAGCTTAACTAGCTACTTTTAAGCCTGGTAACCAGCATATGGCATAATGGCCTCCCATGTTGAGAGCCAGCATTCATAATTTCTGATTTCCATCCATATGAAGTGGCATTAGAAACATTGTAGTATGGATAAGTATGAAAACGGTAAAAGTTAATTTTGTACGAGAGGTGGAATAGGAATCATGGGGAGTGGTCTGTTCAGGCTACAGACTTGAGAGAAGTAGCCCATAGCTGAGAGACTCAACAAAAGGCAGTCTCTATCCATTGTGTTATTGCTGGATTTCCCACGAGAGGCCCGTCTGCTTGAAAAGGGGAGTGTATCAGTTTCTCCTGACATGGATGTTTATTCATTCTGTGGCCAACTGCACCGCCAGCTCAAAAGGATTCACCTTACCGTTTTGATGTGTATGACACACACACACACACTTTTTGGGGAGAGATAGGTGAAAAGGAAAAACACTGGCACATGGAGAGACTAGTGTGAGCTGTGTGAATAGGCATGTCCGCCCTCACAGTGACAGTGTTTGTGACAGTATCATGGTTGCTTGTCTGGACTTAGCTTTTGTTGTGAAGTGAGCCACCATTTTGTACTGGAGGGTTTCAGAATTCTGCTTGAGGTAAACCTTTACTGCTGCTATAAGATTAGTTTTAGAATTTCTTTCATTATAGTTGGTCATTTGGGGCAACACTATTCCAGCAAACAATCTCTCAGAGACATTAAGAAACCATTTTTTCCATTGCATCTGTTCATTACTTGGAGTCTAGACATTAACTGGCCTCAATGGAGGAGACAAGTGGACGAGTGGACTACTAATATGTAGTTCCCTTTCGAGGTAACTCGCACTGCATCAAGGACGCTTTGGGGACGCCTTTGCTTGATTGCTTCTGAAGAGACAGGCGAGACAGAATCTCACACAGGCGGGTGATGTCACAACCAGGAAAGCATAAAAGTACATCTGGAATGACCGGTGTTAGCTTTTGTTCCTCAGCAAGTACTGTGTTACAAACATTTAAATCGTGTGCATCTTCCTGCCCTTGCTTCGTTATGGGTGGGGATACGTATGATTTGTGTTTGGGAGCAGAGAGGGCTGACTGCGAGCATTTTGAGAGGCTGCCACTTTGTACACTCCTCACCCACCTGTCACTCTTTGAGGAGAGTGCTCAGGCTCGTGTTCCTTGCTGTTACAGCCTGGAAAAGCCAGTACTTCAGCTATCCATGTCTGAGGAGGGAGATGTGCTGACTATAAATTTGTGTTTTATGGACTCCCCATCCTTACCTACTGTATATGAGGAGTATGCATGGTCATCTCGCAAGTGGGTTGGCTGTGTTCATTAATAACATTTCTCAATGTGAATAGGATTACCCTGAGTACACTTGTTTGGGCACTGCGGTTTCCAGCGAGCTCATGCCTCAGGCACTAGACATTGTGTCAGTGCATCTGAGTCAGTCCTTCAACGTTGCAGCATCTGTAAGCTTGCATCCTCTGAGAAGGGAAATAGGAGAGTCAGCTGGGTCGTTCCCTATCGGATGCTTCAGGGCACTAAGCTGAATACTTAGGGCCAGAACACCAGAGAAAACCAGAACACCAGAGGTTTGCCTCAAGAGGCTGGTTCCCTTAGTAGATCATCTGGCATTGGGGAACCAAATCTGTCACAAGTGTTCCTACAGGGCTGTTACCACTGTGGTGAACCGCGGGAAGGCTCTGGTAATGGAACAGGACATTGCATACCCTTTTTATATCCGCGGTTGAACAGAAAACTCAAGAAATAATATAATGACTTTAAAGCAGATCAGATCTGAGGACTGGTTTGTCACAATAAATCTCAACATGCATGCTTCCACGTATCCATCCTTACATTGGGAATTTCTTGAGGTTTGCCTTTCAGGGAAGAAGCTTACCAATGTCAGTTATTCCCTTCATCCCTTCATCCCTTCATAGCTCACTTATCACCCTGCACTTTCACAAAATGAAAACTGACACCATTGCAACTCCAGGACATCCACATGTTCAGCTATATTTACTGTTGGCTAATCTTAACACAATTGGAACAGAAGGTTTGACATCGAGATGGGAGTTGGGATTAAGGCTGAAGGCCAAGAAGAGTGAGCTTTCTACAGCACAGAAAATCACTATTCTAAGGTGTGGCATGGGATTCAACAATCATACAGACATCTTCTCCTGCTCATATTGATTCTCACAGCCGTAAAAAGGATAAGCTAGGCCTTGGTTCTTGTCCCAGGGTCCTGTGTTCGGAGCTCATCGTCAGATGCTTCTCTCATGGGTAGAGGAGCAGTAATGGAAAAGCTGCTCAGTTCAAGGTCTGTGGGAAAGTCACCATCACTCGTGGCACATAAATTGCCCTGAGGTGATTGCTGTTTTCATGGCATTGAAACACTTCCTTCCACACCTAAGGGGCGATCATGTGCTTGTTCGTATTGGCACTACGTTGGTAATTTCTTATATAAATCACCAAAGGGATCTGTGTTCTTGTCCATTGTGTACGCTGGCACAACAGATCCTCCTGTGGTCCTTAGGGAAGTTGCTCTCTTAAGAGCGATATACCTCCGAGGGTGCCAAAACATAGGAGCAGACATCCCCTCGAAACAGGTGCTGAGGCCTGGTGAATAAAGACTTTACCCTGAGGTGGTAGAGCTCATATGGGAGCTTTACGGCCAAGTGGAAGTTAATTTGTTTGTGTCTCAGGATTGTATCCTTTTGGGGCTGGCCACTATGTTACAGACATGGCTACTACTGTACACATTTTTCCAGATTTCTCTGCACCCTGGAGTTCTGGAGAAGGTCTGCCAAGATGGAATAAGTCTACAACTGATATGAGTCAAGTGTGGTTCTTGGACCTAGTATTTGTACTCGACAGTTCACACTTGGAGATTCCGGTCAGGAGGGACCTTCTGTCTCAGTCTGGAGGCACTATTCTACACCCCCGTTTTGACTTTGGATCCTGTGGGTTTGGCCTCTGAGGGGGCCCCAACTCATAAACATAGGTCTCTCAACTGATCTTGTTGAGACCATACCACTACAGAGCTCCCTCCACGCAGAAACTGTATGTATTGAAGAAGAAGGCTCTCACTTCATGATGCAGAACTCGATAGTGGGGACCCATTTAACTGCCCAGTTGGTAGAGTGCGGAATTTACTGTATGATTTGTTTTTTTCAACAGGGTTATCCCTTCCCATAAAGGAGGTGTATATGGCAGCCTTAATTGCTTAGTATGTACCTTTGGGTGGCGCATCTCTGGGGAGAAACCTGTTGGTTACAGATTTCATCCTTGCTTACTTGCTTGCTTACAGGCCAGGATAGGAGTATGGTGGCTTAGTATGCCTTATTATATAAAGTATCCCTACAGGATGTGGTAGGCGGCAGACTGGTCCTTCCTGCTCACACTTGTAGGATTTTATAATTTGGACCTGGGCTCTACACTAGGTTCTTAGGTGCTTTCATCTTAGTGTGCTCGCAGCTCCCTCCACGCAGAAACTGTATGTATTGAAGAAGAAGGCTCTCACTTCATGATGCAGAACTCGATAGTGGGGACCCATTTAACTGCCCAGTTGGTAGAGTGCGGAATTTACTGTATGATTTGTTTTTTTCAACAGGGTTATCCCTTCCCATAAAGGAGGTGTATATGGCAGCCTTAATTGCTTAGTATGTACCTTTGGGTGGCGCATCTCTGGGGAGAAACCTGTTGGTTACAGATTTCATCCTTGCTTACTTGCTTGCTTACAGGCCAGGATAGGAGTATGGTGGCTTAGTATGCCTTATTATATAAAGTATCCCTACAGGATGTGGTAGGCGGCAGACTGGTCCTTCCTGCTCACACTTGTAGGATTTTATAATTTGGACCTGGGCTCTACACTAGGTTCTTAGGTGCTTTCATCTTAGTGTGCTTGCAGTATCCACACTGATAGACACTTGTAAGCATGGTGTTTGGGCATTGTTGATCCCTCAAAAGGGAATGTCTCAGGTTACGACTTTAACCCTTGTACCCTGAGAAGGGAATAAGATGCTCCATTGCCTTGCCACAGTTATTTATTAATTGATTTGTGTAATTTAATTAATTGACTTGCTTCAGCTAATTGAAGCTAATGTCCGTCATTCCAGATGTGCTTTTATGCTTTCCTGGTCATGACATCACCCGTCTGTGATGTTCCGTCTGGTCAGTGGACTGAGTTGACACTCGTGCTTCAGACACAATCAGGCGGAGGTGCCCCTAAAATGTCCTAGACAAAGCATCTCTTTCCTTTCTCAGGGAAGAAGGGTTTCTGCTGTAATCTAAGATGTGTCCTGTTTTGCAGCAACAGGGTCAAATTACAGGAGTCATGAAGTACATTATTATTAGTATTATTATTATTTGTTTTTTTTTTTTTTTCACTTATAATGTTATCAACAATTTTAGAGCAGAAAGCATCCTAATTTAGAAAATAAGCTGTTTTCGATCTCTTGTGAACACTCCATTTTGATAGGTGTGTCGCATTCAAGACTTGGAAGTAAATGATTGGGTAACAGTTTTGCATATGCAATTAATAATTTTTACTAACCCTGCCACTGAACATGCTTTCTTCCTTATCTGATAAATCCAACATGAATGCTGAACCAAAGAAAAGAACGGCAAATCACTAGTCTGACTGTAGCGCTACAGTATAACTACTGAGTACAAATCAAACAATCTGTAACAAATAAAGCAATAGTGACACAAGGTAAAAACACTGTTACTCACACTTGTGTGTTGCAACATTGCTGTCATATCTAATGTAGTTGGTGTTGCATCATGTTTTATTTTCAGTCTCTGTGAAAAGCCTGAGTCATTCGCAGTAAAATGAAGCGAACAAATGAACAGTGTCTTATTGACATGATCTGTCTTGAAGTTTATCCACACTTTCTTGCTGTTAGGATCACAAGGATGATGGGCAATGCAAAACATCTTGCAATACTTTGAGGCATCTCTATTAAATTGTTGCTAGAGTAATCCTCTGTTTGCATCTGTCTCTTATTTTTTACTACGTGACATACGTGAATTGTGGAAGGGGCTAAAGAGGAAATGGTATAAAAGTAGGCATTGATCTTCTGCAGAGCACTTGTTAGTCGCGCTTTGATGTAATGTGATAAAATCGGAAACAAGTCATTTTCTGAGCTTGATTTCAATAAAAGTTGTTTTTGAACTAACAGGGAAGTTCCCTTTCGAAAGGGAAATCTATGCTGCGTCCCCTAGGGGTCGCTTTGGCGAAACACCCTCGGTGTGACAGGTGTCTGAAGCAAATTATCTAATCACGCCAATGAACTTGATAATGGCTGGCAGCTGCCTATGACATCACCATGGGTGTGGCGGTAGGTATAAAGGAGCACCCAAACAATAAGTTATCCTCTTCATATCTTCAGGGAGACAGCTTGTCTAAGCGATTGTCTGCCATGTTGGTCAGCAAGGAAAACCACGTTCGTTGTATTCATCCGTGTCAGCGTTTCGGGCACCTGATGATACATGGGAGATGTGTGTTATGATGGAATTGAAGCGCTTAGGTGAGGAGTGTGCACGCCAACCTTCGAGGAGGTTGTTTGTGTGCATAGCGAGCGCTTCTCTCTCAGAGGCTGTGGTCGCGTTGTCCCGTTTTACGGGTGAATTGCGAGCAGATGGTGCTTGCCGGCGAACTAATGAGAGTGTTTTTTATCTCGGCTGTTGGTCGCTGTTGGAGAACGCGTTCTCTTTCTCTCTCTCTCCTCATGCGGCTGACTAGGCGTTCAGGGGGCAGTTTGTGTTGCTCACTCACAGCCTACCTGTGCCGCGTATGACAGTTATGACTGGGATTTGATCTGCCCTGCCGTCTGAATAAGCGCTCCCGCGAGTCATTCTATGCCAGTCTCGTGCAGCCCTTCTCTCTCTCCCTGAGCTCCACACTGAGGTGTGGAGATCAGATGAAAAGCCATGCTCTGCATGCTTTCTCCAGCTTATTATGCAGCTCCAGCTTATGGCTTTGCAAAGCTGCCTCCAGTGGAATAGACGCTGGTTAGCTGTCTCTCGCTGGGTGCGGCCTTTCGTGTGGGGGCATTGCAGGGCTGAGGCCTCTGCCCTAGAACCGGTTGCTAAGAGCGATCTCCTCTCATGGAGAGGGGTTGTTTCTTTGAACGGAATTAGAAGAACCACCAGTTTACTTATTCAGGCGTTCTCCTGTCACGAGAGTGGTATGCCAGGTCTGGTTGAGTGAGCTCTGCCCACCTTTTTTGGAGGCCTTGCTCCCCTAGAGGTTGTAGTCATGTGGTTTGGCAGACATCCTGAGGGACGCCTTCTGTTACCTTGGTTCTCCCTCATGCACCCAGTGCCCGTGTTTGGCCTGGTTGCCATAGCAGCAGATGTGGTTGAGGCTACATCTGCATTCTTCCCAGAGCGTCATCAGGGCTCCTGTCCGAGGAGAGTCGTAAACCGTTCCCTCGAGCTCCGCCCAGGCTACTGGAGAGCGAGAGCTTGAGTCGGTGGCACCATTTGGGCCCTCTCGCTTAAGCCTGTGGTGTAAAAAAGAGGGTTTTTTTGGCCGAGGTCTTCACTCCTGAGTTCAACCTGTTTGAGGGGGTATGCCGGGCTTGGGCACTGAGTGAGCTCCGCCCGCCTGAGGTCGGTCGCCCGAAGACAGCGAGCGGTCTGGCTTTCGCACGGTAGAGGAAAAGTAGCTTGCCGTGGGGGGCCCCGTTCCGCGGTGCGTCTGCGTGGCGTTGCAGGCTCTGTCGTCTTCCTAGCCAGAAGCCCTCACAAATTCTCTGGAGTATAGCGCTCTGCTTCCTCTCGCACTGTTGAGCCTTGCTCCCTGAGCTGGCCATGCTGCAGTTAGATAGGCACTAGTAGGCCTCCACTCGTTTAGAGTTATCCCCTTTTGGGGGGCCCTGCTCCGTTGTGTACCCGGCCGCAAGCGTTGAATTCTGTTCCCCTCTATTCTCTAGAGGAACAGCTGCAAAGTGCTGGCGGTGAGCCCAGCTGCTCTTAGAGCTCGTCAGCGCCTAAACGTGTTGGCCCAGCAGTTGCGGCTCTAGGTCTCCGCTTTGCGGGTTCAGTTCTGAGTGGAGTGGCTCCTGCACTCCCTCGGACTCTAGATCGAGCGTGGTTGGGCCTCAGCTCTAGTTCCTTGAGGCCTCCGTTCTCTAGTAGCCCGACCCGGGTCACTGCAGGTCACGGGACAGTTCCCCTCGGGGTCTCTGACTGCATGGCAGCGTTGGTATTCCGTTCCCCAGAGCGACCCCTAGGGGACGCAGCATATATTTCCTTTTCGAAAGGGAACTATTGTAACCATAGTTCCCTGAGAACAGGGAGTGAGATGCTGCATCCCTTTGCCATGCATCGAGCCTTCCTGCTGCTGTCTCTCTTCAGATATGAAGAGGATGACTTATTGTTTGGGTGCTCCTTTATACCTGCAGCCGCACCCGTGGTGACGTCATAGGCAGCTGCCAGCCATTGTCAAGTTCATTGGCGTGATTAGATAATTTGCTTCAGACACCTGTCACACCGAGGGTGTTTCCCCAAAGCGACCCCTAGGGGACGCAGCATCTCGTTCCCTGTTCTCAGGGAACTATGGTTACAATAGTAACCTGAGACGTTTTGAGTTCTGAAACTTTTGGGGATTATTTTTTATAATACAATGACCAATTATGTCAAAATAGCAAAGATATTTCTCAGTTTATGACCCCTTTAAGATACAATTGTGATTAAACACATAGGCCTGATATCAAGAACATTGCTTAGATTAAGCCAGGATTAGGCCTAAATTAAACTATGACAATAAGTAGCTTTTATAAGTGTGCCTTAGTAAAATACATTTCCGATGTGCATCTTGAAACTAAATAATGACACTGACATTATAAGATATGCATGTGAAAGTTGCTTTCCATTAAAACAGCTCAAATATGCAGTTAGTGTGAATCACAGTACAATACGACTAAAACCATCTGTCTACTGTATGTAAGCAAACATCTCGGTTTGGCTTTGTGTGCAAGCTAACTTACTAACTGGCATTAGGTTAAGGAGTTGAAAGGGTTCAGCTTTTATGCCCCAATTAACATTATTCAGGAATAGTGCATATGTAAAGTATCTCTTTATTCATACTCTGCACTCTGCTGTATCTTGTTAGCTGATCCGTTGTCCACATGGACATGAAGCATTAAAGTCTGGACAATTCCCTTATTTCTTTAGCCATCCAAGTTTAACAACTTTAGCATGAGGTATATAAGTCAAAACAAACTTGGCAAACTGAAACCGTCTCATTTGTGGAGCACCATTATCGTCTAAAATATCTCAACACTCAGCTTCTCCTCTCCCTCTTGACCCTTTGTGAGACAATCAAAACCCGTGGACCCGGTTGCCATGTTCAGTCTTGGTTTCAATGGCTCCATTATTGTGTTGTAACAAGATGCCAGAGCTGGTTGTTTGATCCACTCTTCTGAAAAGTTTTCTTTGGGGTCTTCTTTTCACTTCCTTTTTGTTAACCGATGGATCAGCTGAGAAGGTCAAGGAACATTGTCTTTTGTTGTGCAGTCTCTTCCTGTATCTTCTCCTTTAAAAAAGGAGGGGAGGGGGTTAAATTGCATTAAAGATATTAACACATTTTTCCACATGACCAAGTTGTCTTTGCTCTGAAGCACTTAAAGTGCCATTACAATGCTAGTTTGTTGAAGCCTATCCACATATTTGCCTGGGAGTTGCTTGGTTTCGTAGCAGGTGTGTTTGTCAGCCAACTTCTCGGAGGCAAAATCGTGGTCTTTAGTGTGAAAGCAGAGAGGCTGATGTCTCCCAGTCTGAGTGCTAGAAAACTGTCAGAAATCACGTTTTAGTGGCTTGTTCAGGTCACGCTGAGAAAGCTGCCTCTTTTTTCTTACTGTCTCTTTCTATATGTTTGACTATCATTTTTCTTTCTTTCTTCTCCTTTTTGCTGCCCATGTTTGCCATGTTTACACATACTGTGGTAATGCATTATGGCAATACAGTTTAAAAACATTCCATCCTTAAAATGCAACTTACAGTACATGCAGTATAACTCTATATTAATGCTACTATAAACTATATTAACTATCTTGGATTTTTTTCAACAATTTTATTACTGATAAATGGTCATAGATATATCTATATCAAGCCTTTTTGTTTTGTTTTGCTTTGTTTTGTTTTATCACTGTTGGTGGTAAACAAGAGCTAGTTTATATATCCCTTGCTTTCATTAAGAGGACCCACCAGTGCAAGGGAGGACAGACATGCAGACACCATCATCACATTATACAAGGTTTTATTGTCTGGCGGGCTGCTTTGCCTTGCGTGGCATGATTTGTGGGAAGCCATCTGTGCTCAACCTCTTTTGAAATGTGAGAAAGAACATATGCATTTGCATAAGAATAATTGACACTTCATATTAGCCCTCCAATCACAAAGGATTATTTTTAGTGCATGGGTAAGAAAGTACAGGCTCTTCCATCCTGGGAAGAGAAATTATGTTCCAGCAATTTTGTGCATCTAAGATATTAAACCAACAATATTATTCTTATTATGATGATGATGGTAATTATTATTATTATTATTATTATTATTATTATTATTATTATTATTATTATTATTATTATTATTATGTACTGAATTGCTAAAAATATTTTAATACAATCATATAATAAAAAATATTGTTTATAAATATAGTTCAATAAAATAATAATGTTCCACTTCTTCAGCTGACTAATCTTGGCCTAACCAATTCGATAGCTCTAGTATAATGACTGTAAACCAATTCCAATGGTGTGATGAGCAGACTAACAAATTTAATATATAAACATCAGACACCGTTTGTAGGTCGTGTGTGTGTGTGTTTGTGGACACATTTACTGGCTTGGTAAGTGTATGTGGTAGTGCATATGTAATGTTGTAGTGGAGAGCAAAGAGAACTGAACAAGCACACCACTCTTACATTATTGATAACAGCTAATGAAAAGAATTGTTTCAGGACGAACAGTGGGATAAACTGTACATGTCCCCAGATACCTACAAAAGCACACAGAGATCTATGCACACACAAACAAAATATGTAATGGATAAATATTTTTGAACTACCAAAATATCTCATTTTAGTGTCAAAACTGAAAAGATTTGTGAAAATTATTAAAATTGGAAAATATTGCACCCCTTTTGTAAATGCATTTTTACAGTAATAAATGCATTTATCTCAGATTTTGCAGCTTCTGAAAGGTTCTGTGACGGGGCTGCTCCATTGGGTTAGCCGCTGGAAGACGGAGTTGATCTCGCCCGCTCTTAGATGGCCATGAATTCATTTGCACACATATGAAAGGAGAGGAGCCCCTGGCACAGAACCAAGATATTTGTGCTGTCTGGTGTCAGATACCAAGATGGGGGTGTGTTTGTATGTACATGGATGTTTAGCCTCAGCCGTCTTGCCTGGTGGAAGAGCAAGGGTTTATCCGGATCTCCATGGCAACACTGCAGCATGCCAGGGCCGTACCAAAGCGGAGGTACCCAGGGCAAAGCACTTGATTTAGTGGGACAAGGAAGGAAAGCAATTATGTGCATTAGTTACATTAAAAAGTAGTAGGATAAACATTTCACAGTTGAATGGAGAAACAGTTGAGTTTGTACTTTAGATGTTCTGGTCAAGGACGATATTTGTTCAGTGTTTTTATATTCCTCTCATATTCCATAGTCACACATTCATTCGTTCTCCCATCAGCTTCTCCAGGTTATGATTCGCCTTCATACACTGAGCAGATGTGGAGCATATATTTTTAACCTGAGCCAAATGTGCTTTTTTGCAGAGAGGTTAAAAGGGCGAATGAAAAATTCTGTAAATTATTTATAATAGCTGAAACTCTTTTAGTGTTCCTCTGTTGGGTTGGGAGTGAGACTGTGCACTGGAATGTGCTTTACTTATACATTGTCAGATATGTGGTGTGGAGGTGCTTTTATCTACACCAACAAAAGAGCTGTAGGTGGAGGAAGAAGTAGGTCACGTCATTTACTTTAGGTCAGAAAGGAGCAGAGAGATTTTGACGGGTTTAACTAGACGTATAGAAGCAGTTCATTCACACATGACACTAATTATTGTGTTTTTTCTTTCCTTCTAGTGATTTTTGTAAGGAGGTGCAATGCTCTTTGCTGTGAAGAAGAAAGGTTAGTAGATTGTACCATTATGTATGTATGTCACATAAAATGAGAGGTCTTATTTGGGGTTAAGAGGTGGTCACTTTGGGACAAAAACAACTCAACAGTTAAAGTTGGTTGAGGCGAATCAAAGAAATTGTCACATCGCCGGTTGAAGTCAAGGTGAAACGCAGGACCTATGTGCAGCTTTCGTTTATTTGACATCAAAATAAACAAACATGTACAGGAACTTCCAAACAAGAACAAAACAACCAGGTATAATCTTAAATACACACCAAACGAGACTAACAAGACACACCTGAACAGAACTAACTTAATCAGTCACCATGGAGACAGATGGTCAAAGGACAGGGGAAAAGTGAACTAATACAGACAATAAAATCAAGGTAAACACTAACCCAACACCAAGTCCAATTGTGAGAGAAAAAAGTAATCATAGAAAAAGTTGCCTCATAGGAGGCAAAGGCATGACAAACCATTGCAAACTGCTTATCCTTTGGTAGGAAGCTGTACATTTTGAAATCTAAAAAAAATGTAAGTGCAGAACAGTGTTTGTTCCTAGCTAAGGGGAAAAGCAGCTTAAAGGCCCAGGTATATTTCATTTTCCACATTATGCTCCATTTTGCTTGGCACATCCTGTTTTTGCATTTCTGGGTCAACATATTCTTGATCTTGGAACAACATTCTTGTATCTAAAAATTTTATCCTAACCATATCCTTACCCCTAAACCTAACTCTACCCATAAGTTATCCCTAAAATCAGAGAGAAACGATAGAATAACACTTGTGTAGCTTAAACTGTAAACTTGTCACTTAAATCTGATCGGTAGATTGGGATGTTGATCCAGTAACATGTTGCACTTGGTGAACCACAGTTTACTGCGGAAGCCTTCCAAAGAATACTCCTTTTGGAAAGATGTGTTCTTCGTTTTCAAACGCTCAAGTCATTTGCACATGATGATGAAATTCACAACACATGGGCAGTGCTTTAATATAACATATAACAATATAACATAATGCAGACAGCTGAAGTATACTTTGGGCTTTAGCTGGTCTCTCACACTGGTCAAGCTTCATGGGGGAACTGTAGGAGGTTCAGCTAATTATTAAATAATACAATTAAAAATTTAAATATGTACAGTTAAAAACACTTACTAAAAAGATGAAATATTTTATTTGTTTGCCATGTGCATGCCATTTGTTTGCATGTGACCATTATTCGACAACAGAGAACCATGATCATGCAAATGTAAGAGACTGAGAAGAGAACATCATGGGGTCTCACCTGAAAGCCTCCAAATTCAACAAAACGAACCAATGAACATTGACTAGTGAGATTTGCATGCCGAGTCCCCCCCACCCAGCATATGGGTATAAATAGGACCGGCATTACTCGGTCATATTTTGCTGAGGAGAAGAGAGAGTATCCCGGTCTCAGCGGTGGTTCAGGACTGTGGCAGGGGGACATAACGTCTCTGTTCCCTCCTTCAGGGAACGGGGTTACACTACTAACCTAGACGTTCCATATCAGTCAGTCACGTTCGACGTTACATCGGACAGACGTCACAGGCTCCCTATGGAAAACGCCACAGGCACTGAACTGTGTTACGAGTATTGGAGATGCAGATTCTGGCAAGCTGTGGCTTGCCCTTTAGCAACTGCTCTCACATCGTCGTAACCTACCCAGCGCCCCTAGTATGCCGGAGCTTAGTCCTCCATGCCAGCCGGGATGGAAGGGACAGGACATACTGCGAGGATAGTTAAACTGCTGTTTCTTAACATGAAACTTCATGGGGAAGAGTTATTCGGATCTCAATTCCCATTGATCAGCTCCACCAGTGTTGTTAACGCTGAGGAAGTGTTCAATGGGGGATGCTACGGAGGGAACCAAGAGGGAAACCATATCATGGAGCATACACATATGCGTTATCAAGCCGGAATCTCCTCATATGGGCATCCAGTGCAGTGCATTGGCTGACAAACCGGCATGCACATGAGCTCAGGGCCCACCGTCAGACGTCTCTGCCACGTACGACCACTGAAGGATGCAGGAGGAACTCGATTCAGGTTACACCAAGCGGGGAATTCACCTGAAGCTTAAGTAAGCGCTCATATCCCCTTGTTAAGGGGGAATGGTGCTGCAAGAAGGACACCAAGCCTATCTATGGCGGCGCGTGCACACGCAGCGGCTTCTCTCTCTCCCGACAGTTCGGTGTTTTCATGTTTTTTGTCGTGTAAATCACAGTGTTTTTGTACGTCCTTGTCGCATCCACTCGTCTGCAAACACAGCTACAGACGTGAGTTTCTGCTCGAGGTTGGAAAGACTTCAGTTTCCAATCCAAGCTCGGCGCTCGTACAAGAACTGCGGGACCATGGTCTTCTCCGGAGGCCTACTCCATCACCGTCCCCCACTACTGCACCTCCCCCACAGTGGACGCGCCACAAACGGTGCGAGAGGAAACAGAAGAGGGGGAAGCGCGGAGGTATCCGGGTTAGATTAACGGCTAACCCACACAAGCCTGCTATCCCCACCATCATCCTGGCTAACGTACGCTCGTTGGATAATAAACTGGACGATCTTCAACTTCTATGCTCTACTCAGAAGACTGTAAGAGACTGTTGTGTTTTTGTGTTTACGGAAACATGGCTCAACAATAGCGTTCCGGACTCCGCCATTCAGCTCGATCGGCTCACATGCCATCGCGCGGACAGAGTGCTCGTCGAGGGAGGTAAGACCCGCGGCGGCGGACTCTGTGTTTACACCAATGATGCGTGGTGCCGCGATGCTGTTGTAGTCTGCAAACACTGCTCACCCCTGGTGGAGTTTATGATTATTAAGTGTCGGCCTTTTTATCTACCGCGGGAATATACAGCTATTATACTTGTTGCTGTATATATCCCCCCCAGCTCCAACAACAACAACAGGAGTGAGGCACTTAATAATCTTTATAAACACATCAGTGATCAGCAGACAGCCCACCCAGATGCTTTTCTCATCTTGGCTGGGGATTTCAATCATGCTGACTTTAAGAGTGTGTTTCCAAAAATTCATCAGCATATTGACTTCCCGACACGTGGAAATAATACTCTGGACTTAGTGTACACTACTCAGAGAGGAGCTTACAAAGCCCTTCCCCTCCCCCACCTTGGTGCTTCAGATCACATCACTGTATTGTTATTGCCAGCATACAGACCACTCGTTAAAGTCACCAAACCAGTCCAGAAGCAGATTCAAGTCTGGCCTGAAGGGTCATCAGTGGCTCTTCAAGACTGCTTCGACACCACGGACTGGGACATGTTCAAACAGGCTGCAACCTACCATAACACCGTAGACCTCCAGGAGTACTCTGAGACTGTTACTTCTTACATCAACAACTGCATTGAGGATGTAACAGTCACAAAGACCATCACCATCTGGCCCAACCAAAAACCGTGGCTGACAGGGAATGTCTACAGTCTTCTGAAGACGCGTAATGCTGCCTTCAGAGCTGGAGATGAGGTGGGCCTGAGGACAGCAAGGGCCAACCTGTCACGCGGCATCAGGAAGGCTAAGAGACAGTACTCCAGGAGGATAGCCCACTGTTTCAGCGACAGCAGAGACTCAAGGAGCCTGTGGCAGGGGATTCAGACCCTCACGGACTACAAACCCCCTGCACGGACGTGTGACAGCACCACCTCCCTACTGAATGAGCTGAACACCTTCTTCGCTCGCTTTGAAGCACACAACAGCACCACTGCACAGAAGTCACCTCCTCCTACCGATGACCAGATGTTGACACTGCCCAGGGACAGCGTGAGTAAATCCCTCAGCAGGGTCAACGCACGCAAAGCTCCGGGTCCTGACAACATTCCTGGTCGTGTATTGAGAGACTGTGCAGAGGAACTCGCTGATGTCTTCACAGACATCTTCAACATCTCACTGAGTCAAGCTGTTGTCCCCACATGCTTCAAAGCAACCACCATCATTCCTGTCCCTAAAAAATCATCTCCATCCTGCTTCAATGACTACCGCCCAGTCGCACTTACCCCCATCCTTATGAAGTGCTTTGAGCGGCTAGTCATGCACCACATCAAATCTGTCCTCCCCCCCTCCCTGGACCCCCACCAATTTGCATACCGGTCAAAACGCTCGACCGATGACGCCATTGCCACTGCTGTCCATTCAGCACTCACACATCTGGACAAAAAAGACACGTATGTCAGAATGCTGTTCATTGATTTTAGTTCAGCTTTCAATACAATCATCCCTCAACAGCTCACCCAAAAACTGTCTCAGCTGGGACTCAGCACTTCGCTGTGCAACTGGCTGCTGGACTTCCTGACAGGAAGACCTCAGGCAGTACGGGTCGGCAGTAACACATCCAGCTCCATCATTATGAACACTGGAGCCCCTCAGGGTTGTGTGTTGAGCCCCCTCCTCTTCACTCTGCTGACCCATGACTGCACACCCATACACAACAGCAATCTCTTCATCAAGTTTGCGGATGACACGACTGTAGTTGGTCTCATCACCAACGGCGATGAGACAAACTTCAGGAGTGAGGTGAGCCACCTGGTCAGGTGGTGCGGCGACAACAATCTCTCTCTGAACGTGGAGAAGACGAAGGAGATTGTTGTTGACTTCAGAAGAATGCACACCCAGCACCCTCCTCTGACCATCAACGGTGCGACCGTGGAAAGAGTGAGGAGCACCAAATTTCTGGGTGTGCATATCACAGAAGACCTCTCCTGGACCACCAACACCACAGCACTGACCAAGAAAGCACAGCAGCGACTCTACTTTCTCCGCAAGCTGAGAAGAGCCGGAGTCCCAGCCCCCATCATGCGCACCTTCTACAGAGGCACCATCGAGAGCATTCTGACCAGCTGCATCACTGTGTGGTACGGCGCCTGCAACGCATCCTGCCGCAAGGCACTGCAGCGCATAGTGAGAGCTGCTGAGAAGATCGTTGGTGTCTCTCTCCCACCCCTCCAGGACATCTATAACACCCGCCTCTCCCGCAAAGCCCTCATCATTGCGAGAGACCCCTCCCACCCATCCCAGAGCCTCTTCAATCTGCTGCCATCAGGGAGGAGACTACGCAGTCTCCAGGCAAGGACCAGCCGACTGAAGAACAGCTTCATTCCCCAAGCTGTCAGGGCATTGAACTCCCTCCCGTCTCTGCCCCTTTTCCTCTCTTTTGCCCCATGCACCTGACCCCCCCCCCCTACTATTGTTTGCACTGTCTTTACCATCGCGACTTTATCTCTTTATTTCCTTAATCTATTTTATTTTATCTATTATTATTTATTTTATATATATATATATATATATATTTTTTTTTTTTTTTGGTGTTGTTGATATATATATATTTTGTTGCTGTTGTTACTGTTAATGTAACCTGGTTGCACCTTGGGTCTGAGAGTTACAGAATTTCAATTCTCTGTATGTATGTGCTGTATATATTGCAGAATTGACATTAAAGCTGACTTTGACTTTGACTTTGACTTGTTCCCAGCACACAGGAAGAAACCGGCTCCATTCGGAAATTGTAAAATCTTGTGAATGTGTTAGATGTTGCCCACCCAACAGTGCTACATATGTCTGTCAGAGAGTGCAGTGTGAAGTTACAATGCCCAGGAGGAAGCAACACCCCATGTGGAGTAAGCCCCCAGGGGGCATGGCTCGCCTTGGACCTGGTATGCCAGGGCGATGGCATCCACCATCCAGTGAGCCAACTTCTGTATGGAGACAGCCTTTCCCTTCTGCTGTCCCCCAAAACAGACAAAAAGCTGCTCAGAGCTTCTGATGCTCTGCGTGCGGTCCACATAAACACGCAGTGTGCGAATGGGACACAGCAACGCGAGGGCGCCAAACCCACCTCGGGACTCAGCCATGTAGCCAGTGTTGAAGTGGTCTCATATGCATCAATCCGAGCAGCATTACAGCGGCTGCAGATGCCAAATGAGGGCCCCACTCATTTGGGGCCCCACTGAAATAAAGGATTCTCCACCTGGCCCTCCTCCGGGGGGAAGGAGTGGTGTGTCCACCAACTCCCGGCGCAGAGCATTTCCCTCCATCTCCAGGCCGCCCTTCTCAGAGCCACTTAGATGTCTTCTTCGAGGGCTTAGCGGTCTGGACGGGCTGTGTCGCATTCCAGAAACACACGGCCGAAAAGACATCTTTAAAAAGATGCTGATCGTCCGCGCTGCTCTTTTAGGGAACTGCTCTGATTGAAGTGCCGAGGGGTGAAACACTGCACTTTAGTGCATGGGAACAGGCGCACCACCACTGGTACACTGTCACGCCAATCAACAGCACCCACAAGGAGCTGTTTAAGCAACCTGTTTGTTTTAGGTAGCTTGAAGATTATCAGAAATCAGTATAAGCGACCGCTCAGCTCCAAAGCAAAAGGATGAATGAATGCCGTTCCTATGTATGGGTGGGTGGAACTCACCATGAAAATCTCACTAGCCAATATTCATTGCCGTGTTTTGTTGAATTTGGTGGTGACTGGCTTCTATCCATTATAGGCTTAACATAGTGATTCAGGATAAGACGAAAGCAAAATATGGATGACCAATTCATTATGTACTAACTCATTTTATGAATTTTGTAAATTATGAACAAAAAAGTCTTGAAAAGTGCTCAAAACCCTTCTAAAATGTGCCAAACAGGTTGACCAGGTTGGGAGAACAACTAAGACCAGCAAAGCATTACTTTTTTCATATCGATTTTTCGCCCCAAACTGCAAACATAATTTTTAGATTTAAAAACCCTGTTTTTAATAGCATGCGTCATATTGAGTTGCAGGGTTCAGTTTGGTAAAGAGTGGCTCAAGCGCCTCTTTCATTTCACAGAGAAATAATGTGCGGTTAGAGAGGAATCTGACACAGATAAGATGATGAATTCTGCAGAGTCCGTAAAAGCAAAGTGATGCTGAAAAACACATCTGTGCCGATCTTAGACACACTTCAAAGGTGCATGCTTCTCCTGAGGAAGTATGCTGTATGTAGCAAGCACTTTTAATTTATCCCTCTGGGCGTAAGTACTTTTTGTTGTTGTCTTGATTTTGGTATTTAATTATTTACTTTCTGGGACTAGAGATTTAGAATGGAGATGGCTGGATTAGACAAATCTAACAAGCCACTGAAGAAAAGGCTGGAAAAATGATCATATGTAATGTTCACAATATCCTACCTGCAATAACTCACTTTAAAACGTTAAAGGAAGGCTGAAAAAACGTTAAGATGTAGCCAACAGTGTATATTTACTAACGTAAGAGTCCTCTCCTGAATAAAAGCTCATGCTTGTTATCGTCTTCTAAAGTTTTCCAGAAATATAATACTATAATACGCTAAGAGAGTGACAGCTATATGGCGATAAGTGGAATCGGATAAGTTATTTTCTTGCCCAACAGCAAATAAGAAATAATGAGGAGAGGCAAAAACGCAGACCCTCCCAGACCTGTGTTCTTCACAACAATAAAAAACACACACTCTTATCAGGTTATAAGGAGATGTGTAAGCAAAAACCATGCGAGAAGACAAGGAGGAACAAAGGTGAAGACAAGAACATGTTGGACAATCCATTATTGTTTTCCTCTTTGTTAGCGAACAGTGCGTGAAGATTTTTGAGAACTTGGTGATCTTTTCATTGTTCACATACTGTGATAATGGTTTAGACTAGAAGTGATCTATCTAATTCATGTTTCATAATGAGGCAGAGTTTAGTTTCCTTTTGTTGAAGAATCGAAAGCCTGTTAAGAATTTAAACGGCAGGTCAATGTAAGGAGTCATGGATGTGAGAATATCAGTGATACTTTCCATTTTTATCCAAGATGATATTTCAGGATGTGAGTCAGATCTCAAAGCCAGTGAAATTCAAAGCAAAGTTTCATCATGTGCATGCATTGTGTTGTTTTGTTTTTATTGCAAACTTGAAACACAGAAAATAGGAAAACAATGGTTCAACAATGGAGCCTACGATGAGGTTTCATTTCAGAAGAAGGATTTTGAGAGCAGTAGTCAGAGGGCCATTCTGAGTCTATTAGAGCCAAACCATTTCAGAATTCAGCTTATGAATGTGCACTTAAAGTCTGACAGGGCAATAGAGACAGTTCAGTTTGCTACAATCCTTCATTTTTTATTTTTCATTGATCTGTTCTCCTCAAACTGTACACTTGGATTAAGTGTGTATCTATATTAAAGAGGTATACTAATACATTGTAAGCCTGCCGACAGACAGCCTGGGATATTGGGAATGTCAGAATCCCTCTTAGTTCTAGACAACTTTTAATAAAACTGGCAAGCTGTGTGGAAAACTTTGTGATGCTTATGAGGATGCTTCCCTACTACTGTAGAGAGAGAGAGTGGGGGGGGAGGATTCTTTTCAATTCCTTGATAAATGAAAAGATCATGGTAGCTTGAGCTGGACTAAATGAGCAGCAAGGGATTTGCAAGGGCTTAATGTCAGAATTAGTGCTTTGCGTCGAATCACTTACAAACCAGAGAGAGGAATAACAAAGCTTTTATGAAAGAAATACTTTTCTTGAGACTCACCTTTGGCTCTTTTTTTTCACTTTAAAGGGATAGTTCACCCAAAAACGAAATTTGCTCACTCTCAAGTTCTAAACCTGTGTGAGTTTTCTTATAAAATGGATAGTTCCGACTCCAAATTCTGATGAGATTAACCATGTTCAATAAATGTTTGTTTCACTTAAAATGACAATAAACACAACCAGTGACTTAACAATTGCCTGTATCCTATGTACACTTGAAAAATATTTCAGTTTTACGATGAATCTAAATAATTGGAAGTATGAACTTACAAATCAAAATACATACATTTTTAATTCTAAAACGTTTGTAAAATGAAATGCCATCTACAATTGCTTTTGCGTTGTTATAGAACTAATTAAATACATGGCAAAGTTAAACATTATTATTGAAGCAATTGTGAAAAGATGCTGTTATCTGAAATAATTTGTTTGGTTAATGATTTTCTTTTATTCTGAACGTTATTAACAATGAATTTAGCTCCTTAGTGAAGAGTCTTTCATGATTTTAATAAAATAGCATTGTACGAACATAACAATGAATAAACAAGATGACAAGTGTAGCAACAGTAACATTAGTTCTGGCGACATAAATGCTGAGAAAAACTTCATATAATTTCTTCTTAAGGCATTAAGACAGATGGTTAAGAACACTGTGATTCAGTGAGTCATTTTTAGAGAATTTAATGCGATTTTAACTTTTAACTCCTCGTGTTTAATAATGTTTAATGTCATTTTTCTGTGTGTAATGCCGGTCTGCAATAAATGGCAACCCATGCTAAAGTGTTCTTCTCTCTGCTGCAGGTTGCGAGAGTTCTCCAGCACATGCCACGCTCAGTGTCCAGCACCTGAAGACGCCAGGTTACAAACCGAATGAACTGCCCATTTCTTTGCTGACATGGAAAGATGACCACTGTGACCTAATGTTGCAGTACGGTCTGACAGCACATTATAAACAACATACGAAGTAGCTTTAAAAACCTTTGAACCTTGTGTGGAGTGCATTATTTTTATGATGAAATTGCTGTAAGCTCCAACTTTTCAACATGTTTGTAGGTTTTATTCATTCAATAAATTGTGCATTTTTCTAAAAAAAAAAAAAAACCAAGAGAAAAAAGTGAACAGGTCTTGTGATTTATTTGCTGAACTGTGGGTGATGAAATATTTAATATCCTGGGTATTAAAATGATCAGTCTCGGATCCATTGAGAGAGTTGACATGGTTGAATCAGTACCACACTAAAGGACTACCGCACAGAGAATTATTGCTTTAGTCTGAACATGTCACCTCTACAATATTTCTACGATTATAATGTACAATTATCCTTTCTTTCCGTTCTCGGATCTAAGTTTTCTCCAACTTGTCATTGTTGGAAAATTTCACAGACAATATGAAAGAACAATAATGTCTAGTCTCAGTGCTATTGCTTAGATTTGATTTATATTATTTCACATGCATAATGCAAAGTAGCTCTCACACTCCACTTTTTTTCTTGAAAAAGTCCTACATAATGTGACTGAGGTAAAATGAGCAAGACGAATTTCCTGTTTAATGTCCCAGAAAAGCTGGTTTGCTGTTTTCTCTGAATTGCATCAGGAAGTGGTCAAGATGCACAAACAAAGCTACTTTGGTCTGGAAATGAAAGTTCATAGATTCTGCTCTTTCTGCATGTGTCACAAAGAGTTGATCACATGGGAGTCTACCAGAACACCTGAACACAAAGCCAGGCATTGTGTCACTCTGACCTCAGAGTCATGTGACTCTGTTATGGCCAGGTGTTGTCTGTATCTGGAGCAGAAAAGGTTTTGCTCTTAACACCAAAAACTAAAGCAACTGTGAGGGAAGGAAATATTCTGGACAAAACATACCTTAAATCAAATAGAATGCATTGAGAGTGTGGATTACAGGTAAACTGCACTTTTTTCTGTTCTTTTTTGCAGCAATGCCAAGTTTTGGTTCCCTTTCAGATGCTTAACGTTCAGTGAGCATCTCTGAAAAGAACCATTTTTACCTAGTGTAAACAACATTAAAAAAAATATTAGGCAGCTTTAAAAAAAACTTTTGTACAATAGAAAGGCTCCATGGATGTTAAAGCTTCTACCTGGAAACACCAATGCCAATAAAGAAGGTTTATTTTTAAGAGTGTATTGAAAAGTACATACTGAAATTCTGGGATTCAAATACTTTTAATTGGAAATAAATATGCTATTAGTATCAATGTTTACATTATATCATTATTTTATATATTTAGTAAAAATAATATTTATAGGTCTCTAATCAAATTTGTAAGATTGAGAATGTTGTTCTCAAATGTTCTTAAACCATTGAAGCTCAAAAGGATCATCTTAAATCAGCTTGGAAAACTTGATCATCGGGCTTTACTTAATGTTATAGAGTTCTTGCAGTTTGAACAAATAAAATATATAATTTAGTTCAAATTTTCATTCGATTTATGGTGATAATACAATAAAAACATATATGTACATTCAATTAAATAAATGCAAAGTGAAGCATTTTCATTAGTGATCTCCCAAATTTTACCTCACTGTATGATCATCACATCAAGCCCACATGAAACCACAGATAAAGCATTTTTCTGAACATTTTAAACTGAATATCTGACTGAAACCATACCCACACCCTCCTGCAGTTGTTCTACTTCCACAGATCAGCGTTCAGTTCATCTGACGAACACATGAATTCCCCATCTCAGTTGTTTCAGTCCCAACCTTCAGACTGATGGTCCCAGACTCGTAATCTATAATGTAGAGATTGAAAATAATGAAGAATTACAAATGACGGGCTGAGGCAGAATCTGATTAGGCATATTGACTGACTGATGTCCATTGTAAATCTATGATGACTGATGTTCCATCTTCAGTTATGAAACACAGTTTTAGAGTAGATCTTCCCAGAACAATGGCACCGGCCGCCTCAACTCTCTGGCACAATTGAATTGTCTGTAAGCACATAGAACCACAAAAGGCTCCCGCTAGCTTTGCTTTCGAATCACTTACGAATGATCCAAAATCAGACGCTAACAATGCAACTCAATATACTTTTGTTGACATTTGAAATTTAGAGAAAATAAAATAAAGTGAGAGTGCTTTTAAGGCCAAAGAAAGTGACCTTGGTAAGGCCAGTGAGAAGTATCTAACTTTAAAAACTACATTACCTTCTCCATGACTTGCTCTTGCTCTCTCTCTCTCTCTCCCTCTCCTTGCTTTAAGAAAAAGGAAAGTACTGTGCAGTATTTCACCTTTATCTCCCGATAGCAGGTCTTTGTGTTATCTTATTCTTATTGGAAAGAAGGGAGAAACGGAAAGGAGGGGAAAAGCCTCCGAGGCGCGATACACCACGCACTCCCCACGGATGGTGAGATACCAAACACTTCCTTTCCAAACTTTCCACACTTTCATGCTAAAGGAGATGAGAGCCAGTTGCATTGTAAAAAGAGCTTCTTTTGGATTCCTCTACAGACAAATAGAGGGATACATCTGAAAAGCTGAGCATATACGCAAACGCACACGCGCAGGCGTGCATACACCTCGCGTAGCAGCATATGTACTCGCGCAGAGCCGGGCTGAATAGCACAAAGAGAACTTTTAAAGGGAGAACTGTGACATATTCCCAGAGTGTCTGTCTGCCAGTCAGAATTCCCAAGCTTGCTAGGTGATGTCCTCCAAAGCACAGATCTACCTGTGCAAGAGGCCCCTGTGACAGAACACATGCCGCACTGATTTTCACAGATGGGTTGCAGTGGCCTGTGAGGTTTTTCTCTCTTACTTCAAACTGAGAACGACGAGTTTTTGGCCACACTAAAACTGTACCAAGAATTAGTTCTTGTTTTGTTTTGTTTTTTACGCGCCTGGCACCGCGTGAGCATGAATGCATTTCTGCTTAAACCGCCTGTGAAACGTTGTGACAAGTCAGCATGATGATTTAAATGACATCAGAAATTCAGAAATTTCACAGAAATTCATTCCGCTCATGTTTGTGAATGAGGTCCAACAGCAGTAGTTTTATTATGAATTCTGTGTGCTTTTCATTGCGGTAATCATTTTAAGATTAGCAACAGATTGCATAAATGGATTAGATTTGGATTTAAGTTTGTCATCACAGTTAAATGTAAAATACTTTTCATAACTTTTTTTAAGGCAGTTACATAGACACATACATTGGCCTAATTTGATAACAAAAAGTAAGATTAAAGGCCCCGATATACTTATATATACCGAGCTGCTGTGACGTCATTTCAAACAAAATCAGGCCAAAATGAAGTTTGTTCATTGAGTTCATTGTAAGACTTAGCTATTACTTAATAGGTATGTGTGCGTAGGTTAATTTCTTCTGTTCAGTCTGTCATGGTGAAAACCTGGACATAATAGAAATTTTTTATGTTTCATGATTTTTCAAAGCTGCTTGATTTTAAGCAAAATGTAAAACAAAACAAAATGTTTGCCCCCTTCCTGATTTCTTATTTATTTGCATGTTTGTCGGACTTAAATCTTTCAGATCATCAAACAAATTTAAATTAGTGGAAAATAACACAATATGCAGTTTTAAATGAAAGCTGTTATTATTAAGGGAAACCAAAATCCAACCTACATGTCCTTGTGGGAAAAAGTTTTTATCCCACCCAACAAAATATAACTTAACTGTGGTTTATCACACCTGAATTTAGTTTCTCCAGCCACACCCAGGCCTCATTACTGCCACACCTGTTCTCAATCAAAAATTCACTGAAAGAGAACCAAGTCCTGACAACGTGAAGTAAACCAAAAGATCTTCAAAAGCTAGACATGATGCCGAGATCAAAAAAAAAAAAAAAATCACACTGAAAACCCCAATAAGTTGACTGAACTCAACTGATTAAGTAAACTCATTCCCTCAATTCAATTGAATAATGGAGTCTCCCAAAAGTTGTTTACCTAACTTTCTGATCACGTTGACTATACTTAAATTGTTAAGTTCACCAAACTTGGTGGTTGTATAATGTACTTAAACAATTAAGTTCACTTAACTTGGTGTCCATTTTAAGTGTACTTGTATATTTAAGTTAACTGAACATTTAAATTAAACTAAACTAAACTTAGAAATTATTTTTAAATTACAATTATAAAGTTCTTATTTTTGACTGTAAGCTTTGTGTAAACATAACAAACTGGAAAAAAACAACATCATACTGAACAGCATGTTGAATGTCTTTATTGGCCAACCTTTCAAATTAATGAAATTACAGAGCACATTATCCTGTAATGGAATTGGGTCACAATCACACTGTACAGCACTGTAAAGAAAACGCAATATCCCACATTAACTACAGCAATTGTAGAACTCTGCGATCTTAATTTAAACACTATACCTTTTCTTAGATTGAAGTTGTTAAAATGTAGTGAGCATATAAATGTAGCAATAACTAAGTTTTGACTATGAGTAATTCAGGTCTAATGAGTAAATGTACATTGCATTTGGGAGATCCTGCATGTTGTCCATCACTACTTGGTCTTCAAGTATCATCTCAATAGAGGAAGCCAAATGCAAGGAGTTGGTTGTCTGAAGATCGGTGTCCTCGAATAAAATCCTCACTACCATATTCAGGATAGTATCAGATGCCTAGTGAAGAAACAGGCACTAATATATTGTATTTATAAAAAAAGAGTATTGTGATAATGCATAAAATATTGACTGTCCATGCATGTTATTTAGAACAAATCACTAAATCTAACCCAGGTTAGGATGCAATATAAATGTTTTTTTCTTTTGAAGACAAAAAAGTATACAAAACGTTGGCCATGTTTCTATATTCAAAAGTTATCGTTATTTAATTGGCAAAGTTCGACTGGGAGAAATAAATCAGCTGGTCTTTAAGCTTTGAGTTTTGAGTTCAAAATTAAAATGTCAAATGAGAGAGACAAATGAGAAAGAAAGGGTAAAGGTTAAATCCATTTCTAAAGCTTTGGGACTCCAGCGAACCAGAGTGAGAGACATTATATCCACATATGGTGAAAACATAGAACAGTGGTGAACCTTCCCAGGAGTGGTTGGCCAACCAAAATTACCCCAAGAGCACAGTGACGACTCAGCTAAGAGGTCACAAAACACCCCACAACAACATCCAAAGAACTGCAGACCTCACATGCCACAGTTAAGGTCAGTGCTCATGACTTTAACTGTGGCAAAAATGTCCTGCATGACAGAGTACCAAGATGAAACCCATTGCTGAGCAAAAAGAACATTAAAGAAGGTATGTTTGCCAGAAAACAGATTGATGATCCCCAAGACTTTTGGACTGTCTGACTTTTGTGGACTGACGAGACAAAAGTAAAAAAAATTGGAAGGTGTTTGTCCCATTACATCTGGTGTGAAAGTAACACCACATTTCAGAAAAAGATCATCAGTAAAATATTGTGGTGGTAGTGTGATGGTCTGGGGCTGTATTGCTGCTTCAGGACCTTTTTGAAAACTTACTGTGATAAATGAAACCATGAATTCTGCTGTCTACAAAAAAATCCTGAAGGAGATTTGATCCTGTCCGGCCATCTGTTTGCAAATTCAAGCTGATGCACACTTGGGTTCTGCAGCAGGACAACGATCCAAAACACACCAGCAAGTCCAACTCTGAATGGCTGAAGAAAAACAAAATCTTTGACTTCGGAGTCGCCTAGTCAAAGACCTGACCTGAATCCTATTAAGATTAAGATTAACCTTAAAAAGGCAGTTTGTGCTCGAAAACCCTCCGATGTGGCTGAATTACAACAATTCTCGGCCAAAATTCCTCCACAGAGCTGTAAAAGACTCATTGCAAGTTATCAGAATGCTTGATTGAAGTTCAGAATCAGAATCAGAAGGAGCTTTATTGCCAAGTGTGCTTGCACACACAAGGAATTTGTCTTGGTGCTGAAGCTTCCAGTGCACATATACAACACAACATGAGTTTACATAGCAAACAACAATATAGTGTATATACTATATATGATAGTATGACACTAGTATGATAGGATGCACATGAGTCGGATAGGGGATAGAATTCAACTGTTCAAGAGGGAAATGGCCTGTGGAAAGAAAACTGTTCCTGTGCCTAGATGTTCTAGTGGCCAGTGATCGTAGTCGCCGCCCTGACGGTAACAGTTCAAACGGGAAGTGACCAGGGTGAGCAAAGTCTGTGATGATTTTACCTGCTCTCTTTTTCACTCTGGAAGAGTACAGGTCCTGGAGGGCTGGCAGGGAAGCACCAATAATCCTCTCTGCTGTCCGGATTGTGCGATGTAGTCTCCCGATGTCAGATTTGGTAGATGAACCAAACCAGACAGTGATGGAGGTGCACAAAACAGACTCAATGACGGCTGAGTAGAACTGTATCAGCAGCTCCTGTGGGAGGTTGAGCTTCCTCAGCTGACGAAGGAAGTACAGTCTCTGCTGGGCCTTTTTTACAATGGAGTCAATGTGATTGTTCCACATCAGGTCCTGAGAGATGGTGGTGCCCAGGAACCTGAATAACTCCATTGCTGCCACTGTGCTGTTCATGATGGTGAGTGGAGGTAGAGCAGGGCTGTTCTTCCTGAAGTCCACTATCATCTCCACTGTTTTGAGCGTGTTGAGCTCAAGGTTGTTATAACTGCACCAGACAGCCAGTTGTTCAACCTCCAGTCTGTAAGCAGACTTGTCACTGTTTCGGATGAGGCCGATGGTGGTAGTGTCGTCGAAGTTCTTGCTGCTATGGGGGTGCCCAACCAGTTATTAGGTTTAGGAGGGAAGCACTTTTTCACACAGGGCCATGGAGGTTTGAATTTTGTTTTCCTTTAATAATAATAACCTTAACTTAATAACTGCATTTTGTGTTTACTTGTGTTAACTTTGATTTTTTTCAGCCTCATTTTTGTCATGTGTTTGTTTCGTTATTGAGAGGAAAGTGTGCAGCACATATTTACATATTCATCTAAACGTCACTCTCAGCAGTGTGGATGCTCGCTAACAGTTACCTATATATCACTGGTCACATATTTCAAACTTCGTTTTACCCCCAAATCTAAGAACAAAAGAGCACTTTGTCATGAATATATCAGGGCCTTGACAAACTCGCCCCTTGACAAACTGCTAGTAAGGTCAGACTAGATCTTAAAGACCCACTGTGATGAAAATCAATTTTATGTTGATAATATGTGGTGTTTTTAATTTACTTTAAGAAAAACCATATACAAATTCATTCAAGTCAAAACCATTGCAGAGTATTTTTATCCTTAAAACTCAAGTGAACCAAAGACAGTTTAAAAACCACAGTTTGAAATTGCTGCCGTTTCTTATGTCACAAACTACATTGTAACCAATCATGTCAATATGCGGACAAGCTTTAGTGCATAATTATTATGCTGTGAAGCAGGGGATTCCCAAGAGAAGCCACGTTATCATGGTATATTTTTCTGTTGATCGGGTACTTTTAGCAATATAGCATGTGAATTATGTATGATGTGTATTTAGATGTTATGATGAACTACATGCCTTTTTCCACTAATATTTCAAAGTTGTTCAAAGCGTCTCTAAGGATACTTAACTTTCTGACTGTGATGGCGAACAGGGAAATGGTTTATTTAACATTAGCCACACATTATCAGCTGTTTGATAACATAGTCAAGTTGTAGTCAAGTCTCATTTTAATTCAAATGATGTGTCCGATGTTGTAGAGAATGATAACATTGTGCAGCGTTTACTACAGTAACTTGTGTAAAGTTTAACAAATGGACCTCTAAGCTGGTGCGAGTGAGTTGAGGTTAGGTGGGGCTAATTTGCATATTCATGGGCCCTTGTGTACTAAATGACTATGTTGTAGTTACGTTCAAGCTACTTTGAGGCGTGACGATTTTTTTTAACAGGAAAAAACATTTAAATGTCATATTATCCCTTAGAGTTTTAAGGAATGAAACTATTGACTACAAGGTGACTTTAATGCACTAGTTGTGGCCCAAACGACATATAATACATAATGCAGTCATAAACTATGTACTTATGCACTATGTACTCAACTGTGTAGTACACAAAAGGTTATTTTGTCACTCATTATTTGAGTCTGATGCTCTTCCCCCTCCGCTACTTAATTAAAGATTCAACATTTGAGTGCATGAAGTGTCCAACATTCCACACTTAGTTTTTTTCGGTTAATTAAGTGGATTATCTGGGGATTTAAATTGTTGGCAACCTTTTCTCTCATACTGGACACATTCATACTATATTAAACACAAGCTACGATTTTTTTGAGGTCATGAAGTAGTAATTCCTTATTCAAAACAATACCTACTCATATGCAATTTCGGACATAGATTGGATTAATTTGAAACTGACTGGAGCTTCGCATGTAGACAATCATTTTCCCAATGTAGATATTTAATGGGTTCAAGTTCATCATGCAGATTCACACACTGACCAACAGAAAGCTGCTGGTTTGAACAGTGCTTCATACATGCTTCAAATGGAGCTTTTTACCCTCCAAATTCTGATGAAATTTCTCTAATGTGACCTCTAATACAGACTCTGGTCTAGCTATTGATTGAATTTCAATGTTTCCAGAGATGCAGCAAACATCTGAGCTCAGAAAAAAAGAACAGTTTAATCCTTCCCCACTTTGCATGTTTACATGGATGGTAACATGGTTGTTTATTGTGACAAAACCACACTTGGTGAGCGTAAAAGGTTTATATTGATCAATAACAGAAGGTTAGCCAAAGCCTTCCACGTCCTGTGATTTATTTCTGGTTTGCTGAGTTCATTGCTGTCATATTTTCACTGTCTTTACGAGGATTGTGACAAGCCACACAAAATAACGGGCAACAGTAAAATACACAGACATGTTGAATCTCAGTGAAAACAGCAGCAATGAGTGGAGGCGACCAATTATTGTTTTTAACAAGCATTGGATAGGATGATTATGAAATATTCTGACTTTAACTTAGAATATTCTCACTACAAAAACTATGAAATAGCCTATACTGGTCAGACATTACATAAATACTGTGAATGGCTCAGGAAAGTGTTTTTAATAATGAATTTGGTCTGTAGGCCTATATAACTAACATTATGTGTCTGTCTCACTGGTCTTATCCCACTGTTCAGAGAGCCATTTCTTCTCCCGGCATGGCTTGAGGCAGTGTGGTTTAAACAAGTGGAGTGCTTTTTGCTTCTTAACTGATTCACAACCAACAGTCAAAGCTTTACTGTTTAATGGGATGACAATGACAGTCAGAAACTTTCCTCTTAATGTAAACATTTTAATTGGACACATTTAAATGTGTTACAAGTAAGGAAACTCTTTAGACACGTCTAAAGCGTCTAAAGAGTCGTATCACGATTTATATTTGAAGAGGATATTAAGAGATTATATTAAAAGGAAGATTTCACCTAATAATTCACTCTCAGATTAATGAACAAATTGTTCAGTTTGTGACTCGGATAAACTGATTCCTTGATCAAATTCAAAACACTGATTGTCTCATGAATTGCTCCTTGTCTCATGAATACACGGCTACACTTTGTTACAAAGCTTGTGCAAGATGTGGAATACACAATAACATAATATGAAAGTTCATGACACCTTCATGGTGATTTTTGCATCCTTTTTGAATCTTAAAAGATTCAGTTCCCGTTTACCGTGGCTGCATCGAAAAAAAGCAAATGTTTTATGTGTGCTCCCCGAAACAAAGAAAATCACGTGGGTTTGTAACAGCAGGGTGAGTAAATGGAGACAGGATTTTTATTGTCAGGTATACTATTCATTTTAGAACATTTAAAAAACACAAAAGAAATCTAACTGCCTTGCACAATGATCAAAAATACCTTTATTATTTGTGCTCATATTTTTGTCTGCTGAAGAATAAGTCATACATTCATGACACATTTGTTAATTAGCCTTTGTATGATAAAAAAGTGCCCAACGTCCTCACTGTCCTTAAAACCCATCAGAGAATTGAAAATCATCTAAATTTAATTCATCATTCACCACATGTATAATTGCAGTCCTAAATAATACTTGGGTCTCAAAAGCCTCCCTCACTGAACCCACTTCAAACTTATCCAAGAGTGTCCCTGTCCATTATCTAGTGGGCTTATGGCCGTGGATCAGCCAGACTGCAGACTATTGCTGTCTCGCTGAATTTAACAGCTATTTGATTCTATTCATGAGATGCAAACATTAATATGCAAAGAACAAATGACATCTCACATACCCCAGGATCTCTTCTACTATAAATCCGAGACCAATCTTAAATCATGTCTAAAAACGTATATACTTTAAAAGCAGGTCTGTAGAGTACATCATATAGGCTACGAAAAAATCGGTCTGTGCGATTAATACATTTACCATAGCAACGAGTTTGATATAGTTTTGCTTGTGAGATAGAGTTGTTTGTTTGTGTGAAGTGAGAGTATGTTGAGGTTAATCCATGTCTGCATGATTAAGTGAAATCGCAATTTGGCTTAGTGGGATTATGAAATTGCAACATTTTAATTAAATATATGCGCTGTGTGATTCACAGTGAAGCACAGCACTGTGATTAGAGTGGATCGATCGGTTCACAGTAAATGCTGCTCTGTCTGAGTCGGTTAACATACATTTGAAAAAGCAACATGTGACAAATATCTCTCTAAACTTGTAATGAGAAGTGTGTACAAACCTGTTGTCCAACAAAAGAGAACATTTAATGACATGTTTTACTCCAAACTCACTTTTCAGTCGAGCGTTCATATAATAGAATGGGGAGAAATTCATACAGTGATACAGACTATGTTGATTAGCATTGCATTACAGGCTGAATATACTTTATACTTATGAAAATACCCAAGATGTCTAGAATAATAAAGATAAACCATATACTTTTGCAATGTGTTTATTGTCGTTATGCTTTATTAGTTAGCATCTGCGTTATTATTCCTCTACAGTGATTTCCAAATATATTAGTCCATATAACGGATTTCCTGAAATAAAGGTTATGTCTTCTATGAGTCTCACTTTTGGACTTTCTGCATGAGGGCATCCTCTGGCTACAAGTACTACATTATGTCACATGATCACCCTAATCTGGGTAAAAATAGGAACAACAATACTTTCAGTAAACTTATGCAAATCCATAGCCTTTTTTTCTCTCAGCTGATACACAAGTATCCATTCAAAAATATAATTTAATATTTCATAAAACTTTAGTGCTTTCTAATAATTTACAGGAAAATTTAGCTTCACCAAAACAGATTTTGTTTGAATTGTACATTGCTATATAAACACAATTAACAATTTTAAGTAAGATGTTTATATCGCAATATGTTTTTGCAGTCTGCCATTTTTTGTAAATATAGAAAGCTTGGCTAAATTGTTTTATTTGTTTGCTCTGTGTGGAAAATGAATGTCCTTTGTCAGTCACATGTCTCTTTAACTGATTAACAACTTGGTTGTTTACAGAGATTGTAATATTCAGACGTTTTATGTTTGTGCTAAAATTGCATGACCTCTGCTACAAAACTTTATGTACAAAACAAAACAAAAATGTTAATGTACAGCCCTACTTTCGATTGTGATTTCTGGGTCTTGAGTTATTTTCAAATAAATGAAACTGCTGATTCTGTGTTTCCGTCACTAGCCCATGTCCCAGGGTCAAGTTCCTCCATTCAGACAGGACATAGGGATCACAAGGGACTCACAAAAGAGGTTTGGTCTAGACAAGTCCCCTCACCCATGTGTTCAGACCACGCTTTGGGTCCTTAGAGACCCATCCTTCATTTGTTTCCATAGCCTTTCACTACTTTGCTTGTCAGACACCAAATGTCGCTGACTAAACTCACTGAAGCCTTCAACTTGAACTTCAGACATGTGACCCTATCCAAAAAACAAAACAAAACATAAAACAAATAGTGTGAAATAAACCATCACAACTGCAACATTTGAGCCATGTGGGACATTTCACAGTTAAATATCACATAATTTAAAATAATAATAATTTAATAATTTGTTTTTTATTATTATGTAATAAAACATAAATATAACATTTAATTTCATACAAAATTAAAGCAAACATTTAAATAAGGTAGCTAACCGTTATTATAGTGGACAAGCCATTTTAAAACTTCAGCTATGGAGCCACAATAATGAATGCAGGTCAAACTTTATATTAAACTTTATCATCTGCAAATAAATACATTTTAATAAGGGAGCAAAGGGTTCTCTGATTATGATAACATTCAGTACACTTACAACATCAGATGATTTTTCACGTGATTGAGGATTTGTAGACAGAGACTTGTAGATGGCCTCACATACTTATTGTTTGACCCCTGAGGTAGTGTTTCTGCCAGCTCCTTTCCACCATAGCTGTATTCATATGTTGGAGAGAGGCCTTACCATAGCTAACTCTGGTGCAAACAACCTAAGAACATAAGAAAGTCTGTGTGTGTGTGTGTGTGTGTGTGTGTGTGTGTGATATGCCTGTGTGTATATATAGCATACCCCTCTATGCTCTCCATGCATGTGTGCTTCGCCTGAAGCACTGTGCAAATATCGACCAGCTTCTGCCAAACATCGCCAAAATATTCTGTATTTTCCATTCTTGGATCAGTATGAAGAGATGAAATGTGTGTGTGTGTGTGTGTGTGTGTGTGTGTGTGTGTGTGTGTGTGTGTGTGTGTGTGTGTGTGTGTGTGTGTGTTCTGGAATATAATTTAAAATGCACAATGCAAAGAATTTTGAAATGATTCTGTTTTATGTAACAACATATTTTAGACAGAGAATGCTTTAATAAATATATAATATATAAATAACCAGCTCATCATGATATTCAAGCTCACACATACATAATAAGCTTGCATTTTTATTTTATTTGTTTATTTATTGCCATAATGGCAATGAAAGATGATGGCATATTGATGCTTTTTCATGTTATTCTTTTTTTGTGTGTAATTATTGACCAGCTTCTCCCTTTAAATATCATAAAAATCCCATTTGGACCAGTGTTGTATATGCATTATAATTATATATAATATGTCTAAATAAATAACTGATATACACATACAATGTATCAATTTTATTTATTCATTTATTGCAGTTCACATGGAAAATATCTACTAAATACATAAATGTTAACATCTTTACGGTTGGATGTGGCTTTGCATCTTTACCATTAAAGCTGAGGTATTGAACCCTAGAGGTCTCCACTTGCACACAGCTTTACAAAGCCCTTATCCAAAAGTGCTGTCCGATAGAAAATCTCACATTAATGTACATGCACACATACACTCACATAAACAATTTCATCTGGATTCTTTTGGAGGATTGAGTCATACACTATTGTATTTATGGGGTCTGAAGAGCTGGACCTTCAGTGTTACTCATATACTGCAGCCTCCGCTCTGAGTCACACACACACACACACACACACCGCCACTGCGCTGACATCACTCTGCATGACAAATACGCCTAAACATGACATCACTTGCATTTAAACTAACATATTGGTAAGGGCCTCAAAAATGTGTAAAAGAAATGAAAAGAATTGAGATATTAAAGTAAGGAGAGGTTTCTAGGATCTACAGAGTGAGAATCATTGCCGATGATTTACATAGGCGTCAGACCTGCAAGTGTCATGCATGTTCTTTAGAGAGAGAAAGAGGGGAAAAATCATTATCTACAATGCATCATTCAAATGTTTTTTTTTTCAGGGTAAATAAATAGCTTCAAAATAAAATACATTGGACTTTGATATTCCTGATTAATTTCCCAGAGCTGTAATGGCCATGAGTGATTGATTGTGATGTTATTATTGTCATTAATGCACAGACAGACACACACACACACACACACACACACACTTCCAGCGTTTCATTTGCACAGAGAACCATGAGCAACAGCTGCCTGTCTGAACTGACTAAATAAAAAGAGAGAGCAAGCTTTGTGTGTGTGCATGTGTGTAAAAGGAGGACCAGAGGCTGTGAATGCCTCTCCTGACGAGAGATCGGGGCATATTGAAAAGTTTATTAAATTACCCTGATTAACAATTTAGCCACGAATAGTAGAGTGGTGGAGGAGCTCTATGAGGAGGCCCTAGCACCATTCAGACATAGAGCTGGAGGGTCGAAAGGTTCCTCAAGTTCACATGCTCCAGGGTCTTTGTTATGCTAACGCTCCTGTCCAGCCCCCACTCCACGACCAGACAGAAACTATTCCTTGAGAACTTCACTGGCAGGTTGTTCCTCCTTGGTGTGTCACAGCATTGCCTGGTCAGTGCGCTGAGACCTTTTTTCTTTTCTTTTCTTTTACTGAGAAACATTCGAAGGGGCCGCTAGACTGGTGACAGTGTCTGTGAGTAGGACGAGGAGGCTGGGAGCAATGCTGTGACACTCATGTCTATACATCAAGACGTGAATTATGCTCATTCTTTCACGAGTGAAGTTATGTAATGTTATATGATTATTTTAAATGTAATCTTCCATTTTAATTCACTTCCAATGTTCTACAAGACTCAAATCATAGAATCGGGGAAAAGCATAGCATGACCTTCACAACGGTAATTTATTTAAATGATATTTTAGTTTTAACATGAGTGAGTTTGCATTACACCAAGTCATTCACGGAAAATTGTGAATAGACAATCTAAATAAAGGTTTCAGAGAATCTTAATTTTTAAATTATTTTAAAAGAAACAAAATGTTTTTATTATTATTATTATTATTAGTATTATTATTATTATGTTACACATGCTGTAAAACTGTTCAACGCAGGTTTGGTTTTATTGCATATAAAAAGCCTCTATATAATAATAATAATAATAATAATAATAATAGCCATAATATAATAGTAAATATGTACATATTGCATTAGGGAAATGTTTGCTTTATTTGCAATTATTGTAAGTAAAGCAAACATTTACCTAATGCAATATATAAATGCAGAAAAACAGGCCCACATATTTTTAGAAGATAAAAATAAATCAGAATGGAAAATACTCATAATGCTGTACAAAAAGAGCTGCATAACAAGGTCAGTAACAGTCAATAACAAAGGCTACGTTTTTCCATTATTTACGTTTTTATTCATTTTCATTGTTCGGCAGATATTGCAGCACAACTGGATAAAAGGACATAGTGCGCAATGCACTTGAAATGTACAGACATTTACAAAAACGTTCAGTTAAGTAAAGGAGAATGAGCGGTCAGTGAGCTTGGGTCTCTGGGGAAGAGTAATCAATATTACTTCAACAAGAAGAGGTCAGCAGATAACATGCCTAGAGGTCAAGGTCAAATGCTGGCCAAACACCCTTAACCTAAAGGTCAGGCTCTTTATCGCCAAAACATGTGTTTTTACTTAAAGACTTTGCAGACTTCAGCAACTCCGTATAGGCTTTAAACACTATTACAATACAAATACATTGGTTTACAATTCGTGAATAATCAGTTTTTTGTAAAATAATTTCAGCTACCATGCAAGAATACATTAAATCATCAAAACTGGGAATGTCACATATTGTGAAACATATAACACCTTTACATTTTTCATTTCAAATAGTGCATGAAAAGCTTTCACCCAGAAAAGTGGCCTGCATACAGACAGTCTCACACATATATTGGCTTAAATAGACCTGAAATAATAAAATAACATGAATTGAATGTGAATAAAAATATTCATAATAAATGTCAGTACATATTATCCTCTAGTCTAGTACCATAAATGGTGTATTGAAATAAATGATAAATCCAACTGCTCCATAGAAGATACGCAATGCAACCTTGACAGAAGGGCGACCCGGTCGGACATGCAAATAACGGCACATGAATATGGTGCGTCCAGACAGCTTTCATCACATGATCTTACTGTTTTTCAGATGTGCCACTTCAGGTACGTGTGTCCGTGATTCCCTGTAAGTCCATCATCAACCCAATGCAAAATAATGAGGATGCCGAGCGGCTCCGTATGAAAGCCTGGCTAATTACTTGATGAAGAGAATTCTCTCTCTCTCTCCCCCTCTCTCTCTTTCCTGGAGAGCCCGCCCTTCCCTCTCTTTTAATTATCACATTTCTGGATTGCAGAGCTGTGGCAGAATCTATTCAAACTTACCAACAACGTATAACCGCAGTGGGTCGCTTGGCCAGGATGTCTCAGATTTTATTTCTAGGGATGGCCATTTAAAATGGTAACCGTTTGCTTTGCTTATCATTCTACATGTCTTATTTAAAGAATACTGCTTAAAAATTAAGATCTAGCTCCCTTCTGGGCTTAAGGGGCCATTAGATAGGCACTTCTCTGAGACAACAGAGGGGGGACCATCAGGGAAAAAGGGATTGTTAGGTGTGGGAGTTCACAGCAGGAGATCTGTCTGACCCAATGGACCCACAAAGCGGTCCTCTCAGAGACGGTCCACCCCTCTTTCAGAGCTGCTTGGAGTCTGTTCAAAAGGCCTCACTCAGAGGACACTAGGTAAAGAAAGTCTATTCTATAGTCCTGAATCTAACTGTGTGTTCGCATGCAGCATTAGTTTGCAAGCCCTTGATGAGAGATGATCTTTCATATATTTAGAATTCAATTCGTTCATTCGTGAGAACATCCCATGCACAGTATTCTCTCTTTGCCTGTGGATTCACTAGAAAATGCATAATGAGCACATATTCGTGTGCACAGTATTCCATCCTGCCATGTGCCAGGGATTTTTGGTTCTTGCGATCGGGGCCTAATGTCAACAATGCACGAAGGTGACATTTACATTGAGAGTGTATACATGCAACAAAAGCACCTCCAGTGTAATTCCTTTAAATAACATTATGTCTGTGGAAAAAACGCATGGCATTTGATAGAACGAGTATGATGGTTCTAAGTGGACTGGATATCACAATGGCATATAAATGCCACTCTTGCATTTCTTTAAACAACAGAGAAGAAATATGAATGCTATATATGGTGAAGTTAGATAAGAGAAGGTCTATTCCCGGCAGCTTTATAATTAAAATAATAATAATTAAATCTAACAATTAAATGTAAAACAACATAAATAAACATTTTAATTTATATTGTTGAACAGAATGCTATTTGAATTATTTACAAGGGGGCGGTCAAAACAAATATGGAAATCATTCAAATGTGTTCGCATTTGTATTATAATTTAAATGAAAGATTACACTGATAAAGTAAGCTGTCAAAATCAAGTGTGCTACTGCAGCAGAACTGTGTGTGTCTCTCTGTTTCTCAAGGGCAGAACAGATGGGGCTCTGGCACACATTTCAAATCATGTTTAATTAATAGAAGACAGAAACGGGATGCAATCTTGCTGTCGCTAGTTTTTGTAAAAAAAAAAAAAATCCCCATGAAAAATAGCAAGTGGCATTTAGAAAAAAGGGTGTTTGACTGGATATACAAAGAGTTGGCTGTAATGTTGTCACAGTGTGAATTTCTAGTGCAGAGCAAGGGAGTTGGAAATAAGGGAACAAATACCAAGGAGAAAGCTTGGATAAAAAGCAGAAATGCCTGTGAAAGTTGACTGTGATCTCCCATGACCCAGATATGGTGTTTCATCCAAAAATAAAACATGCAGCAGGGATAGTAATGAAGGCAATTCAATGCCACAGTGTTCAAATAATAAAAGAGAAGTATCCATTGATTAACGCCACTTGTGTATTTAAATGAACGTAAGAATTTTCAGTCAAGTCAAAAAACAATATATCTTTTTAAACTATTTAATGGTATTACGTAACAAATACATGCTGTAAGGGTTTTTTTTTTTATCAAAGGAATATATATATATGTATATATATATACACATATGTATGTGTGTGTGGTTTTTGTTCCAAAAGGTGGATCAATCTTTGATCTCAATTTAATCAAACATGACAGGTGTTCCATAAATTATGGAACGGTACATTGAGGATTTTTTCCCTGCACTTTCAGTGTGTAATTTAACAAAACAATTAATGTTAAATAATTAAAAAACATTAGTTAGTTATCGTTAAGTCTGTTGAAAATTCATAATGACAAGAGTATAATGTCACATGTCTTGTCGTCTCTTCACTTTCTGTTTTCTTCACTGTACTTCCTGTGTTATTTCCTTCACCTGTCGTCTCAATCACTTCCTTGTTAGTCTCGTCATCTGTTCCCTATCTCTTGGTGTATTTAAACCCTCATGTTTCCTGTAGCGAAGTTCTTTGTTCGGGGGAACTGGTGAATGTTTAACACACTTTAATTATAAAATGAAAATAAATACAAAATAAAAGTACTGACAGCAGCCCCTCATGGACGACTGCTGCCCACACCAAACACAACATAAAACCCAGGCCAGGTCCTCTCTCGTCCTTCACTGTTTTTGCTCCTCCTTTCATGTCTTCGCTCCTCTGTGAGATATGATCACTCATTACGACATGAGATTGCTCATTACCAATCACACGACTGGCTCTCACGACGCTCTCACATCCCTCGACACTGCCTTGCTCGCCACATAACTACAACGCCTCTCGCAGGCCAGGGGAGTACCCTCATATCTGCTCTTTACGCAACTTCGCCCCCTTGGCGGCCAGCGACAACTCTTCCTCTCTGAGGGCAGCTAGCATTGAGTCTCCCATTTCAGAATCAGAATCAGAATCAAAATCAGAAATCAGAATCAGAATCAGTGTCCTACCGTCCTACTTGATCCTTCCTTGCTCCAGTACCACCACCTCGGGCAGCCACTCTCAGTTTTCACCATCTCGAGGTCCCCGATGTCCTCAGCACCGCGATTCCTCCCAGCAGCGAAGGGCTCTCTGACAGCGTGTCCCTCCTGGGTTTCGGCACCAATGTAATACTGTTCTTTGTTCAGGGAGGAAGGAGTTGGGAACCGGCAAACATTTAACAACTTTTAATGTGAAATGAAAACAAACACAAAATAAAAGTACTGGCGGCAACCCCTCACAGACGACTGTCGCCCACACGAAAACACAAGGACAACATAAAACCCAGGCCTGGTCCTCTCTCGTCCTTCACTGTCGTCGTTCCTCCTTTTATTCCTTCGCTCCTCCGAGAGATACGAGATGGGTGGCACTTTCACGTCACTCGACCCCGCGTTCGTCACCACATTTCCCTTAGTGCTTCTGGGTTGTTAACAACATGTTTCACCGTAGTTATCGGCAGCAGTTTTGCACAAGTATGCTCTTTTGTCTTAAATTCAAAGTATTTTGTTTTGAGTTTATAAAAAAGTTAAGAGTTCTGCTGAATCTTCTCCTGCTTCCTCTCGCATCGCACATGTTAACATATAACTCTACCTGAAATTAAGTATAAATAAATAAAACCAACAGATGGGTGTTCTATGTTGAGAATAGTGTTGGTGATTATGATATTTGGTAAATGTTTGCATCAGGGAAGATTTTATGTGTAGATGCGTGACTGTTTTTTTGTTGTCTGTTTTTTATACAAATTATAGTTAATGGGAGGGATCCTATTTTAATAAAACAATGTTTGGGATATGTCAATTAGATGTCTTGCGGATGTTTGTAACATCTGATAAACACCTTTAAAAGATCGGACGTTCTAAATTATTTACGTAGTAACAACATATCCTAGACGTCGTTCTGACAGCCTCAGCGACATCATTCAGACGAGCAAACGCTTTAAAATATACATCTTACAGATTAAATTCACGATATTGCACAGACGTCTCCGCGACGTTTATATGTGCTATCTAGGATGTTTGCCTGATTTGGTGTATGTCATGACCAGTGAAAGATACATCTGAATTTACTGATAATTTCTACAATATTTAGGTATTCTTGCAGGAATAGGTTGGTGATACGTCAAAAATATGTCTTTGTAACATAAACAATATATAACACAAAAGGAAACATTTAGTAACTGCAGAAAAATAAATGAAATAATAAGGTAAAAAAAGAAAGAAGAAAAGAAGTTAGCTCCTCAACATTTAAATTTTGAAAACAAAATTGTGCTTTCAGCCTGGATGGTCTGTTGGTCACCACTTAAGCATTGTTTACACTCAGCTCCATCAGTGGAATATTTCTGATCTACTGAATAGCTAGAAAGAACATACAGTATATTAAATAAATGCACCGAAATCTGATTTGATCAGCAAAGAAATTATAATCATGTTTTAAAAGCTTTACAGATAATATGGGAAGACAAAGAAACAAAAAGTGTAATAAAACAGTTATAAAACTTAAAAAAAAAAACTTAAGGCAAGCATAAGACCACTCCATAAGGCATTAAAACTGTTTCTGTTTGACAGTTATAAATATCAGTTAGACAAACGGTCTATTGTAAATAGAGGATGAGAAAATCTTGTTTACTGTACACAATGATAATGACATAGGAGAGGGAGAGTGAATTCATACATGACCTACTACTATTTACACTACTACTCGAATGTGTGGACACACCTACTAGTTCTTTATTATTACTACATCTATTAGCTGATAAACAACTTTTCCAAAGATTGGATTCTACAAAGTCACCATCTTTTGTCTACAGATTGCAGCTGTGAAGTGCATCCTGGGATGCTTTTTAAACAGTATTGAAGTTTATGTGTATGACTGGCACTTCAAAAACCAAATATAATTAAGTATAAAATATTTATTAGAGAATAAAAACAGTGAATAGAGAAAGGATAAAGTAAAGAACCATATCAAGGATACAACAAATAATTAAATTATATAAAATAACATCATATATAAATCAGTGACATAGTTTATATTATAGGCTGTACATATACAAATTCCCACATCTGAGCACACACACAAACGCTCACTCTCTCTCAGACACACACACACACACACACACACATGCAGGTGCGCACACTCTCTCTCTCTCTCTCTCTCACACACACACACACGCACACATTCTCTCATATACACACACACACACTCTCTCTCTCTCCCTCACACACACACACACATTTTCTCATATACACACACACTCTCTCTCTCTCTCTCTCTCTCGCACACACACTCTCTCTCTCTCTCTTTCTCACACACACACACACACATTCTCTCATACACACACACACACACTCTCTCTCTCATATACACACACAAACGCTCACTCTCTCTCAGACACACACACACATGCAGGTGCACACACACTCTCTCTCACATACACACACACTCTCTCTCCCTCACACACACACACACACACGCATGCACATGCACTCTCTATCACACACACAGACTCTTTTTCTCTTTCTTTCTCTCTCTCACACACACACAAGTTTTAGTAGCCTTTTTGTTAGAAAAGATAATTAAAATATCAACATCGTTTCAAAAACTAAAGGAATAATGTTTTAATGCTTTACATTTATAAATAAAAAAATTGAAAAAGAAAAGGATTCAGTTGCATAAGATGCTCTTCTTCATATTGTCCCTCAAGGGCCTATGCTTTTTATATATATTCAGAGAATAACAAAACAATGCAATAATAAACAAAAGAAAAAAGATAGGTAAAACATATAGGTTATATATATATATATATATATATATATATATATATATGATAAATGATCTCATTTATAACAAATAATTCATACACATATTTTTTCTAGTATGAAAGTTATTTAATTAAGTGAATGATCTCGCTTATTAACACCGCAAAACTGGGTTTTGATAAGCGAATTTGCTCTGGTACTTCTCAATCCAGCACAGGGTTAACAACACCGGTAGAGAAACGTCACATGTGCTCATTTCACGACTTCCGTTTAAGGGGTCCTGCAAGATCCTTAAGATGCCCAAAACAATGCCTGCTTCAAAATTGAGACTAATCGAACCTTCTCGTTACCAATACACTTAACAATATGGATATGCATACAAAAATAAATGTCACTAATCATCCCGGAGCATTACTTTGATAGAGACTTTCGTTATCAAGACACTGTTTTGGTCATTAACCCGCACAGGCGTGTTGAGGGTTTCAGCCCAGCACCGAGAGTCTGAGCGTGACCTCTACTGCAGTTGAAAACACAGCTCGAGCAGCGGGATGTTTGTTTAGGTTTTCATTTGACCCTCTCAATACAGTCCTCTCAAACACCAGCGCCGTAAGACAGGCTTATGTGCTCCGTGCCGCTGGACCTCCGCACAGGGGTGCTTTGACATCTATCGCTGCACTGCAACAGCAATATGGTAAGTGAACACATCATCTCACACCATCTCAACGCTTTATTACGGGCGTGTTTCCATTAATGCATCTTTCATTTATGCGTTAGTTCTGCTGATAGATGAGCCAGATCTAGAAGCCTCAAAGCAGCCATTTCTTTACCTATATTTATTTGTAATGGAGGCCATTGCGTCGTATGGGTGTAAATGTATGCTCGGTTTTTATACAGAAACGATTAATGACGTGATTCAGCGTCGTTTTAATGATAGCTTTTGCTAGTAGGGGGATGTGTCTCACCTGGAGCAGGTGCTCTTGACCTCAGAATGCCCTCTAATATGACATCACGGAAGGACAGAGCTGTTGCACTCACGACCATGACATATGACTTGTGTCTTAAAGGGAAGGTTTACCCCTAAATGAAAATTCTCTAATCATATACTCAAGTAGTTTATTACATGTTATTCTTCTGTCTTTCATTGTATGAAATGAATGGATACCGTTACAAATAGACTCTTCTGAAGAAATAAAGTTATACAGGTTTGGAAGAACTTGAGGTCGAGTAAATGACTGCATCCTCATTTTTAGGTAAACTTATAAGTTGTTTCAGCCTGACTGAACCCGTAACCTGTCACTCATTTAAAGACACAAATCTTGGGCCTGTCCCGATACCCACACTTGCGGTCTTTTCATATGATCTCTCATTGCACGACACGTTTCATGGGTAACACTTATTTTGCGGTCCAATTCTCACTGTTATATCATTGCTTATTTTCATACATATTATTAGGATATTGATTGTTTATTAGTACTTATAAAGCACATATGCCTTATTCTGTATGACCATGTTCTACATCCCTTAATCTCACCCCATAACTAAACTTAAATAATAAAACTAGTACCTTACTAACTGTCAATGAGCAGTAAATTAGGAGTTTATTGAGGCAAAAGTCATAGGTAATAGTGAATAAGTGTTCCCCATACTATAGTGTTAACATTTCATGTATTTTGGTTGAAATTAGTGTGAAGGCAAGTGTGTGAAGAACTGTTGGTTACCACACACTGTCTTGTAAAATTGCAAGAGCGTTTTACAGAGCTGTATTTTGTTTAGGTTTTCAAATGATGTCTCTACGCAACAGGTGGCAGACTTGTGGTGCTTGTAATGATAGTGTTGAAAAGCAGTTGCAAGCATTTTATCAAATACATCTCTGCACCAATACATTGTGCAAAACTGTTTTACTGCCTTTAAGTTAACTTACACTGGAAAGTTTTCCTCAATTTTCTGATTTTGCAGGACACACAAGTACCTCAACACGACGAAGCCTCAAATATGTGTGCGCGCTCTCGAGCAGGTGTGGTTATTGGGACATTCTGTAAATGATTATTTAATATTTAACTCCCAGCAGAACTTCTATTTCTGGACCGCTGGAAGCAGTACATTATACATTGCTTTACAATATGATGTATGTGGTTTTAAGATGATTTAATATATAATGTAATAATAACACTATTATATTATATTTTAGGTTGATGTCACTTTCTTTCCACACTGGCATTAGTCTCTGTGACTGACTGGTTAAATTATAATCATGGCATATCAGTGAGAACTTGAGTAATGATACGCAATTAATTGCAATTTTAATCTTGAATTTGGACGTGTCGCCACAGGCTGTTTTGGAAGAGCTCAAAATCCATACTTTACCAGAGCAATTCTCCATCTGACCATTATCTCATATGGTCACTGAGCTTCTAGACCTGCTGGTTTTCTTCCGTGGCCCCCTTCAGAGCTCATTTGGCCCCTGTGCTGTCCAGGTCACTGCCAGCGTGGCAGATAAGTGTCCCATGCTGCTTCAATTACCTCTTCTGCCTCAACCTCTCATAGTGACTTACACTGACGGATCAAACGTCCTCAGCAAGCGAGGCATCCCACTTTTTTATGCCCTGCTGTTATGGGGAATGTCCAGGGTGTTCGGTTGGTATCCTAAGGTGTGACACTTTTCTGATGGTTTGAGTCAAAGGGAAGTTGGAAACTGAAACTGACCCCTCTCAACATTGACCATTAAAAGGACATTAAGTTTTGCAACTGTACCTTCACAACATATCCCTAAATAATTCCTCATATTTAAAAGTCCTCGTTCCTCTCTTCCAGCGTCAAAGTGAGCAGTGACGGAGGGCTTAATGGTGCTACATGTTTAGCTCAAATACTAGTAAAAGCAAACCTGCATGAATTGCCCTTTGTTTTCTGAAGGGTCTCTTCATAAAGAGGGTTTTTCACAAATAAAACTGATCGCTGAAATTCCTGAGCACTTTTATCATGTCAATGTGTCCTTATGAAAGGACATATTAAAACTACACTTTAATCCATCTCGCATATGAACATCATTGATTCAATGTTCTCGTCAGTCTCCCTTTCATTCTTATGGTCTGTTTCAGGTCAAGTGAGGGAAACATTGGCTGGTGTTCTCAGAGGTGTTTGTGACCAGCAGTGAAAAGAAGCATAGCTCTGCTTCTGTGCTGGTAATGACATTTGTCCAAGTGGTGAAAAGCAGGATAAAATGAAATCTTAACATTTCAGTTGCCATGGGAAGCTTTGTGCTTGTGCTTTTCATAGTTAAAGTTATACTGAGAAGTTACTTTTTCAGTGTTTTACTGTGAATTAAATGCAAGGAGTTCTTATACAGGGAGTGCAGAATTATTAGGCAAATGAGTATTTTGACCACATCATCCTCATTATGCATGTTGTCTTACTCCAAGCTGTATAGGCTGGAAAGCCTACTACCAATTAAGCATATTAGGTGATGTGCATCTCTGTAATGAGAAGGGGTGTGGTCTAATGACATCAACAACCTATATCAGGTGTGCATAATTATTAGGCAACTTCCTTTCCTTTGGCAAAATGGGTCAAAAGAAGGACTTGACAGGCTCAGAAAAGTCAAAAATAGTGAGATATATTGCAGAGGGATGCAGCAGTCTTAAAATAGCCAAGCTTCTGAAGCGTGATCATCGAACAACCAAGCGTTTCATTCAAAATAGTCAACAGGGTCGCAAGAAGCGTGCGGAAAAACCAAGGCGCAAAATAACTGCCCGTGAACTGAGAAAAGTCAAGTGTGCAGCTGCCAAGATGCCACTTGCCACCAGTTTGGCCATATTTCAGAACTGCAACATCACTGGAGTGCCCAAAAGCACAAGGTGTGCAATACTCAGAGACATGGCCAAGGTAAGAAAGGCAGAAAGTCGACCACCACTGAACAAGACACACAAGCTGAAACGTCAAGACTGGGCCAAGAAATATCTCAAGACTGATTTTTCTAAGGTTTTATGGACTGATGAAATGAGAGTGAGTCTTGATGGGCCAGATGGATGGGCCCGTGGCTGGATTGGTAAAGGGCAGAGAGCTCCAGTCCGACTCAGACGCCAGCAAGGTGGAGGTGGAGTACTGGTTTGGGCTGGTATCATCAAAGATGAGCTTGTGGGGCCTTTTCAGGTTGAGGATGGAGTCAAGCTCAACTCCCAGTCCTACTGCCAGTTTCTGGAAGACACCTTCTTCAAGCAGTGGTACAGGAAGAAGTCTGCATCCTTCAAGAAAAACATGATTTTCATGCAGGACAATGCTCCATCACACGCGTCCAAGTACTCCACAGCGTGGCTGGCAAGAAAGGGTATAAAAGAAGAAAATCTAATGATATGGCCTCCTTGTTCACCTGATCTGAACCCCATTGAGAACCTGTGGTCCATCATCAAATGTGCGATTTACAAGGAGGGAAAACAGTACACCTCTCTGAACAGTGTCTGGGAGGCTGTGGTTGCTGCTGCACGCAATGTTGATGGTGAACAGATCAAAACACTGACAGAATCCATGGATGGCAGGCTTTTGAGTGTCCTTGCAAAGAAAGGTGGCTATATTGGTCACTGATTTGTTTTTGTTTGGTTTTTGAATGTCAGAAATGTATATTTGTGAATGTTGAGATGTTATATTGGTTTCACTGGTAAAAATAAATAATTGAAATGGGTATACATTTGTTTTTTGTTAAGTTGCCTAATAATTATGCACAGTAATAGTCACCTGCACACACAGATATCCCCCTAAAATAGCTAAAACTAAAAACTACTTAAAATATTGATACAAAAATATTCAGCTTTGATATTAATGAGTTTTTTGTGTTCAGTGAGAACATGGTTGTTGTTCAATAATAAAATTAATCCTCAAAAATACAACTTGCCTAATAATTCTGCACTCCCTGTAGGATTGGTATGTGTGTGTAGGTACCAGAATGTAAAAAAATTGTATTTATACTTTAATTAAATCTATTTAATTATAAAACATTAATATTATACATTTACTCTCTCTCTCTCTCATACAATACGTATTATGGTGTTCTACTCTCATCAATGACAGTAGTATCTTGAGACTCCAGTAATGACGACGATGACAGACCTGTGCGGTTCGATGAATGTGATGATGATGATGGTGGTGTTACTGCACTGGTATAATGAGGCCTTTAAATTAGTTCGGGAAGCGTCTCATCGTCAGATATCGGCACTGGATCAACATTTGCTTCTGAGAGAGGAGAAGAGGCTCCCACTCCACTCGTGCTCTCATTGGTCGATCTCGCAACGGGAACCAATCAGGTGTCTTGTCTGAGTGGCCGTGGGTGTGTACAAAGCCTCTGAGAGAGTTTCTCTCTTTGTCTGGGATCCTGGGAAACCGTTTCTCTCACGTCACGATGAAGCAACGCTGCTTTCATACAGCTGCCGATGTGGCGGTATTTTTTAATTTTTATTTTTTTATATTTTTGAAAAATCTGCGAAACTTGAACCGCGAAGTAGCGAGGGATTACTGTAATTTTGAGGAACTAAATTCATTTTTTTTGTGAAGTTTAGACTGACTTTGATATAGTGAGCAAATAATTGTATTTTTTTTTTTTTTTGTCATAGAAGTTAGTAGGGATGCACAATATATCGGCCACGACATCGGTATATGATAATTTTTTATGTTATTGTTATCGACCCAATAAGAAAATTGGGCGGACATCTTAAAGCCGATGCATAATGTATTTTTCTTTGAGAAAGAAAGTTGGCCATAGAAGTGTAATTTTTTTGAAAACAAGGTTCAAACAAGGCTACTGTACTTTATATGTTTGATGTAAGTTGAAGTGCTTGGGACATGGCTTTTAATGGTGAGACTTTTGCTTCTGAAAGCAAACTCTCAAAAATCATATGAAAATGTGGATTTAGATTTATCTACCAAAATATTGACTTAAATATAAAGGGTTATTTGTACCGGCCAAATTGTTCATATTGGTGCGGCAAGGAAATGTATTAAACATAAAAATGTTTTGTGTAATGAGGTCTGTTAGGGCAAGTAAATTACGTGTTTGTAAAGGTTTTGTTTTATTTATGGACATTTATTACATTGTTACTGACATTATTTCTGAATGTTTTAAATGTGGTTACACCTAGATGCCTCTCGTGTTTTACTCACTTATTACAATGCCGTGTGATGTGTAGTCACTTGAAAATACTGTAGTTAAGATAACAGAATTTTAAATAAAAAGCTAAAAAAAAAAACGTATATATTAAAATAACTGACTTATTGTTTTAGTTTTTTTTTTTTTTTTTCAGAAATACCAGAGGTACATATTAGCTTAGATGGGAAGGCCTTTGAATATGTTCTTGGACGAAGGGGGGCCTAGAGTCTGAGATTATGGAACCATTCAAAACTTCAGTATTAGGCTTCAAATTTGTGGAACAGAATTCAACAAGTCAAACTTTCAAAATTACAGTATCACAGAATATTTCAGATAATTTCTTAGCTTTTCTGTCATGTGATTGAATTGCCCTACAAAATGAATCATGATTTCTTTCTTCCTGAGTGACACGGCAGGCATGTTGCCATGTAAATTTCTTTTGTGTGAGTTTGGAAATGGCAAGCTAGGCACATAGCAATTTGTGCGGATCAGCGATCATTTGAATGCACATCACCATCCTCAACATGGGGGCAGGACACTGTGCCTTACACGCGTGGATGAGATTGCCCATTGATCTGCCAGTAGTCCTCCCACGCTATAGCTGGGATAGTTTGATGCTAGGGTGTTTAAGGAAATTACAGAGTAGGTGCTTGACTGGGGATGTAAGCGTCATTTGTAAAGTTGATCACCTTTGAGGCAACAAATTCATTTTTTTTTCTTGCTCTGTGGACTTTTCAGTCATCCCCCCCCCCCCCCCTTAAAGTGTGGCCCACAGCCTTAACAGATTTTCAAAATGTGACTGACCACAAGCATGACAATAAAAAACATTTTTGTTCCTAAAGTGCATATGGAGTGATGTGACCAAGATGGCACACTAACAGATTCTGTTCACAAAAAGCCAGAGTGCCGACTGGAGACACAAAAAATCTGCGGTCAAACGTGACAGAATAAACGTGATGGATGATGAGCAAGAAGAAGTGACGGTAATAGCGTTTGGACTGTTTTTTTTTTTTTACAGAAAATTTGCAGGGAAAAAAGAAAAATGCTACTTTGGATGATGCCGTATTATAATTCCATCTTCCTTCTTTTCTTTCCACTTGACAATTTACAGATTGTGTCTGCGTTTGTCCTTGGGGTCCCCCCCCACACACACATAACAGTGTTTCTGACATGTTGGATCGTTACTGTTTTGAGATCAGTTTAGCCCCGATGTTCTTCCAAGCCAATTCAGTCACTCTTAACACGCGTCACACCGCAGGAAAATCTGAAAAGTTAATCTGTAGAACCATCAAGATAAATAAAAGTCTTTACCTAGGATTGTCTGAAGGAGAGAATTGGGCCCAAAATCGGGCCGATTATCGTGTAGCGTAGGGTGCCTCAAGACATTCAGTATTTTTCTTAAATCATATGGAGAAAATTTCAAGTATTTTGAGTCCTTTTATGCTCATTTTGCTAGACTGCAAAATTTGCTAGTTTGGTTTGGAAATCATATGTTCTTGCCAACCAAAACGGCAATTGAGGTTGGTAACTAGTCTGAATGCTGTTCTGTGTTCTTGCTGGTGCGATCAGAAAGTGTTCTAATATTTCACTCTTTCCTTCAGGGTGTGATCAGTGTGCAGCTGGTGGTTACCATGGTAATGGCCAGCATGATTCAGAAGATCATACCCCACTATTCCTTTGCACGATGGCTCCTCTGCAGTGGCAGGTAATGAGGAAGTACAGCCCACTGTGTCACTCTGGATGGTCAACCCAAAATGGCTTCTTAATCCACAAGGCAGCCTTAACAACACAAACCACAGATCCTGCTTCACTTTGCGAGCATATCCGGTGTTTTATTGTTCATATTAAGGGCCTATCAAAAATGCATCATTATGGGGTTTCAGTAAGACCAAAGGGTATCATCAAAAAGCGCTGCAACCCAAGAGAACCGCTAACGAAGGTACAAGCCATGCTTGTTTCCCCCCGCTTAATTAGCGCCATATGTGTTTAGAGTAAACAGCTCCTCCAAATGTGCTCAATAATTCATCTGTGCTTGTTTTTGGCTGTAAAAATAGTTTGGGGAAAACTCTGGCTTGAGTGCACGGCTTGAAGTGTTGCCCAGGAGACTTTCATAATTAAGTTTTCATTAGGAAGTAAACATGCAAAAACAACTGAAAGCAGTACAGCCCTCTCAGGGCTCGTGACAGGCCAGTTTCTAAACAAAGTTGAAGGGGTTGTGGTAAATGTTTGCCACCAAAGATCTGGTCATTTTATTAGCATCAAAAGACCTTAATAATTTGGTCACAAAAATGAATATTCTGTGATCAGTTACCCTCTCTGGGCCTTGTCTGCCGTGGAACATAAAAGGAGAAATTCAGAAGGTTTCCCTTGTCGCTCTTCTCCATGCAGTTCCAATAAATACGGACTGAAGCTTTCAACCTTCAAAAAAGGTCACAAAGGCACCATAAAAGAATTATGAAAGTGGTCCATCCAATGAAAGTCAATAAGTTGAAATCGCATGTTGTTTTAGACTCCATTGACTTTCAGCCATTCTTCAAAATATATTTTCTAGCTTTTCTGAAGAAGAAAGAAAGTCATAATGTTTTAAAACTAAATGACAGATTTACTTTTTGGTTTAGACTTATGTATTTTATTATTTTTCTAAATAGTAATCTTCCTTAAAACAACTAACTAGTGTTGACTAACGTATTTATTTCACTACATTTCAAAAGTCTGGGGTCAGCTTTATAAAAATAAAAAAAAATTAATACAGAAAAGATGCATTAACTTGATCAAAAGTGACTATAAAGACTATTGCAATGTAAACAATTTTTTAAATACTGTTCTTTTGAACTTAAAAAAAAAAATCAAATGGTCCTGAAAAAAATAATGTATCGTGGTTTAAAAATCCACAGAAATATAAGCAGCTTAATTGTGTACCAAATAAGAAATTATTCTTGAGCAGCAAATCATTATTAAAAGGATTTCTGAATATCTGATATGACACTGAGGACTGGAGTAATGATGCTTAAAATTCAGCTTTGCCATCACAGAAATAAATATAATATTAAAGTGGAAAATAATTATTATAAGTTGTAATATTTCACAATATGTATTTTACTATATTTTGGTCAAATAAATGCAGCATTGCATTAAAACATAGCTTTCTGACCCCAGATGCTATTGCATATACGTTGAATGGTTTTTCTGCAGCTCTTTATATTTCAGAGATGGTGACATACTTCTCTTTGTCTTGTTAGTCTGCGTTGGTATCAGCACCCCACGGAAGATGAACTGAGGACTTTGGCTGGGAAGCAGCAGAAGGGAGGAAAGAGCAAAAAAGACAGGTACATTTCTCAAGATTTGTACTCATTTGACTTTTCTTTGACTGCTTGGCAAGATCAAGCAGCCTTGTTGCCTATATTCCGCTGTGGATGAAAGCTGTGGACTATGCATGCAATGCTAATTCCCTGAAAAGGTAGACTAGCCCGTGTCTAGCAGCTTAGTTTTGATAGTCAGCTCTATTATACCTACCTCCTGTTCTCAGACAAAAGCCCATTTTTGCTCTGCAGGGAGCTCTTGGGCCATTTTGTCAGGCAGGTATGCCGCAATCCAGCGCAGAGAGACTACCATGCCCACAGTGCTTTTGTGCTGAACACCATTGTGCATACTGACCTATGTAAACAGTAGAGACCCGAAGGAAAAGTCCAAGAATCTCAGGTTCAGCTGGCTTGGAGCCACGGAGCAGAAAGCTTGCATACTAGACTCGTTCACGCTAAGGCCTTTGCCCCTTTCCAGTATCCCACCGCTCCCAGCAGAGCCCGACATTCATTTCTCTGTTCTTTGTCATGCAGACAGAATTAGAGATGGGTGGAAATATGTTTGATTTGAACGTTGTATGGATTTAGCTCTTTTTCAAGAGCAAGGAGGGCTCCTCTAATCCCCAGTAAAATGTGCAAACTCTAGTGTTTGGTTTCCAAGAGAGACAGAGCCCTCAGTTAGTCTGTGGAAAATCTGCTGTCCTTTGAACTAAGATGCCGATCCCGCACACTGATATCTGCTTTGGAGTTCTTGCTATTCTTTTGCTTGTTCATCAATGCGAACCATTAAAACGGAATATTAAAATGAGCCTAATTTAAAATACTTTGGTGCCCTGGCCAAAAGTGAATATTTCAAATAACTATTTTTGTTGCAAATGTATCATGGTCAAAAATATCAAGCAGCGCAAATGTTTTCAACACGGATTATAATAAGAAATGCTTCTTGAGCAAGAATTCAGAATAATAGAATGATTTCTGAAGGATCACTTGATACTGAAGACTGGCGTGATGCTGGAAATTCGTCTTTGCCTTTGCAGAAATTACGTTTTAAAATAAATTTTCACTATAGTAGTTTTTGATCAAGTAAAAACAACCTTGGTGAGCATAAGAGACTTTCAAAAACATTTAATAAAAATTTAAGATTTTACCAACCACAAACTTTTGAATAGTACTCTATCCACCTTATGTTTCAAAACGGAATTAAAATGTTTTCTGTGAACGTGCAAGTCTTCTGGTTTATTATCTACTATAGAGAAATAACGAGAATAATTGCTCAATACCGTCTATAATAAAATGAAATCATATGGAAGACTGGTGTGCAAACAGTAGCTCAGGTATGAAAGAGAAGCGTTGGTGAGCGATTGCCGATATTATATTACACTATCTAATCGGATTCCTCTGAGGTCTTTTGAGTTTGCTGATAAACAGTAGGTAATTTGCCCTGGAATCTTTAGTGAGGTAGGATGGCAGAATTGGATGGGAGTAAAATCTCAAAGTACACCTGTGAAACATGAATTTCTATGACGTCCTCCAGGAAAACTAGTCCTGTTTGAATTGGCCTCAAATGAGTCATTACTGACTCAGTATTGCTAATTTAATATTGGTTAAAGTGAAGAACAGGTCAGTAAGTCAGCGTGACAGATTTATGAAACCATTTCATTAGTTGAATCAACTTAAACTCTTGACATTCCATAAAAGTTAGCAGAATGTTACAAAATATATTAAACAAAAGTGTCTTTTGAAATTGGGAGTTTCTGAACTTCTCACCCTCAGGATGACATCCCACTTCACATAACAAGCAGGATTCACACCGTCAGGAAGGAGATATGAGTCATGTGACGCATTGCATTGTGTGATGAGGTTAAATGCCAGAGAAGCCCCATCATCCTACAACTGAAGCCACTTATAAGAGTGCTGAAACATCATAAATGAATGGATAAAGTAGCCCAGATGCTCTTGAATAAATTCTGTCTTATCTGAGCAGCAGAGGACGATAACAGCGGCAACTTGGAAGAACTGTTATCATTATGAACTTTCCTTTTATAATGTATGCTAATTATTCTTATTTATGTTTGGATTTTGAGTAATGTGCTTTGAAAAATAAATAATAAACCATTGTGTTTTATATTCAGTTTTATTCAAAAGCATGAATAAAAAGCTACTTTAATACAATTTATGCAGTAATACTAGCAAGTGAATATAACACTAACACTCCAGTACTCAGTGTTGGTTTTTGGCCCGAAATGTCCTTGGTTATTTGTGTGTGTGTGTGTGTTTCAGCTTAGCCTACTTTCAGTGCATAACTATTATATGTGCTATGTTCACAATTTACTTCTCAGGAAGTACAACGGGCACTTGGAGAACAAGCCGATGACTATTCCTAAAGACATTGACCTTCAGCTGGAGACTAAATGCATTGCTGAAGTGGACACACTTGGTAACTAACCTGCTGTCATTTATATACCCAATGAAGCCTTGAGGTTGAAGGATCATATTAGAAAGTCTGGTTTCTAAAGCGTCTCTCTTTGTCTGGCTATCTTTTTGTCTAGCTTTGCATTATTTTCCTGAATTCCAGTGGTTGGTGGATTTTACGGTGGCCGCCACAGTGGTGTATCTCATCACTGAACTGTATTTCTGTGTGGCGGAGCCCAGTGGAGAGATGAACATCAGTGTGGTGTGGAGCCTGCTGGTCTTGGCCTTTGTCATGTATCCCTTTTGAGCTAGAATTACTGAAGGAGTTTTTCCTCTACTCATTTCAACACTTTTGTATTGGTATCCCTCTTTCATATTGTATTGCTATTTATTCTTCTAATTATTAGCCTAGCTGACAAGTACAATGGTCTTTTTTTCCTATATCAGGGTTTAATTTTAAAACTGATATAAAAAAACAAAAAACATTTGTGTCTGTAAGAATATTTTACCCACTGTAATCAAAGATTTAATACTTAAAAATCTTTTTTTTTCTGTGAAAAATTCTTCATGCCTTAAAGTAGCTTGAATGTAACACTACACCCTTGCTTCGTTTAGTATAGGAGGACAATGAATATGCAAATTAGACCCACTCACTCACACCAGCTCAGAGGTCCATTCGCTAAACTTTACACAAGGTACTGTAGTAAACGCTGCACAATGTTCTCACTCTCTACATTATCAGACACATAATTTTAATTAAAATGTTTTTACTTTAGGTTGACGTTATCAAATGGCTAATAATGTGTTGCTAATGTTAAACAAACCATGTTCCCGTTTCCTATCTCAGATTCAGAATTTTGCAGTCTAAAAATCAGCATCCTTCGAAATGCTTTGAACAACTTCAGTCAATGGAGAAAGGGATATGGTTCATCATAACATCGTAATATACATCACATAGTTAATTCACCTTCTGTCTTTTGTTTTTTCACTGTAGTTTTAAGGAGAAAATACTCTGCGATGGTGTTTACTTAAGAATTTGAACATGGTTTGTCTTGAAGCTTATTAGAAACACCTCCTAGACATATAAACATTAAAAACTTTTCACCACAGGGGGTGTTAAAGAAAATAATACATTCATAGAGTGATGATGTGTATAATATGCCAACCTGTTAGCATCACACTAGTTCCCTAAACGAAAAGACCCAATAGGGTTCATTTGGCTCTTGAATTATTGTTTAACGTTTATAATACTTGCATGTTTTCTCCATCAAGATATTTTGAACGCAGCTTTTATATATTTTAAGCCTAAATGCAATTGCTAGAAATAAAAAGCAGACCATAGGAAATGAAAGAATATCAGTTTACATTTCCAAACATTTCTTTTGGCATTTAATTGTTAAAATCTAGTGAGATTTTTGTATGCACAAGGAGTCTGACAACAGCCGGTGCTCCACACGGAGATCTGATGTCACTATCATTGAGTCCGTCTGAGATTACGTGAAGAAACAGACTAAATCCAGAAGAACTGCAAGACGCTTGAAGAAACTGACATGCAATGCTGCCTGAAAAACTATGCACAAGTGTACCTGGGACAAAAGCTGTTTTAAACGCAAATTGTTTACACACCAAATATTGATTTGATTTAGTTAAACTAAATCAAAAGTACATTATTTTTAAAAGCATCTTCAGTTTATAGACTTTTTGCACAAGTGACTGAAACTTTTCACAGTACTGTAGCTTTGGAGGTGTGTTTCTTTGAGCGTTTTGGAGACTGCCGCAGTTTTTCTGGATTTAGTATGGCTCAGTTTCTTCATGTAATCCCAGACAGACTCAATGGAAAGATCCGATCTCTGTTTGGAGCACTGGCTGTTGTCAGAGTCCTTGTGCTTACAAAAATCTCACTGGATTATTGTTATTAATGGCAAAAGGAATATTTGGAAATGTAAACTGATATTTCCTACTCACACACTACAGCAATACGTATAAATAACTGGCTTAAACCCAATTTTTGGGGGTGAAATTACTAACATGACTAAGACTTTTTGCACAGTATTTATATTAGAAACGACTATGAAATGAAATCATGATGGCTGCTTGTATAACTACGTTTTTACATTCTGACTTATATTGCCCATTCAAATATCTACTCTATACAAAGATGATTTTGGTAGTTGCCAGGGTTTTTGTTTGTATAGCATAGTTTTTTTAAATGATTTTTGTGGTTAATCATCATTCTGTACACTTCGTTTTTGGGTTTGTTAAAATCCATAAACGCAAACGGGAGTAGTATTAATGGAAACGCTTAACAAACACCACTAGTACTAATAGATTAATTTGAAATTGTTTAAATGACTTAAAGATGGCATTTAATATACATGATCTATCTTGCATAGGGAGCCTTTTGTTATTTTAGCAGAACTACAGAAGGAAAATTCAAAGTACTTTATTCCATAACATGTTCATAGTCCTTAAATGTTAAAAAATCCTTTGTGAAAGACAACCCTTGTGGAGAAGCTCAATTTCCACAGCCTCGATGCACGGATAGTCTAGCCGCGAGTGATGAAAGCTGCACCTGTTGCCTTTTACCTGCTACTTTCCCCTTTTTGTGCCTTACCAAATCACACACATTAACCCCGGCACAGTCCACAAAGATCAATCTCTCTCCGCTAGGCACTGCCCTTTACCTAGCTCAGCCTGCCACAGAAGATTGGAGACCCAATTTTCACGGCCCACCAGACTGATTTGCCTGGGAAAAGGAGAGGAACGAAGGAAGGTGCCTGGTAGGGTGATGAAGATGATGACGATGATGATAGGTCTATATGTGTGCAAATGGCTGAATGTGGACAGGAAGGAGCCATTTTTCCTGATCTCAGTGGAGAGTGTGTGGTGAGGAAAATGGCCTTGTCAAAGAGATGGTCACTGAAACATTTCCTCAGATGGCCGCCCGCTTGCCTTGCAGATTTGCACATCGTAGCCACAAGTTGAATGATTGACCCTAGACCAGTATAATCAAAACGGGCACATATAGGCAAGCTCTCGTAACAAAGAGGCGCAGCTGGACGTTTTCTGTCTGCTGTTGACACTTTTCAAATTTGTCGTTTCTCACCTTAGGGATATTAGCTTTGACACTGTTTGATGGGGCGTATTTTAAATGCATTTCTCTGCTGCTGTGACACTAAGTGTGAGACTGTACTACGACTTTTTCACATATTTCTGCTCCGTTTTTCAGTCTGACTAGTCGGTGCTAGGTGGCAGATTTTGAGCAGTCTGAGTTGACCAATAATTCTATAGTGTAGACATTAAACACCTTTATTTATTTTGACTCTATTCAGTCAAAGGATATTTATCCAAGTGCGAATGTTTCTGGGGTATGTGTACAGCAATTATTATAAACAACTATTAAATATAAATCTGAATATTTATTTAATTCATTTAAGTCTTTATCTGATGTTTTTTGTACAGTGTACAAAAGTGCCCTTTGTCACAATGTTCCTTAGCTTCAGTTTTTCTCAGGAAGATCCTTTTCTCCCTCACGGCTCACTACTTCAGACTAGAGGAGGGTGGTGAGCGTTCCCTTTGCATCACCTTTGCCTTTTTCTTCTTTGTGAAAGCCATGGCTATCCTTATTGTCACAGAGAACTACCTGGAATTTGGCCTCGAGACGGGTATAGTAGTTTCAATTTTTGTGTGTTTCTTTTTTTAGAGGATGCAGTAACATGTGAGACCATTTTGTTCTAAAAATTAACATGCCAGTGGAAATTTAGAAAACTGACGATGAAACTGTAACATTATTTCATTAAGAAATTGGGATTTACAGGATTGTTAAGTGACAATTAAAAAAAACAAACACACGTGTACTGTAACACTATTTTACTTGCTCACCATAGATCCTATAATTAGGGTCCAGAATAAATACTTGGATTTGACTTGGTGGTGTGCAATATTGACAACAACAAAAATATTCTATCTGTCTGAATTAGACGATATTTTGCAGAGCTGGTTTACATTTGTCGTAGACGGCTCTCTCACAAAGTTTTCATTTTCTGTGCTGTGGTAGACTTAAACTTTTCCATGGGAGATTACCCATGTAATGGTAATTCTATTCTTATTAGATGGATGCATCTTTAAATTAGTCAAATTATCACGTTTATTTTCAGCTCGCATTTGATACTAAAATAATGAGGATATTATAGTAGGTGATACATATCGCACACCCCTACTGTGACTTTTTACCTTTATTTATATTTAATAATTTCTGTCGACACTGTTTCTATCGTCCTTTTTCTCCTTTTATAGGCTTTGCAAATTTTTCCAAAAGTGCTGTGCAGTTTCTGGAGAACCAAGGCCTTGAGTCCCAGTGAGTATTATGGCCAGTGTCAACCCCCCCCCACCCTTGTCAGTACAGAGGAAGTGTGTGTACAGTATACCATGTCTCTGTGCATTGGGATTAAACAGTCTATGTGATGGTTTGTGCCTCCCTGCAGTTAACAGGCCTTGCTCTCTTTCTCTCCCTCTGCAGGGGCCCCATATCCAAACTGACCTTTAAGCTGATCCTGGCATTGCTCTGTGCTCTCATTGGAGCCTTCCTCACCTTCCCTGGCTTGCGATTGGCCCAGATGCATCTTGATGCCCTCACGCTAAACAACTGCAAAGTCACACAGTAAATGTTTCAAAATAACATATGATTTATTACGTCTCGTCCTCATTACGTTGAAACCAGTCACTTTAGTTTGAACCATTGATATTTCTTTGACCTTGCATTTGAAATAGTATGTGATTTAAGTTTTGATTTATTTAGGTTTATATTGAAATATTGTAGCCACTAGCAATATTTAGACTATATCTTCAGCAGGTATTACAGCAAATGGACCCGTTCTCCATTTTCAGCCAGTGGTTGGCTTTAGGGTAACTGTGTTACAAAAGAGGAGTTAGGCATTACACATCTCACATAGCTAATCCTCTTCTGCTCTCATGACACTGTGAGGCTTACAGTTAGACCTCTTTAAGGCCTGGATTACTTCCATGCTTCTTGTGCTGGTGAAATGCTACATTTAAAGCAGTGGTACTTCATGGTAGTTGATGTTTACTGCTCCACTGATATTGATAATCTTGTTTTGCAATGTCTAATTGGTTGTTTTTATGTGTCCATCCTTCAGGACTTTGCTGCATATCAACTTCTTGGGCCCCTTAATTATGGTACTGCTATGGGTGAAGCCCATAACAAAGGATTACATAATAAATCCCACATTTGGGAAAGATAGTGTGCCTTTGTAAGTACCTTATTTTTCTTTTTTCCAACATTACATTTTGCATTACTAATTTGTTGAATTGTTCTTGACCATTTCAAGTTTTGACCCTTTTGTTTACTCAAGGAAATTCACTTTAAGGTCATGAAATCTAAGTTGTCTCTGATTACTTTTACTCCAATACATTTTCTTGGTTTTATTGTTCGTGATTCATCAGTACACAGTATTCAAAAGAAAATTAATGTCTTTTATAATGTGTGTGGGTTTTTTAAATAATTTGTTCTGTCTCTGAAACCGTTTTGTGTGATGCCATGAAGGGTGGAAATAATGTTGGCAAATATCCCAACACACTCACATGACCTGTAGTAATTAGTGTACAACTTACTGAGTATACATAATCTCTTTATATGTATGTTTTTGTATTATCTGCTTACTGGTGGTTAGGTTGAAGGGTGGACCATCATGCTTTTAAAAACAAAACAAATTAAGTTTTTATTGCATATCAAATCAAAGGCACTCGTAAAACAGTACATTTATCTCTTGCGATCAAATAGCCATATAACTGTGGATAATATATTGTTGCTAATACAACTATGGCCTCTGTTGTAGGTAATGTGGTCTTTCAAAACCTTTCCAATATACTTTATTCAGAGCAGCTCCATTAAGCGAGCTTCTAAGGGGAGATTTGCCTTGTTTTTAATGACTTGGATTGTAAAAATCTTAATTTTCTACAGCTTTGTTATCTGGAGTTGTTTTTGTCTACTGATATTGCTTATGATATTTGCAATTTTTTGTCAGCGGAACAATTAATCAAGTACAGAATATTGAAGAGATGATGCCTCTTTCATTCCCATTACAAATCAAAGGTGGCGCTGCTGTAAATAAGGTCTATAGTTAACAACACAGTAATTTAATGACAGGTAACAGAAAATATTTGAGATAAAGATTTGGGTAAAAAGCATTACCATTGTGATATGTTCTCTTGAGGGTGATCTTATCATTCAGCCTTTAAGTCTTGGTCAGGAATTTTCTTCAAAAGATAGTGTGGGTGGTATTGCAGGAGGGGAATAATCCTTGTGCAATCCACTAAAACTCTCATTCGGGTTCCATTCTCATGTGAAATGCCCACTTTTCACAATCCAATCAATCAGGTCCTGTCATATATTGTTTTTACGCATAAATCACATTGCGGCAGTCATTTTCTTGACTAGTAAGGATATGTTATTTCAGCGAGACCTTTTTTAATTCTCTGTTTAAGTCACATCCTAAGGTTTGGGTGCATTTTACTCGCTCTGATTCGGTGTGTCACTCCTCTTCTTCTGCTTTCAGAATGTCTGAGAATGGATATGACACGTTGCGTCTGTGGGTGATCCTGCTTCTGTGTGTGCTGAGACTAGCCATGATGCGGCATCATCTCCAGGCCTACCTCAACCTGGCCCAGAAGGGCATCTTGCAGATGAAGAAGGAAGCCGGGCGCATTAGTACCGTGGACCTCCAAAAGATGGTGCTTATCACTTTCTTGTCTTGTGTGTATTGAAATAAAAAATTGCTGAGATAAGTAGTCGCATAATAACGCAATTAAGATATTGTGATGCAAAGCTGTCCTTTAATTTTGGCCAATATCCCATCTATCCCAAGTATTCAGTTTTCACTAGGTTGTTCTTGTGATGTTTGATCTAATACTGGTTAATAAATGCACTCAGGGACCCTCTTGTGGCGTCCACTCTAGGGGCCTACATTACAGTGTCGACATTCCTCAAAGGTGGAAATATGTTGGTATGAAAAAGGACTGCGTGGCATTGTTGCCCTCAAAGCTCCAAAATGAGGAAGCTATTTGAGTTTAGTGGAGCGCAAGGATCAAAACCCACAGCACTCCACAGCTGGAGCTGAGGAAAAGAGCCCGTTTGATGTTCCAAGCCATAAGTGAGACTCGCAAATGGCTGTAGAGTCGCAGGGGTGTCTGGTCTTACATCTGCTCCAGAATCATATGCTCGCAGCCTCCCTCTGTACTTAAGCTCTCAGTGAGTCTTCAGCGAGTCTGTTTGATGAGCTCCTCTCCTGCCAAGCTGCTTGTTTTGAATGAAATTTGCCTAAATGTTTTAACTGCAAATTTGTTTTTCCTCACACAGGTCGCCCGAGTTTTTTACTACTTGTGTGTAATAGCACTACAGTATGTTGCACCTCTGGTGATGCTGTTGCACACTACTTTGCTACTAAAGACATTAGGTGAGTGCATTGAGGTTCTTCTCGACACCTTCTCAAGGTTTCTTGTACTTTTCATAATCTTGTTTTACTCATAGGTGGATACTCATGGGTGATTTACCCCGAAGAGAGTTTGCCGTGTCTATCAGATGAGGGCTCGAGCCCTGCTGAGGTTGGGCAAGGTGAGATACAGGCCTCTCAAACTGTGGCCCAGCTATCGGTCGCTCTCGGGGGGCTGAGGACTGTTTTCTCGCCCTTGCTTTTTCGAGGGCTCCTGTCCTTCTTCACATGGTGGATTGCCGCCTGCCTGTTCTCCACATCTCTCTTTGGCCTCTTCTATCACCAGTATCTGATGGCTGCATAGCATCGGGAAGGGCTTGTTCGATTGAACTGTGCAGCTCAACAAGGCCCTAAAACATTCCCCTTTCCTGCAACCATATCGGTTGGGTTCTTCTCTGATGTGCTTCTTCCGTGGACACATTGTTGTAACCTAACAAAATGACAATAGTAATAATGCAGTCACTGTTATATTCATCAGACTGATTTGATTTGAAGCATCAATGCAATGGAGGATGGCATCTGAAGGAGACCTCAAAATAATGCTGGTTTTTTAAAGGGGCTGCAAACTTCTGGCGTCTCTGAGCCAACTGAAGGTTGAAAGCAAGGGATCACTCATGGTCTTTGACAATTTATTTTTTAGTTGACAATTATGATAGATTTCACAAGAATAGTGCTTTTTTTAAGTGTTTTTATTTGATGTTTTACTTCTCCAAAGTAGAAAGTGGGTTCTGCTGTAGGGGTGGTTTTCATTGCTGTGCATGAAGAGGAAACCGTGTTTTAGTCGAGCTTTGAGAGTATAGTGAGGGGATTGATCAAGAAGAAGAAATGTATGTATTAAAAGGTGTATTTATTTCAGAGGGACTGAAGCCAGCCTTCTCACAAGGAGAGTTTTGTTTGACTGCAGAAGACTGAGAGATAATTTAAGTGTGTATGCGCGTGTGAGAGTGACGGTTCGTGTGTTAACATCAGTGCCTGCAGGCTCCCAGTGACCCCTGCTGCTGGTGAGTAAATCTAAAAAGGGCATTTTGATCACGTATAAAAGCTAACTCAAAAAACTGTCTAAAGCAGTGGCCTCCGCTCTTCTGATACCCTTCCCCGTCATTTAACCGGTCAGATGTTTCACTTTGAATTCCGGGTCCAGTGACATCAAGCACATCCAGTAAACATTCTCCATGTTTATGTATGGATCCTATTGATTTTCTGTAATGCATAACAGGATTTCTTTCATGTGAAGGTGCCAAGTGCGCTTGTATTCCCACATGAGCTTGTGGAGTACTTCCTGCTGGAAATCAGAAAGCACACGTGCAGAGGCATGAGCCAAAGCAGAACATGTGGCTTGATCACAAAGAAACATGTATGATTATGTCCACTTTCATTTTGTGACACTTTGGCACTGCAGTTACAAAACTGCACAGAGACATATCTGAAGTATTGAAAAAAACATTTCTTATTTGTTTGTTAGTCTTTTTTTTTTGTGTCAACCTACTGTAAAAGTCTTATTCTTATTCTCCGTTTTGATTTTTTTTGGAGGGTACACAGACAATGAATGTATTGGTCCTGCCTGATTTTTGATTGTAGTTATTCATTTTATTTGAACAAATCTACAACCTTCGGGGCCCCCAATAAAGTCAAATATGACATAATCTTGACTTGCAACAAATAACAGTTAAATTAAAAATATAAATTGTGTATGTTGTGGACTTCCAGGGGCATTTTTATTGCAAAGATGAGTCTGTCATCGACAGCACATTTGTTAGTATAACAAATGGCAGTAAAATATTGAACAAAAATTTTGAGAGCTGCCCCCCCACCCCCACTCCAAGCTGTGGGGATTGAAATGCAATAGGGATTTTTATTTTATCTGTAAACATTCACAACCTTTGATAATCATCAGAAGGGCCATTTTAGTCTTACCCTTACCTATGGGGTTTTTTCCTTTTGCCTTATTTTGATTTTTCTCCCTCTTTACTCCATTATTAAAATTCTAAACAAGTGACCAAAATTAATTACAAATGTACCCCCTTTTTAAGATGGTTTTTAATAAGCATGTCTTTAAACATTTCTAACTCTAATGCCAAATAACAGTATATGAGGTTTAGAACTGATCCATATTAATTTGAGAAGACAAATCACTTTTTTTCTTTTTTAAAACCATTGAGCCTAAATGGCTCTGTTTGTCTTTAATGCATTTTAAGTACTTATCTTTATTTATTACTTTTCACTTTGTTTAATAAATGATTGTCAAGAACCTCAACCACCTTATTTTTTCTTCATTTTTAGAAGTAGCATTATTCTTGTTCAGTCAGAAGTTTCACACAACCATTTTTGTTGACGTACAATAACAAGAATGTTTCTTTTTCTTTAGAAAATAAAGTTCTCTGAAATACACAACTTAGTCTTGGTAATCTTCTAAAGCAGAAGTTTTTGAGAATAAAATGAAAATTTGCAGTGAATGGTGCTCCTCCATATGACGTTGTCCTGAGTGCTATTGTCGATACTGGCCGCCTCTTTAGTTGCCGCTCTTGGATCAATGAGACAAATTCCAAAACAAACAGCCGAAGAGGCTCTTTTCTTTTGCTAAGAAGACTCCATTCACACCAACCATTTTATCTGAGGCCCACCAAACAGCCCTTTTGAGGGCCGTCGTTCCCAGTGCCCGAACGACGAATCTTCTCGAAAGGTATCTTTTTAATGACCGATCCACTGTCTGTTATAAATAATGAGAGTTTCATTATTGTGTTAGCTCAGTTGAGTGCAGCAAAATAAATAATGAGAACTTGTAATAATGGGTGACCTAACCTTGTTCTTTTTGTCCAGAAATGAATAGGCTGAAAGGAAGAACGCTCGAATAAGATAATGAACCTGGGTGCTTTGGTTTTGCACAGGGATCTGTTTTCAAAGACTACTTGATTTCCCATAATGCAAATACTCTCTGGAACAGTAAGTTCACATGCATGCACGTTAGTTGCAGAACAGACGTATTTTGTGTAATGTACATGGATGCATTGTTTTACATGTTTTTAGAAGGGAGGGAATGGGAGCTACCACATTATCACTGTTATTTATATATTTTAGGAGAATCTGAGGTTGGATGGTGTTTGTAGTGCCAGTTGAAATGCAATTAAGTACAATGCATAATGACTTAAATTCAGAACTGCTCACAAGACGCCGTTTGTATAGAAGTGACTGCCCTCTTGTGAAAGCGTCATGTACTGACAGGCTTAGCATGAACCAGATCTTCAGAAAGGCTTTATTTTTATTGTATGCCTTGTCATTCATTTTTGTTTGAAATTGTTATACATCATTAAAAACAGTTAATTCTGTCTTGAAGGTATTGTGTATCAAAACTGAAAGTGAATGAAAATGGGAGTACATTTTTCATTTGGCAGACGCTTTTATCCAAAGCGACTTACATTGAATCAGTTCTTGCTTTCCCTGGGATCGAACCCTTGGCCTTGGCTTTGTAAGCACCAATGATCTACTGATTGAGCTACAGGAAAGCTGCAAAGAAAAGAGCTGCTGGACAAAACGATATTCAAGGTATTTTTTAACCTTTGTAGATAATTTTTTTATTAAAATCTTGCAAGTGTGCAATATTGATTTGCATAAGGCAAGTAATTTGTGTATTTTGTTGTAATATACAAAAATAAATTCTGAAAAAACATCAGTTTAAAATTACATTCAGGAAAAAAATGTGTAGATCATAAAAAAGAAGTGTGCTAAATATAATTGTAAGAGTGTAATGCTGGCACATACATTATTTTCTATCTATCATTATTGTCTGTCTATCTATTTTGGGGGGGGGGGAATCTCACACATGAACAACAACAACAACAAAAACAATATTTATTACAAAGTTTCAGTCAAGCGACCTTCGTCAGGCATGTCTGCTGATCTATAATCCTCTTTAGTCCTTAGTTGCCCTTGATGTGTCCCTTGTGCCTCTTGTTTGAGCTGTGGCTAGTGGTCCGAGGGCAGCAAAGGTCAGCAGCCAGTCAACCAAAGCCCCCGAGGGACACCGCCATTAAGATTCCAGCACTATCACCAAAAATAGATTCATTTTTCTTCTGCAATAATACTAACCTAGTATTAAAAAATAAAAGGTAATTAAATAAGGATAAGCAAACATTATTTCTCTTCTATATATTTCTGACTATAAATGAAAGGGATTAATGAGAGGGTAATAATGCATGAAGTAGTTACAAACCCAGGTTATGCTTAGTTGCATGTGTTATCAATACAATATCCCATTATACATAAAACTTTACTGTTTGCTGCACTGGGAAGTTGCTTCAGACATGAGATTTAATTCCACAGTCACAGACATGACAACTTTCCATATGCTCAGTTGGTCTTGGATATGTGTGGCCATAGTGATGAACTTATACAGAAGTATTTGCCGTTGGGAAATTGTTGCTTGGCGCTGGCTGGAGGGATGTTATGTCTATAGTATCCCAGAAAGCCATAGGAGCAGACTCCCCATAAGTCACCTCCCGAGGTGAGAAACTCATATTGTGTCCTCTGTTTGCTGGCCTGAAAGACAGGGGGAATACGGGTTAGTCTAAGTTTGCAATGGACGCATTTCAAGTGCAGCAAAGAGGCGATGTGTCGCCATTGTGTAAGCGCCCTCTGCTCACTTTGCAAAACCCTGCCCATTTACCAACAGATCTCCTCTGTTACCTAGCAACAATTTAATTAAGATGGTATGTGCAAGCTGTCTCTCTAAATGCAGGATTGTTTTTGTGTCCCACTAAGAATATTTAAAAAACAGGGTGTAATAGTGATGTATGGACACTGTTGAAGCTATAAAAATTGAGGACAGGCCAGGGGAAAAATGATCACATATTATTAATAATTAAAAAAACAACTATAAAATTAAGCGGTAACACTTCACAGTAAACTCCCATTAATTAACGGTAGTTAATGCATTAATATTAACAGTGAGTACTGAATTTCTTATTTACAGTCAAATACTCTGTGACTTTAAAATGTATCTGTACATCCAAATTAATCAGCAAAGCTTTGCCAGAGAGGGGGTTAAGGGTGTGTCGCTGGAAACGATTTCAATATGGAAAATAAATAGTTTTTATAATTGTAATGTCTTTGTTCAAAATTACTCACAGAGTGTCAGTTTCAACAAATCAAACAAGTATATGTTGTGCCGTCGGCACCTTCCTGTCCTAAAAAGGTGATGAATGAGAATTTTAGATCAAGCTCCAGGAATGACAGACACTTGTTTTAACCAAATGCTTTAGAAATCTCATCATCTAACGGTGGGGTGTAATTCATTTACTTTTCTGTCAGTTTGCAGTTTAGGAAGACGCAGAGAGTAGTTTTAGGTGGTTTATAGGATGGCACAAGCAGATGGTACAAGAACTGTGGATAATATCTGTTCTGCAGTAACACTAAATAAATATTTTCATTATTCAACAACCATATTCATGAAATAAATTGATAGTCTAAACAGTCTGTGTGGATCGCAAACCATTTAACCTACCGTACTCACTCTGATGTGATATGTTTGGCCATTTTTAAAACAATACAGTTGATAGATATGTTTTAAAGACTATGTCCTGATTTTGCAGAGTTTGATGTGTTCCTGGGTCAACACACACACACACATATATATATATATATATATATATATATATATATATATTTTTTTTTTTTTTTATAATTTCTGTCCAAAATTTTTGTCATAGCCATGTCCCTACCCCTCTAACCTAACCCTACCCTTAAGTTATCCCTAAAATCAGAGGTAACACTTATGTTGAAGCACCTAAGCCTGGTCATAACCCTAAACTTGAAATAAACTGTAAACTTGTCTATCAAATCTGATTGGTTGATTGGAATGTTATTCCAGGATCAACAAAGATGGTGATCCAACAACATGTTGCACTTGGTGAGATCAGGTTTTGGTTCAAAATATGCAAATCAAAATTACTTGACAGGGTCTGTGTCGATGTTTAGATGTGTTATCATCTATCAAGCTATCTTTTCTACCCTAATATTTGGGCCTTGACATTAACAATGATCAGCCAAGGAAGCATTTGTGACCAAGTGTCTGATATACGATTGTGAATTGGTGGGAAAGGGCACAAACAGTTGTTGGGATCAGTTCACACTGCCGTGTGTCTGCTTCTCCAGACACATTGCCAATCTTACAATGGTGACAAGAATAGTGGCCCATCCTGCCCCGCCACTCCAGACAATAGGCACGGCCCTGGGCCATATGCTGAGGCTCTTGACATGAGTTCATTTGCAGGATTGTCTGTGGGAAAGAGGGGATGAGGGCTACGGCAGACATCTAAGGTCATGGGGTCGAGCTCCTAACAAAACTGTTGAAAAGAGCCATGGTAATTTTGGTGTGTATGAGTACTGATGTATTTTTAAGTCCTTTTTTCTGTGATTGTGGTCGTAGTGAGCTGTACCATTATTTAAATCATAAAAACGCATGTTTTATCCCTGAATAAAATTATGTGATATCACCATAGCTTCAGCTAATTACCGCCATCACTTGCCATGCTATTTTAAGAAAAATAAATAACCTTCCCCATCATCTTTCAAACTAAAATATGCCATGGCCCAAAATGACTTTCATTATCAAATGCAGTGATTAGCATGCTCGCAATGTAGATTGGATGTACGGCTTTGTTCGTACATATACAATTGCACAAAAGATGGATGGCCTTAGGCTGCTCCTCTTTACCCTTCCCCCACACTTCAGCGTTCCCGCCTCCCTTCTTCTCAGTGCTACGCAAATAAGCATCTCGCTCTCGGTACCACATTAATTAGAGTGTAGATAACTAGCTGCACCTTGCATTCACACTTTTTTTCTATTTTATTAGCATGACACTGGTTGGTGGCCTGCTCTGCAACAATCTCTTTGGGCCCCTGATTAAAAAGAGGGACCCCTCAGAACACAAATCTCCCGTCCCCTTTCATCCCTGGCCTCATATAACATGGTTCTCTGATCCATGCTGGCACTGCTAACTGTCAAGAGTACCTGTTTGCTTCCTTCTCATCACCTCCATCCAACCCCGTTCCAGTTTGTGCCTCTCCAAAGTGAAAGTAATTGCTGCTTTCACCTGAAAGCCAAGCCTTACAGATTTAACTTTGACGTACAGGTGTCGCCCAGGACAAAAGTAACAAAGGAGAGCTGGTCAACATTAGCGTGGAACAAGCCAGCGTCTTTTGTGAGGTCACTTGAAAATGTCCTCCTGTCATAATCCACTCTGGTTTGAGAGCATTATTCCTGTCTGGAATGGATCACATCCTCTCTCTCTCTCTCTCTCTCTCTCTCCTGCTGAAGGATCTAGACCCAATTGTGATCCCCCTATGCAAGCTCAGCTCAACAGGGTCTCCTCCTGTCTTGCTCTGATTTCAAGGTAAAACGTCTCATTAGCTCTGGCCCTTGAAAGACGCCCGCTCCATCTCATATTCAGTTATACATTCCCTTTGAATAGCTTGTGAGAGACAAGAAGAGAGAGGGAGAAAGGAAGGCAGGGGTGAGAGCTGATCCAGCTACCTGAGAGAGAAGGAGGGGGAGGCCTGCTGAGGCCTCTGTAATTTCATGCAATCATTACTGCCTTGTGCCACAGACACATTGGACTGTCATTTATGCCTTACTTGAGGACAAAAGCTCTCCAGAAAAAGGAAAGTAGAAAGTGTCTCCGCATTTGTATATTCGTGGCATGCTGGCCAAATGAAAAAGGTCACTGCTTTTAATGGTTAATTTGTTTAAAATACTGCTAAAAGGGATTAAGGAGCATGCTAGGTCATTTTACAATATTATATGTTGATTATTTACTTAATTATGGGGCCATTTAGGACAATATTTAAGCGAATATATTTTATTCTAAAATATACTATTATAATTTTATTTCTACATTGGTTTCCCTTCAATTTGATGGTTCCTTTAACACATTTTGTTGACTATAAGTAACATTGTGTCTACATGTCTACTAACTCTCATTAGAGTGTTAGTAGAGTATTAGTAGGGTTTTGGTTAGAATAAGTTGACATTATCAATTATATGTAATTGCAAAGTTTCTTATGGATGTCTGTTGGAAGAGTTAGCAGATATTGACATTAATATTGCAGTAATTGCAAAGTTACTTATGGGTAGTAGAATGTTAAAAAAAGGCCATCAAAATATAGTGTTGACATTATATTAGCAAGTGTATAATTATATTATCAAATTTATTTCTATAAACTCTTCAAAAGACCTTTTGGATTTTTTGACGTTGTCTTGACTCAAAACGTGTTTCTGTAAAATATTTAAAATTATAAAATTATCATCAACCCATTCTCAAAATTTGCTCAACTCAAATTACTTATTAACTATTAAAACACTAGGGCTGCTCTTTTCCATAACGAGCCAGGATTGCTTTGCATTCACCTTCAAAAAAAGTGCAAAGTGTGAAAAAGAACATAATTGTACATGTTGTAAAATGCATTGCACTATGATTTTCATCAGATTCCTCAATAATGCTTTTACTATAGGCAGGTAGATTGAGATCCTTTCCAAGTTCAGACCTTAAGGCACCAGAGCATGACTGGAAGCTACTTTGATGCATCCTTTTACTGCAGTGACGAATGATGAAGCCCGCCCTCACATCTCTGAATATACTGGGAGAGTGGTGCCATCTCCAATAAGGGCTCTCACCGTAGAATGCTGACAAGGGCTATCAGAGCCAGAGTAAGAATTCAGCAAAATCTACAGAGAACTCTAGAAAACAGAATGGGTCCTTTATCCTCCAAACCAGTCAAACTGAGATTAGAGCATGCTCAACAGCAATGCCATGAAAACCAATGGCTTTCAAAGAACCTTAACTGTTGAATCCTCTGCTCAGATCCAGAATGGAACGGCAAATGACAGGAAATATCTTAACTGCCTCTTCTCCTTTTGATTTGTTGATTTGATTCATCCCACTCTAAGATCTTCCTTCAGACATGAATGATCTAAGGGTCTGAGTTTCTAGGTGCTGTGTGTGAGAGAGAGTGTGTGTGTACGTGCGTGTGTGTATACCTACTACCTTTCAGACTTTTTTTTTCATGTTTTTGAAAAATATCTAAATTTGGAAAAACTATTACAATTTCTAAATTACTTTCCCACTTATTTTAATATTTTAAAGAATTTTCAGCTTTCAGTGTCACATGATCCTTCAGAAATCATTTTAATATGCTGTATGCTGCTTAAAAACCATTTCTTATTATTATCAAACTGATTTTACCGTGAATATTTCTTATATATATATATATATATATATATAATTACTGCAATGTGTGTGTGCATCTATCTATCTATCTATATATATATATATATATATATATATATATATAAATATAAAATCAAATTTGCTTCATTGGCATGACTGTAGAAAACATATAAACACACATGTACTGAGGGTCACTGTGGTGGACAGTGGGGAGACACACTGAGGTCAGACGCAATACACAGACTTACCTGCTGTCCCTCAGACTGGCACGTCCACACATATCCCGCAGCCAGTGCTGCTGTCTGTTCCTATGTGTGTGTTTATGTATAATATGTATGTATTCTTTAAACTCTGCTTGTTACTCATCTTCACTTTGTCTCCAATCTTCTGCTCTAAAGCCCACATTTGCCTTTTGGCTGGTAGAAGAGTTAACGTGACAATCAAGCTGGCTGAGTTTGAATACCAGGAAAAATCTGAAATTTCCTGACAAGAAAGTGTAACAAAATAAATTGCTTCTACACTGGATATAATAGAACCCAGATCAAGAATAAACCTATTCTTCACCCCAGACCTAAAGAGTGCACTCTGACAGACATTTACCTTTAAGTCAAAGGTAAATCTAAATGAGGCCTTTAGTGCCCTGTCACTGATTTAGGGATGAGTGAAATCAAAGCACAAGAAAAGAACCAGAGAACAGAAGCAAATGCTTTTCACTACAGGTATCATTTCTTGCCTTGCGGCACACTACGGGGGCTAAAATGTTCTGCCCAACTGTAAGCGGCATCTGAGCAAGTAAAAGGTGTACTGTGGATTAGCTGCCCGCGCTGTAGCCCTGGGCAACCTCTGAGATTCACGTGTGGCCGCGTTCACGCGTGTTTTCCCCCCACACATTGCCTAGAAGGGAGCTGCGGTAGATGATCGACTCAGACACACTCTTAGGGAGAGGAGATGTCCTTCAAATCTGGATGTTGTCAGCAGAATCCAGTCCCATTGAATGATTTTTCATAGCTTTGTTCCTATGGAAACTTACAGATATGCTCTCCAAAAAGGCATGTGAACAACTGAACCCACTTTCCTTTGATTGAAGTACAAATACACTGAAAGAGTTTTCACTTTTCTCCTAACTGATGCCGCTATATTGAATTACCAGTGTTAAAATCCCAGATGTGAGGTCTGAGATACAGAAATTCAATATTTTTGCCACTCTTAATGAGCTTCAAATGACAGACATTGCATCCTCACAGCTCTCTTTATTCCTCTCTCTCACAAACACACACACACACACACACACACACACACGTGTATACACTCATAAATACTGTGATTCCCCACCGAGTGCCTGAGGAGATGAAAGCCATTGCAGCTGCACCCACCTCAGTGTTCTGCAGTGCCTCTCAGGAGGGGCTCCCAGTGTGACACAAAGCAATAGCACAACCGACACACACACACACTTACACACAGATTCACCTCACAAACATCATGTAGATAAACTCTCAGGACATCTAAACAAATATCTCACAGGTCACCAATTAAATATATAGCTATCTTTAGAACGAAATAAATTCAAAACTCATAGTAACACATACGTTTTATATCGTCACCTTCCTGAAATAATTGCCTAAGTCATTTATTCCTGTTACGTTACATAATTGACATGCATTGTTATTAGAATGTCAAAAGTCATCTTCTGACATAAACTTTTTGAGTGGCCTTATCAATAAATATCATATTCAATTATTGGTTCAGTTTTTTGTGTTTTCTGAGAAAACAGGTAAATTGACTCAGGCAATTATTTTAGGAAGGTGACGATATTACACATTTTTTATTTTTATGCTTGTTAACAGGGCCTGTTAAAGTTGCGATGGCATAGCGACAGATTATTTTCCATATTTATGTCAAAAAATAACTAATGTGGGACTAAATGATTAGAGAAATTCTGCATAAGTCAGAAAAAAATCTAAAATTTCCACCAGAAGATCCAGTAATGATGTTTTGAAAAAAATATATAATCAATATATAAAAAAGAAAAAGAAACATGCAACATAGACAAATCTCTCACAATAAGATCTATGACGTATTTAGAAAATAGACAATTTCATATTGACGTAACAAAATATGTTCAATGAAAGGCCTCTGACTGGATTTTGCTCTGATCTTGAGGATTTTTAAAATATTATTGATGATGGGCCATCACAAAGGCAATGTATTATATGTCATATCAATTATGGATCAATAGCTGTACTGCAAAAAGCTATGTTAAACTATAACCTTGCCGCACAATTTGTGTTGCTCTTTAAATCACTGTCACTAAAACCATGTTTTCCCTCTATTTATCCCATTGGACAGACTCTGCATTTGGCTAATAACATTAAAACTTTTGTTCGGGCAACTCTATGCCCTTCAGTACTTTGTCTTCATTCATTCTTTCAAACAATCTCTTTAAGCATTGTACCGGCGGGGCCAACAGTGAACCCCCCAGTAATGGTGTGAGAACCTTGGCTGTCTGGATGAATATTTACTCTGTCGTCATGGCAGGGTGATGCAGATAAATCTGCCTCTTTTAGCTGCCCATGCTAAAGATGGAATGGAGAATGGAAAAGGGAGGAGGACGTGAGTGAGAAAATGGCTGACAGTGACGGAATCAATTACTGGACAGAGACAGCTGTGATGCAAACTGTGAAACTCAGGAAGACGAGCAAAACAAATGTAGAACATAAAATGAATTTATACAGGGCAGGAACAAATAGTGGCTTAGTTCAATTAGGGCATTTAAGCATTTATTCAAGCTTTTATAAACATGTCTTGGCAAAAAATCTTCAGTGGTGTGCATCCTGAGACAAAACAGTAGGACATACTTTCAGTTAAAACAGCTCAGACAGCCATGTCTATTAAACCAATTTCCTTCTATTGTTCCAGAAGTTTTCAGTAGTGTAATATGTGTGCCACTGTTCCCTCATTATTGGTTATTCAGAACATTTATGGGCCAATGGTAGCCAATCACACAGCAGTGACATCACCAGCAGTGATCTCATCTTGCTTCTCCAACAGTTTTAACCTACTTTCCCGTCAGGCCATACTTATTCTTCCTCGCACGCTTTCTCTCTCCATGTTTCATACACATGCACAGTCAAAGAGACACCGCTCCACAACGCACTGATTACAGACCCTGTGCGCGGAAAGCCTTTAACGGGGCAGCAAGCTGGAAAATAACCACATGCTGTCCTGGGCAATTCCACCACTCCCAGTTACGTAGTTTCCTGGGGAGCCAGTCAAGACCACAAGCAGCAAGACAGGCTCACACCCCAAGTCTGTCATCCATCCAGCACCAACACTCAATGGGTCAAACACTAGAGGAGCCTCTCTTTAAGGCACAATAGGGAACATGGGAAAAATGACTGATGACTATCTAGCATCAAGCAGAGCAGTGACCCAGCAAAGCAGAGAATTTTCTCTGGAGATCCCTTTCTGAGATGGTCAAAACAGAGGTTAAATATTGAATTAAATATTAAACATATGTATTTAAACATGAATATTGTTATTGAGGGGCTACTGTTCCAGAATTGATCAGGCTTGTTAGATGAAGTGTTTATTACAAATGGATTGCGATTGTACATTTCACAAAGTTCATTATGCACATTTCTTGTTTTATCATCCAAGTCAGCTTTTACGATGATCGTGAATTGAACTTTTCCCCTGTAAACAGTCCTTGTCATTTAACCTTTGACCTATAGGATGTCAACCATTCTACTTGCCCTGCCCTCTATAGGAGTCAATAGATAAGCTGGCTCATTTTGAGTAGAAAGGGAGGGGCATTGAGAATGAGGGGCTTGACCAGTTCATCATCAACCGTTTCAGTGGTCACTGCCAATATGACCTTTAACCAGAAATCTTGTAAATGTCAGAGAATCCCTTTGAGAGGGACATGACCCACCATATGGGTGAACTTGGGCAGAAGAGAATGACACAGAGGAAAACCAATTACCAACTCATTGATATTGATACTCTAATGATGCCAATCATTATAGCTTTTTTATAGTTGAATATGTAGTACCTAGGTCCTCACTCTCCCAAGTGGCGTGATTCAGTAACCATCTCTTTAGTCAAGCATCTCTATAGCACGTGGACTTCAGGGTCATTTTGTACGAACACACACAATTTATTTTTGGTCAGCTCTCAGATCAGACAATAAGCCATGTGTTTCTTAAAATCCCATGAGGGAGGAGCTTGTTTGAGCTTAAACACAGGCCTAATCAAAAATGGAAAGGGTCATAGCCCTTAACACCCAAAACCTATGACCTTTTCTCAAAAGACCTGCCCTATTGTCCAAAGAGCAAGGTCATTTAACGTTGATTGGTACATAGAATATGCAGAACAAGAAGTGAAGGATGACATTTCTGTTCATCATTAAAGGTATTATATATATATATTCATATTCAAAACTTTTCCATTTACCCCAGTTTGGCATACAGTTATGCAAGGCTTTTTGAGACAGTTTGGATCATTCTCATGAATCCACAAGGTGAGGTACATGATGCATGAAGAGGATAAAGCATGTTAATTAGACATTTGACTTTATTAGAATGCGTCTTATTAATGATGTCCTAATAAACAAAGTCTGTACATCTCACAACTCATAAAAGATATTCCACCTTGCTCAAGGATAATGGTAAAGCCTTTGTGTTGTCAGTTTTGTGAAGGTGGCCCATTCATTTCTGGGCAAGATTTCTGGGCTAATGGCTGGAGCAGAACTTATGATGTGTGATATTAAAATGATTGTGGACTAATAAATTAAATTGTGGAACGGTCACAACGATTGTAGAGAGAGACCTGAATTGTGTAGCTGTGTGTTGAGGTGGAGAAAGGACCATCTCAAAAGTAAAAATGTTAAAATAGCCTTTGCTGCACACATGGCACACTTGATCAGCCCTCTAGGTCTACTCCAATATAACAATATTCTCAGTAAGACTGATGGACTTTTGCCCCGACCCGAGATTTTGGGCCTCTCAACTGAATAAGTAGAGCTGCAGGAGCAGTTGACGCTGGCGCCTGGGCCTCTGAATAATCCTGTGCATATCCCCACAGTTTCTTTTCACACTATACCCCAGCTCTTCCCCCTTCCCTGGATTCTTCTCACTGTCCCCCCAACCCTGACTGTGCACCGGCAGGTAAGGACTCCGATCAGCCCGCCACTCACACTCCAGGGTGACGGATTAGAACACGTCCTCCCGTGGCCCGCTTTCATCCTTTGCCAGTGCTTGGGTAGGGGGCTCGTCCAGAATAGGAACGCTTTCTCCTCCGGCCCCTCCCCCCTTCTCGCCTTACCTCGAGGAGGTGGCTTGGGTTGTGGGGCAGGAGATGAACCAAGTGGCATGAAAAGGAGGGTAATGGGGGAGGGGCGGCGAGAAAAGCTGGGGAGAAAAAGAACTAACATTGTCCTTTTCAAATGGATGGGAAACGATTCAGTGGGATTTGCTGGCAATTATACGGTGCAAGGCTAATCAATTCAGACTATTCTGGCCATGGAGTGGATTGATCCGATAGAACAAAAGGTCGGTCAGCAGGAGAGGTACCTGAAAAATGGGTCCGCTCAGTGTAAGTAGCATGGGGCAACACCTCCCCCTCCTGAACAGCACCAGAGCATATGGACTGGCTATGAACTTATTAGCCAGCGGATTAGGGGTAAAAGCAAGGGCTCGGGGGGGACGCCACAAGCCCCTTTCACTTCGGCACTCAGGGGTCTTACCACTAATAAGTAGATGATGATACCATTAAAAAGACGTAAAAATATTGAACGTGAAAGCACACATACCTCAAGGGGTGTGGAACTTTATCATATGCCATCCATGATCAACACACAACCAAAAAAAATCCATCTTAATAATTAAAAGGGATCAGATTGACTAGTATATTCATGAGCCGATTCCTTACACAAGGAGCTTCTACTTGGGACTTTGATGTGATTGGGTGGGTGACAGGTGATCCTTGGCCCTTTCATGCCTGTCAGCATGGCTCCATGCCCTCGACAACCTCTCATCACCTACAGACAGCCAGCAACCTGCTTCAATGGGCTTGAGTTGACCTGAAGAGGCTCAATCTGGTGCCTACACAAGATGAGGCTCTACTTGGTTACTCTTGGTTCCAGCACAGGATCAGTATTGTTGTCATCTCAGCATGAAGGGGATAAGCTATCAGTCCTTTGATAATTCATTCCAGAAACGAAGGATGTTGTAGTGTACATGGAACTAGAACCACCTGGTGCTGAAGACCAAACCATGGAGAATGTGGATAAAATACCAAAAAGACACCAAAATAGAGGACAAAATCTGAACATCTGACACTCCAGTCTTTTGTCTTCACTCTTGCTCATGTCTCTTTCTCTCCCCCCTTTTTTAAATGTATACAGCAAGCAAGATGATTTTCAGCCTTATAGTGAGTAATCATACATCTTGTTCATGTTTGTTTTTCACTTCACCTGTACCCCCACCTTTGACTTTCTTTTTTTTCTTGGAGGTCAACATATTTATAGAAGAGCTGAAAGGTTGCTCTTTAATGAGGAGGGCTCTCAATAGGACTATAAAGCCTCAGTCATTCTCATCTCCTTGTCACATGATGCTGGGGTTATCAACTTCAGAGGCCTGCATCTTCACTGGCATTTCTCAAAACTTCAAGGGGAATCATAGAGTATACCTCTCTCACTCGTAAACATAAAGACAATGCGGTTTCCCCACTTCAGTTCCCACATAAATGCAGGATGAAAACAGATGATGGTCTTGCTGTCTCAAATTGAAATAAAAGGCCTCTGTATGATCAGTGATGCCATTTCATTGCAATTGTAGGCTCCTGAGTTCCTGCACATTTTTTTTTTTTTTTTTTAACCTTTGCAGCCTTTCTATAGAATGACTTCAAAAGACATTCTTTGATAAAAGAGCCATGGGCATACGTAAGAGAACTGTGGTCTGGTATGGTAGTATTTGAGCTTAACTGAAAGCCTATATTGACTGGTGAACTCATGAACTAACTGTTAATAGCAAAGGCCACTGCATGTTATTATAATGAAGACAGATAAAACCCAAAACAAGCTCTGCTTCAGCCCAAGCTTGTGCATCTAAACCTTTGACATACTGCCAATGCATCTATAATGCTTAATGACTAAAAAAGATGCTCAGATGGCACAGAGCCACATCCATTCTAGTCTGGCTATATTACCTTAACTAAATCAAATTAGATCCTATCTTCTGTCTACAAGTCTTTCAGCTCAGCCCATCAGTAATGACATGGACATGCTCTATTTAGCCTATCAAAACCACCGCAGCCATCTCGAGTGCTAATGTACAGTGACCCGTGTCCGGTAAGGTCACGGATGTTTGGATATGTGAATGTGTTCTGATGCGGAGGGTTTGGAGGCTACTGTAAGAAAAATGTTGTTGACTCCCCAACACGCTCACACCGTGACGGACAAACGGAGAACTTCTGCCTTCCCCCACTTCTTCTTCCTGGTCCTGTCAGTCTGGGTCAGCCGGCTGTCAATGTGGCTATGTTTGTGTGAAGTGCCGTGGCATCACGCCTGCCTGTCAGTGTGTGATACCATGCCTGGAGGTGACCACAGGGTTGTGGGTGTGCCAACCTCACCCCTCACCCCTCTGGTAGCAACTGACATTGCCCATCCATTCTTCTCCACAGGTTTGTCAATCAGATCATCAGTTAAAAAAAAAAAAAGAATAGAAAAGTTAAATTACACATAGCTGCTGTCCATCATTAAATATTATATTAACTTACATTATGCTGAAAAGTGTATTTGATAAGTACATAATATTGCATTGCATAGTTTTCTTCACAACAGGTTTTTAAACGGAAGGTTAACACAAATATTGACAATTCTATCATGTACTTGCAATCATGTTGTTCCAAACCCGTATTTCTTTCTTGTAAAGCATAAGAGGAGCTGTTATAGATGAGTGATCATGTTGCTCTTTACTATACTATGAAGGGACCAGGGGATGTCTGCACCATTTGAATATGAATGAAATATTTGAATATACAAATTGGATTTGAGAGCTAAAGAGGGAAAGAAGAATTTCCGAGAATAATTACTCCATCAACACGGATTTTGGTCTCCAACACACAACGCTTTTGTATGTATGACCTTACAAGACTTATTGTGAATGTTGTTAAGACTGGAAGTCACTGGAACAGCATGAGGGTAAGTAAATTAATTTTCACTTTTAGGTGAACTATTACTTTAAAATGAATCAGAATTTTTTAATTCAAAAGTGGATTTAGTCAGACTAAAGATCTGGATTGTTGGCTATGTAGATAATCTATGTGTTTTATGAACAATATAATGACAACACACAAATAATATAATTATATTCACAATATATTGTTTTGTGTATTGGTTATTAATACATATATGAATGCATGGTTATTAATAGATTAATGTATCATTGAATAGAGCTTGAGTTTATCAATTTTAGTTCTATTTAGTTTCCACTGCTTCACATTAACAGTCCCCAAACTAAGCAATGGGCATTACACTATAATTGTTAAATTCATGTAATGAAAACCCAGTGAAAACTATTGGATTACAATAAACATACAATGATTCTTTTTTTCAAATCCAACAAATAATTAAATACTGTATTAATAAATACATTCCTGCTTTTTTCATTGTCACACTAGTCACTGAAGTTATGCCATGTAATTTGCCATCCACATATAATCTTATTATGTTTACTCATGTACACTCATTTACTAAAACCGTTAAAATGCCCTGCCGTTTTTATGGGATACGCAATTTTAAATCTGCCACCAAACATACAGTGTACGGTAATAATAAAATAAATAAATATTTTAATTACAGTGTAATATATATACTGATATAAAAAGGTGAAAATTCAAAGGAAAGGTGATCCAGAGGCAAACAGTATGACGGAGTGCGGATCAAAGCTTCAGTGTATGTGTGTATAATTGTCATGGATGCAGGATGTCACTCCCAAAGAACAGAGGCATGGCATTTACATATTATGATGCCATACACCATACCTTTTTCTCTCCTCTTTTACACCCAGTCAATTACGGGTTCCCATGTCACTCACCAACACCAAGGATGAGGCACAAAAAAAACACACAAAAATACCTCTTATTTGAAGTTTTACTCATTTGAATGACAAAAAGGTGGCCTGCTAACACACTGATAATAGAATCAATTTACACACATTTATAGGCACCAGAAATTAAAAGAGAAAGAAAACGAAAGTCTCCAAAACAAATGAAACTGCTATTCTTATAAACTGCTACAAATAACAAATTCAAAGTCTAATTTTGTGCAGTTTAATGCAACAAATAAGGAAAAGAAAACATACGCTAAATGAATTCTGCAAACATACAGAAACAAATAAAAGGAGTCCAGTTTTATCTTTGAAATATCAGAATTTATCAGCAAGTATCACATTAAAGCATGTAAAATACATATTTTCTTCTCTCTCTTCTGTCACATGCTCACTATAAACAAGAAACAAAAGCTAATTGAAGCGTACTGTTAAAAGGGTTTGAAATTTTAAGAGGGGCTCATACAGCTTTTGTTGATTTAGGTTTTGCACCATCTATCAATGGGTTCGTAGGAAGAGGTTTAATCAGGTAGGAAACCCAGACAGAAAGAGGTGGGACGGGGTATTGTGTTGGTGTGAAAGCAGAACCAAAAAGGGGCGTCTTTTCACGTTTCTTTACTTTCACCTGCTGGGATCCATTTGGTCTCTTTCAAGAAGAGAAAGGGGTGAATGCAATGAATAAAGAAAGACAGATGAGTAGCCCATAAAGGCCAATAGCTTAATCAACAGCCACTTGTAATCACCATAGTGCTAAACTCCAATGCTAGCTTCCAACAGTTTGAG